>OV702282.1:409526518-410726518 GCA_916181665.1 Avena sativa
ATGGTAGACGGGGCTGTTGCGTCGGGGATGTGCACGTTCGCTAGTTAGCTGGTACAGGACTACAGTCCAAGAAGCAAGCCAGCGATTGTGTTGCCGAATAATAGCAGGAATCCTGCTGTAGGATTCTTCTTGCCTCTGCAGCGTTGACTAGCTCCCTACCCTACCCTACCCTACCGCGATCAGCCGATCACTAGTATTATTCAAGGCTAAGAGCAACTCTAACAGCTCCTATAAAAATCAGCCCTTAAAAACGCATATAAAGGACGCTGAAAAACACATTTACAGTAGGCTCGGACAAACAGATTTTGCAGATGGAAAACACAAAACCAAATATTGGATTTTGCATTTTTCATTTGCAGGATCAGTTCAGCAGGAACCACGCGCAAAAACACCGTAATTTCAGCATTTTCAGTACTTCATCATTTCAACATATATATGGCACAACAATGAAACTAAATATAAATATGACAACAATATAAACTAAATCATAAAAGTTTCAAGCATCACATAATACGACAATAGTCCTTATTACATGAATAGTTCAAATCCAAATAACGAAACAAATAAAGAATGGTCCAACATGCAAATAATAGTTCAAACAATCGTGAATGGATAGGAAATGCAACTGCCAACGGTGCTTAGTGAGATCATCAAGAAGCTGAGTATGCGTGCCACTATCTTCAATATGCCGATAGGTCTCAAGAAATGTTTGGATCCAGTCGGGGTTTCTTGTTGGTTTCACACAACCACCAACATTGTCGTCATAGAATAACTCCATGTCCAAGTCCCTTCATCCTCATGATCATATCATGGAGAAACACACATGCTTTTATGATCATTGTGAGGTTTTCTTGTCCCGGAAACAAGTAGGACCTCGAACAATACCAAACTTAGCTTGTAAAACACCGAAAGCGCTCTCTCAATGTCCTTTCAGCGTGCCTCTTATGCCTTGGCAGAAACAACCAAGTCAGTGGAAGGGGCAGCGAAAACCGCTCCGGCAAACCGAATCCTCGCGCATACAGCTCTAGGGCATTTAGTTTCAAATAAACTAAAACCAAGTACTCAAAATAGATGTCTCGGATTTGTTAAAATTTAGATAAATCTATATATTAAATAGTGTCTAGATTCATCAAATTTTGATAATCTGCGATATCTATTTTGAGAGAGAGGGAGTATTTTATTAAAGGGAGCAATTATCTTTTTAGCTTGCTATCAAGTGGTTAGAACTGCCCCTCTGACCATCGTTGTCGTTGACAAATTATTTCCACGACGTGGCATACATGCGGCACGTGCCATCCATTAGGAAGTCAATATGTACAACATGCTGTACTGTCATGGCATGGAGCTGATTACTTCTTTGGTCAATTTCTTAAAGCAAAAAAGTTTCGGTGTCTATAAATTTCGGTCAGTCCCCAGCAAATCTTGACAGTTTCACTCCTGGTCGTTCACTTGCTAATTCTACAGGCTCGAGGGGAAGATTGCACTGATAACTGGAGGAGCAGGTGGGCTGGGGAAGGCCACGGCTCACGAGTTCATCCAGGGGGGCGCGTCCGTAGTGATCGCGGACGTCAACTCCGCTTTGGGCGTCCAGACCGCCCAGGAGCTCGGCCCGCAGGCCCATTTCGTCCACTGCGACGTCACCGCCGAGGACAGCGTCGCCGGGGCCGTGGACGCCGCCGTCGCAAGGCACGGCCGGCTCGACGTCATGTTCAACAACGCCGGCATCGTGGGCTCTCTGTCCGGCACTTCGGAGATGGCCAGCCTGGACCTGTGCGAGTTCGACCGCGTCATGGCCGTGAACGTCCGCGGCACCATGGCGGGGATCAAGCACGCGATGCGCGTCATGGCGCCGGCGGGCGCCGGCTCCATCCTCTGCATGGCGAGCATCAGCGGCCTCCTCGGCGGCCTCGGGACCTACCCGTACGCGGTTTCCAAGCTCGCCGTCGCCGGGCTCGTCAAGACCGCCGCCGCCGAGCTCTCGCGCCACGGCGTCCGGATCAACTGCATATCGCCGCACGCCGTGCCGACGCGAATGGTGGTGGAGCAGTTCTCGCAGTTGTTCCATGGCGCAGACGAGGCGCAGCTGGCCGCGATCATCAGGGGCCTCGGTGAGCTCAAGGGCGCGACGTGCGAGGAGGTGGATGTGGCCAGGGCGGCCGTGTACCTCGCGTCCGACGATGCCAAGTACGTGTCCGGCCAAAACCTGGTGGTTGACGGCGGGTTCACCACCTACAAGTACATGAACACGCCGCCCCGCAAGACACAGGATACAAGTGAGTGATTTGCCGCAGGCCCGCAGCTGATGTTGCTTGCATTTGTGCTCGTGTCGGTCAGTGGGTTTGTACAAAACTGCATGCACGGAATTGACCAACATGAATAATATCGGTTTTGCTATGTCACAGCTAGCTGTGACGTAGGACAGCTAGGTTGTTTACCGTTGATTTGTTTGTCTGTATCAAGATTGGTAATTTCGATTTGCTCTGCCGGTGCACCGTACGTCGCCATGACTCGCACATGTACGTGTTGTTTCCGTGTTTCTTGTGCTGCCCACGTTGTCCTTGTGTATTTTTTTTTTGAAATTTTTCGTGCAGTTTTGGCTGTTGGGTCGTGTAATAAGCTATCTCAATCTTTTTTTTTCCTTTGTTTATCTTCTACGCCTAGGTTTAGTTTTTGCCTTTTCTTGCTCCATAGTTGTGGTTCAATCGGGGTGGTAAAGGTTTCTTTTTGAGCAGCCACCACATATAGACTGTTCAAAAATAGTTTACAGTTGTGTTTTTAATTTTTCTACATAGTTGTTCCTACGATTGTATGTTTTTGCTGATAATTATATTTCTGTGTTTCCGTCTAGGTTTGAGTTGTTTGGCCCATGAAGGTTGTGTAGTTTGGCCTTTTTTTGTCATTGTAGGCCGCTGAGCGGGTCGTGGAGTGTTTTTGTCGTCTCATGTGTCCCGTTTAGTGGGTCATTGTCCTATTTTTTTTCTCTCCCTCATTTTAACTTCTTTAATCATAGAGTCCGGGAGTGACGACGATCAGTGCAGATCGGCCAACAGCTGCAGAGGCGGGGTGAGTTGCTGATTTGAGCGGTGATTCTTTTTTCGGTGTCAGAGTCCCGCTGATTTCCGTTGACGTGGTTCTTCTTCGGTGAAAGCTTCTTCGACTCTGGTTTTTCTCAGTGGGGTTGTATTTGAAAAGGTTTTTTTATGCTCGTTATGATTTCCTTTCCAATGTTATACAGATTCATTGTTGCAATTTTATGTGGTATCATGATTTTTGTAACACTAAAGAGAGAAGACAAGCTTTCTGTGAGTTGTTACTTCTTTTTTGCGGTGTTTTTTTATTTTATTTGTGGTCTAAGAGTCTTGATTTTTTTTGTTAATCAAAAGTTCATCCCAGACTGCCCGATTTCCGTTGGTTGCATTAATTTCACACTCGTCAAACAAAATGCATAGCACCCTATGTACCTATTATGATTTTATTTATGTTACTTGCATCATAAGTTACAACTAATTTTTGTCAATAGCGGCAATAATTGCAATTGTTTTTGTTTTTCTTCATCTTAAATTGCAATATTTTTTGTTGAGGCATCTTTCTTATAAGATAAATGCTCAATATGAAAACTCACTGATTCTTCTTGTTGTTTTGAGTGGATACCCAGATCTTCATGGTGGTCCAATAAGGTACGTTTAAGAGCAGTGGAGGTGAAATAAATTTCTATAAAGGATAATATGAGTTCTACAAGACATCGAAAATTCCTGGTGGGACTGTTATGTTGTTGTTGACTTGAATATGGGGGAGGATTACATTTTCCTCCATGCTGATATCATAGGAGAGGGTTGGAACTAAGGAATGTTTCGCTTCTTGCTATGAGTTGCAATGAGGATTGAAATGTCATTTTTCATATTTTGTGGTCCCTTAATACTATGAGTTGCAACTAAACTGCAAATAGCTTTCTCGGGAAATTACAACTGAGGATTGTTTCGTGGTTCTTATTAGTATGAGTTACAACTAGACTTGCAACTGGCTTTTTCATGGGGAGTTGGAACTTGGGTTGCATTTGAGGATAGTTTCATGTTCCCTTCTTACTATGAATTGTAACTAGAACCGCAACTAACCTTTTATCAATAGTTGCAACTAAGGTTCAACCTATGATTGAAATGTTATTTTCTTCTTCTTTTTTCTACCTTTTTACTATGAGTTGCAACTGGATTTTTTTGGGAAGAGTTGCAACCGAGGATTGTTTGTGATCCCTTCTTACTATGAGTTGCAACTATACTTGTAGCTGGCTTTTCTCGGGAGTTGCAACTACATGGTTGGAACCGAGGATTGTTTCATGGTCTATTTTTATTGTGAGTTGCAACTCAACATGCAACTGGCTTTATTGATAAGTCTCTTCTTATTATGAGTTGCATTTGGACATGGAACTGGCTTATTCGCGGAGTTGCAACTAGGGTTGCAATTGAGGATTGTTTTTGTGTTATCTTCTTACTATGTGTTGCAGCAAACTTACAAGTAAGGATTGAAATGTCATTTTATTGATTTATGATCCCTTTTTATTATGAGTTGCAACTGGACTTGGAACTGTTTTTTTTCGGAGAGTTGCAACTAAGGATTGATTTGTGATCCCTTTCTTTACTATGAGTTGTCTCTAGACTTGCAAATGGCTTTCTTGGGGAGTTGAAGCTAGGATTGCAACTGAGGATTGTTTCATAGATACTATGAATTTCATCTTGAATTGCAACTGGATATCTCGAGGAGTTGCAACCGAGGATTATTTTCGTGGTCCTTTTTTACTATGACTTACAACTAAACTTGCAACTGGCTGTATCTCGAGAGTTGTAACTGGGGTTGCAACTGAGTATTATTTCGTGGTTCCTTCTTACTATGAGTTACAACTGTAGTTGAATTTGTCTTTCTTGGAAGTTGTAACTAGGTTACAATTGAGGATTGAAATGGTATTTTCTTGTTTTGTGGTCCCTTGTACTACGAGTTGCATCTAGATTTGTAACTGGCATTATCGTGGAGTTTCACTTGTACTCATAATTTGTTCGACTGTCGATAAAGTTTTTTTCCTTCTTGGCAAGTTTTTTTAGAGGAATTAGAGATAAAATTTAGTACAATAAGTTTAACGTGTAGTAACGATTTGTTCTTATTTTTCCAACTTTTTTTTATTTTGATTTTATTTTTGCAGCTGACATGCGAGTTGCATCTGGATATGCAACTAGGGGACATTTTTCATATTCAACCTATGAGTTGAAATCAAACATGCAAATGGGGGATGTTGGATGTTTCTTCAATTTTTGACCTTTGAGTTGCAACCGGACATGCAACAGGAGGACGCTTGAGCTTTTAACCTTTAACCATCCAGTTATAAGGGAGCTCACAACTGTCTTCAAATTTGACCATTTTGATTTATTTTTTTGCAAATTGACCTATGAATTATAACTGGATATACAACTAGGGACGCTTGACCTTGTTTTTTCAAATCTGGCCCTAGACCATCCAATTTTAAGCGAACATGCAAGTGGGAGGACGCTGGACCTTTTTCTTAATTTTTAACCTATAAGTTGCAACATGGCATGCAACTGGGGGATGACGCTCCACCTTTTTAATATTTCACCATTCAGTTGCAAATGCGCTCGCAACTAAGTTTTTCAATTTGACTTGAATTTGACATTTTATTTTGAGAGTTTTTTTTGCAAATTGACATGTTAGTTGCAACTCGATATGCAAGTGAGGAACGCTGGACCATTTTTTTTCCCAATTTGACCTATGAGTTGCGACCGACAAGCAAGTGGAGGGACGTTGAACCTTTTTTAAAATTTTCATCTCTGAGTTGCAACTGGACATGCAACTAGTGGATGCTGGACCTTTTTAACCTTTAACTGTCCAATTGGAAGTGCCCTCGCAACTCAGTTTTTTAATATGACTTATTTTTTTTGTTTTTTGCAATTGACTTGCGAGTTGCATCTGTATATGCAACTCGAGGGCACTATACTATTTATTTTCATATTTTGACCTATGAGTTAAAACCATACATGCAAATAGGAGATGCTGGACCTTTTTTGATTTTGACCTATGAGTTACAGCTGCACATGCAACTTGAGGATGCTGGACTTTTTAACATTTAACCATCCAGTTGCAAGTATGTTCGCAACTTAGTTTTCAAAATTGAATTAAATTTGACCATTTATATATTATTATTTTTTGCAAATTGACATGTGAGGTGCAACTGGACATACAACCGGGAGACGCTGGACCATTTTTCTTTCAAATTCGACCGATGGTTGCAACTGAACATGCAAGTCGGGAACGCTGGACCATTTTTTTTCTTTAGTTTTAACGTATGAGTTGCAACCTGACATACAATTGGAGGACGCTGGATCACATCTGCATTTGTAACTAAGTTTTAAATTTGACTTAAAATTAGAGCTTTATTTTGAATTTGACCTATGAGTTGTAACCGAAATACATATAGGGGACGTTGGACATTTTGTTCAAATTCAACATGTGAGTTGCTATCGGACGTGCAACTGGCGGGCGCTGGACTAATTTATCTAGCTAATCCTATTTTGTGAGCACACTTACACTATTCCGCTTCGGCGCACAACGTTCTTTTTTTATATGGTGAAAGTAACGAATGAATCATTTCCATGCCCCTGTCATGTCCATGCTCGGAGAAGATACAATAGAGCAAGCCAGCAAGGCGACAATTTGAACCGGTTACTCGGTGCGTCCGGGTCATGACGGCGGCAGGCCTTAGCAATGCTCTAGAAAATACTCTCTTCTCTCCGTCCATAAATAAGTATACTTCTAGCCTTGTCTTAAGTCAAAGTTAATAAAGTTTAATTATTTTTATAGAAAATATAGCAATATTTATGACACTAACTAGATATGTTTTCAAATGTAGTTTCATAATATATAAGTTAGATATAATATATATATTGCTATATTTTATCTATAAAGTTGGTCAAATTTGATAAATTTTAATTTAAAAAAAACTAGAAATACATTTATTTATGAATGGAGAGAGTATATATCAGGGTAGTGGTGCACGTCTGCAGAACATATACAAACTTCCGTCTACTACTTCGTTGTATCGTGTGTAGTCGTGTCAATCTGTGCATGCATGCAGAGGTGCCTTACAGCAGTATGCTTGCATGCGTGCGTCATAAGCTGGCGGGGATCATCGATAGATGAATCAACGTGTGAAGGAAATCAATAGAATGGCTGGAAGAAACAGTGATGATGTCATTCGACTGTAACTTACGGTACGTCTCAGTCAGCCGTGACATAGAGATTCCCGAATAATATCAGCAAGAATGTACTTGTTCTTTAGCGTATGGAGGTTTTTCTTCCATAAAAATGGCAATTTAATGATTATGTGTAGAAGTGTATAGGTGATATTATACCAACATAACAGTTCCAGTTCTAGGCCTTTCCATCAAAGATGCCATTTCGAAGGCTCTTCGGCTACAGTGCAGCAGGCTCCCTCATCATCGCCTCAAGTGGCTGCGTCCCCAGCGACGGTGAGGATGATTGCAATGCGATATGGTTCTACGGTGGTGGAGGAGGAGCTGGTCTCGATTGTTTTTTCAGAAATCTCATTGAGGTCCTTTGTGCAATTTGCAGGGGCTTGTTTGTACTTCTTTATTTCCTGCAGTCCCGATTCAATACCCCCAACCGCTTATATTGAATGAATGCTCTCTGTCGGACCGACCCCTCCCCCCCTCCCACACCCACACACACACCACCACCACCACCAAAATCAAAGATGCACAAAACCTCAACAAATACAATGAAAAAAATTCGGGAAGTCTGATGAATAGAGTCATTAACCAGACAATAACGACAACTCAAACGAGCAATACTCAAAATGCATGTCTACCGAATATCCCACATTACCCAACTTCTCTCTCCCTTCCCTTTTTAGAGTTTGTCATGGGTTAAATTCTCTCTGCTACACTAGTATATCTAGTTTAAAATGAGAACTTTCATATCTTTTAAATTATTCATTCTGTTCAATAATATAAGATGTCTTAGCTTTTGTGAAATACATTTCGAATCTATACACTAAAAAATGTCTAGATATATTCGTTTCATAAAAACTATAACATCTTATATTTTAGAACGAAGGGAGTAGAAGTTTAATCTATAAACCGTTTAAATATTTGAATTCCTAGTGAAGGTAGCTTCAAAATAAGATCAACATTGAATACTTTTTGATAATTTTGAAAATCGACTTTTGAAATTTTGTGGAACTTGGTGAATTTTTACTAAAATAATTTGTTTCAAACTTGGTCCATTGGAGTTAGAAAATATGTGGCAATTGTCTTAGAGTACATTACATTTTAGAGACACAATTTTTTGTATCTAGTTTTACCGAGTTTTATTGTGTATCATCATGTTTGAATGTGTTTCAAAATTCAAATTTTGAATTTTGTCAAAATGTACCTGTTTTAGGCATGTTTAAATGATATCATGTAAAGAAATACACAGATTAAAACAAAAATATCTGATATATATTCCACTAAATATTGCTATTTTAAAATACTAAAAATTAAATCAATGTACTATACAATGGAAGAGAGAGAGAGAATACTAGTGTGGGTATCCTATATGCAAAGATTTCCTGAAGTGCTAATCTCACTACAAAGCAACGGTGGCTGCCTGCAAATGAGCTCCCATGCGGTAGAAACACCGCTCTCGTACTTTTTTACAAATTGGGGAGCATAGCCCAACTGACCTCTGCATCAATCTCTGCATCAATCGATGCACACATAAGCTTTGTTATATACTCTCTCTGTTTTAAAATATAAGATGTTTTATTTTTTCTAAAATAGGTGTATCTAGATGTCATTTAGTGTGTAGTTTTAGAAAAAAATGATTGGATCTACACACTAAAATAATATAGATACATGTGTTTTTTAAGTTAAACACCTTATATTTTGAAATGGGGGAGTAGTTTCACAATTCAAAGTTTTACAATTCAAGGATCGCTCGGGGTGTACATAAAGATCAGCCAGCGGAAAGAACAAAATGCTTACATTATGTAATATTCTAGAAAGCCGACAGCCACTTGGTTATAGATAGCATGTGCAACCATCTCCATATGTCAGTTAGACCCCACCATGTATATGAGAGTGTAGACAAGTAAACTCATGAACCCTCATCCGTTTTTAATCATAATAATACACTTTTACTTGATCTTTTATTTTCTGCATTTATTTATTCCAAAGAATACTTCTCCTTACCGAATTCACTGTTACCTCCCACCTACCCACCCAAAAAAGAACACTACCATTACCTTTTCCATTTAGTTTAGATTTTGCATCTAGATTAGTTTATTTATTTGCTTACATACATACTTTAGTGTATTTTATTGTCATTTGTTTGGATCATAGTTGATCTCTACGCAACTGTGTAGAGTATTTTTCATCTCATCTTTGTTTTGTTTTATTTTGTTTTCAATTCTAATAACAAACCTTATGTTTGAGAACCACTTGGGAGTTGGGGTGGCAATGAAAGTTGTCTACTTGTACAGTTTGCTAGAAGAGAAAATAGAAGTAGTTTTCTTTATTTTTTCGAGAGTTCGATAAAAACCCTTGAGTCACCATTGTAGAGAAAACACACTTCCTACATTAATTTGCGCTTGGAGTTCTAAGAAATTGATATCCACATAAATCTGGTGCCATTGGAGATTAGTCTTCAATTATCTACAGAAAACACACCTAGTGTCCCTCGATCAATTATCTAGTCAAAGTGGATCTAGCCCATTCACATGTATCCATGTCCACAAGTCTTCAATTATCTAGCGTATGTAAGTGAGATGGAATCCAACTTGCTCCACTCCCTCGAGTGTGTGTGATCCGTAGTATCGTTGTAAGCCGGTCATAGCTCTGGGTCGCACTCAAGGTGATAGTTGGCAGTGCCTTCTATCAGAGCGTGCCAACTCCTAAAAACCAATGAGTAGCCTATCAGTGTGATGTTTTGTCCGATTTCCTTTGCCTCATGACATTGGTGGTAAGACATAGGCGGGACTCCTCATGCTAGTGCCAGTTTAACTCTCTTTACTTGTTCCCATGATTCCTTCTGCCTAACTCTTAGTTAGATTCTTCATAGGTTAACAGTTAACCGAGAAGTACATGGTCATGCTTTTCAAATCATATCACACGAGAGAGCCTACAGAATATCTCTTTGAGTTGGAAGGGCAAATTTTGTCTTGACTGACCCATGTCACGCATCTTACTTCTTATTCGGCCAAGCATCACCCTTATTGCTACCAGTTACAGACGGTGTTAGGTAGACTTAAAATCGGCTAATCTGTAACTCGTATCATGTGACCACCTCAGGTCTAAGTAGTCCACTGTTCTAGCTGGATCGTATGACGTCTTACTCACACCGACTTGACCTTCGATCAGTCCGACTAGCGTAGATCTTTCTCGTATCTAATGCAAGTCGTCTAGCATCTCCGTGCACATGTCAGGTGGAACCCAGGCATCGTTATCCTTACATATTAGTCTCAGTAGTGCGTGTCCAACATGACCTCAAATGACCAAGGACATAAAGTTGCATCAACGAAATTAAGTACAAGATTCCACAATCAAATCACACAGCCGATGACAAGTACATTAAAGTTCAAAGACATCTTATGAATACTAGATGGCTAGTGATGCCTCTAGGACACCTAACCTAACAAAAGTCACATGTGCAACTAAAGGGCACAACTCAACTAGGGTTTTCATTGCAGCTGAAGATCATTATTGACCATTGCAGTTGAAGCTTGTAGTTAACCGAGATCATGCAAGCACATTGAACTTGTTCGACACCTTCAACAATGGCGGAATTGGACACTTGAAGCAAAATGAACCAAGAGGCAGACACCACTTCACATGCTTCAACTTCTACTGAAGACATCAAATTGTCCATCCATACTCCAGGCGAGACATCAACTGCCAACTAGAGATCATTGTCTCCAAAGACAATGCACCAAGGAGGGAAACAATACCATATACATCATCTTTGTCCAATCAAGAGAACTGGTTTAGAGGCTCTTACCCAGAGATCACTTAGGGTGGTCGAAGCGGGCAATCCCTTGACGACACCTCCAAGGAGGGATATCCGCCTCTCCATGTCGAGCAGTACAACGTACCATGGGGAAGCCATGCCAGTGTTGGATATCTAGGGAGTTTCTCGCCGTGCTCTTCGACGTTGTTCCAGGAGAACCAGACAATGCCATGCCCTAGGTTCTCGGTGTCCCCCAAGTTTGATGGCGACTAGCTGGGCGGAATCAACCCAAACATGGTCTTCCCCCACCGTCGTGCACCTTGCAATCCGCCTGGCTTCAACATCAACATCATCCTGCCCTACGGCAGATCTCCCTCGTACGTCAGGTCGTCGGCCTTGCGTCGCGGTCCCTTGGCCTTCGCACAAAATAAGGGTGCCGGCTCCTCCATCCATCTCGGCGACATGGACACATGCATCGTGTTGGGTGTAATGTCGGGCGAATCCTACATGGCCGAGATGATCTCTTCCGACTTTGTCGCCGCCACGGACTAGTTCTTCACACAAGAGTAGTCCCGCACCGACGCCGAGCACAACCTTGACTCGCAGGATCTCGTCGACAGCCACGCGGATGAAGAAGCCGACGATATCCAGATGCAAGGGGAAGAGGAAGAGGAATCTTGAGAGGAAACCCCAACGATGATCAAGGGGAAGGGGAAGAGGACGAGGAAGCCGAACACGACACCATCGGCCGAGCCCCGCATAAAGTGGAGCACCCTTGAAGATGAGTGCCTCACTGAAGCATTGAAGGCAGTGATGCTTGACGCGATCACCGGCGCGGATCAAAACTCAGAGAACTATTGGAGGCGTATCAAGCTTGTGTTCAATGAGCGCAAGCTATTGGATCCATACTTCAACAAGGTCCACATGGATCACGGTGAGAAGGCCACGACGGACCATTGGGGGGTCATGTAATAAGCGTATATCAAATGGCATGGGACCCAATAGGAAATCGAGCATCGCCAGTAAGCGGCGCTAGCATGGACAACAAAGTAAAGCAATTCTCTGACCCATCGTCGTGTTAATACCATGTTTGCGACTAACACTTCGCTTGCGACTGACACTTCGCCTTGTGAAAAGGATACATATGCCGCCTAGAGGGGGGGTGAATAGGCGGTTTAAAACTTTTACGAGATGGGCTTAACAAAGGAGGAATAAAACTAGCGTTTACTTTGTCAAGCACAAAACCTATATAAACTACGGTTCACCTATGTGCACCAACAACTTGTGCTAAGCAAAACAAGCAACTATGTGATAACTAGATATAATAATTCAAGCACGAAGGCTATCACAAAGTAAAGTGCATAAGTAAATAGCTCGGGTATAGAGATAACCGAGGCACGCGAAGACGATGATTTATTACCGAGTTCCTCCCATAAAGAGAGTACGTCTCGTTGGAGAGGGGGTGGTATCAAACCACCTATGCCACAAAAGGCCTCCCTTATTCTCCGGTGAATCTCACCCCAATGGGATCGATCCACACTTCCACTATCGGTGCACTTGTCGGTGGCAACCGGAACCTCTCACAAGGTTGGGGCACTTCTCCACAACTTAATTGGAGGCTCCCAACAAATGCCACCAAGGCCACAACCTGCAACACCAACAAACCATCTAGGGTTCTAAGAACCCAAGAGTAAAAAGCTTCTCAACTTTCACTCACCAAATCCTCCGAGGAGAACTCAAACCAATGCACCATATGCAATGGCAAGAACACAGGAAGTGCTCAAGTCCTTCTCTCCCAAATTCCACAAAAGCTACAAAAGCTAGTGGGAGAATAAGAGAGGAAGAACACAAGAGGAAATCCACAAAAGAAACCCAAAGATCTAGATCCCAATATGTTCCCCTCACATAGAGGAGAGATGGATTGGTGGAATTGTAGATCTAGATCTCCCCTTTCAAATCCCCCCAAAAGATTCAAGAAATATGGGAGGGATTAAGAGTATTTGCAAGATCTTGAAGGTCAAAAAAATGGAGGAGAGAGAGAATGCAAGAAACTAGCCTAAGGAGGAAGAAGGGGTCTATTTATACCCCTCCCCAACAAAATATGACCGTTTGGGACCTTCCAGGCCGGATAATCCGCCCCTCCCCCGGATATTCCGGGTTCCCGGGGCCAAAAAATGGCTAAGGACTTCGCGGCGCGACTCTCAGTATAGGGGCGGATATTTGGGGTGGATAATCTGCCACTGAAGGGCCAGAAAATCCGCCCCCATTAATGGGAGCCACGCCTCAAAGTCCTTAGCCGTTTTCCAAAAATTGGGCCGGATAATCCGCCCCCATGGCCGGATAATCAAAACTGGCAGGAACAGCAAAACTGAAACCATCATAACTTTTTCATTCGGACTCCGATTTTGATGATCTTGGGCTCGTTTCGAAGATAGTAACGAGCTCTACAAGATCCTGCAGGGAACCATCATAGTCCAGCAAGGGAGAATAGAACCAAATGATGAAAGGTTTAACCTATATATAAAAGACAAACCGGTAAAACCTCCAATATCGAAAACACAATAGAGAATGCATATGAAATCCGTTTTCGATGAACTTAATCTTGTCAAAGAGATTGACACAATATCTAAAACCTCTCATGGATAAGAACCAAGAAATATGATGCCAAGTATGCAAAGGTTTGAGCTCTCACCGAGGGATAAGATCAAGTCACTCACTTGAGAGCCCCTCTTGATAGTACGGTTATCTATCATATAAACCGGTCTCTACAACTAACACCACGAGACCAGTTAGAAAGAAACCCTATCAATATCAAATCTTTGCCTTGTATATTCCACACCTCAGGATGGAGCACCTTTCTTGATTGCACTAGCTTGGTGAAGATGCCCCCCCATACTCCACTATGGAAGAGCCTCTCTTTTAGGCATATCTTCACATATCCATGATCACCATAAGGATGGCACGATACACTTGAGATCATCTTATGAAACCTTGATCAACACTTGATCTTCTTCACTTTATTATTATTCCAACCTTGAAGCCACCATATGGTTCAAGCATTGTGAAAGTACCGACTTGATACGACTAGAGGGGGGGTGAATAGGCGTCTACCCAATTTTAATTTGTTTCTCACTTTTAGGATCAACGAGAAAGGAAGTTATCTAGAGATGCAACTATGTGAACAACCTAAATGCAAGGAAACAAACACCAACAACAAAAACAGTAAATACCAAGGAGTAAAGGAGGGGAACGAAGTAACCGGAGAGGGGACACAGAGATGTAATTCCCGTAGTTCACTCCCAAGGATCTACGTCTACGTTGGAGAGGTGTCGGGGCCACACAAGGTCACCCGAGCGCCACAAAGGCCTCACCTTCTTCTCCGGTGAGCTCCCCCACAAAGGAGGCCTCACAATCCACTAACCGGTGACCTTGAAGGCGCCAACCGAAACCTTTACACCAAGGTTGAGGGGGAAGCTCCACAACTCAATTGGAGGCCCTCAACGACACCTCGAAGCTTTACAACGCAAGCCTTAGCTCCGAGGATGCCCTACACCGTCTAGGGTTCCAAGAAACCCAAGAGCAACAAGATCCACAAAGGATGGGTGGGGGAAATCAAATCTTATTTGGTGGAAGTGTAGATCTAGGTCACCTCCCTCACCTATCAAAAGATCAAGTCATTTGAGTGTCTAGAGAGAGAGATCTAGTGAGGTGAAGCTCAAGCATTAATGGAGGAGAGAGAAAAATTCGAGAGGGAGTGGGAGGAAGAAGAGGGGTGCCTTAAATAGGCCCCCTCGCGCTGAACCGTTACAGCCCCCGAGACCTCACCGGAAGTTCTGGTGAGAGGCCGGAAGTTCCGCCCAGCCTGGCTCCAATGGTCATCAGACCGTTGACGCCCGCTCCAGAAGCGCAACCGGAAGTTCCGGTCAAAACAGACCGGAAGTTCCGGTGAACTTCCGATGCTAGTTCCGACAAAGTTCCGGCAAATAGAACGCTTCAAAACAGAAGGTTACTGAGCCACCACCGGAACTTGGAGCGGAACAAGGGGCGGAACTTCTGGGTCGCGAACCGAATCTGGCCGGAAGTTGCGGCGTCTGGGCGGAAGTTCCGCTCAGGATCTTTTGGCAGGACAAGTTCCGATGCAAGTTCCGGCCCAAGTTCCGGCAAATAGAACACTTCATCCAGAAGGTTACTGATTCACCATCAGAACTTGGGGCGGAACTAGCGTCGGAACAAAGTGTAGAACAACCCGCAGAAAAGAATCTGAGCGGAAATTCCGGCCTAGGCCGGAAGTTCCGGTGAGACACAAAAGGCTCCAACAGAACAGGAACACGCTCTCTCACGGGATAATGGGATGGCTGTGGCGGTGCATATAGGTTTGTGCAAGAACAAGTGATTTCCCACAGCCTTCCAAAATGGACCCCCTCTTAATAGTACGGTGACCTAAAAACAACAACCGGAGAGAAACTAGGAGAAGACTAAAAGTCCACCGTCTTCATGAGATCCCAAGAGAGCATCCACCACTATAGAAGGAGACATCAACAATGTTTCCCCTGAAACTCAAGCGCACAGTTAAAAACACAGTTGGGATTATCATTAACACCAAAAACATCATGGGAAGATATAGTCCTTTCACATTGTCTATGGACAAATCCTACAAGTAAAACTCAATGCAAACAAAAGTCCATAAAACATTCTCATTAATTACCAAAACCACACATGGGGCACACATGTTCTTTCAATCTCCCCTATTTTGGTAATTGATGACAATCCTTTGAGAGGGTTTATATAATCAACTTAACGAATAAAAAATGGTTGCGCCAACATCAAATACTACACAAGTATGTGATGTCGGTACGCCCATAATATATAGATCAAGCTCCCCCACAATATATGCGTGTGTGATGAACCATTACCGTTGGTGGAGTTTCCTCTATATATTCAACATGCAAAGCAACAACAAAGATGCAAGAGCATGAGAGGCAAATGCTTAAGAACAAACTTCCCTTAAACCCTTAAACCCTCCAAAACATCTCCCCCATTGGCATCGATTGCCAAAATGGGTGAATAGTTCTAGACGACCAATATAGTAATAATTCCTCCAAAGGTGTGTCTTCGCACATATACAATGATGAATAATTGGGAGGGAGTAGAACTATATCGAGGATCCGAAGATTGCCAAAGGAATAAAATAAAATACGCATGCAATCACAAGATCCTACAAACCAATTTGAAAACAACAAATGAGTCCAAATGGAAACTACAAGATATTATGGTATGAGCAAAAGAGTGTTTTAAATAACAAATAGAGAAGCTCTCCAATATTTGTGCACAATTTTAAAATAAATGCATTGGAATACATAATGCACAAATATGGAATCCTTATTCCCCCATAATAATTTAAAACACAACACATGAAAGATCAAATAAATGCTTAAATAAAATTGAGAAGCTCCCCAAGATTGGTGCATACTTTAAAATCGGTGTATTTCAATAAAAAATGCACAAATATGGAATCCTCACTCCCCCATAAACATTTAAGGCACAATAAATGAGACAGAAGATAAATGAGCATTATTAAATGAATTAGATGAGCTCCCCAAAGATAATGCACCAATTATGATAATTGCATTTGTGAACAAGGTGCATAATCATGGAATCCTCTCATCCAAGTTCATTGAACAATACAAGGCATGAGAGAACAAATATGAGTGCCCAAAGATGCAAACAATAGGAACAAGCACCCATAGGCCATTAAATTTGGAAGCCACCAAAGAATCAAACGGAATAGAAAGGTGGTCTCCAAGGATTAAAAATCAACTAACATTATCTTCACATATGTGTGTATGTTTATAAATGGATAACATCGCAAAGACATATGCCCATAACAAAACAAGCACACACAAGGAAGATATACAATAAATCACATAAAAGGACAAAACCAACTCCCAAAAAGAGTAAGGTTCCAACAAGTAAACCAAACTCTCCAAACTTTTCATGATGGCACAAAATACCAAAACGAATAGATCAAACTTCCAAGCACATAAAACCCGATATGGATCAAACAAGGAAGCATAAAAAGATTTTTCTAGATAATATAGGAGAGCTCACCCATAAGTAGTACATTATATAGAATTTTCTTTTGAATGCAAAATGCACACAAATGGGATCATCACTACTACCTACAATAAGAAAAACACAAGAGGATATCAATAAAATAAGAAGATCTAAAAGAAGAAAGGAAGGCTTGGGAGACAACACAAAACATTTCTTGGCCAAAGATAGGATAAAATTAAACAAAGGCCAAAGTGAATATGATCAATAAATTCTACCATAAATTGAGTACTCATTGTCCAAGGACAAGAAATATTGGGAATAATTTTCCCAAGGTAGCTTGCATGGATATCCAAGATCATAGTCACAACAAGAAGCATATAACAAAATATAATAATTAAGCATGATACTTCGAACAAGATTCTTGGTAGCTTCCAATATTCACACAATCACTAGTGATTAGATTAACTTGAAGAAAATGGTTTCCATGATGATATAGAGATCTAAATATGAGGAAACACATACCAAGAAACACTCTCATATACAAGATCCAAAATATGATCAATAAATGCATTCAAGCAAATTGGAACTTGTATGAGCAAATGTGTCACATAGGCGCTAGATAATTATCCATATCAATTCTAAGTGACACAACCTCGAATATTCACATTTTATAGGATTGTAATATGCACTAAGCATATGACTCCCCCATAATGTGATACTACCATAAAACCAACACGAGGCAACGGATCCAAATAGATATAATTAATGGACATTATAGAATTTAAATTTCTCATGTACACACATTTTTAGGATTGTGGAATGCCTAAGCATAACACTCCCCCAAAATGGGATAGTCCATTAATCTCTCACAAGAGCCAAATAAGTTACCAAATATAACCAAGAAAGGCTCAAACATAAGAAACACACATACATGGTGTGCCACCTAATCATACACAAAAATATGCTTGATTCCTCAAGATAATTAAGTGGAAATCACAACATGTACAAGAGCATGGAAGATACAAAACCAACACATGCACAAGGGGGCGAGTAACTTTCAATGTAATGAGTTAAGCATATGTTACCGCAAGGAGGAACATTGGATATATAGTAGAGGCAATATAATCCACATGACTTGACTTGACAATTATACTAGATGAAGATCCCTCAATTCTTCATAATGTAACCAAGTCTCCAATGCCCTCCAACCAACACCTATTGATCAAATTTTAGCTAGATGGTCCCCAACCAAGTTGGGTCCTAAGAAGTTAGTAACAATAGGCTTGGCCACCCAAATGGTTCTTTTCTTGACACCACATTGGGCACCAACAAATTTGGCAAACACATTGCCAACATCATCCTTACAAACAGAATAAGCATTATCAATAATGATAGGGTTGGATGATGAGATACCAATAGTGCATGAGGAAGAAATGTGCCCCTTCTCACGGCATATGTAGCAAGTTATACTCTTGCCATCTTTATTTTTGGATGAAGCAACAACTTGAGGAAGAGCTTGAGTCTTCTTGGGAGGAGGCCCATCTCTAACAGGATGTAGAGCTTGAGGCCGCTTCCCTTGTTGCTTCTTGCCAAGGGACTTCTTCTTTAATGGGCAATGTTTGACATGATGCCCTTCTTCCTTGCACTTGAAGCAAACAATGTTGGCCGGATTCTTTACTTGATCTTGGCCATTCTTCTTGTTATCCTTGTGCTTCAACTTGATAGTGGACTTGTTCTTGACATTGGAGTTGAATCCAATCCCACTCTTGTTATTGGGGGATTTTTGCACACTCAAGATTTTGTTGAGTGTGGCCTTCCCTTGATGACCCTTTTTCAAGTCATTCTTCAAAGAAGTGACTTAAGACTTGAGCTCTTTGATTTCCTCTACATGGTTAGTTTCAACAAAAGTACTAGAGGAAGTAGATGATACATTGTTAGAGCAACAAGGCACGGAATGTAATTCATCGCGAGATATAGCATGGTTGTGAGAGGATGAATTACAAGGACTATCACATGGAAATATAACATTTGGAGTAGATATAGTGCTAATGTCCACATGAGGCCCACTAGATGTTACCTTTGACATGATGGCCTCATGAGCTACCTTTAGCCTACCATGGGAGACTAGAAGACCCTCATGCGACCTCGAGAGATTAACATGAATTTCTTCTAATTTCCCATAGTTGCTAGTTAGCAACGCAAGTTGAGCCTTTAGCTCAACATTCTCCTTCAAAATAGATGCTTCACAAGAAATAGAGTTAGTAGCACAAGCATCATCATTATTAGCAAGAGGTGCGGGCAACTTGGCAAGCTCTTTTTAATATGAAGCTTTAAGTTGCTCATGCGACTCGGTGAGTTTGATGAGCTCCCTCTTAATGACCCGAGAGCCACTTTTGAGGTGCTTAAAATCCTCAACAAGTTTAGCATAAGCAACTTCAAGTTCATCATTTTTAATCTTGAAGGAGTTTGCCACCGCAAGTTCTCTATCATGGTATTCCTTTACTCTAGATAATTCTAGAGTAAAAGTCTCCTCAAGAGATTCTTTGATGGTTTGTTCTTCTTCAAGGGAGTCCTTTAGTTGAGCAATTTCATTAGCATACTCACGCTCAAGCGCAAACTTTTCATCAATTATGTTTTCTTGCTCCTCAATTTGTGCTTCTAACTTATCAATATGTTCTTTGCTCTTAATAGCAAAGTCCAAGATTTCAACAAAGTTAGAGCAAGCAATATTATTCTTAACAAGGGCACGATAAACAATCTCACCCTTTTCATATAAATCATCAATATCAAGCTCTTCTTCCACATTATCCACATCCTCCTCATCACAAGAGGTAATGGGTTCCAAAGTAGGAGTTACCTTTGAATCTTTATCCATAAGGCATAGGTGGGTACCGGAGGAAGGTGAAGATGAGATTGCATTTGTGGCTTCATTCAAAACCTTGTCTTGGCCCATAGAATCTTCGGTTTCCTCTACATGGTTAGCAACACAAGCACCAGAAGAAATAGAAGCATTTTTATCATGGCAACAAGAAAACACAATAATATCATCATGAGATTTATTCAAGTCATTTCTACATGATATGCAAGGACTATTAACACAAGCATGTAAGAAGTTTGTAGTGCTAAAAGTGTTAAAGTCCAAAGATAGATCATTGCAACTAGATAGAGATGATGGATTATAAATAGTAAGCACACTATCCAAATTGTAATTTCTATCACCACTCACCATATCATTACCTTGTGAAAAATCACATGTTGGTGAAGTGGTAGAAGATGAGAACTCATCTTGACCGGAAGTGGAAGCAACACAATCATCCTCAACAATATTGGACACAGCATATTTATCTTGAAGTTTTGTCCATAACTCATGAGCGCTCCAAAGGAATGATTGAAGAGGTAACTACATAGCTCAAAGCATTAACAAGCACATTAGAAGCTTGAGCATCGAGCTATAAGTTTTTCTCATCCTCACAAGATAGATTTTTGAAATCTATAGGAGGAGAAAAACCTATATCTACAATACGCTCCAAATTTGGGTCCATGTCCCGAAAATGAATAAGCATACGAGTTTTCCATATATCATAATTTGTGCCATCGAATAAAAACATGTCATTGTGCACTAATCCCCTAGTCGACATCTTTACTCTCAAGGCGGTGAAGCCTAAAATGAGAGACCGGGCTCTGATACCAATTGAAAAGGATACGAATGCCGCCTAGAGGGGGTGAATAGGAGGTTTAAAACTTTTACGAGAGGGGCTTAACAAAGGAGGAATAAAACTAGCATTTACTTTGTCAAGCACAAAACCTATATAAACTACGGTTCACCTATGTGCACCAACAACTTGTGCTAAGCAAAACAAGCAACTATGTGATAACTAGATATAATAATTCAAGCACGAAGGCTATCACAATGTAAAGTGCATAAGTAAATAGCTCAGGTATAGAGATAACCGAGGCACGCGAAGACGATGATTTATTCCCGAGTTCCTCCCATAAAGATAGTATGTCTCGTTGGAGAGGGGGTGGTATCAAACCACCTATGCCACAAAAGGCCTCCCTTATTCTCCGGTGAATCTCACCCCAATGGGATAGATCCACACTTCCACTATCGGTGCACTTGTCGGTGGCAACCGGAACCTCTCACAAGGTTGGGGCACTTCTCCACAACTTAATTGGAGGCTCCCAACAAATGCCACCAAGGCCACAACCTGCAACACCAACAAACCGTCTAGGGTTCTAAGAACCCAAGAGTAAAAAGCTTCTCAACTTTCACTCACCAAATCCTCCGAGGAGAACTCAAACCAATGCACCATATGCAATGGCAAGAACACAGGAAGTTATCAAGTCCTTCTCTCCCAAATTCCACAAAAGCTACAAAAGCTAGTGGGAGAATAAGAGAGGAAGAACACAAGAGGAAATCCACAAAAGAAACCCAAAGATCTAGATCCCAATATGTTCCCCTCACATAGAGGAGAGATGGATTGGTGGAGTTGTAGATCTAGATCTCCCCTTTCAAATCCCCCCAAAATATTCAAGAAATATGGGAGGGATTAAGAGTATTTGCAAGCTCTTGAAGGTCAAAACAATGGAGGAGAGAGAGAGTGCAAGCAACTAGCCTAAGGAGGAAGAAGGGGTCTATTTATACCCCTCCCCAACGAAATATGACCGTTTGGGACCTTCCAGGCCGGATAATCCGCCCCTCCCCCGGATATTCCGGGTTCCCCGGGCCAAAAAAATTGCTAAGGACTTCGCGACGCGACTCTCAGTATAGGGGCGAATATTTGGGGCGGATAATCCGCCCCAGAAGGGCCAGAAAATTCCGCCCCCATTACTGGGAGCCACGCCTCAAAGTCCTTAGCCGTTTTCCAAAAACTGGGCCGGATAATCCGCCCCCATGGCCGGATAATCCACCCCCCTGAAAATTGGTAGGAACAGCAAAACTAAAACCATCATAACTTTTTCATTCGGACTCCGATTTTGATGATATTGGGATCGTTTCGAAGATAGTAACGAGCTCTACAAGATCCTGCAGGGAACCATCATAGTCCAGCAAGGTAGGAGAGAACCAAATGATGAAAGGTTTAACCTATATATAAAAGACAAACCGGTAAAACCTCCAATATCGAAAACACAATAGAGAATGTATATGAAATCCGTTTTCGATGAACTTAAGCTTGTCAAAGAGATTGACACAATATCTAAAACTTCTCGTGGATAAGAACCAAATAAGAACCAAGAAATATGATGCCAAGTATGCAAATGTTTGAGCTCTCACCGAGGGATATGACCAAGTCACTCACTTGAGAGCCCCTCTTGATAGTACGGTTATCTATCCTATAAACCGGTCTCTCCAACTAACACCACGAGACCAGTTAGAAAGAAACCCTATCAATATCAAACCTTTGCCTTGTATATTCCACACCTCAGGATGGAGCACCTTTCTTGATTGCACTAGCTTGGTGAAGATACCCCCCCCCCATAATCCACTATGGAAGAGCCTCTCTTTTAGGCATATCTTCACATATCCATGATCACCATAAGGATGGCACGATACACTTGAGATCATCTTATAAAACCTTGATCAACACTTGATCTTCTTCACTTTATTATTATTCCAACCTTGAAGCCACCATATGGTTCAAGCATTGTCTATGGACAAATCCTACAAGTAAAACTCAATGCAAACATAAGTCCATAAAACATTATTATTAATTACCGAAACCACACATGGGGGCACACATGTTCTTTCTCCTTGCAGCTAGCCCGTGCTCTCGACATGTACCTCAATGATACCAAGACCAAGTTTAGGTTCCACCATGTGACAACATTATCGAGAAGTGCCAGAAGTGGGTGGTCACTCGTGTGTCACTCGCCAAGACCAAGGACGGCGTCTATAACCCCGAAGCGCCACCCCAGCTGCCACCAAAGGAAGTACAGAGCTCAGCTAGAAGAAGGCCAAGGCGCTTAAGGCTATGGGTCCGCCTGCCAAACGAATTCATGCATCGATCTAGAATTGCATGGCCAATGCGAAGGCCCATTCCAACAAAAGGAAGGAGAAGTCCAAAGAAAGGTGGAGCCAACTGCTGCAGAACCAAGCTACTACAGGAATAGGAAGCTACGCCGACGGCCGGTTGCTACGCCGACGACCAACGTCCGGGCCGTCGGCATAGCCATCGTCCAGGCTAGCCTCGCCAAGCAGCCATCAGCGTAAAATTTCCCTCGGCATATCCTATGCTACGCCAACGGCTGCCCTCAGCGTAACATACGCCGACGGCTGCCCTTGGCGTCGCTATTTTTTATTTTACCTCATTAAACTTTGAAAAATCATAACTAAATCATTCTAATTCGTAAAAATACAAATAATATATCAAAATTTGCAGAAAAATAAGATTTGTCTATCTACACTAAAATATTACACATTTGTAAATAAAAATTAAGTGAAACATAAAATATTATATATAGTTTAAAACAGACATAAAAATTCAAAAACGATCGAAACAATGCAAAACCTTCGCGTGGTGTTATATTATGTGACATAGTTAGAATAAAAAAATCAAACTTGGTATATTGATTATGTCTCAAAAACTCTTCACAAAATGACCTATCTCATTCGAGGTTTCTTAACTTTCGGGTCAAATGACCAATGTTATGGCTAGAATCAAGGCATACTTTGTGATAATATGTCCATATTGTGCATACATGTGCATCATGGGATGGATAACAATGTTGCAAGAGGAAGATTTCCTTTTTGTCGCACCAAAAAGCTATTTTCCATTTTACGAACATAAAAAACGGACGGTTTATGAAGCAACCACCAAATGACTAATTCAAAATACTACCACCACATTTTACAAAAATACTAGACCACCTTATATGGACAATGTCCCAACAGGGGAATCTGAAACCTTTCCGTCCACCTTTGGTGAAAAAGACAAATTCCTGTCGAATCGGTAGGAAGTGTGTCAGATATGAATTATGGGTGATCCGATATTTATGTATTTTTAAAAAATCATTTTTAGGTTCACAATATGCTATTTTATTAAAGATCCAATGCAAGTTTAGCGAGGCTCGGCCCCGAGCTAAGAATCTTCAAGCCCGTCGTTCGACAAAGTTTGACGATAGTTTAAAACGGGCATAAAAATTGATTGAAACAATGCGAAACCTTCGCGTGGTGTTATATTATGTGACATAGTTAAAAGGAAAAAATATCAAACTTGGTATATTGATTATGTCTCAAAAAATTCTTCAGAAAATGACCTATCTCATTCTAGGTTTCTTGTCTTTCAGGTCAAATGACCAATGTTATGGCTAGAATCAAGGCATAGTTTGTGATAATGTACCCATATTATGCATACACGTGCATCATGGGATGGCTAACAATGTTGTAGGAGGAAGTTTTCCTTTTTGTCGCACCAAAAGGCCATTTCCCATTTTCTAAGCACAAAAATCGGACAGTTTTGTGAAGCAACCACCACATGGATAATTCAAAATGCTACCACCACATTTTACAAAAATATTAGACCACCTTATATGGACAATGTTCCAACAGGAAGATCCAAAACCTTTCCGTCCACCTCTGGTAAAAAATATAAATTCCTGCTGAATCGATAGGAAGTGGGTCAGATATGAACTACAGGTACATGATCCGATGCTCATGTGTTTTTTACAAAAAATCATTTTTATGTTCAAAATATTCTATTTTATCAAATATCCAATGGAAGTTTAGCGAGGCTCGACCCCGAGCTAAGAATCTTCATGCCCGCCGTTCGACAAAGTTCGACGATAGTTTAAAACAGGCATAAAAAAAATTTAAAAACGATCGAAACAATACGAAACCTTCGCTTAGTGTCATATTATGTGACATAGTTATAATGAAAAATATCAACTTAGTATATTGATTATGTTTGAAAAAACCTTCACAAAATGACATATCTCATTCGAGGTTTCTTGGCTTTCGGGTCAAATGACCAATGTTATGGCTAGAATCAACGCATAGTTTGTGATAATATGCTCATATTATGCATACATATGTATCATTGGATGGCGAACAATGTTGCAGGAGGAAGTTTTTCTTTTCGTCGTACCAAAAAGCCATTTTCATTTTCCGAGCATAAAAAACGGACAGTTTTGTGAAGCAACCACCAAATGGCTAATTCAAAATGCTACCACCACATTTTACAAAAAATACTAGACCACCTTATATGGACAATGTACTAACAGGGGGATCCAAAACCTTTCCGTCCACCTCTGGTAAAAAGACAAATTCCTGCCGAATCGGTAGGAAGTGGGTCAGATATGAACTACAGGTACATGATCCGATGGTCATGTTTTTTTATAAAAATCATTTTTAGGTTTACAATATTCTATTTTATCAAATATCCAATGCAAGTTTTCCTTTTCATCGCACCAAAAAGCCATTTTTTATTTTCCGAGCGCAAAAACAGGATTTTCTGAAGCAACCACCAAATAGCTAATTCAAAAACGAAGGGTTTGTGATTAGTTGATATGGATATAATATTTGGATTCCTCTCATTTTCTGATCAGTTTAGACATATTATTTGTCAAATTCCGATTTACGGATTTAAAGATATTAATTATTTCATATTAAATAGAAAAATACAAAAAGTAAAATTATTATATTTTATTTGAATTCAAATAATATTTTTAGTTATTCATTAATGTTTACTTAAATAATTGTTTGTAATTTCAAAAAATACAAACATGTGACATGATGATATAAGAGTTAATAGGATTGATATCATAGTATTGAAAACAATTACTTTGCGCAAATAGATTCCGAAGGAACGAGGAAGTTAAGCGTGTTGGAGCTGGAGTAGTATTAGGATGGGTGACCGGCTGGAAAGTTTGATCAAGACTGAAATTTAATCAAATATTAAGTGTAATTAGTGTTAAAAATGTACAAAGTGAGAGATTAACGAGTCAAACAATTCAAAGATTAAAATTGAGAAAAAAAATATATTTTTTTAAAAAAATGTTTTTGCAACCAGCCGATGGCCAAAGTCGTCGGCGTATTTAGATACGCCGATGGCTTGTGTGTGCTCCGCCGAGGGAGACCTTTGCCGAGGAGGTTACGCCGAGGGCAACCGTCGGCGTACCATACGCCGATGGCATTTTGGCCTACGCCGACGGCTTTTTGCCCTCGGCGTAGCGCGCGCGTCCTGTAGTTAAGGCATGAAGCTCGATCTGCTGAAGGCCAACTTCGTCGCGAAGAAGAGGAACACAGACCTGGCCTTTCTCATGGGTGGCGAGGACACTTCGGCGATGAGGCCCTTGGTCAAGGTATGGTACACGGCGCGCCGCAACGCCATTCTGGACGAGGATCTCCCTGTCATGGGCACGCTGACACCCATGTCGAGCTCTGTGCCAACACTCTCTGCCACCATGGTGTCGCCAAGCTCTGCCTCGGTGTCTTCCAATCCATTGCCGAGCTTTGTCAGAACTGCTACCGCAAAGGCATCGCCGGCTGCTACGGCGAAGAATCCTATCCCGATGGACAGAGTGATTTTTTTTAGTAATTTGAAAGTTGAACGTGAGCTGCTTGCAATCGCCGAACTATGTGTTTGGACAAGAGTCTGTCGAACCTGTGTTGCTTTTTGATGGCGGAATTTTTTTAAAATGTATCGCCAACTTCTAGATTTGCTTGAAAACGCAGGTGAAAAAACTAGTCGTTTCTAGATAAAAATCCATTCAGCACTAAATAGTGTCGAATTATGATCGAAAAACGCCAACGAGTGGAAATACTCTTAGTGGACACCAACCGCAGAATCTTCTCCGGTCCCTGCCGACGAGAACGCGATCGCGACTGCAGTGGTCGAGGGGTGGCCGTTTATTGAAGCCAGCACGAACCCACCCAAGAGTGTCGACGAGACTGCCAGAATCCCACCGGTAAAGCGACGATCACATCGCGCAAAGTGCCGGGATCTTCGAACGTCACGACATCGCGGAGGGAGAGCTTCCAAGATTCTTCTCGCAGGATCCCGGCCCTACAAGGCCCTTCTTTTCACTTGTACTAGAAGCAAATGAATGAGATTCTTCCAAGGATTCCACGTACGGCGTTCCTCCAACCACTTGGGAAAGCAGTTGTGGATCCATTTTACCGCCGGAATCGGCCATGGTTGGCGGGACTTCAACATGCACGTACGACTACGACAGTCGGAGCTTAGAGTGACGATCGAGAGACACTTCGATTTATTCCCATTCTTAATTTTTTTGTAGTAGTAGTAGTACTAGTAGTATTAAATTAGTTTATACATACAACACGATAACATTAACTGGTGGTGACACACTATACTTCTTGTGCACTCTTCATTACCCATTTTGCTTGCTATTAATTCATCCTATCAATCAACTGGATTTGATCGGGACGTCATCGTCTTAGTTGTTGTTCTTCCGTACGTACGTGTGGATCGATCAATCATGTCTTGAAGGGGTGGTACACCTTGAGGTCAGACTTGATGCCGGCGATGGAGCCCGCGGCGGCGGCGAGGGAGATGGCGAGGCATCCGAGGCTGAGGATCTGCAGGCACACCCACTTGGTGCTCCACTTGGGCACCTTCTTCTGCACCACGTACATCTCCACGGGGAAGTAGACGGTGAGCGGCCAGAAGCCGAGCGCGCCCAGGAACCCCACCACGTCGTTGAAGAATGGCAGCATCATGGACACCACCGTCGTCGCCACCACGAACGCCGTCCGCCACGTTGCCCGGAACATGTTCACCTTGTAGGACGTCCGGAGCAGCGGGACCTCCACCTCCCCGGTGACGAAGCTGGAGTCCGGCCACCTCTGCGCCGCCCACTTCTCGACGAATGCGAATAAGGGCTGGCAGTAGACCTGGTAGGCGCCGACGAGGTGGACGACGATGGCGGCGTTGGCCACGTCGAGGAGCCAGAAGGGCTCGTAGAAGCCGAAGCCCGTGAGGAGGTTCCCCGGCGCGGCGTCGCCGAAGGCCGCGTAGCCCATGCAGCCGCAGAGCATGTAGAAGACCGTGGTCACCGCGACGCTGACCCCCGTGGCGCGCTTCATGACCGTGGACTCGGAGGGAGGCGGCGCGCGGATGGTGTCCTGGATCTCGATGAGGATGAGCGAGTAGGAGTAGGCGAACGCGATGTCCCCGAACGCCTGCGTGCTCCGCCACACCTTCTGCATCGGCGTCACCGCGCCGATGCTGATGCCGGTCATGCTGCCCTTCACGCCGCCGTTCGCTGCATTTGCATCCATTGGTTAATCAGCACGTACGACATCGGTGATCATGAATTCCGATGTATGGACGAGTAGAAGCTATACCTATGACTTGGACGATGCCGAGTCCGAGTCCGATGGATGAGTAGGTGAAGGACATGGCGGCGGCGAGCATGGAGAGCCACGAGATCTGGTCAAAGTCTGGGATCTGCGAGAAGAAGACCTGCGCGACGCCGAATATGACCATGTAGGGCGTGCTGGAGATCTTGCAGGGGTTGGCATGTCCCTTGCCGTGGAAGCAGTTTGCCCTCTTTATGGCCAGCATGCTGATGGACGCCGCGATGGTGTAGCCGATGGCCACCCCGACGATGTTGGCGTACTGCAGCACCCCGCAGATCTTGACCTTGACTCCGCTGAGGTTGGCGTTGACGGCGTCCATGTAGGTGTAGTTGCGCTTGCCCGTGCTCTGGTCGCCGGAGCGGTAGCAGTCGGCGAGCAGCGAGGAGGTGAAGTAGGTGACGAGCGAGAAGAGGATCATGACGGCCGGGCCGGCCACCCAGCCGAGCTGCGCGATGGCCCAGCCGAGAGATAGCACCCCCGACCCGATCACCGCCGTGATGATGTGCGAGCTCGCCGTCCACATCGTGCCTGCAGCGCGTGCAGCCGGACATACATCAGAGACCAAGCAAGAATCACACGCACTTTGTTTGAGTGACACGTCTACATCGTCAGACAAATAATTTATGTTACGTACCGGTGCGCTTGTTGCGGCCGTCGTCGTCGAAGCACTTGGAGAGCGCGGTGTCGCCGAGCTCGGCGGCGGACACCTCCATGGCCCCCGCCGGCGGGTAGTAGAACGTGGCCACCACGTTGTCAGCCGTCTGCTGTCCCATCTCGATCGACCTCTCTCGCTCGCTAGCTTAACTGCTGCTGCTGCTGCCAACAGAGAGCAGGTGTGAAGGCAAGAACCAATTAAGAGAGGAGCAGGCGGACCACGGTACGAGTCTGCGCGCGTGACTAGATCTGCATGTGGTAGTGCACCGAGCGGTGCAGCTTGATCTGCAGCCAGGTACAGAGCAAGTAATATCTGCTGGCGATCGATCGCAGGGTGGTGTGGTGGTGGGTGCCAAGCAGGCAAGGTACGGGTGCAATTTATAGGAGGCTGCACTGGCACTGCAGTGCACTGGGCGAAGTGGGTGGCGGCCAGACCTGTCGGCATTCAGGGTCCGCCGCCTGCCTCCCTGGACCCTGGCTGCGTGAGTGCGTGCGTTTGCTCGGTGGCTGTGGCGGGGACGCGGGAAGCTGCGGTTGCTAGTGGTAGGGCTGGAAATTCAAACCTCATTTCGACTTTTGGGGACTAGATCGAGTGGATGCGTGCATTCCACATGTGTTTTGGATGGTCGACACGAGAGACATGCATGGGTCGTCTTCTTCCTAGAAGGAGCCAACTAGCACCTTTCTCGCTGCCTCGTGACAGAGTCATGAGTGAGCCAATTGCTGAGCATGCAAGTCAAGTGGAGTCGCCTGGCTGACCGCAGTGTCAACGGGGGAACAGAGAAATATGGTGAACAGATCAGCGATAAGATTGCAGCAGTGCCCTACGTGCTGGTGCTACCACTGCTCGCTGAACTTTCCCATGATCAACTATCTAGCTAGCCAGCAAGCTCCTGGTGAATGTGCGATCTGAGTTATTAGTTAGTTACCTTTCTCTGCAGAGGCCGATCGCTGCTTTCAGGGCACACAGCTAGCTAGGTGGCCCGACCACACAGCTGCAGGGCCCTGCTGATGGATGATGGAGAGAGGGGCTCACTTGCTGTGGTGGTGCTTCCTCTGCGCCCATCGGCGGGGGCTTATATAGGGAACGAAGGCTCCGCGCGATCGATCGATCGATCGATCGGCGGGGTGCTCCACCGGTGGGGCGCCGGGCTAGCTATCGTCCATCCTTTGGATCGAATAGGGTTCGCTGTCTATCTTCCCTTTTCCTCCCACTTGGGTCTCGCCCATCATCTCGTCTGTTCGATGGCTCTCCTTCGTCCTCGTATCACTCACTGGTAATTGGCCATGGAATGAGATAGCTGCAGTACACAATCTCTCAGTGCTTACGCTTGATTCCTTCCGGGTTCGTGGAACCACTCATCATTGCGTCCTCCATCCCCGTTTGACCGGCCCCCATGCTGCGTCCTCAACCTACGGAGAAAAGGCGTACCTTTGCGACGGAGCACGGGGAGCCATTCTTTCCAGCGGGAGGTGTTCGCGTGTTTAATAATTAATTAGCTAATCCCCGCGAGAACGTGAATATGCTACTACATTTGTAGACTAAAAACTACTGTATTTACGGAACTGTTTAACACGAGCATCTTGTCCGGCTAGGAATCGTGTGACATGACGATGACCTAACAAGCAGCGTTTAAACTAGCTTAGCTAGGAAGCGTTTCGCTTATAAATCCTGTCTGTGTCGACAATGGCTTTTTTTGGTACGGAGAAAGAAAAGCAGCGGCTGGAACTGTCCGTTCCATGGCCTCTTTTTGTCCTGACCAGCATTTGTGCGCGCTCTTAGCGCTACTGTACTCGAGTGGCATGATTCTGTTTCCAAATACTAACAAATTTAGGGGAAGGTTTGTGAAGGTTTATGCCGGGTCCTGAGAACGGTATAGCAGCTTCTACTTTTTTGTACCCACTAGTGAGGGCTGGGCAAGCTAATCTTTGTTTGCTTAAATTGTTGTTAGGTAATTAACTGGCACAGGTGGCCCTCGCAAATAGGAGGGCATGGTCTTCAATGTGCTAAAAAAGTTTAAAAAATATATGTATTCAACTATATTAAATTTTACGTTACATATTAAAACTAAAAAAGTATTATGCTTGAACTTTATGTCACCTATAGGGGAATTGGGGAAACAACTCTTTAGTTTGTAGGTGAATACTTACCGTGTCGTTTTTGGGGGAAAAAAGAACATATTGATCACAACATGTGTCGTTTGTACATGATGTTAGCTCAATACATTGAAATAAATTTCAGTCCACCAACCATCCAATAATTTTTATATTAAAGTTAGTGTAGACTAAAAAAATCAGTCAAACTTGCGTTGCACAAAATCATACACAATTACGAACACAACTCAATGAATATGCACTACAACAATTCAATCACAACACATTGCATATTCAACACATTCATTACGACACGCCAGTACATATCCAATGCAAATTCAGGGCATTATGCCCGGCAAATTCAGAACAAATTCATGCAAATTTATAAGCACAACTCTAAAGATGATCACTAAAAATTTAGTAGAATTACATACTAAATTTCAACATAGTCAGCCAATACATAATAATTCCAACCATTACAATAAGAAGCTACATGTGTGCAATGCAAGCTAACTACCTGCACCACTCTCAATCAACATTTCTCGGTTGCACTAAACCTCAGTCTTCACACAAGAGAATTCATAACCAACCTCCTGTCCTCGCCATGTTTCCCCTCCAAAACTGTGTGCGTCGTCACGAAACGGTGGAAGTCTTGTGCCATCAACCCTTCTAGGCCAACATTCGAGACAACGGGGTCGCTTTTTGCTCGCCTCGTCGAGCTCCTGAATTCCAAGGACGGGTCCAATACCTCCTATAGGTGGATGATGACCGGGTGCTTGCACGCCAACTGTCTCCTTACCTTGCTGGTAGTCTCCACCTCGTACTATTCGAAACAAAATCTAGATCTTTTAGCCACACCTTTACCTCGATGATCCATCTATCGCTCGGTGGAACAATTTTCATTAGCTCGCTGCCAAAGCTGTTAACGACCTGCTTGAGGGCCCTTGGTTCCCAAGCATCCAAAGTGAGGCTGCCGAATCTGAGTTTTGAGAGGAAAAGAAGCTACGCTAAGTGATCATCTCAGCCACAGGCACGATGCCAAGGAGGAAGCTCAGTTTGTATCCACAACACTCGAATGAATGAGAATAATGCATAACATGCTCCCAATCAGCTAGACTCGAACCTGGTGAAGATATCGAAGGGCAGTGTGCATAACTCAATCTTCACAACCTAGCGCCTGATCCGAAACTGATATCTTAATGACGATAGCAAGTCTGCGGAAACACGGTAGGATGTATCCCTAGCACGATGCCCATGAGAGTGTGGTCGTCGAACTCCTCTACCAGGTCTACCATGCCTAGGGTGCGAGACAAAATGCAACCGCCCAAGGCTGGTCGCGCGCTTTGGTTCTCCTGACGGGCTATGCTCCTCCATGGGAGAGGGACCATCCAAGCTCGAGAGGGTAGGACGGTGATGGCGAGATCCGATATGGCCACTGGGAAAACGTAGCTGGCAGCGAGCTTCGATTAGTGACGTCGGAGAGCGACTGCCCATGGCGGAGAGGCAAGGAGAGCCAGGCAAGGTCCGATCTGCAGAGGAGCAGTCGGAGGTGAGTTAGGGATTTGGGGGAGATGGGAAGACGAGGAGAACAATACCTGGTCCACACGAGCGAGGGTCAACTATTCCATGCCGGTAGAAAATAACAGGAAATACTGACAGGATCGAACAAAAGAAGAGATAACGGGGGCTGCTCACGGTCGCATTTGAGTTCAACCATGTTCAAATGTTTTATTCGAATCCAAATGTATGCATATTTGTCTGATTTGTATTCATCCCGGTTTGCCCCTTTGGAGAGTTGTCACAACTATTTGGTCGTGTATGTATGATTACACGTAACTATGGTACCTTATAGTGTGGATTCGTAGACTTCAAAATCTTAAAGTGAATCGCCCCGGTAATTGCTCGTGTGAGTCAATACTTGATTGGATCACAACATTGTTTGATAGTTGATGTAATTGTTTCCCTAGACTGTAGGAAGTTGATGAAAACAATTAAGGCCTTGTTTATTTCTCCGGTATTTTTATCCACAAAAGACGCGGGGATATGCGGGGATTTGGTGTTCGCCAAATACTCTCAAATCCCCTCAAATCCCTTCCCCAAAAATACTCTACCATGACGGAGAGTTTTTAATCTAGTCAAAAATACACTAGTATGGAGGGGATTTGTGGGGATATTCCGGGATTATCCCCTCAAAATCCGGCCTAGTAAACGACCTATCGGGGAAATTCCAGGATACAAAATAATCCCCTCTCATCCCCTGAAATACCCTAGAAGTAAACAAGGCCTAAATAGTATTGTCCGTAGTTCATATCTTCGTTGTTAGCAATGTCCCGGGGTATCAAATTCTTAGAGCATCTTCGAGGGGTGTACCCAAATTCGTTCCCATTTTGTCCACGCGGACAAAGCTTTGGGGACAAAAAAGACCATTGTCCACCCCTTGTCCTCCCCTAGCGCCTAACGGGCCGCCCCAAAATCATGTCTGCCCCATCAACAAATAAACTAAAAACATAGATCAGATAGATTGATAGCATAGTTTGATACATTCAACCAAATTTAAACTAAACTTGAATTAAACTTAACCTAAACTTAAAGAAATTTAAATTAAACCCTAGATCTAGTCGATAAAGATGGTGACGTCGCGGATGATGACCGGCTTGGGCGCCGACGGGTCGCATGGCCTGACCAGGATCTCCACCGATGGCAGGCACTCCTCATGGCGGTGTTGATACATCACCAAGTCAGAGTGCATCGTCTTCTCCTCGTCGTCGGATCCCAGTGGGATCACGGAGTCGTGAAGGAATCACTCTGTAACACCCCCGGTCACTCTGGACCGATGACTTTCACTTCTGGCAGCTCAATAGGATCTCTAGACTAACCCCATAGACCAACACTAGTCTTTTCTGCGCACTTTGTCCTCACTCGTACACACTTGGTACCCACTTCTCGGTCGATCACCCATCCTAGAATTGCTCTAGGCCAAGCATGCTTAACCTTAGAGTTCTTTTCGAATGAGTTTCCGGAAAAGAAGTTGCAACTTGTTGGTATGGGTTTCCTATCAATCCTATTGAGCCATGCGCCAGGGTCTCACATACACCCACCCTTAGAAGATCGACGTCCTCGTCGATCAACCATAAGCCAGGAACGTCCCCTCTTGGCACACGTCTGTGCGTCCAGTGCCGGCACATTGCCATGTCGTGTCCACTCCGAGCCACATGCGCCATGCTACACATGTCCGCCACTGACCCGCACACGCCCATATAACCGCGAGGGTCGGCTCTGATACCACTTGTAACACCCTCGGTCACTTTGGACCGACGGCTGTCACTTCTGGCAGCTCAATAGGATCTCTAGACTAACCCCATAGACCAACACTAGTCTTTTCTGCGCACTTTGTCCTCACTCGTGCGCACCCGGTTCCACTTCCCGGTCGGTCACTTATCCTAGAATTGCTCTAGGCCAAGCACGCTTAGCCTTAGAGTTCTTTTCGAATGAGCTTTCGGAAAAGAAGTTGCAACTTGTTGGTATGGGTTTCCTATGAATCCTATTGAGCCATGCGCCAGGGTCTCACACACTCGGCGGCTCGCATGCGAATAAGGAGTGGCGGGCCATCTCTTGATTGGCCTAGAAGGCCTCGTCCTAGCCTAGGCCGTCCATTCCATAGCGGTTGTCGTCGAGGACCTCCTGTATCGCGCACCGGCGCACGTCGCCAGTGGGTGGTAGGGGCATAGGGACCCTGTTAGGGTTAAGGTGTCACCATCGATAATCCTCGCGCGCAGCAGAGCCGACACGCAAGCCATACAGATTCGGTGAGCCTCCGTCGGGGAGATCCAGGGACGCGGCGGGTTCGCGGTGCGACGGCATGGACATAGTGGAACCCCGCGTGCGGGTTTGGGCGGGAGGACGACCTGTCGGCGGAGCACAGGAGGAGGAGCCACCTGAAGGAAATGTTCCCTAGAGGCAAATAATAAAGGAGTTTGTTAAACACATTCCATTAGTTCATAATAGTTTTATATCATGATATAACTATATCAATAGGAAATATTGATATAGGTCTGATATATAAACAAACCCAAGTTCCTAGTAGCCTCTATTCAACTAGTTCATTGGTTAAGGGATGGTCAAAGGTTTCCTGACCATGATGGTTCTTCGACACCTATTTGACAACGGAGCTATCTCATTAGAGAATGAGATAGTGGACACCGTTCCACAGATGATTGTTGCAACACGATCATATCACAAAGTTCACAGTTGTAATTGTTAGAAACATAGTGACATGTTCCTTAGACTGTGAGACTATATTTAATCATTGTCTCCCGATGATACTTTGATGGCACTTAATGTTACTCTATGAAAATATGATCATAAGGGTGTCATTGGGTATCCGGAGGAACAGGTTGAGACGTATGTGTCTAGAGCGGATTTTTTACATCTGTGTGATGGAAGATACTTTGGGCCCACTCGGATAAGTTATATCAAATATTTCGCGTAACATGTGACTAGGTCACGGGATATCACTTATCGGTACGAGTTTAAAGTAGCATTGTCGGTAACGAGATCGAACCCGACATGGTGATGTCGATGATCAAATCTCGGACAATATAAGTATCATAGAGACAAAAGAAACATAACACATATTATTTCAGGTTCAAAACGATGGAGAATCGTGAGTGCATAGGGGTCATATGAGCATCTGGTCCCGCGGATGATTATTGATAAATATCATGTCTATGACATTACCGAACCATAGGGACGCACGCTTAAGGGCATTACGACGCGTGGAGATCTACCCGTAAGAAGGAATCTCGATAGAGAGAGAAACCAAAATTGTTCTGGGGAGATCCGAAGTTGTTTAGAGATAAAAATAAATAATGAAAATGGACTAAAAGGAGTTTCAGATAAATGGGAATTTTATATATACATTTTATTATAAGGATTTCTATTTTTGTGCCCCTGGTTTATTAGTTGTACTAAGTTTTTCCTAGCCGCTTAACTTTTCCTCACTTTTGCCCATCTCCTTCTCGAAAACTCATCAAAGAGCTAGAACGGCAGCTGCCGTCAGGTTAACCGTTGGCTAATGTGTGGGGCCACATGGTGTGGGACCATGTGGGGCCGGTTGGTCAGGAACACGTTATACTGACGTGTGGGATCGTGCCATGTGGGTCTACGTGGGGTCAGTTTGTTGGAAACGCGTTATGGGAGATACGATGTGAGACCATGTGGGGTACGTTTGGTAGTTACGTGCGTCCTGTCGCTTAAGTTGGAAGTTTTATTTTTTGTTATTTTTATAATTGGCCTTTTTAAGAGCGCTTTTTCCCCCTCTATATCGCTAACAGTTGTGTTTTTCTTTTGCCCAAAAAGATAGCGAACCTAGAGCATCTTTTCTCTTTATTCGTTGTTTCTTTTGACCCTTGTTTTTTCCCAATCTGGTAGCAAATATAAGAAGCATCATAAATACATTTAGTAAACAGAGCAGACGTAGATAAAACAGCTAATATAGGAAGCCCATATGGGACACCAATGTACATACCCGAGATGTACATACCTAAATTTCACATACCTAAGGTTTACATATGTAAAATATATTTATCCAAGTTATATATACCTAGGTATCACATACCTAAGGTATACGTACCTAAGTTGCATATATAAACACGTATCCTGGATACGTACACCTTAGGTATGCAACATCTTAGGTATATGATACCTAGATATGTGTAACTTAGGTATATGATACCTAGGTATGTATAACTAGGTATGTTTTGGTTCAAAGCAAAACATACGTGTATTATGTACGGTGTCTGGGCACCAAGGTACACCAGTCATTTTACCTATATATATATATATATATAGTACGGTACTTAACAAGGTTCAACAATTAGGTCGTTCAGTAGCAGCGGACAACTTCAACACAAACAATAGTATTAGGCGGGCCCCTCATGTCACAATACAATATAAGTTGCTTTGCAACAACAACACAAGATCAGTGGCCCCTCGTGGACTCCGCCAGAAGGGCCTCAACCTCCTCCCCGTGGCGCTTCCTCCACTTCTTGTTGCCTTGTCCCTTGACCTTAGGCGCCTTGGGCTTGATCGGGGGCATGCAACCCTCCTCGATGGCCGCCTTCTGGAGGTTGCGGACATGAAAACCGAGCGCCTGGTGCTTGGCTCTGAAGCCATGGACGTTCACGGACAGGCCGCGGGTCTTCACGTCCTCGACATGCTTCACGAGGGAGTTGAAGTCAGTGGCGATACTCCTGGTGCAGAAGGGGCACCTTTAGACGTCGCCGGCCAAAAAGTTGCGTACTGTCCGAATTTTAGAGTCCTCACCACCTGACGAGTCTTGGTGTCCTTGGACTCATCGTCGCTGCAGACGTCGCTGCTATCCACCTATTGGAAAACCAGTAGAGTGCAATAAGGACATGATTGAGATACCTTGATTATTGGGATTGATTACTTGCATAAATTAACCGATTGAGATCCCCTGATTATTCTCTAATCTCCAAATCTCAAACCAAATCGAATACTGATCCCAACTATAGATCGGCGCTAGTACTAACTAGGGAACCCCTTAACTGCAACTCGGAGGACAAATAAAATAGGATTGAAATACGAACAGGGGGATTCTTCAAAATACGAGATCTAACACAAGAGGATTAGCTACTTTAAAAATACCTAGCATCCAACGATTGAAAATACGAACAACCGAACCCTAATAACACACGATGTAGCATCCGACGATGGGAATGGGGGAAGAACAAAGGAACGGGAGAAAACCCCAGTTATGTCCGACCATGGGTCGAAGATGCTGGTGTCATAGGGGTTCTCCAGCCTGATGTAATCCTCCCCCTCATAGGGATCCTAGCCGAGCAGGATCTTCCCGATACCGACGGGGGCCTCCTCGCTGGCGGCTATGGCAGAAGCAGGGATGGGGTATGGACGGGGATGGCGGCTGCCTTCGATACCTCGACGGGGGCCTATAAGGGGATGGGGGGCTCCTCGCAGGCAACCTTGTAGGCTACGATGGCCATCGCACCATTCTTCTCTATCACCGGTGTGGTTGGGGTTTTCTTGGGGGTTTGCGGAAGGTGATGGGATAGTGGAGACGGTTATGTGAGTGAGCGAATAAGTGATGAGTGAGAGTCAACGAATAAGTTTTTCTCTCCAGTACTAACACTATCGTTTGCAATATACTGAGTTTTACCCTCCTGTGGTTGGTCAACAGAGAGTCAACGAATGGGTTTTAGCTAGCTAATTGGGTCATTTTATGCACAACAAATTCAAAAATATCAAAACATAGTGGCATCTACCCAGGGAGTCTTATTATGTGACCTGCCACCATAAGAAATGTATAGAAATCAAGCTTTAACCTAAATCACCACTTACCAAATCACCTACTATCTATGAAGGTTCATGGCTTTCTACTCAAGTCTCTTCCCAAAACATCCCTCCCCAAAACATAGTTTGTCTAAATGAGGCATTAATTGTCAAACTGATGTATATTAGAATTTCAAATAGTTTGATGTATGCCAAGATGTATTTTATTGTATAAAAGAAGCATTTTCCATTTTTTAAAACTCTCTCTATTTTCTATTTGTATCTCTTTTGTCAGTTTTGCCCTTGGTTTTTAAGTTCTACTCAGTTTTCCCCTCTCTCTTAGTCACAAACTCTCACACATATGCTCATCTTGGCTGCTACACTATGATTGGTCGAGACAGTTGTCACACGGACCGTGCCCACCAACCATTGATCCTCTGTGATCTAGCGGACAGGATAACCCCTATATCTGTCAGGGCACCCCTCTATCCATGCAAAATAACGAGTTTTCTACCGGTACTTTAACTCCATAAACAAATGATTTTGAATATAATTTTAAGGGAAAGTGTTCAAAGGTGTATAATTTTTGTATATGCAAGTTTATGTATTATATTTCACTCCATGAAAATGATAAATAGTCATGATCTTATTAGCACAACATTATCATGTCATAAGTGCGATTTCAAAGAGTTCAAAGGTGTATAATTTTCTTATATGCAAGTTTATGCATTACATTCTATGAAAATAATAATATCTCAATATTTTCTTAGCACAACATTATCATGTATTAAGTGTGATTTCATGGTGTTTGAAGGTGTATAATTTTCGTATACGCAAGTTTATGCATTACATTCCTGAAGGGTTTCGCAGCATAGTAAATCAAAAAAATTCTACGGATGCGAACGAGAAAGCCAAGATCTAATCTAGGAGATGCAATCAACTAGAGAGATAGATGAGATTTTCATACCCTTGAAGAAATCGCACAGAGGAAACGTTCAACAGAATGTGGTTGATGTAGTCGTACTAGCCGTCTCCTCCTCGCGATCCGATCCGATCCAACGCCGTAAGTGACGGTGCGTCCGAGAGATGCACACGTACGGTCCCGCGACGTCTCCTCCTTCCTTGGTCCAGCAAGTGGGGTGGAGAGATGGATTGGATCTGTAGCACGACGGCGTGGTGCTATGGTGGAGAGTTTCTGCGGCAGGGCTTCGCCTACGCGCAGTCGGGAGAGAGAGAGGTGGAGGGCAGCAGGACGGCGGCTAGGGTTGGAGGAGTGGGAGGGGGAGGGTGCGCCCCTGCCCTCTTCATATAGGGGGCTGGCCGGCCCCCTTGGCCCCTCCTCCAAGCCCTAGGGCGGCGGCCCCAAGGGTTGGAGTGGGGGGCAAGTTTCCCCCTTCCTTCTAGAAGATCTCCCCTAGGGTTTCCCCTAGGCTGGCCGGCTGGGCCTTTGGGGCCTTGTGCCCCTGGACCAATGCGGCCAGGGCACTTCCCCTTAGGCTCACATAGGCCCCCGACAAGTGGGCCCATGTTGGTCCCACTCCGGAACCTTCTAGAACCTTCCGGTACGATACCGAATACTCCGAAACGATTCCGAAATCCAAAAACTGCTTGCCTTTATATGAATCTTATTCTCCGGACCATTCCGGAACCTCTCGTGATGTCCTGGATCTCATCCGAGACTCCGAACAAAAACTCATAAACCAATTATCCATTATATCCTAGCGTCGAGGCACGTTAAGTGTGTGACCCTACGGGTTCGAGAATATGCAGACATGATCTTCTATCAATAATCAACAGCGGGATCTGGAAACCCATATTGACTCCCACATATTCATCGATGATCATATCGGATGAACCACGCTACCAGGATTCAATTAATCCCATATATGTATTCCCTTCGTCACGCGATATTTTACTTGCCCGAGATTCGATCGTTGGTATCGACATACCTAGTTCAATCTCGTTCACAGCAAGTACTTTACGCGTTCCGTAATCCGATATCACTTTGTGATTAACTCCTTAACCATGTGCTTGCAAGCGGTGTTGATATCGATTACCGAGTGGGCCCGAAGTATATCTCTCCGACTCGGGAGGGACAAATTCCATCTCGATACATACAACCCAACAAGTACTTTCCGATCACCTGAGAGACACCTTTATGATCACCCTCACATAGGATGATGTTTGATGACCTCAAAGCTTTCTTCCGATACCAGGGAGTTGTATTATCTCATGGTCTAAGGAATACAATACTTGACATAAGAAAAAGCTTTGCAAAGATGAACACGATGACACGATCTAATTGCTCTGCTTAATTTGGGTATGTCCATCATATCATTCTCCTAATGACATGATCTCATTATTAATCGACAACTTATGTCTATGGTTAGGAAACCTTTAACCATCATTAATCAATGAGCTAGTCCATAGAAGCGTACTAGGGACACGGTGTTATTCATAAACCACACAAGTATCAAAGTTTCCGCTTAATACAATTCTAGCATGGAATATAAACTTTATCATGAACAAGAATTATAACAATAACATCTTTATTATTGCCTCTAGGGCATAATTCCAACAGTCTCCCACTTGCACTAGAGTCAATAATCTAGTTTACATCTGGCAACAATCTAACACCCATGGCATTAAGGTGATGATCATGTTTTGCTCGTGGAAGAGTTTTAGTCAATGGATCTGCGACATTCAGATCCGTGTGTACTTTGCTAATCTTCAGATCTCCATCTGCTATAAAATCTCGAATTATATGAAAACGGCGGTTGATGTGCTTGGTCTTTGGATGATATCTTGGTTCCTTAGCCAGTGCTATGACGCCAGTGTTGTCGCACAATATCTCCACTGGGTCCAAGGCACTTGGAACCACACCAAGCTCAGTGATGAAGTTCCTGATCCAAACTCCTTCACTTGACGCTTTTGAAGCAGCCATGTATTCCGCTTCCGTTGTAGATCCCGCGATCACGCTTTGCTTGCAGCTTCTCCAGCTCATAGCTCCTCCATCTCAAAATATAAACGTATCCCGTCTGAGATTTAGAATCATCCGGGTCGGTGTCGAAACTAGCGTCGACGTAACCTTTTACGACGAGCTGCTCATCACCTCCATAGACCAAGAACATTTCTTTAGTCCTATTTAAATACTTTAGGATGTTCTTTACGATTGTCCAGTGTTCCACTCCTGGATCACTTTGGTATCTGCTCGTCAAACTAAGAGCATTGGACACATCCAGTCTAGTACATAGCATGGCATACATGATAGAACCTATGGCCGAGGCATATGGCACTTTGCTCATAGTATCTCTATTGTTTCCCGTAGCTGGACACTGAGCCTTTCTCAATATCTTACCTGACAACATGGGCAATGAACCTTTCTTTGCTTTGTCCATTCTAAACTTTTTCAGAACTTTGTCTAGGTATGTACTTTGGCTTAAAGCTATTAGGCGTCTTTGTCTATCTCTATAAATTTTGATGCCTAACATATAAGCAGCTTCTCCGAGGTCTTTCATTGAAAAACATTTATTCAAATAACTCTTCACATCGTTAAGCATACCAATGTCATTTCCAATAATCAATATGTCATCCACATATAGTTCTAAAAATGTCAGTGATCTCCCACTCACTTTCTTGTAGATACAAGCTTCATAGCAATTTGGAACAAATCCAAAGCTCTTGATCACTTGATCAAAACGAAGGTTCCAACTCCGAGATGCTTGCTTCAGTCCATAAATGGAACGCTGAAGTTTGCACACCTTATTAGCATCCTTAGGATCGACAAAACCTTCGGGTTGCATCATATACAACTCTTCATCAATGTTGCCATTGAGGAACGCAGTCTTGGCATCCATCTGCCATATTTTATAATCATGAAATGCAGCAATTTCTAATAAAACCTGAATGGACTTAAACATCACTACGGGAGAGAAAGTCTCATCGTAGTCAACACCTTGAACTTGTTGGAAACCTTTTGCGACAAGCCGAGCTTTATAGACAGTAACATTACCATCCGCGTCCATTTTCTTCCTGAAAATCAATTTGCACTCGACGGCCTTACGGTCGCTAGGAGGGTCCACCAAAGTCCATACTTGGTTTTCGCTCATGGATCCCAATTCGGATTTCATGGCCTCTAGCCATTTCTCAGAGTCTGGGCTCATCATTGCTTCCTCATAATTCGCAAGTTCACTGTTGTCTAACAAAAAGACAGTTGAGACAGGGTTGCCGTACCATTCAGGAGTGGCACGTGACCTTGTCGACCTGCGAAGTTTAGTAGTAGCATCGTTCGAAGTTTCATGATCCTCGTCATTAGCTTCCTCCCTTGTTGGTGCAGACATCACTAGAACAATTTCAGGTGATGCGCTACTCTCCAACTCGAGAGAAGGTTCAATAACCTCGTCTAGCTCTACCTTCCTCCCACTCACTTCTTTCGAGAGAAACTCCTTCTCAAGACAGGATCCGTTCTTTGCGACAAACACTTTGCCTTCGGATCTGTGGTAGAAGGTATACCCAATCGTTTCCTTAGGGTAACCTATGAAGACGCATTTCTCCTCTTTGGATTCGAGCTTGTCCGGCATCAACTTCTTGACGTAAGCTTCGCATCCCCAAACTTTAAGAAATGACAACTTAGGTTTAGCACAAAACCATAGTTCATACAGTGTCGTCTCAACGGATTTAGATGGTGCCCAATTTAAAGTGAATGCAGCGGTTTCTAATGCTTAACCCCAAAATGATAATGGCAAATCTGTAAGAGACATCATTTATCGCACCATATCTAATAGAGTTCAATTCTGGCATTCAGACACACCATTGCGTTGTGGTGTTCCGGGTGGCGTGAGTTGCGAAACGATTCCGCTTGCTTTAAGATGCGTGAGAAAATCATAACTCAAATATTCACCTCCACGATCGGATCATAGAAATTTAATTTTCCTGTTACGATGGTTTTCCACTTCGTTCTGAAATTCTTTGAACTTTTCAAAAGTTTCAGATTTATGTTTCATTAAATAGATATACCCATATCTACTTAAGTCATCAGTAAAAGTGAGAAAATAGCGATATCCACCGCGCGTCGAAACACTCATTGGTCCGCATACATCGGTATGTATGATTTCCAATAAGTCCGTTGCTCGCTCCATTATTCTGGAGAACGGGGTTTTGATCATCTTGCCCATGAGGCACGGCTCGCACTTGTCAAATGATTCGAAATCAAGAGACTCCAAAAGTCCATCAGAATGGAGTTTCTTCATGCGTTTTACACCAATATGACCTAGACGGCAGTGACACAAATAAGTTGGATTATCACTATCTACTTTGCATCTCTTAGCCTCAATGTTATGGATGTGCGTTTCATTGCTTTCGAGATTCAGAAGAAATAAACCATTCACAACAGGTGAATGACCATAAAAGATGTTATTCATGTAAATAGAACAACCATTATTCTCTGATTGAAATGAATAACCGTCTTGCAATAAACACGATCCAGATATGATGTTCATGTTCAACGCAGGCACATAATAACACTTATTAAGGTTTAAAACTAACCCCGAAGGTAAAACTAAGGAGAGCGTGCAGACGGCCATCACATCAACTTTTGATCCATTGCCAACGTGCATCGTCACCTCATCCCTTGCTAGCCGCCGTCTATTCCGTAGCTCCTGTTTCGAGTTACAAATATTAGCAACTGAACCAGTATCAAATATCCAGGCACTACAACGAGCGCTAGTAAGGTAAACATCAATAACATGTATATCAAATATACCTTTAATGGTGCTAGCCTTCTTGTCCGCTAAGTACTTCGGACAGTTGCGCTTCCATTGACCCTTGTCCTTGCAATAGGAGCACTCAGTGTCCGGCTTAGGTCCAGACTTGAGCTTCTTCTCAGCAGGGGCAATGCGCTTGCCGCTGCCTTTCTTGAAGGATTTCTTTGCACCCTTACCTTTCTTAAAGCTAGGGGTCTTGTTGACCATCAACACATGATTATCTTTCTTGATATCCACCTCCGCAACTTTCAACTTAGCGAAGAGCTCAATGATCGTATCAGTGGAACCAATTTGATTGTGAGTGACTATAAAACCTTTGTAGCTGGGAGGGAGTGATTACAGAACTCTGTCAATCTTGAGCTCTTCTGGAATCTTGAAGTCCAGTTGCTCAAGACGTTGAGTGTAGCCCGACATCTTAATGGAGTGCTCACTAACGGAACTCCCTTCCTCCATCTTGCAGTTAAAGAACTTCTCAGAGATCTCATATCTCTCAGAATGGGCCTGAGTCTGAAACATGGTTTTCAGTTCCTCAAGTATCTCAAAGGGCCTGGCGAACTCCTCAAAACGATTTTGAAGGTCCGGTTCCATAGCAAACAACATGGTACTCTTAATCACTCCATAATCATCCTTGCGCGACTGATAAACAGCTTTTTCATCAGCCGGCGCATCAGTAGCAGGGGCGTCACCTAGCGCTTTCTCTATTACATAGTCCTTTTGACCGTCAGTGAGAATGATTCTCAGATTGCGGAACCAGTTGGTGAAGTTAGACCCATTGTTCTTAAGCTTTTCTTTCTCAGCAAAAACGTTGAAGTTGAAGTTGGACTTAGCCATTTGATCTACAAAATTTGCAAATACAATTTAGACTATGTTCATGATAACTAGTTCAACTTAATCAAATTACTAGATGAACTCCCACTAAATTCAACATCCCTCAAGTTGTTTAGTGAACATGACCCAAATTCACCACACCTAATCCGATCTTCACGAGAAGAGATGTGTTTTCAATGGTGGACAACAAAGTGTCGATCATATCATTCATATGACTCATGCTTAACCTTTCGGTTCGTGTGTTCCGAGGCCATGTCTGTACATGCTAGGCTCGTCAAGTCAAACCCAAGTATTTCCGCGTGTGCAAAACTGGCTTGCACCCGTTGTATGTGAACGTAGATTTTTTATAGCATCCGATCATCACAAGGTGCTTGAACACGACGAACTTTCGCAACGGTGCATACATGGGGAGAACACAATTTTATCTTGATCTTTAGGTGAGTAATCATCTTATAATGATACCGTCGCGATCTAAGCATGATAAGATACATAAAAGGATAAACATCACATGCATATAATTTTATGTGACATGGTATAGCCAATCTCCGCGCAATGATCTCCATCTTGTGCGTGCCAGCATGATCTCCATCACTCCACCATGATTGCCTCCACCATGAATAGCAACTACAACTAATGCTAAATACTTAGCGATAAAGTAAAGCTATTACATGGCGTATAAGAAGTTGACACACAGGTCATACACAATTATAAAGACAACCATATGGCTCCTGCCGGTTGTGTACTCATCGACATGCAAGTCATGAAATATTAGAAAACATGATCATCGCATACATCATACACATCATGTCTTGGGCCATACCATATCAAAAAACACTCCCTACAAAAACAAGTTAGACGCCTCTACTTTGTTGTTGCATGTTTTACGTGGCTTATGGGAGTAACAAGCTAAGAATGATTCTTACCTACGGAAAGCCACAATGGTGATATTATGGTTGCCAACATCTGGTGTAAATCCCATGACTACTATAGTGAGAGAAACTGTCATCCACCAGCCGCATGTGTGGAACAAGCCACACGTCAAGTGCGGAGCCGGTCTCGCGAACGAGGTCGCGTAAAGTTGGCCTGGACCGCTTCGATCTCACTATGTCGCGCCATAAGAAATACACAACAAGAGGCTTGCAACATAAAACATCAACGCCCGCAACAAGCATGTTGCGTTCTACTCGTGAAACACATCTATGCATAGATCTAGCTCTGATACCACTGAAGGGTTTTGCAGCATAGTAAATCAAAAAAAATCTACGGATGCGAACGAGAAAGCCAAGATCTAATCTAGGAGATGCAATCAACGAGATAGATAGATGTGATCTTCATACCCTTGAAGAAATCGCATAGCGGAAACGTTCAACAGAACGTGGTTGATGTAGTCGTACTAGCCGTCTCCTCCTCGCGATCCGATCCGATCCAACGCCGCAAGTGACGGTGCCTCCGAGAGATGCACACGTACGGTCCCGCGACGTCTCCTCCTTCCTTGGTCCAGCAAGTGGGGTGGAGAGATGGATTGGATCTGTAGCACGACGGCGTGGTGCTATGGTGGAGAGTTTCTGCGGCAGGGCTTCGCCTACGCGCAGTCGGGAGAGAGAGAGGTGGAGGGCAGCAGGACGGTGGCTAGGGTTGGAGGAGTGGGAGGGGGAGGGTGCGCCCCTGTCCTCTTTACATATGGGGCTGGTCGTCCCCCTTGGCCCCTCCTCCAAGCCCTAGGGCGGCGGCCCCAAGGGTTGGAGTGGGGGGGCAAGTTTCCCCTTCCTTCTAGAAGATCTCCCCTAGGGCTTCCCCTAGGCTGGCCGGCTGGGCCTTTGGGGCCTTGTGCCCATGGCCCAATGCAGCCAGGGCGCTTCCCCTTAGGCCCACGCAGGCCCCCGACAAGTGGGCCCATGTTGGTCCCACTCCGGAACCTTCTAGAACCTTCCGGTACGATACCGAATACTCTGAAACGATTCCGAAATCCAAAAACGCTTGCCTTTATATGAATCTTATTCTCCGGACCATTCCGGAACCTCTCGTTATGTTATGGATCTCATCCGAGACTCTGAACAAAAACTCATAAACCAATTATCCATTCTATCCTATCGTCGAGGCACGTTAAGTGTGTGACCCTACGGGTTCGAGAATATGCAGACATGATCTTCTATCAATAATCAACAGCGGGATCTGGAAACCCATATTGACTCCCACATATTCATTGATGATCATATCGGATGAACCACGATGCCAGGATTCAATTAATCCCATATATGTATTCCCTTCGTCACGCGATATTTTACTTGCCCGAGATTCGATCGTTGGTATCGACATACCTAGTTCAATATCGTTCACATCAAGTACTTTACTCGTTCCGTAATCCGATATCACTTTGTGATTAACTCCTTAACCACGTGCTTGTAAGTGGTGTTGATATCGATTACCGAGTAGGACCGAAGTATATCTCTCCGACTCGGGAGGGACAAATTCCATCTCGATACATACAACCCAACAAGTACTTTCCGATCACCTGAGAGACACCTTTATGATCACCCTCACATAGGATGATGTTTGATGACCTCAAACATTTCTTCCGATACCAGGGAGTTGTATTATCTCATGGTCTAAAGAATACAATACTTGACATAAGAAAAAGCTTCGCAAAGATGAACACGATGACACGACCTAATTGCTCTGCTTAATTTGGGTTTGTCCATCATATCATTCTCCTAATGACATGATCTCATTATTAATCGATAACTCATGTCTATGGTTAGGAAACCTTTAACCATCATTAATCAATGAGCTAGTCCATAGAGGCGTACTAGGCACACGGTGTTGTTCATAAACCACACAAGTATCAAAGTTTCTGCTTAATACAATTCTAGCATGGAATATAAACTTTATCATGAACAAGAATTATAACAATAACATCTTTATTATTGCCTCTAGGCCATAATTCCAACAATTCCAATCCATGAAAATAGTAAATGATCAGGGTTTTATGATCACAAAATTATCATGTACTAAGTACGATTTTAAAGAGTTCAAAGGTGTATAAGTTTCGTATATGCAAGTTTGTACATTATATTCTATAAAATGATAATCTCTCAAGATTTTGTTAGCACGTCATTCTCACGTATTATGTGCGATTTCATAGTGTTCGAAGGTGTGTAATTTTCATATATGCACGAGGCATAAAGATTTTAGTTTAGGGATCACATTTCACACTCTAAAAATGGTAAACTCTCAAGATTTTCTTAGGATAACATTATCATGTCCAAATTGTAATTTAAAACTATTCAAGAGTTGTGTCAATTATAAACACTCTTTTACATTAAGAGTTGTATAATTTTTTAATTTGAAAGTGTTCAAGAGTTGTGCCAATTATAAGCACTCTTTAACATTAAGAGTTGTATAATTTTTTAAATTTGAAAGTGTGCAGGAGTTGTGTCATTTTATTATTTCTCATACATCCATCTCTCTAAATCTTAAAGTTTGACTTTCACCTCATAGATTCACTTGATTGCAGTCGACACATTAACTCGATAAAGCAATTAAATCATTGGAATGGCTCGCCGACCGCATTCTCCACAGCAAGTGTGCACCCAATTGAGCTCCCGAGTTGCACCAATTGATTGTCCGCAGCAAGTGCCACCGTCTAATCGGAATATTTTGGTGCGAGATCTAACCTTCCCTACGCACGGTTGCCATTGGCATCCTTCATACAGGTCAATGGGACGGCATCATACTGCGGCCAGGACGAACGGGAGGCCGAAGTGAAGCTAGACAAAGGGCCACCATCACTGGAGAAGAAGAAGAAGAAGAAAGGGGAGGCAACGACATAGGTGCGGGCACGGGGCTGGCTCAGGGTCCCATCTTGCAACACCAACCTGGGTAAGCTATGGGTCTGGCGCTCACGTCGTTAAGTTGTGGGTCTCATGCTGATCTGGATAAGTGAAGAGAGGTGTCCACAATGGGAACAGACTGAACGTGACCCCACTTGCCAGCATGTAACGGCAAGGGTCCACTACGGGACCCGACAGAACGCGGCCCCACTTGTCAGCATGTAACGGCGAGGGTCCACTATGGGACTCGACTGAACGTGGCCCCACTTATCAGCATGTAATGGAAAGGCTGACGAACATCGAGTTTGAAACCGTGTGAGAGTTTCGTAGAAGGAGATGAGCAAAGTGAGGAATAGTTAAGCGGTTGGGGAAAGTGAGTACAACTAAGGAACCAAGGGCAAAAAATAGAAATCCCTTTATTATATGTTAATTATAAATTAATATATTCTAAATAATATTTAAATTAGGATTTATAAAGTCAACTTTCTTTTCATGCCAAAACCCTAGAGGGTTTTGACCTAAAAGAAATGCTGCAGAAAATGGGAAAAAGCAGCCAATGGGGCTGGTTTGACCAGCCCAGGCCCACATGGGCGATAGATAATGGCCATCGCACAGGGCGGTCCATAGCAGGGCAGAGCCGCCAGCTCAACCTGTCCCAAGGGGAGCCTGCGGGGAGCCTGCGCGCCTATTGGGCCACGAGCGGCTGCTGCCAGCACACCCGGCTGCGCGTGCGGGATGCTGCCTAGCAACCGCCTTGGGCCACCGTTCCTGGCTGGGCCGTGAGCGCGCGTCACACTGGCCCACCTGGCCAGCGGTTTTGCTGATATGTGCCGCCATCACCTTGCTAGGCAGGGGGCGCTTGGTCGGCCCACCGACGTTGCTGCAACGCAAGCTGCTGCCTGCTCACTGGCCCATCCGGCTAGCTTGGTGGGCTGTTGTGGCAGCCCATCCGGCTGGTTGTGTTTTTCTGTTTTTCCTTTAACTTTAGTTCCACATGGGACACCTAAGAGGAAGGGCACATCCACCTTAGCCTATATAAGGAGGTGCCTATGGGTGGGATTATAAACACAATAAATTGAGATATTCCCTTTGGTTGTAATACTCCCCTCTCTCTCTAAAGTTGCCTCTGCTAGTGTGCGGTCCCAAGTCTGGACTGTACAGGCAAGGTGTTCTCTTCTATGGAACGCTGTTGTGCTGTCGGTATTTCAGCCAGGAAGGTCTACTTCCACAACCTTGGCGGGATTGGAGGCCGGGAGTCGTTGTCTTGCAGCGTATGCATGTGATAACTCGGTGGGTCTATTGAAGCTTCTAGGCCATCGTACGAGGATCAGGAGAAGGGCTGACTTTTGAGGAGCTTCGCGACCTTGAGGTCAGACGGGTACGACAACATCAACCATGCTTCGACATGAGCGTATCGCTCTCTCGGTCTTTAAGGGTACGTTACTGATGTTCTCCGTTACTGCATTACTAGTAGATATATCTTAGGCATTCAGGGTTTTCCACATAGTAAAAATTTTGATTTTCTGCACCGGAACCCTATAGTGGTATCAGAGCCTGATCTATATGTAGTATACTAGTACAGACTAGACACATGTAGAAGTGTGAGCATTGATACTATAGTTGTTACCTTCCCGCGTGTATTTTTTATATCACGGTACTATGAGATGAAGCAGCATAGACTGACCATACGCGTACTCTTACACGAAACTGGTTTCACGCTCGACATACGGCTTATACCGTATAAGTGGCTCGCGGGTGTCTGTCTCTCTCACACTAGTTGATATAGCATCTACAAAGAATGGCCCCGAAATGAGTGTAGTATAAACAACTATTGTATCCATGTTGTGGTTGGAAGTTCATAGGTAGAAGCGTTCTAATTGCGAAAGCCTTAACAACCGCGTAAAATCTGCAATAGATAAAGTAGAAACGTCTAACTTTATGTTGCAAGGAGGGATTGGTGATGTGATATGGTTACGGTCGTGAATGAGTTAAGGTAGTTTACTGTTCTTATTGCTAAGTAGTATAGAAATAGTTATCATGATGATGAACAACAACCCCGGTGGTGTCTTGGACTTGGCGCACAACTGGCGGCCTGATGGAAATCATGTCAGAGCACCTGATGGAGATCATGGAGTAAGAAGACAACCATGTCACGTCATATTTTGATTATATATGATTTAATCTTTGTGTGCATCCTGTTTTGAGTGCTAGTATTAGATACACAACGGTAGCATTTAAATATGATGATCCCTAAATTAATTCCAATGATAGTGTTTCCCTAGTGTGTGCACCACCAAGAAAGTTCTTCGATATGAGGAAGGTTGTGACAATCGGGTGTTAGACATATCTATGTTCGCATACAGTGGGTGTAAGCCATTTTGCACTACAATACACACTAGTTAGAGTTGGTGAGCCTAGAATGTGCAGACATGGCCTCAGAACACAAGAGATCAAAAGATCGAGCATGAGTCACATGGATGATATGATTGACATTGGTGAATGTCTACCCTGGCAGCCGCATCAAAGGTTGTGACGATCGGGGATGATGTGGTGTAAAGGGATCATGTAATCACTTAAATTGTTGTTAGGGATGACTATTTAAGTGGGAGCCCATTTGTTAATGTGATTACAAATTTGACTCCTAATTATGAACTTAGTCTAATTCCTTTTGCAAATATCTTGTAAACAATGGCTATCCCCTCAATTCGCAACTCCTTTGGTATGTTCATGGACGAGGAGAAACTTAAGCTAGATGGGTCGAATTTCACCGACTGGTACCAACTCCCTAGAAGGATCCTCATAGAAAACGGTCTTCTCTATGTCCTTCGTGAACCCCTAGATTATTTCCCCGATGACTCCGACGGAAATGAAGATGCGACTCTTCACGACCGCCTAGAGACCTTTATGATAGTAAAGTACACCATTATGCATGCCATGGAACCCGACTTGAGAGTGCCCTTCCATGAAATCGACACGTATTATATGCTCGATGGATTGAAGAGTACGTTTCCAACTAAGGAGAGGGGCATGAAGTATGAGTACATAAAGGAGTTTGTCTCCATAAAGATGGAAGAGAACTCAAGCTTCAATGACCATATGGACACCATGGAAAGGCTCCATGAACATCTAAAGGATGCTATAGGCGACATGTTGATTGAAGACCTTGCAATATATGGGGTGTTGTGTTTGCTTCCCCCAGTTACAAGGACATCGTCAAGGACTACATCGCGACAGGGATTTCAAATACCTTTCGTGAAGTCATAGCCAAGCTAAGGACTATCAAGGTCAAACCCAAGGCTAGGAACGATGTCAACGGTTGATATACAACTTATAAATGTTTCCATGAAACACTTATGCAGTTTTGAGTATTGGATACTCCCCTGGTCTACTTGAAACCAGGACCCTCTGCGTGAGCTCTGGATGGAACGAGGCCCTGATGGCATGATGACAGCAAGCAAGCTCGTTGAAGTACGAAAGCACTCCTTCCCTCGAAGTTTGTCATTAGGGTTAGAAGATTTGAATAAAAGCTTTGTAATCGAGTATGTGAATCGTGCAAGTGTGTCTTGCTTATTGCGAGACGGTTATTCATATTAATAAGAACAATCAGTTATTCCTATTTATATGAATGATCTCTTTTATGATTCACATTGAAATTACAAATAAGTTATTCTATTCCTTAATATATATGATAATAAAGCATTTATAAAGTTTGAGAAATTGTCAAGAGATATCCAAGCATGAACCTGAAATGGTTTGAATTGTTCAAAGATTTTCAGAATCAAGATAGATATAGAATTAACAAGAATGTCAAAGTCTTAGCGATTTGATCCAAGTGACTTCGAATTCAAGTTAATGGAAATATATCATATAAGGACTTGTGAAAAACAGTTTCACAAATTATGGTGATTTTACTAATCAAATAGTTTTGATATGTCGAATGCAACATAATCATGATGTATAAGATACATATGGTCTGAAATAAATTCCACTGGGATTAATGTTAGATATTAGAGTTATAGATTGAAATAGTAAACACTCAATGAAACTAAAGGAACATATAAAGATTCATGTAAACAACAACATATGAGATAAGTCAAGCTCGAGTTTCTGGAGATTTCGGTAGTTTCAAATCATGGCGAATAGTAAGTATTCGTAGTGCGTTCTTAGTAAGACTATGAACACAAATTCCAAACTAATACCCAGAAAGGACAAAGTTTGTTTGTCGTGGTGTGGTACCTCTTTGAGAAAGTGTTTTCTCATAGAAGTGTTAGTGGAAGGATATAAGTGTAAGCAAAGGTTTTTACCTTGCCTCCGAATTGTTAAGAATGTAAAACGGAATATGTTCTGAAAATAGACTTTGCAAATAGAGGGAAACCATAATGATGTGATCATAACTGTTTCATCTATTATTGGAATAGGACATACCTACGAACTACAAAGAAAGTTTGATGAACCTAAATACAAGAAATGACTAAGAGTCGTGAAATCCCAAATTAAGTAACATTTGAGATCATGAAGTAAAGAGTTACTTGATCTCATTAAGTAATGGAATTTACTTAATCATTTCCATGAAACTTCAAAGTTGAAAGGATGGAAATGAAAGTTAAAAAGGAAGACATGAAGGGTTGATTGGTCATAAAGCTGTTTTGAACAATGCTTAATGTATATTGGATTGAATCAGTAGATAAGTCCAATTTGGAAATTCGCAAAGGACTGTTCAAAACTGCAAAGTCTTCAAGAGTTTGAAGAGAGAGGTTGTAACTGGTACAACAAGTAGGTTTTGATCAATCATAAATTGCTGAAGTCTTGTAACAGAAATTCTCGATTTGATGATAGATCAAGAATTTTGGATTTGCCAAGATTATCTAGAAAAGGTTTTAAATTGAGTGGGATCTAAGTAGTTATCCCAATAGAATACGTGTTCGACATATTTGAGTGGGAGATGAGTGACATCCTGGAATGTCAAATATTGTTGATATATTTGAGTGGGAGCATAACAAAGTTCTTGAATATGTGTTTGACATATTAGGTGAACAATGTGATAGGTATTAGAAATGATTGGATCATTAGGTGAAATTGGACATAATGTGACCCATGTTCTTAGTTGTGAAGAACAAAGATTCTAGAATGATTTCTGAGCTAAACACTGAATCGGGGTTAAGTTTAGCGCAAAGGAAGCATGGTAAGAATCAAAGTTGCAAGGGTTGCACTTGGATTGAAACTATAAAGATTTAGAAGTATAAGGATACTTTAGAATTAGCAAGTATAATTTTGGTCCGACTTTTGACTAAGTGTGTTTATAGTGTACATGACATCATGAAAATCCAGTTGATTGGTATATCGTCATTGTATATACTAGAAAATGTAAGTATCACTTTGTCACCAAAATGCTAATGGTATATTATATGATAATGGGGGTTAATGTCAAATAGGTGACATTAATGATTTGCATAATAGGACCTTATTAATCTGGTAAAACAGATTTAGGATAAGTAAGTCCTCCATGAGCAGCATGATTGATAAACACATATGAGATATGGTTTATGATTAGTAGCAATGCAACTAGATTATTTGGACTCTAGTGCAAGTGGGAGACTGAAGGAAATGTACCCTAGAGGCAAATAATAAAGGAGTTTGTTAAGCACATTACATTAGTTCATAATAGTTTTATATCATGTTATAACTATATTGATAAGAAATATTGATATAGGTGTGATATATAAACAAACCCAAGTCCCTAGTAACTTGTATTCAAGTAGTTCATTGGTCAATGGATGGTCAAAGGTTTCCTAACCATGATGGTTCTTCGACACTAAAAGGATACACATGACACCTAGAGGGGGTGAATAGGCGGTTAAAAACTTTTCTAAGAGTGGCTCAACAAAGGCGGAATTAAACTATCATTTACTTTGTCAAGCGCAACACCTAGAACAACTAGGGTTCACCTATGAGCACCAAAAACTTATGCTAAGCAAGAAAAGTAACTATGTGATAACACGATATAGACTTCAAGCACAAAGGCTACCACAAAGTAATGTGCATAAGTAAGAGTTAGGGTATAGAGATAACCGAGGCACGCGGCGATGACGATATTTTACCGAGTTCCTCTCAACATGGAGTACGCCTTGTTTGGAGAGGGGGTCATATCAAACCACCAATGCCACAAAAGGCCTCCCTTATTATCCTATGAATCTCACCCCAACAGGATCGATCCACGCTTCCACTATCGGTTCACTTGTCGGTGGCAATACGGAACCTCTCACAAGGTTGGGTAACTTCTCCACAACTCAATTGGAGGCTCCCAACAAACAAGCTTGGGGAAAGCTCCACAACTTAATTGGAGGCCCCAAGTAATCCAAGAACCTGCAAAACCACCAAACCGTCTAGGGTGCCAAGAACCCAAGAGTAAAAAGCTTCAAAACTTTTCACCCAAACAAATCCTCAATGCAAACTCAAACCGATGCACCAAATGCAATGGCAAGAACACAAGAAGTGCTCAAGTCCTTCTGTCCCAAATTACACCAAAGCTACAAAAGCTTGTGTGGGAATAAGAGAGGAAGAACAATGGAGGAAATACATAAAAGACTCCAAGATCTAGATCCCAATATGTTCCCCTCACTTAGAGAGAGATTGATTGGTGGGATTGTAGATCTAGATATCCTCTTTCAAATCCCCAAAGTATATGCAACAATAAAGGGAGGGATTGAACGGGAGCAAGCTCAAGAGGGTTAAGAATGGAGGAGAAGACATGCAAAACTCGAGCAGAGTCCTTTGGGGAAGAAGGGCCCTTTATATAGGCCCACTGATTTCTGACCGTTTTCTGCCCATTGGGGATCAGACCGGAGACTCCGGACCATAGACCGTAGACTCCGGTCTACACAGGAGACTCCGGCCAATCTCTGAACTGAGATCTGGACCACCATTCTAAATGACCTAGCGGCCCTGGGAAAAACTCTTCCGGAAACTCTTCAAAGACTCTGGTCTAGCCACACCGGAGACTTCGGTCTGATGCTTGCACCGAAGACTCTGGACCGTCTCCGGTTGATCTCCGGACCCCCATGCAGTACGTCATGGGCAGATATCTGGAGGGCCCTTCGGAGACATTGGGAGGAACTCTGGTCCACACCGGAGATTCTGGTCTGAACCAAATAAGAGACAAACTTCAAATGGCGATATATAGAGTTTGGAAACTCCGATTGACCCGAAACCAATTTTGTTGGAAAATATTCGATGCCACCAAGTGAGAACATTTCAAGTATTATAATGTGAGATACCTCCCTTGGTGAGAAACCGGAAAACCTCAAAGATCAAAAACTCAATAAGATATAAAAGGGAAATCCATTTTTGATGAACTAGAGATTGTTATGAATATTACCACAAGCTCTAGAACCTTACATGGATAAGATCCAAATAAAAACCAAGAAAGGGTGATGCTAAGTATGCAAAGGTTTGAGCTCTCTCGGAAAGATGTGATCGAGTTACTCACTTGAGAGCCCCTCTTGATAGTACGGTTATCTATCCTATAAACCGGTCTCCCCAACTAACACCACGAGACCGGTAAGAAGAAAACCCTATCAAGATCATACCTTTGCCTTGCGCATATTCCACTTGATCTTGATGTATACGATCTTGTCCTTCTCAATATGGAACACCTTTCTTGATTGCTCTCGCACGCACTCGCTTGATGAAGACTTGCAAGTTGCTCCCTCATACGATATGGGCAAACCTTTACTTTGACCTTGTCTTCATCGATCCATGATCACCGAGGATGGCAAGCTTCAAGCATGAGATCTTCTAGATATGGCACATCTTTAGCTTGCACAACATTTCTTCTAACACCATTTGGATTATGTCTTGAAGATACATATGATGAACTCTATCTTCTTCTTCAAGACACCCTTGCAATAGTCTCAACTCTCACATGACCGATCTGTGGATTACTCCTTGAACACCTTGGTCATCACTTGATCCTCTCCACTTTCTTCTTTTCCAAACCTTGAAGCCAACATATGGTTCAAGCATTGCCTATGGACAATTCCTATAAGTACAACTTGATACAAGCATTACTCCATAGAGATTATCATTAATTAACAAAACCGCACATGGGGGCCCACATGTTCTTTCAAACACCTAATTAAAAATGGATCTATCTCATTAGAGAATAAGATAGTGGATATGGTTCCGCAGATGATTGTTGCAACACGATCATGTCACAAAGTTCATAGTTGCAATTATCAGAAACATAGTGACTTGTTCCTCAGACCGTGATACCATATTTAATCACTGTCTCCCGAGGATATGTTGATGTCACTTAACATTACTCTGTGAAAATGTGATCATAAGGGTGTCACTGGGTATTCGGAGGAACATGTTGAGGCGTATGTGTCGAGAGTGGGATTTGTACATCAGTATGATGGAAGATACTTTAGGCCCACTCGGATAAGTTATATCAAATATGTTGCGTAACATGTGACTAGGTGATGTGATATCACTTATCGATACGAGTTTAAAGTAGCATTGTCGGTAATGAGATCGAACCCGACATGGTGATGTCGATGATCAAATCTCGGATAATGTAAGTATCACAGAGACAAAAGGAACATAACACATATTTGTTTCGGGTTCAAAACGATGGAGAATCGTGACTGCACAGGGGTCATCATGGGCATCCCGGTCCCGCTGATAATCATTGATAGAGATCATGTCCATGAAATTCTCGAACCATAGGGACACACACTTAAGGGCATTACGATGCGTGGAGATCTACCTGTAAGAAGGAATCACAATAGAGAGAGAAACCAAAATTGTTCTAGGGAGATCCGAAGTTGTTCGGAGAGAAAAAATAAGGAGAAAGGACTGAAAGGAGTTTTAGATAAACGGAAATTTAAATATACATTTTATTATATGTTAGTTATGAATTAATATATTTTAAATAATATTTAAATTGAGATTTATGAAGTCAATTTTCTTTTTTTAGGCCAAAACCCCACAAGAATTTGACCTAAAAGAAATGCCACAAAAAATGGAAAAAGAAAATAGCCAATGGGGCTGGTTTGACCAGCCCAGGCCCACGTGGGCGGCAGATAATGGCCGTCGCACTGGGCGGTACATAGCAGGGCAGAGCCGCTAGCTCAACCCGGCCCAAGGGGAGCTCGCGGGGAGCCACCACACCTACTGGGCCACGGACGGGCGCTACCGGCCCACCCGGGTGCGCGTGCGGGATGCTGCCTGGCGACCTCCTTGGGCCGCCATGCCCGCTGGGCCGCGAGCGCGTGTCGCACTGGCCCGCCTGGCCAGTGGCTTCGCCGATATTTGCCGCCATCGCTTTGCTAGGCCGCGGGCGCTTGCCCGGCCCGCCGACACTGCTGCACGGAAGTTGCTGCTGCCTGCTTGGTGGCCCATCGGCTGACTTCGTGGGCTGTTGTTGCAGCCCATCCGGCTGCCAGGTTATGTTTTTCTGTTTTTCCTTTAACTTTATAGTTCCACATGGAGCAACTAAGAGGGAGGGCACACCTCCCTTAGCCTATATAAAGATGTGCATATTGGTGGGATTAAAAATACAATAAATTGAGATATTTTCTTTGGTTGGAATACTCCTCTCTCTAAAGTTGTCGCTGCTAGTGTGCGGTCCCAAGTCTGGACTGTACAGTCAAGGTGTTTTCTTCTGCGGCATGCCGTTGTGCTGCTGGGATTCCAACCAGGAGGTCTACTTCCACAACGTCGGCGGGATCGTAGGTCGGGAGTCGTTGTCTTGCACCGTATGCATGTGACAATTCGGTGGGGTTATTGAAGGTTCCAGACCATCGTACGAGGACCGGGTCAAGGGACGACTTGCGAGGAGCTTCGCGACCTTGAGGTCAGACGGGTACGACTATACCAACCACGCTTCTGCATGAGTGTAACGCTCTCTCGAACTTCAAAGGTACGTTACTAATGTCTTCCTCTAATATATAGATCTTGGCCATTCCGGGTTTCCCCAGTAGTAAATTTTTTTATTTTTTGTACCAGAACCCTACACCACCTGCGTGTGCGGCAAGACGAGGAGCTATTGACGGACGGGTGGGACAAGGAGCTCGGGGGAGACGAGTCATGGTCAAAGAGGAACCTCCAGCGGTTCAGCATGGCGGCGACGGGTGGCTATGTGGTGTGGTGTGGCGAATGTTGGTGTCGGCGGTGGGTGGCTGCATGGTCTCGGTGTCGGCAGAACTAGGATTTGCTTGGGTGTGGGGAAGATGGTCGGCGGGGCGAGTAGATAAAGACCGGGGCCGGAGACCGACTGGTCGGCCGAGAGAGAGGCACGTGAGGACAGCTGCAAATGTCCATTCGGACTGTCGGGGGGAGGGGGTGGAGAGCCTGTTGGAAGGAGAAAATTAGACCGTGTTGTCTGCTCGGACCGAGCCGGACTGATGGAAAGCGCTTGAGAAGCAGTTTGGAGATGCTCTTGGAGACGGTATGTTGTGCAACGTGCAGTCATGTTGCTTTGTTGCCTTTTTTTAGAAAGAGAAAGGTTTTATTGCCTTGTTGGGTGAGCATCTCCAACATAGGCTCTAAATCGTTGTAAAACCGCTTTGCAACACGCCGTATCTAGTTTTAGCGTGTGCGGCCGTCTTCAGCTTTTTCAGACACTATAAAATACAGCGGGAAGCAGACAACGCTTTAGTGGAGACTGTAAAATAGGCTCTAAAATTTTACAAAGCAGACCTTGCACATATTTTAGGAAAAGCAATTGGGTCCTTTAATCTCAATTACACACGGTCGGCCCGGTCGGCTGCAGGATCGAGCGGCGGAGCGGGTGAGCGGGCGGGTGGCTAGGGGATGGCGGAGGGCCGACGGGCGTCGATGGGCAAAGCTAGGGGACGGCGGAGGGCCGATGGGCGGAGCCAAGGGATGGCGGAGGGCTAGCGGGCGGTGGGGACGGCAGGGGCGATAACAAGCGAGCGACGGGAGATGGACATTGACGACTTGTGCACGTGGGCGGCGGAGGGCCGCGGCGAATAGCCATGCGCGGTTGGAGGAGCACCGGCGCTCGTCCTGCTAGTTCCCCAACGAGCTCCTCCATGCGAGACGGACATCGGTGCTCCTCCATGTGGGGAGCCAGGCTATGCGATTTCGGCGGTCAGCGACGCAATGCGATTCCGGCGGGAGGCATCGATTCTGGCGACCATGGAGCGCGGGAAGAAACTTCCGAACGGCAGTTGTTCTCGCGCGCTTCCTCCGAATTTTCCAGCGCGTACAAGCCGGTGCGGCAAACATAACGCACAGGATACTGCTTTTGGGTGCATGCGCTAATTTTTTTACAGCGCACACTACTTTTCAGCGTCTGTTGGAGTGCCAAAATCGGCCGCACGCGCTGTAAATCGACGGGTTTTTTTAGCATGAACATGATTTAGCGCGTCTGCTGCAGATGCTCTAACTAAGTTCATATCCAGCAGCTTGCAAAAAAAAAATCATATCCAGCAAAAATGCAGAAAAGTTACTACGCCTTATGCTTGTCGACGGATCCCGATTCACTGGTTAGATTCTGATTGGATGGGCCAATGAAAGTGTCGTTAAGAAAGTGTGAACTATGATGGGCCAAATCCATGATTAGCTCGTGGCAAAATGCCGAGACATACAAAAGCCCATTCGCGCTACAAGTGGCCTAAGTGCACAGAGCCAAGCGAGCTTCATTCGCGACGTCGCAATCGCAAAAGCTGCTCTGCGCTTTCTCATCTGACAATTATCCTTCTCTTGATGTAAAAAAAAAATTATCCTTCTCTTTCAGTGGCAGCAAAGTACGTCTCCCAAACATACTCAACGGCAATGATAACTGTAGATACAGTGTAGATCGGCAACCAAGCGACATGATGACCAGAAACGATAAACTATCGGCCGGTTCTTGTGCCTGATCAAGCATCGTTATCATCGGATCCATCATCAAATTGCTCGCTGCAAAGGTGTCAAACCCCGTGAGAAAAGTGCATCTTGTTAGCCACATGGAACCAACTCTCTCATGATTCTCACCATGGGCGACGACCTGCTGCTATCAGTACGTACGGCACCGACGGGACATACATGTGACAAGTTAGCCATTGCTTATACTGTACGTACGGCACCGACGGAACAAGACGGGAAAACACATCGTTAGCCATTGCTTATACTGTAGCTGGCCTCGGAGAGAAACAGTGTCCACACCACACACACTTGACTTTTTAGCCTAGAGTTGACCTGCTAGTAGTAGCTTTTTTTATTTTGCGGGTAGTAGTAGCTATTACCTGGACAGGATCTTCTGGGAGCTATTTCGAACTGTTGAATACGTGGCGGCGTTTTAGCTTTCGGGAGCCCTCCTGGTGGTCCTCGACGAGGAATAAATTCATAAATTTTATTTAAATTTTCATAAAATATGAAGTGTATTTTGACGCTGCTCAAGTTTATGTCTCTTACATGTTTGCAAAGAGGACTTCATTTTTAGTGGTGCTCTTCGACTATCGGGTGGTGATGCTCCGATCCCGATCTTCGAGGTGAAAACCCTAAGTCTGACCTTTATTAGTTGTACCGGGTTCCAACTCCCTAAAACGAAAACATGAGATCTTTGATCAGGCAATGATAATGCATGTGCATTGTTTTCTTCTTGCATGCGTATCTTTTGGGGAACCTCTTTTGTAGTCTCAATGTTGTCCTTAGTGGTGTTTAGAGTGTTGCTGATACGAGAATCATAGATCTCACATTTATTGGTTGTACCTAGCTCCAACTTTTCCCAGGATGAAAACATGAGACCTTTGGTTGGGCGATGACAATGCATTTGCATTGTTCCCTTCTTTGATGCATCCCTTTTGTAGTCTCGGTGTTGTCCTTGGTGGTGTTTAGGGTGTTGCTGATGCGAGTGATGGATCATTGTTGTGAGTGATCGTCGTTGAATTTCCACTATTACCTCCGTTTTAAAAAGTAGGCATCTAGTTTTTCAAAATCAAACAGTCAAAAATTTGATGCTCCTATGAGCTGCTTTGAAATTCCACTATTACCACCTTGCCGTAATATAGTGCTTATATTTTTTTAAAGTCAAACATCAACAACTTTGATCAAATTTGTTGAGAAAATTATCTATATCCACAATACGAAATATATACCATATGAAATTATATATCACAATGAACCTAAGGACATTGATTTGGTGTTCGAGAGATGCTGATAGTTTTTTCTATATAATTGGTCAAACAAAAAAGTTTGACTTTTATAAAATCTCATATGCACCATATTTTGCAAGGAGGGAGGAGATCACAAGCTCCACGATCGGTCACTTCGAATGGGCCCACCCAGAGCTGTCAGGATGCCCCACAAGGCATAGACTCCAAATCGAATGGCGTAGCTTACCCGATTCAGATCAGCCGATTTCAGTTCACCTTTTGTTTGTTTCCTCGCGCTCTCTCGCTTCTCCGCCGAAACTAATGGCGATCGTCGCGGGGCTTATCCGACTCCTCCTGGTTGCCGCGCCGATTCTGCACGCGGTGGCTGGACCTGAACTACGAGCGGAATGCCCGCTGGACCTGGGCTACGTGCGGACCTTCCCGTGGGACCGCGCGCCGTGCTTGCCGCCGGTGGCCAACGTCACCGCCTGCTGCACGACGCTCCTCTCCGTGCTGGGCATCGGTCTGGCCGCGCGCCTTCGCGCAACCAGCCAATTCCGCCTCCCGTCCGCTCCGGCCTCCGCAGCATGCATCCGTGCCTTCTCCGACGAGCTCGTCTCGCCGCCGCTCTCGCTCCCGGCCTCCCTCGCGTCGACCTGCTTCCCGGTCCCGTCCCAGTTCGCCATCTCCCCGTCCTTATGCGCCGGAGTCACCACCTCTGCACAGTACGTCGCCGCCGTCGGTGACGCGGCCGCTGGGAGCCTCAACTCCTCCTGCGGCTCCAACCTCGCCGCGTTGTCCCTCTGCTCCAACTGCCTCGCCGCTGGCATTCGCGCCTCGGCTCGACTCACCGCCGCTGCCAGAAACAGCTCCGATTCCCTCAACTGCTTCTACCTCACAGTCCTATACGCCGCCGGCGTTTCCAACTCAGCCGGCCCCGCCTCCCCCGCCACCGCCGCATGCGCCTTCGGGCTCGCACTCTCCACACCAGCCCCCACATCTTCGCCTACCTCCAGCTCCATTACCCACACCAACATCGTAGTAGCAACAGTCATCCCGATCGCTTCCGTGCTCCTCGTCGCCCTCTTCATAGCGCTGCTTGTTTGGACGAAGCGGCACGACGGCGCCATCAAGAGCAGCAAGAACCGCGGTCTGTCCAGTGAGCGGCGGCCGTCACGGCAGCGACCCAACACCGGCTCGGTTCTGTTCGGGATCGGCGAGCTGGATAAGGCGACGGGCGGGTTCGCGGAGCGGAACATCATCGGCCGCGGAGGGTTCGGCGTCGTGTACCGCGGCGTGATCGCGGACGGGTCGGTGGTCGCCGTCAAGAAGATGCTCGACCCGGACGTGGACGGCGGGGACGACGAGTTCGCCAACGAGGTGGAGATCATCAGCCACTTCCGGCACCGGAACCTCGTGCCGCTGCGAGGGTGCTGCATCACCGACGCCGAGGACGCCGACGACCATGGCAGCAAGCAGATGCTCCTCGTGTACGACTACATGCCGAACGGCTCGCTGGATCGCTACATCTTCGACGGGGCGGCGATGCCGTGGGCGCGGCGGCGTAGCGTGATCATGGACGTGGCGAGGGGGCTGGAGTACATGCACTACGGCGTCAAGCCGGGGATCTACCACCGTGACATCAAGGCGACCAACATACTCCTGGATGAGGACATGCGAGCGCGCCTGGCGGACTTCGGGCTGGCGCGGCGGAGCCGGGAGGGTCATTCGCACCTGACGACGCGGGTGGCAGGCACGCACGGCTACCTCTCGCCGGAGTACGCGCTGTACGGGCAGCTCACCGAGAAGAGCGACGTGTACAGCTTCGGCGTGCTGATGTTGGAGGTGATGAGCGGCCGGCCGGCGCTGGACCTCGCGGACCCGTCCGGGGTGGTTCTGGTCACCGACTGGGCGTGGGCGCTCGTGAGAGCCGGGCGCGCCAGGGAGGTGCTCGCCGAAGCGCTGCTGCGCGAGCGCGAGGGGATGAGCGTGGTGGACATGGAGAGGTTCGTGCTCGTGGGGATCCTGTGCGCGCACGTCACGGTGGCGTGCCGCCCCACCATGCCGGAGGCACTGAGGATGCTGGAGGGGGACATGGACGTGCCGGAGTTGCCCGACCGGCCGCAGCCATACGGCCAGAGGATCCCGTTCGACGAAGCTGAAGGCAATTTCAGCGCGTCGTCGGTGCTGAGCGGCCCATTCGTGGACTTCGGCGACATGCTCAGGTGATCGGTGCAGCGAGATCGATGTTTGGCTCTGAAGCTGGAATCATCATACATGTAATACTTACACCTTGTAACTGCTGGCTAACCGAAGTTCAGAGTTTTGTACAGTATCACTGTCTTCTTGACGTAAATTGACTGTGTATACTATCTTGTGCTGAGATGCCGAATGAAATAAAGTTCACATCAAATCAAGCTCCAAGACACTGTTTTTTTTTCTTCCATTACAAAGTACACACTATTCACCATCCGATAATTATGGTGATTACACAAACATATACAGATACAGTACTAGGTTACTGATATTACACAAACATGCAGATACGGTACTACTAGGTTACTGATATTACACAAACTTCCTGGTGCCATTCTTACAATGAGGGTAGACTGGCAGCCAGAGATGGTGTTCTAGAGCCTGACTATATCGGCACATCAAGCGGCTTCAGAGTTCAGATATAATATATTCAGTTGTTCATCCAAACAGACGCCGAAAGAGAGATACAATACAATTGGCAAAATGCATGGTGCATATACAAGCCAGTGGTGGATAAGATCATTTGATGGAGCGGAGTAAGATTCAGAGGCCTAGCTGTTCTCCTGCAGATTGGGGTGGCTAGGCTGCACGCGGAAGGTGATCGGCATCTGGGCTGCAAAGTCCCTGTCTGGATGGTACCCAAGCTCAAGCTCCCTCATGTTCCCGTTCAGCGCGATATCTTGCTGGTGCTAGATGAGAATGAGGAAAACCAGAGTGTTAGGTAAGCTTTCAGCGTACACAGTTCCTTCGGTGTCAACTAGTGCAGATATAGCGTGTACAAAATACTTGTGCATAATGTTGTAACCCTCTGGCCCCATAATACCCCTCTGTCTGATGGTCTCGCCCTTTTGATCTATGCTGTAATAATCTAGGCGTTTTGACCACATTTTCAATGAAAATACAGGCGAGGAAAATCCTTATGGATGCATGGTTAATCAGGTGGTGTTACTGTAATTGTCAACGTTCATTATTGATGGAAGGATCTCTCTGTGCATTCAGCTCATTTAAAAAACAATACAGTCTGATAAGTGCTCATATATTTTTTTATGAAAAAAACAATCAAGATAGAATAGCCTGCCAATATAGTTTTCAGCTTGCATACTGAACTTGAGCTAAGATAGATGTAGATTATTCAAATAGAAAGATGTACCAATGGGCCATTCTGCTAGGTCACTTACCAGTTTAAATGCCAGCAACTTGTTCTCATCTTCCAGGATCTTACCCTGCAATTCACCAAGAAAACAGTGAATGAGGACAAAGCAGAAAAGTACTGCATTATGATCAAGAAAATGCACAACACGTAATCATTTATCTAAAGCTAGGTCATACAGTTTTCACGAGCCTGTCGTAGTGCTCCATCTGCACCAACAGAATAAAGCAACATCAGAAACCAAAAGCATTTCAGTAGTGATAATGCTTATAATGTCAACTAACAATTCGAACAATTATGTTACCTGTTTTTCATGCAGGTTTGTCAGCCCGTTATCAAGTGCTTCCTCAATCATGATTAGTTCTTTGGGTTGCAGCGAGTTTACATCTTCACCTTTCAAATGCCTGCATACCATCATAATGTGCGACTACAATCTCAGTAGACAAAATACCGAAGGAAAAAAGAAACAGCCTGTTCAAGAATTTACCTGAGCTCAATCTGCATATTATCATTTTCTTTCTTGATTCGATCAATTTCCGCACTAAGGCTCTGAAACGTTGAATATGTCCATAGTGATAAGTCATTCTACTCTGTTTTTTAATGCAATTATGCAAGTCATTCTATTCAATTGATTCGGAAAAAAAAGTGGTATTCTATCTCTGGAAAAGCATTTTTTCCAGAAAAGGGCTTTGAGAGCCGGCTTTAAGAAAGCAACTCTAGAAAAGCATTCATTCATAGTATGTTTGGAGGTTAAGAATTACCTTGTGTTTCTCATCCCATAGTATCTTCCCGGAGTTGGTCTGGTACTTCTCCAAGATTCTTGATAGCCTACGTCTCACCAAAATGATGCATCAACACAGCATACAGGGGTAAAGGTTGCTAAAGGTGCCACTTGACGGAAGAAGAAATACTGTTTCAGGATTCTGAAATTCACATCTAGTTTAGGAAAAGGAAAATATGAGTTGTTTAATCCTACCCACTTAAACTCAGTTTAAACATACAAGAAACCAGTCGAGCAGAAAACATATGCTCTTGCCAGACCTTTGCTGAATAATTTACTAATAAAGGGCGTATGCATCTTTTTGATGCAGCGACTAGGGGTTCAACCTTCAACTTGGGTTTTGCAAAAAAAAAAGCAAATCCGTTCATATTAAGTTATTGGTACATGTAGCAGCATATCTCCATATGGATCTAATCTCTTCACCTAATTGCAGTGGCTAAAATTATATCCTCCTTTACTGACAGAATAGCTATATGTTTCAGTCAAAAAAAAACAGCTATATGCTGCATATTTGCCGAAACAGCGAACGTCCAATCCATTGAGAATTTGGGATAAAAACAGCAACCCTCTTTTCATTAAAGAAAAAGTCACCTCCAAACTAAAGCACTGATGACGAGTCACGAAACAGTGCATATCAAAGAGAACAGAGGGGGTGGGAATTAGAGCACGCACGAGCTCTTAGGGGAGCAGAAGTCGTAGAGCTTGCCGGCGCTGGAGAAGACGACGACGCCGACCTCTGCGTCGCATAGCACGCTGATCTCCTTGGCCTTCTTGAGGATCCCGTTCTTGCGCTTGGAGAAGGTCACCTGGCGGTTGCTCTGGTTCTCGATCCTCTTGATCTCGATCTTCCCGCGCCCCATCGCTCCTCCTGCTGCTGCTCCTTCTTCCTCCGGCGGCGCCAGGGCCAGGAAGGGCTCGTTTCTTCGGGCGTTCTGGAGGCTGGTGTGGGCGTAATGTCGCTGTGGGAAGGCGGTGGTGGGGAAGGCCCGGAGGAGTAAAGGAGGCCGCCATGGGAGGAAGAGGAATGGTGATGGGGGGGCTTTCGGGTTGGTTCAGAGGTGGGAGCCGGAAACGGCAAGCGCTCTGTTTGCTTCCCCTTGGCGCCGCTTCCGTCGGCCACTTTGCTTGCTTTGATATCCCTCCTACAACCAATTACTTGGGCCAACAAGGAACTTACCATTCGACAATGGTTTTCGCAGTTAATTTGCAAGAAACCCAAGGCAATAAAACAGAGGGCCTTCACGTCAGCACAGCTCATATGTTGGGAGCTATGAAAAGAACGTAATAGATGGATTTTTCAAAAGGAAGAACTGTCGGTCACCGGACTCATGAACAAGATCAGGGAAGAAGCCTCCCTTTGGAAATTAGCCGGCGCCCCTGTCTCTCTTGTAGATCAGTCCGGAGGGGCACCTTTTGACCCAGGCTGAATTTCCCCTGTTACCCACCCTTTTACAGGCAGGCGATCTCTTTCTTTTCGCCTGCCTTAATCTTGTAAAATGTCACCCTCTATTGCAATGAATATAGCAGCTCTCCTGCTGTCATTCAAAAAAAAAAAATATCCCATTTGATGATTTGAGCGCTGAAAGCTTAATGGCGGGGAAAAGGTCCTGATTTGATTAGTGCAATCGTTCTTATAGGAGTACGTATGCTTTTGATAGGGTTTTCTGCTCCTCTTCCTCCACGCTTTGTTTTTGCCCAATTGGCAAAACAGTGGCTAACCCTAACAATGTCTTCGATCTATTTTTACAAAGTTGCACACTTTACCATTATCAGCTAAAGCCTTAATATCTGAAATTAAGTGGACAAATTGCAATCTATCTTCTGAGCCCTCCCGAACAGCGCTGACTAGCCGAGCGCAATCGGTATCAATGATAATAGGCAGAAGGCTATGACGAATTGATAACTCCAGGCCCTCCAGGCAAGATCGCAGCTCAGCCTCCAAAGCTTCATCACAAGAGTCCAAGAAACTGCATGCAGAAAAAAATAATAGCACCAGAGTCAATCACGATAACAACATACCAGCTTCTGCCATACCGTCCTTAAAAGAACCACCAATTGTGAGTTCTACCCAGCCTTGTGGTGGCAAGACCCAAAGTTTATGAGAAGGTTTTCTTTCATTTCTCGTCATCACAGTGGATCAATAAACCTTGTACCACAATCTTTAGTGTCAAAACAAAGATAAACCACCGCTCATCCAATCAAAATCAACTCCAAAAAATCCACGAAGACCAAGGCGGTTCCGAAGACGGTGAACTCGGTCACTCCTTTGTCTTGTTTCACATAAGAACACCAAACGAAAATTATTTGTTCTAGGAAGAACAAGGAGCTCTCGAACTGTCGCAGTGTTTCCAATACCGCGACAGTTCCAGCTTAACCAACTCATTTCCTTCTCCGGCGGGTATGCTGGTCGACGTCGTGGAGAGGAGGCCGACTCCTGTAGATAGTTTTAGTAGTTGTAGTTGGCTTCTCGCTGTGTAATGACGTCATGCCAGGAGGAACCCGCAGATCCCGTGAGCCAGATCTGGCGGTCGGTGGTGATGGTCGTCCTTGCCATGGTGCTCCCAAGGAAGGAGCCGGATGTAGTGGGTCGCGACATCTCCATCTACTCCGCAAATAAAAGGCTCGGCCTTGCTGTGCTTCAGACGCTGCAACTTCCGTCTCCATCTTCTCTGGTATGTCGTGGCGGCGGAGGGAGAATAGGAGGTGTTTGTGTGCGGTCTCTTGAAGCGCGGCGGCGGCTAGGAAGTGGCGTGCGGGCGGAGCGAAAGCTGCTTGTTCCGGAGTCCCCAAGCGGTGACTGGCTTGCGTTGCCGCTATACATGGCTCTAGGAGCCACTCCGTGCTCAGATGCGTTGGAAGACCGAGTTCCTTCTTCCTCCAGCCGTTATGGAGGATCTTCTTCTACCACATCATGGGATCCATGCCGACACTGCCCCAAGTGGCATGCTCCCCGTCGGCGGTGTCGATTCCCTTATCGACAGGTCTTGCAACTACGGTGGAGAAGACCAAGGACCTGATCGCGTTTTCGATTTCTCTCCTAGGACCTTATCTGTAATAGTCTTAGCCTTATCTTTGACTCCCTTTTTTCGTAGGGGCCTCTTTGTTACTTTGTCCCATCGCTTGGTTTAATGAATGCTTCCAGGGTCTTTGGGCCTCTTCTGTTTAAAAAACATATTTGGAGTTTTAGAATTGAGAGTGTCTCTAGCAAAACTCCTATAATTCAGATGAGCAAAAACCTCTCTATCGCTTAACTTCTCTTATTTGCTCCTCTAAAAGAAAGCGGTTCCTAGCTAGGAACCGAACTCCTAAATTTAAGTCTCTAAAACTCATACTCCCTCCATCCGCAATAAGTGTATTTTTAGCTTTTGCCTAAATCAAACATTAGCAAATTTGACCACCTTTATAGATGAATATAGCAATATATATTACATACAATTTACATATTATGAAACTAAAGTAAAAAAACATATCTACTGGTATCAATTTAGTGTCATAAATATTATTATAATTTTCTATAAAGTTAGTCAAACTTTACTAACTTTGACTTATGACACAAGACTAAAAATACACTTATTTGCGGATAGAGGGAGTATTTGGCTTAAGACATTCTGCTGAACAATTTCTATGGAGTTCACATGAACAACATCAGATGCTACAATGTTTAATGTGTCGTTGTGAAGATGAGACATACATTCATACATTGACTACCCGGTGACATCGCCGCGGAAATCTCGCCAGACGAAGACGCGACCTTTGATGTCTAGCAGGAACAACACCGACACCACGTCCGCTATCGGCATGAAGCGTGGTGAGATCTCAGTCGCTTGCTGGATCTAGATTGTGCCATGATACGTCGGAAACGTATTTATAATTTTTGATGCTCCATGCTTGGTTAGTATCTACTTTGCTTTGCTTTGTCTGCATTTTGAGGTGTTTTTATATATTTTCTAGAACTAACCTATTAACAAGTTGCCACAGTGTCAGTTGTCTGTTTTCTTCTGTTTTTGGTTTCAGAAAGGCAGAAAATCAATATTCTTAGAATTGGACGGGACAAAAGCCAAAGTAAATATTTTACTGTGAGGGACAAGAATCCAGAAGACGAGACGGAGACATGAACCAGGGCGGACAGACCCCCTAGGCGCGGGTGGTGAAAGAACAATTTATAATCCCTAGTGTTTTGTGTGTTAGATAACAATATCAAGGATTATTTAATGTGTGTTGAAGTGTTGCAGCTCTCTTTGAGAAAAAGGGAAAAGGATTCTGTCTTTGGGGGGCGGATAATACGCCCCCACCAGGGGCGGATAATCCGCCCCTCCCTCTTCCCAAGCAGGCGCAAGCCCCAGAAGGGGGTGGAGTTTTGGCCGGATTTTCCGGCCCCGCCGGATAATCCGCCCCTCAGGGGGGCCGGATAGTCCGCCCCCTTGCTCATCGCCAAGGAGCAAGCCCCAGAGAGGGGGCGGAGTGTTGGCCGGACTTTCTGGCGTGGCCGGATAATCCGCCCCTGGAGGGGGCCGGATTATCCGCCCCCCAAGATCTTCACCGAGTTTCGCAGGCGCCAGCCCCAGAGAGGGGGCAGAGTTTCCCCCGGAGAATCCGCCCTTGGGCGGAGTTTTCCCAGGGGGCGGATAATCCGCCCCAAGTGGGGGCGGATAATCCGCCCCCAAAGTTGTGCAATGGCCAGATCTGGAAAGGGGGTATTTAAGCTAGCCTTCCCCCTGCTGCCAGATCCCTTGATTCATTCGAAAAAGTTTAGATCTGATCTGCAACCTTCATCCAAGAGAGCTCCACCTAGATCCACCCAAAGACCCCGTCCCTTGGGGAATCGAAGGAGGAGAACTCGATCTTCATCATCAGCAATCAAGCGCTTCATCTCCTCTCCATTCATTTGGAGAACCACCGATCTAGTATTTTTTGCAAATACCTAGATCCTTGTTTGTGTTTATATTGATAAACCTTGTTCTTGTGGCAGCTTGTTGTCATCTCGGGAGCCCCCAATTCGGTTGTGGGTGTGTGCCCCGATAGTGTTATAAAAGGCACCGGTTCCCGCCTCGAAGGGATCCAATAGTGGAGAAGGTGGATCAGGCCTCTTGTGGCGAAATCCACCGGAGAATAGGGTGAGGCCTATTGTGGCGTGGTGGTCTTAGAACCGCCCACCCCTCCAACGCAGATGTACTTCCCTTAACAAGGAAGGAACTGCGGTAAAACAAATCCATGTGTCTCCGCGTGCTCCACTACGGTTCCTTCGCTCCTCTCTCTTTACGTGCTTAGTAGTTAGGGTTGCATATAGGGAAATTCTTGTAGTTGCATATCTAGAGAATTTACTTTGTGTCAAGCCTAAAATTGAAAAGGTATTAAAAATTGGTTAGCACCTATTCACGCCCCCCTCTAGGTGCCCATACGATCCATTTCAATTGGTATCAGAGCCTCGGCTCTTATTTCGGGCTTAACCGCCTAAGAGAAGTATGGGTTCCAAGGTAGATGGTAGTGATGCTCCGGAGGTAGTCACCGTGAACGATCTCAAGACGTTGGAAACAACCTTGGTGAGTTCAATGGAGGCTAAGATGGAAGAGATGCGTCAATTGATAATGCGTCTCTCCACATCCGCAACATCACCTCCATCTAACTCTGAGGATACCACTCCACAATCCAAGGAAACGGGTAAAACTGTTTCTAAAGATAATGAAGTGGTTGGTGATGACACTAGCAAGAGCTCCTCCTCGAAAAAGGATAGCGGTAAGGATGGATACAATGAGGTTTCTCATGTGTATTCCTCTGATCCACCTATTCCTCACCCACATATACATAATAGGGGTGATCCACCCAAGCTTTCTGCTTCTACTTTTACTCAATGGCAATTTTTGATGAAATCTCATGTGTACAGTTCCTCCATATAGTTGTGGAAGATCATCGAAAATGGTCTTCATGTTGGAAACCCCAACAATCTCACAAGAAGAGAAGTGGTCGATAGCCAACTCAACGCTACAGCTCTACACATGATACAGCTTGGTGTGGGTGACAAAGATATGCCACACATTCAGCATCTTAGTACAGCAAAGGAAGCTTGGGATGCTCTCACAGAGCTCTTCATCGGAAATGAAAGTATGAAAAGGAATAGATATGATGCATTGAGCAACGAAGCTGAAGGATTCTATATGTTGGATGGAGAAGACCATGAAGACATGTATAGGAGGCTTAAGGCTATAGCCACAAATTTCAGAAATCATGGTGCCGCTCATGTTGATGATGCATGGATCAAGCGCAAGTATGTCAGTGCTCTTATGCCGTTTGAGCCCACAGATTTGAAGAGTCTCCAAGGTAGGCATAACTATCACCTCATGACATCCAATGAGGTAATGCAAGAAATGGCCGCCTTCAAAGTGGATGCCAAGAATGCCGATGATGCTCGTGCTCGAGCTATGGGGATGCAAAAAGGGATCAAAGTGGCCTTGAAGACTAGTGTGATTGATCATGATGAATATGCCCTAGAAGGTCTGGACTGTCCTGAGGATATAAAAAGGATTCATGGACAATACTTGGCTCTTTATGCTAGAAACTTCTGGAAAGATCCAGCCAAGGCTAAAGCTAAACTGGAACGCAAGAGTGGAGCATATGGAAGAAAAGAAAATGGTCCCAAGCTGAGAACATGTTTCAACTGTGGTGACCGGCTGCACTTCGTAGCTGAGTGTCCATATCAAAGTAGGGAAGATAATGGAGGGAGAATCATTTTCAAGGACAAGTCAAAGGCTCCACGCAAGAAACAGTTTGTAAAGAAGAATGCTCCTTTCAAGAAGCAACCAAAGATTGTTCTAGTGGCTCAACAAGAATATTCATCAGGAAGTGAAGATGAGGACGGGGACGATAGCTCTCAAGAGGTGGTTGCTATAGCCACCACATCTACATCAACTTCTCTCTTCGACTCTCCGAACGAAAACATCATCAACAAGAATGCTACTTGTCTCATGGCAAGAATCTCCGAGGTAACTTCTTCTAACTCTTCTTTTCCTAAGGCTATGATTGACATGGATGATCCTACTAGTCTTAAGGTTAAAGAAGAGAGTATTGCTTTGGATTATTTCTATACTAACTTTCACGGTGAGCACAAAGTTCGTTTTGAAGCTCTTATGGATCAGCTGGCCCAAAACGAAGCTCTCCTTGAAGAAAAGGGCAGAATTGAAAGGGAGGATGCAATGGAAATTGCATCCTTAAAAATGCTCTTGAAGAAGAGGAAGAGGCTCGGGTCTCTCTTGAAGAGAGGCTTGAGTCTATTGAAGAGCCACATGATGAAATTATGACTAAACTTGTTAAGGAACGTGACAATGATGTCACCAAAGCAAAGAAGTTAAAGAAGGAAAAGATTGACTTTGGGGTTGTTCATGATAGACTCTCCGAGGAATTGGAGAAACTTGACAATGCCCACAAGGCGTTGAAAAACAAGTTCTCTATTCTCATTGAGTCACATGATCAGCTTCAAAGTCGATTGGCCAAATATGATACTCCTAGCTCGTCCAAATCAACATATAGTAACAAGGAAAATGCTAGTGTGGAAAAACAAGTGATCAAGGACATCACTCCCAAGGATAAAGGTGTGCTTGATGAAGTCCTTAGCAAACAAAGGTCAAATCATGGTAAAGAGGGACTTGGGTATGTAACCAAGTCCAAGAATAACAAGACCAAGAATGTGCAATCGAAGATAAGCACCGCTGAGAAGAATGTCACAAAAGACAAGACTAACAATATTAGTTTTGCAGGGTCTCACAATCCGAATTATGAACTCTTTTGTGATGACTATGGTGATGTTTGTGCTTATTGTGTTGGTCCCTTTGATGAATATATTGCTTGGTCTATTTGGGTCCCAAAGACCCTTGTTACTAACATGAAAGGACCCATTGAAAAATGGGTACCTAAAACCAAGAAGTAATTTTCTTGCAGGGCTATGCTTTCGGTGGGTCGAAATGGGTGCTGGATAGTGGCTGCACTAGTCATATGACCGGAAGCAAGGAGATCATCACGGAGATGCGTCCAAATCATGATAATATCACAGTCTCCTATGGTGATAAGTCTAAATCTCAGGTATTGGGTCTTGGCAAGGTTGTGGTTGCCCACGATATCTCTCTCGTGGACGTCATGCTTGTTTAGACCCTCGGTTACAACCTTCTTTCTGTTCATGCCCTTGGCAAGATGGGTTTTGTTGTTTTTATCGATGATGATTTGGTGGTACTCTTGTGGAGCAAGTCTCTAAAGGTCGCTTTCGTTGGATACGTCGAAAATGACCTGTATGTGGTGGACTTCTCAGGGAAAGCCACTTCGGGTCTGATGTGTCTATTCGGAAAGGCCGACGTGGGCTGGCTATGGCATCGCTGTCTAGCCCATGTCAATATGAGAACTTTTCAAAGTCTCTAGAAGGGTGGCCACATCCTTGGACTAAAAGACAATGTCTCTTTTGCCAAAGATCGTGTTTGCAGGGCTTGTGTAGAAGAAAAAATGCATGACTCTCCCCACAAGAGGAAGACTATTGTGTCATCAAAGAGGATCTTGGAATTACTTCATGTGGATTTATTTGGTCCGCCTTCTCATGCAAGCCTTGGTGGGAAGAAATATTGCTTGGTCATTGTCGATGATTACTCAAGATACACATGGGTCTATTTCTTCAAGCTGAAAAGTGAGACTCAACAAACTGTCATTGACTTTGCCAATGAAGTTCAACGTCAACACAATGTTCCTATCTTGGCAATAAGAAGTGACAACGGCTTCGAATTCAAGAACTACACTTTGAATGAGTTTCTAAGCAAAGAGGGGATTAGACATCAATATTCCGCTGTGTACACCCCTCAACAAAATGGTGTAGCCGAGAGGAAGAACCGGACTTTGATGGATATGGCAAGATCAATGTTGGCTGAATTCAAGTCTCCTTATAATTTTTGGGCTGAAGCCATATCCACTGCTTGTCACTCATCGAACCGGCTCTACCTCCGGAAGATTTTGGACAAGACTCCATATGAAATACTTACCGGTAACAAGCCCAACATCTCATACTTCAGGGTATTCGGGTCTAAGTGTTTCTTTCTTATTAAAGGTGTTCGTTTGTCAAAATTTGAGTCCAAGGCTTTAGAAGGTATTTTTGTTGGTTACGGTGCTGAATCCCACACTTATAGAGTCTACAACAAGCTCATTGGGATTAGAATCTTGTAGTGTGGAGTTCGATGAAAATAACGGCTCCTTTGTAGGACAAGTTGATGTTTGTGATGCAGATGTTGAAATACCCCAAGATGCCATAAGAAGAATGGGCGTGGGATTTTTCCGCCCCATTGAGGAACCCCTTGTGGCGGATCGGGAAGGACAATTCTCCACACATGTGGAGCCCTCATCTACACAAGATCAACAAGCTCCTACTGTTGGAGAAAATCCTGCACCAACACCGCAATCTGCTGAAGATCATCTGTCCCCTGGACAAGTTGGTAGTCCCAGGCCGGACTATCCGCCCCCTACAAGGGGCGGACAATCCTCCCCTGGCACTCCAACTCGTTCCAGAGGATCCGGAGGAGAAGTCAACAACTCTGAAGCTCCCAGGCCGGATTCTCCGGCCCCCGAGGGCGGATTATCCGGCCCTGGGTCTCCAACTCCTGTCAGGCACTCTCAGGAAGAAGGCTCTGGTGCTTCACCTCCCAGGACGGATAGTCCGGCCCCTCCAAGGGGCGGATTATCCGGCCCTGAAGAACAAACTCAACAGCAATCTTCTGGTGTTAACTCAGATCAAGATCAAGGGCAAGGCAGTGTTCAAGGCAAGGATACAAATACTGAATCAACTCCTTCTATAAACAATAAGGACATTGAGGCTCGTCGCAAGGCTCGTGCTGATCGGAACCTTGAACTAAGGGGCCACACTCTTGACAAGGTTGTTGGTGATCTACGATGAAGGGTATCCACTAGAAGAGAACTTGCAAGCTTCTGTGATCATCAAGCTCACATTTCCATGGTTGAACCGAAGAAGGTTTTTGATGCTCTTGAAGACCCCGATTGGGTTGTTGCAATGCATGAAGAATTAAATAACTTCGAACGCAACAAAGTTTGGAAGCTCGTAGAGAAACCAAAGGATTGCCGCAATGTTATCGGCACCAAGTGGATCTTCAAGAACAAACAAGATGAAAATGGCATTGTTGTGAGGAATAAAGCACGACTCGTGGCTCAAGGATTCTCTCAAGTGGAAGGAATTGATTTTGGCGAGACTTATGCTCCTGTGGCTCGTCTTGAGTCCATCCGTATCCTTCTTGCATATGCAGCCCATCATAATTTTAAATTACAGCAAATGGATGTTAAGAGTGCATTCCTTAATGGTCCTCTACATGAGTTAGTATACGTCAAGCAGCCCCCGGGTTTTGAGGACCCCAAATTTCCGAACCATGTCTACAAACTCGATAAGGCGCTCTATGGCCTTAAACAAGCCCCACGTGTGTGGTATGAGAACCTTAAAGAGCTTTTGCTAGACCGTTGATTCGAAGTTGGGCAAATCGATCCCACTCTTTTTACTAAGAAGGTTAATGGGGAGCTTTTTGTATGCCAACTTTATGTAGATGACATTATTTTTGGCTCTACTAACCAAGCTTTTAACGATGAATTTTCAAAGCTTATGACTGACAGGTTTGAGATGTCCATGATGGGTGAGCTGAGGTTCTTTCTTGGATTTGAGATCAAACAACTTAGAGAGGGAACCTTTATTAATCAAGCTAAGTACATCCAAGACATGCTCAAAAGGTTCAAGATGACGGATCTCAATGGCGTTGCTACCCCCAATGCAAACAAAGTGTCATCTTGAGCTCAATCCCAAGGGTAAAGACGTGGAACAAAAGGTATACCGATCCATGATCGGCTCTCTCCTTTACCTTTGCGCATCTAGGCCTGATATCGTGTTAAGTGTAGGAGTGTGTGCAAGGTACCAAGCCGCTCCTAAAGAAAGCCACTTAGTGGCGGTCAAACGAATCTTCCGATATTTGGTTCATTCCCCAAATTTTGGGTTATGGTATCCCAAGGGTTCAAGTTTCTCTCTATGTGGTTACACTGATTCAGATTGGGCTAGTGAAAAAGATGATAGGAAATCAACCTCTGGTGCATGTCAATTCTTTGGCAGGTCTCTAGTGTGTTGGTCATCAAAGAAACAGAATTGTATTTCACTCTCAACCGCCGAAGCTGAATATGTTGCTGCTGCAAGTGCTTGTACACAATTGTTATGGATGAGGCAAACCTTAAAGGAATATGGTGTCAATTGTGACAAAGTGCCTCTATTATGCGATAATGAAAGTGCTATCAAAATTGCTTACAATCCCGTGCAGCATACAAGAACAAAACATATAGAGATTCACAACCACTTTATTTGGGATCATGTTGCTCGTGGTGATATTGCCCTATCCTTTGTGAGCACGAAGAACCAACTTGCTGATATTTTCATGAAGCCCCTTGACGAAGCAAGATTTTGTTATTTGAGGAATGAGCTAAATATCATAGATTCAAGGAGCTTGGCTTGACTACTCTTGCACACTCACTTACTCTTATTCATGTATTTGGTTTATATGCGGGCATAGAAATAGGGGGAGTGTGGTCCTAATTGATTGGGCCAACCCTCCCCCCTTAATGCCGACAGCAAGTAAAATCATTTCCCTTAATATCATTTTGTGATATGTGGGTCATCGATGAGCATTGGTTTTGAACTCAAGATACATCTTCGCGGTGTCATGCCATGCGCTCCAACATGGTGGCTTCGGCCACCGCCCTCTTCCTACAGAAGAGTTGGTTTCTCATGGGTCTCTTTGGTTTTTTCCTGCATATCTCTTGTTCTTATGGAAAACACACTCAAATTTGGCTTTTGGTTGATTTGATTCTTGCAAATTTGGGTGTGTAGTACCATCTCAGTTTGATGCTCTCAACCCAAGCCTTTCTCTCCCTCCTTGAACCATCTATTCTTGCACACAAGTCCTCTAAAACACATCGAGGGGTTTTGCTAGGTTGCTCAGGCCTGAATCTGTGATTTACAGAATTTCAGGGGGGGGGCGGACTATCCGCCTTAAGTGGGGGCGGATTATCCGCCCCGGGCGAAATTGGCCCCTTATAGGCTGGTTCGGGGAGGGCAGGCTCACACAGAGCAGCCAGTCCTCCCCCAACCCTACCTCTGCCCCCCAGCCTCCGCCGGAGCATCCGCCTCTCCTGGAGTCGATTCGACCACCGGATTCTCCGGGCTCTCCCCGGATCTTCTTCACCTCGCCTCCGGGTATCTTCTCCTCCATGATTTTCCTCCAATGAGTGAGGGTAACTCCCTCGTCTCTCTCCTTTTGTATGGGATGCATTTTATTTGGTGGAAATCTCGTTGTAGAAGATCCTTGGTGTTGTTCCTTACATGCTAGAATCAGTAGATTGCAACGCTAGTACCTGATCTGTTTTGACATGGTAGATCTGGGCCAATACAGAAAATTTCTGCGGGGGGCGGATTATCCTCCCCTGCCAGGGCCGGATAATCTGGCCTGGAGATTAAACTCTGGTCTGTTTTGGTCCTGCTCCTGCAATACACATCATTGGTTATGGGTTGCATTGCTACTCTTTCTCCGTGTTTTCTCCTGGACTTGTGTGTATGCTTATGTCCATGCTATCCCTCTAATGCTTTTCACAGGTGGTTCCAAGCCATCCAAGGATACTGCACTTTCTCCTTGCCTTTCTTCTGATGGTGTTGCTGGTACTTTCACTGATCTCTCTCCCTTGTATGCCTCCCTTGTTGGCATATTTAGGGACTGCATCGCTCCTAGTGGTGGCAACAATGATAGGATCCGTGGCCACCTGGTTCCACTCCTTGCTTTTGCTCACGAGTGTGCCACTAACTCTGGATCAGCCACAGGTTACAAACTGGATGTCATGGACTACATATATCATGAAATGACGGATGCTATGATCAACCGGCTCTCTATTCCTTATGCTCCTTTCATTATGATGCTCGTCAAGCATATGTTGCCCCATGAGGATTTTGGCACTTCTCTGGATGGGGTTCACAAGCCCAAGAAAATCTACAACAAGGATCAGAAGATCCATCACCCTTCCACTGCCCCGGAGTCCTTCATGCGTGATGCTCGGGCTAGTGACCGTCGTTCCACGGTGTCCCCAATGGCACGCGAGGTTAAGTCGCTCACTTGGTTCCAGCGGCACATTCTTTGCATGGGCATTGACACTCACAAGGGCCAATATGAGGCTTACCGCAGGGATCATGCGAGGGATCACACACAGCAACTCATTCTCCACCATATCTCAGGTGCCACTGGCCATCCACCTCCTCCCACTGCTCCGGATCCGTATGCTCAGTGGAACACCTCAGGGATCAACTATGGCGAGCTCGAGAGTTGCCTCTTTCCTCCTCCACCGAGGGCACCCACTCCTCCAGCTGATGACGATGATGATGAGTATGATGAAGAGGAAGGGGACGGGAATGACTACGATGAGGATGAGGAGGAGTGATCTTCAGGGGCGTTAGCATCGCTCTTCTTCCTTTTTGGCGTTTCGATGCCAAAGGGGGAGAAGTAGTTCTATTAGGTCTCGTGGATTTGCAAGGGTCGGGCGCAAGCATCTATCTTTTAGTCGTCTTATTTGCTTGCTTGTGCCTTTTTTTCGCATGAACTTATTTGCTATTTGTGTTGATTTTGTAAGACTATGTCGTGCTCCACTATGTTTGGTACTATGTGTGGTGTTCATGGAATTCTGGATTTATCTTTTGTGGATCTCATGGAATTCTGGATTCATCTATGGAGCATGTTTGATGGCATACGGAATCATGGGCCTATCTAATGTATGCATCAATTTTGTTGGTATTGTTGGGATGTGCTTGGAGGCTATCAAGCTAATTATATTCTTTGGCTATAATCACATCCCGGTGGTATGACCTTGTTTCCCAACCCACCTTGTTTCAATTATCTTTGCTATGTAAGTTATGTTCCCTCTAGTGTGTGCATTTGTATTCAAACGCAAATTCTAAAATAGGCACACATCTAGGGGGAGCGTATTTCTTTTTAAGGTGGCATTTGCCGGCTTCATTGCAAATCCTAATGTTGTCATCTAACACCAAAAAGGGGGAGATTGAAAGAACAATTTATAATCCCTAGTGTTTTGTGTGTTAGATAACAATATCAAGGATTATTTAATGTGTGTTGAAGTGTTGCAGCTCTCTTTGAGAAAAGGGAAAAGGATTCTGCCTTTGGGGGGGCGGATAATCCGCCCCCACCAGGGGCAGATAATCCGCCCCTCCCTCTTCCCAAGCAGGCGCAAGCCCCAGAAGGGGGGCGGAGTTTTGGCCGGATTTTCTGGCCCCGCCGGATAATCCACCCCTCAGGGGGGTCGGATAGTCCGCCCCCTTGCTCATCTCCAAGGCGCAAGCCCCAGAGAGGGAGCGGAGTGTTGGCCGGACTTTCCGGCGTGTCCGGATAATCTGCCCCTGGAGGGGGCCGGATTATCCGCCCCCAAGATCTTCACCAAGTTTCGCAGGCACTAGCCCCAGAGAGGGGGCGAAGTTTCCCCCGGAGAATCCGCCCTTGGGGCGGAGTTTTCCCAGGGGGCGGATAATCCGCCCCAAGTGGGGGCGGATAATCCGCCCCCAAAGTTGTGCAACGGCCAGATCTGGGGAGGGGGTATTTAAGCCAGCCTTCCCCCTCCTGCCAGATTCCTTGATTCATTCAAAAAAGTTTAGGTCTGATATGCAACCTTCATCCAAGAGAGCTCCACCTAGATCCACCCAAAGGCCCCGTCCCTTGGGGAATCGAAGGAGGAGAACTCGATCTTCATCATCAGCAATCAAGCGCTTCATCTCCTCTCCATTCATTTGGAGAACCACCGATCTAGTATTTTTTGCAAATACCTAGATCCTTGTTTTTGTTTATATTGATAAACCTTGTTCTTGTGGCAGCTTGTTGTCATCTCGGGATCCCCCAATTCGGTTGTGGGTGTGTGCCCCGATAGTGTTGTAAAAGGCACCGGTTCCCGCCTCGAAGGGATCCAATAGTGGAGAAGGTGGATCATGCCTCTTGTGGCGAGATACATCGGAGAATAGGGTGAGGCCTATTGTGGCGTGGTGGTCTTAGAACCGTCCACCCCTCCAACGCAGATGTACTTCCCTTAACAAGGAAGGAACTACGGTAAAACAAATCCCTGTGTCTCCGTGTGCTCCACTACGGTTCCTTCGCTCCTCTCTCTTTACGTGCTTAGTAGTTAGGGTTGCATATAGGGAAATTCTTGTAGTTGAATATCTAGAGAATTTACTTTGTGTCAAGCCTAAAATTGAAAAGTATTAAAAATTGATTAGCACCTATTCACCCCCCCTCTAGGTGCCCATACGATCCATTTCAGGTGGGCCATGCCCCGCGCCTGGGTAGGCTATGGGCCCCCTGGCCACCTCCCAGCCTCGCCTCTTTTCCTATAAGAAGCCCCCGATGCAGAAACCCTAAGTACCCGATCAAAACTCCACGAAACCTTCTGTAGCCGCCGCCACCGTCTTCCCTAGATCGAGGGGATCTAAAGTTCTTCTCGGCACCCTGCCGAAGGGGAAATCATCCCGGAGGCCTTCCCTCCGGTATGAAGTGTGAGTAGTTCCACCTTGGACTACGAGTCCATGTAGTAGCTAGATGGTTGTATCTTCTCCTTGTGCTTTCATGTATAGATCTTGTGAGCTCCTTTCATGATCAAGATCTAATCTATTTGTAATCATGCATGTTGTGTTTGTGGGGATCCGATGGATATTGAGATTACTATGTCAGATTGATTAATGGTTTTGTCTTTATGATTCTATCATGTCTGTGTTGTTTGTGATCTTGCATGATCTCCGTTGTTAGTAGCTATCTTGGCCGAGTAGTTGCTAGTAACTCCAAGAGGGGGTATTTATGCTCGATAGTGGGTTCATGCCTCTAGTTTCCAAGGGAAGTGACAGAAATCTCTTCGGTTGTAGATGTGCTGTTGCTACTAGGGAGAAAACAACGGTCTCTTGTTCATGGAACAAGTAGATTGTTTACCTTACACACTTTTCTTAAAGCAGTTGTCTGTTGCTTGCAACTTAATACTGGAGGGGGTTCGGATGATAACCTGAAGGTGGACTTCTAGCCATAGATGCAGTTGGATGGCGGTCTATGTATATTATTGTATTGCCCAATCGAATCTCATAGGATCTTTTTGTCTAGTATTGCATTGTTATGCCATGCTCAGTTCCTGTCAATTGCCCCGCTGTAATTTGTTTACCCTTCATGCCATGTTGTTTATCTAAGGAGAGAACCTCTAGTGAACTATGGACCCCGGTCCAATCTTTACCATTGATACATCTTCCACTGTTACTTGTTTACTTGCTGCAAACCATTACCTTCCACACCATACGTTTAATCCTTTGTTACAGCAACCGGTGAGATTGACAACCTCACTGTTAGTTGGGGCAAAGTCTTGCGTTTGTGTTGTGCAGGACTCCGCGTTGCTTGCAACACCTGTGTGGCGTTTCCTTCCTCCTACTGGTTCGATAACCTCGGTTTCTTACTGAGGGAAGGCTTGCTGCTGTACTGCTTCACACCTTGCTCTTGGGGTTCCCAACAGTCTCCACGTCAAGCGCCAAGTTCTCTAGGCGCCATCAAGGAGTCATCAAGCTTTCTGGCGCCGTTGCCGGGGAGGCTAAGGATGTCTTCACAAGGGAGTCCTTCACTTCCTTTCTCTTTACTTTGTTTTTAGTTTGCTTAGTTTCTTTTGCTTGGTTTTGTTTGACTCTTTTCAAAAAAAAACCAAAAAAATAGTCTAGTTTGGTTTGCTTGCTTTATTTAAAAACAAAAAAAATTAGTTCCTACTCTAGTTGCTGGTCTGTTGTTGCCTTGCTTGGTCATGCTTTCTATCAATGGATGGTTTCTTTGAAACTAGTTCTTATTGGCAAGGAGGTTTCACGGAAGAACAAAAGTATTATTATAAGGAACATCATTTGTCACAAAAAGGGAAACACTTAGGGAACAAATTGATAGGTTGAATACTATTGCTAGAGACGTGTGCTCTACTTATAATGTTAATTATTGCTTTGATAAAGCTTGTTGCTGTAGGAGGTATAAACACCTCCCTTTTCAGTGTGAGTATAATGATAATGTTACCATATCTTCTTATGTTAAGGGAAATTATGACTTTGATGATGTGGAACAAATTGAAGAATTTATTGTCTTCAAGGGTGCTTTAGAACTTGCCAGTTTGCTTGAAAATACTGATGATGCACCTTATAAACATGAGGCTTTTGAGATGCTTAAATTTTGCTTTGATAATTACAATGAAGAAAACAGCTATATTCTTGAATATTTTAATAGGCGTTTTCCAAAAATGGAAGAGATTAATGCCTTGCAGGAGCCTATGGAAGAAGAATTTGTTGAAACTGGAAGCTCATTAGATGAAAAAGAGGGGAAGAGTGATGAACAAAAGGAGGAAGAATGGATTATCTACCCATGTCTACCTTCTAATGAGAGTAACTCTTTATCCCTTACATTATTTGATTGTCCCACATGCTTACCAAAGGAGGATGAATGTTATGTTCCTGTGGATCCTTTTGAAATATCTACTTTGGATAAAACCTGTGGAGGTTTTAATCCCACTATTTTTGTGCTTGATAGAAATTATGTATTTGTAGATCATGAAAAGCATGCTTTATGTGATAGCTATATTGTTGAGTTTATTCATGATGCTACTGAAAATTATTATGAGAGAGGAAAGTATGGTTGTAGAAATTTTCATGGTACTGAAACACCTCTCTATGTGTTGAAAGTTTTGAAGTTACTCTTGTTTTATCTTCCTATGCTTATCACTTTGTTCTTTGTGAATCTGTTTGTATACAAGATTCCGATGCATAGGAACACGGTTAGACTTAAATGTGTTTTGAATTTGCTTCTTGATGCTCTCTTTGACTTCAATTCATAATTATTATGTGAGCATCTTCTCAAGCTATCAAGCCTAACTTAAAGGCGTTAAAGAAAAGTACTTGTTGGGAGATAAACCAAGAGTTTCCTTGAGTCTTGGAAGTTATTACTTCATTAATGACCTATCCTTATCCTATTTGTTTGCTTTTTGTGCCAAGAATGACCTCTAATGAGAGGGAAGTAAGATTTGGGGAGTTGCTGTGCCAAAACAGATTTCTGTCCTCCACCATAAAAATTCATGAGGAGTCTCCGTAACTCGGATTGAGCTGAAAATTTACTAATAAATCCCCCAGTATGTTAGCTAACTTTCGTTAGTTCAACACTTTTTATTTGAGCAACAAAAGGTGTTCGAAAAAATAGGTTTCTACCTGCTGGTCTGTTTTGACAGATTTCTGCCATTAGTTGCATTTGTTTCTTATTTATTCCTTTTTGAGTTCTCTTTAGGTGAATTGAGCTTTTTGAAGGAGTTACTACAATAGCTTGCATTTTTAGTGAAATTTTTTGCTGTTCCAAAGCTTTGCCCTAATATCTTTTGAATAAACTAATGTTGCTAATGAAGATTGTGTGAAGTTTTGTATGAAGGAAAAATTTCAGGTGTAGAGATAGAATGATGCAATGAGATGAAGAACGGACAAAAGCTCAAGCTTGGGGATGCCACCATGGTGTCACCCCAAGAAATATCCAAGAGGTACAAGCGTCAAAGCTTGGGGATGCCCAAGCCATCCCCTTCTTCATCAATTAAAAGCTCAGTTCTGTCTAGACACTTCGTTTTTATTGTTTCATGCACTGTTGTGTTGTTCTTGGAGCGTCTTAGTTTTTGTTTGGTTTGCTTAGTTGTTTAGTTTGCTTGAATAAAGTAGTTTGTACCCCCGTTCTTGTTGTGTTGTTTGCAAATAAGCTGCTTGGTGTTGGAAAGGAGTAGGAAGTTCTTGCTTGATAAGTGCAAGAGGAGCTTGCATTGACTGTGACTTAGACTTTAGCATGACATGCTAGGTGTTGTTTTGACCTTATGCTTAGTGATTATTGTTGTAGCATGTCTTGTTCCAAACAATTGGGATTGCTTAGTGTGCCTTGAAGAAATTATGCGTTGTTTTAGCATGCAAAAGCATAGTATTATGGTATTCTCCTTTGATGCTTTGCTTGGGTTGACTTGGCACATTCTTACACCATGTTATGACTATGAACAAGTCACCATAGCCTCTATGATCATTTAGTCCTTGACTTGTAGTACCACTCTATGCTTTGATTAGTAATGTTTTGTTGCACTGCATGATTATGGCCATTATGCTCACTTAGTTGGTTGCTCCCAGTCTTTTGCTAGCCTCCACTTGTATGAGTAAGCTCTACTCATGCTTCCAGCTCCCAAGAAACCAAGTGTAACATCCCAAAAATACTGAACTTGGATCATCAAACTCTAATCATCAAATTTAGGGTTAACAAAAACTTTTCTAATTAAAATATGAAAGCATTCATATGAGCGTGCATTAAAATTTGGATTCTTTTGAATTGCATTGGTTCTGTGTTTCTTTGCTTGTAAAATGATTCTTAGGTGAAATAAAAATCATCTAAACAATCCCCAAACTTTTCCCAAAGACAAACAAGTCAAAACAAATAAGTTAAGTGAATGGTCACTTTGGCCAAATTAACTCCCATGCCTACTTTGTCTATCCCTAACTTTCAGAACTTAACAGAAACATGTTTGGATCTTTGCACCCCTTGATAGTACTCATAACAAGGTACCAAGGCCCACTTTGTGGTCATCCAAAAACATTTGAATGCATAGTTTAAATGACAGTTTAAAATTGAATCTATTTCATATGGGAAGATCCCATTATTTCAAAAACCACTCAAACAAGCTCAATTTTCAAAACCCAAGCATCCACAGAATCCTCAACACATTCCTAGCACACCCACCAAAAATCTTTTCAAAATTCAAAACTTAAGTTCATGCGGCCATTTCATCAAACAGGTTGCAGATGCAAATCAAACAAAATCAAAACACTATGTTGAGCAGTGTTTTGGGCCTAACTTGTTCCCTCGTTGGTTACACTAGCCTCAGTAGATCATCTAGCAACCTTAACTAAGCTCTAGCACCACTACAAACTCGCCAATGTCATCAATGGTGTACAGGCCGAGAACACCCATGTCACCCTAGTGTGGACAGCAAGCTAGGGGAAGAACTAGCCGTGCCAACCTTGTCTAGGAGGTAGCCCATGCCTCACTGCCCCCTCTCGACTAGACCTGCCTCGCAGACAGCAACCAGAACCGCCAAGAATGCCGCGCCCGCGCCGCTGTCGACCATGTCGACACGCACCGCAGAGCACGCGCCATTCCCAGGCAACCCGACCACCTCGAGCCCTCGCCGCCCGCCAGCATGCACCCCACTATCCCAGGAGACCGCCAGACATTTCCATTTCACCGCCCGTACCCCGTAGCCACCGCTCGCCGCAGAGTTCGCCACCTCTGCCTCGCAGAGCATCGCGCGTTCCCGACCGTTTTCCACCGCCCCTACAAGCGCATTTAAACCTTAGAGCATCGCCAGGAGACCACCGATCGATCGCCACCCTCGACCATGCCTCTAGCCTCCCGTAGCCGTGTCGCCACTGTCGCCTGCCCATCCCGTTCGGTCTCGCCGTCGAGCCTATAAAAGGAGGCCAACCCCAGCCGATTGAAGCACACCATCTCACTCCCCTCACCTCAATGAGCATTCCACCCCTTAGCCGGAGCAAGGCGAGCAGCGCATCGCCGGAATTTGGCCGGAGCTCGCCGCTGCAGAGGAGAAGAGGAGCCGTTGATTTCGTCCACCCCCGGAGCTGCCGCGACCACCCCTGAGTTCGCCGTCGTCGACTTCGTCATTTGCCTGCGTCGCCGTCATCACTGGAGCCCCGGTATGCCCCCTATGCACCCCCACCGAGCCTCTAGGGTTCGAGCTCGCCGGTGACATGTTCATCGTCAACGACGACCCTCAGTCGTCGATCTTCATTCTAATCCAACGCACCACATCGCCCCGTACCGCTTCGCGTTTAAAGAGCCACTGACCAGTAGACCCCCCCTGTCAGTTGCGCCCTGCGCCGCGGAGTGACACTGGGCCGGTGAAAGTACAAAGGAAGTCGCCTAGAGGGGGGTGAATAGGCTTTTAAAAATATTACGGTTTAGGCTCAAGTAAATGTGGAATAAAACTAACGTTTAATTTATTGAGCACAAAACCTAGCCACTAAGTTCACCTAGGTGCACCAATAACCTATGCTAAGCAATACAAGCAACAAGGTGATAGCAAGGTATAAATACTTCAAGCACGATGGCTATCACAATGTAAAGTGCATAAGTAAAGGGTTCGGTTGAGAGATAACCGATGGACGCGGAGACGAAGATTTGTTTCCCGAAGTTCACTTCCAAAGAAGCTACGTCTCCGTTGGAGAGGTGCGATGGCGCAATGCTCTCCGAACGCCACAAATGGCTCACCTCGAGGTGTGGTGGCTCGATGCTCACCCAATGCCACACAAGGCCTCACCCCGGATGCGGAAGCACGCAACTCACCGACGCCACAAAAGGCTCACCCTATTCTCCCAAGTGCGCACCACAAAAGGCGGGCACTTGCTCCACTATGGGACGCTTGAGGGCGGTCACCGAACCTGTACAAGATTGGGGCTAACTCCACAACTCAATTGGAGGCTCCCAACAACAAAGCCACAAAAGGCCAACAATGCCACAAAAGGCCAACAATGCCACAAAAGGCTACAAGACCACAAAAGGTCAATAAGACCACAAAAGGTCAACAATACAACCACACAACCGTCTAGGGTTCCAAGGAACCCAAGAGAAACAAGCTCACAAGATTGAACTCGTCGAATCTCCGAGGAGAACTCAAACCTATGCACCAAATGCAAGGGCAAGTCCTTCTCTCCCAAATTCCAGCAAAGCTACAAAAGCTATTGGGGGAATAAGGGAGGAAGAACACAAGAGGAGAACTCAAACCTATGCACCAAATGCAAGGGCAAGTCCATCTCTCCCAAATTCCAACAAAGCTACAAAAGCTATTGGGGGAATAAGGGAGGAAGAACACAAGACTCTCTAAGATCTAGATCCCAATGATTCCTTCACAAAGAAGGGATTTGACTTGGGGGGATTGTAGATCTAGATCTCCTCTCTCAAATCCCTCAAAAAGATGCAAGAATCATAGGAGGGGGAAGGGAGAGGGAAAGCTTCTTCAAGGTTGACAATGGAGGAGAGAGAGAGAAAGCCAAGAACCAAGAAGAAAAGCTAGTGCCCACGAAGGGGAAGAGGAGCCCCTTTTAAAGGGCTCCCAGATCTGCCCGTTATGGGCATTCGCGACACCTGGCCGGAACTTCCGGTGGGAGGCCAGAAGTTCCGGTGGCACCCAGACAACGGTCAAAAACTGTGGAGCGAGAAACTGAAAAAACGAATCATGGCCGGAACTTCCGGCTCTGGGCGGAAGTTCCGCCCAGCCTGGCTCCGACGGTCATCAGACCGTTGACGCCCGCTCCAGAAGCGCAACCGGAAGTTCCGGTCAAGACAGACCGGAAGTTCCAGTGAACTTCCGATGCAAGTTCCAACAAAGTTCCGGCAAATAGAACGCTTCAAAAGAGAAGGTTACTGAGCGTGAGCGGAAGAAGACCCGGAACTTCCACCAGAACTTTCGGTGGCAAAGATGCCCTAGCAGAACTTCCGGTGGGAAGCCGGAACTTCCGGTCAGGGAAATTCCAGAAACCAGAAAACCAGAAACGCAACAACTTTTGCATCCGAACTCCAAACGGGATGAAACCAATTTTGTTGGAAAGATAACGACGAATAGAATCCAACAAGGTGTGGAGCCGGAAAACTCGCAAGATCAAAAAACTTGGGAGAAAATATCATGAATATATATGTGAAGTATCCCCCAAGGTGTGGAGCCGGAAAACTCGCAAGATCAAAAACCGCAATAAGATATGCAAGTGAAATCCTTAGATGATGAGCTAGAGCTTGTTATGATGGTGACCACAAGCTCTAGATCCTCTCATGGACAAGAACCAAATAATAACCAAGAAATATGATGATATGAATGCAAAGGTTTGATGTGGCATCCCGCAAAACCACTACTAGAAAATCGCGTTGTTTTTGTGCATTGCATCCTCATGACCGCATGCTCATGTCATCATGCCTCATTGCATTTGAGCATCGTCATGTCATCATGCATTTGTTTGTCGGAACCTATTTTATAAATAGTTTGGTTTTCTAAATATTCCCCCGTCTCAATTTCAAATTAAAGCGCCGGGCTTTTCCGGGTCTTTTATTTGTCTAAAAACTATTTACAAAAAAGTTTATTTTAAATTAAATAAAAATTTATATTATTTTGGGAGGCAGCCAGCCAGGCCCGAAAGCCTAGCCGGCCACCTCCAGATAAAACCTACCTACCCCATAAACACCCAAACCTGTGCTACCAAAAACCCTACCCTATTGTCCTACCCAGCCCCCCTCCACCTCACCTGCACCAATCGGTGCACGCCACCTCACCACTCCCTTCCCCCTGCCCAATCCCAGCCCGCCACCTCATCCTACCCCCTCACCTCTCCTCCCTTTTTCCCCACCAACCACCGACCCCAGCCCCACCTGGGCGGGACCCCCAACGTCACCTGCCCAATCCCCACCTCCCCACTCGCCCGATCCGATCCCCAGGAACCGCCCCCCCGACCCCGTTCCCCGCGCCCGGCCCCACCAGCGCGAGACGCGCCTCGCGTCCCCCGTCTCTCCTCCCTCGTCCCCGCTCCTCTCTCCCCACCATCTCTCCCTCGAGCCCTCCTCCCCTTGCGCGCCTCCTTCCCCACAGAATCACCGCCGCCACCGCGGCCTCTTCTTCCCCTCCGGCCAGCGCTCGCCACCTGCATCGCCGGCCCCTGCCGCCTTCCCCGACCGCTACCTCCTCCCGGCTCGGCCATCTCCTCCACGCCTCTGCGCGAGCTCGCTCGGCCATGGTCGGCTCCTACCACCTCGAGGCCTAGCTCGCCCCCGACCCCGTCTGCGAGATGGCCGCCTCCAACCGTCGAGCCGAGCTCCCTGGCACCGCCCCAGGGTCGCCCTTCTCCGCGGCGCCGTCCTCCTTCCGCCCTTGCCTCACCTCCTCCTTGCGCCGGCCGTCCTCCACCGCCTGCGTCCTGCTGCCCCCTCCCCCCTCGTCGTCCTCTGGCGCCCTGCGTCGGCCTCGCCACACCACCATCGGCCGCCGTCGCCGTATGCCTTCCCCGCCTGCAGCGCTCGCCGTGCCGGCCTCTCCTCGCGCCGTCGGAACCACCTTCCGGGCCCTCAACCACCGGCCGCGCGCCCCAGCACTGCCGCCGCCTGGGGCCTCCTCTTCGTCGGCCCGCGTCTGGCCGCTGGCTGTCGCCCCGTCTGCAGCACCCGCTGGTCGCCGTGCTCTTCCCCCCTCCTGTGCAGCGTTCGTCCCCGCCGAGCCTGTCGACCGTGTGCGCACTGACCGGCCCTGCTGCACGTGCCGACTAGGACGGCCTCAAGCCCGCGCGTGAGCCCTGCGAGCGCTCCTCCGCAATTCTTTGTTGTCGCCTCTTTGTGCTTGTGGTGCTGATCGAACGCCTCTTGTTTTTGCCTCAGTGTACCGCGAGCACATGTATGTAATCTTTATGTCTGTGAGTTCTGCGGGTGTCGTGTACTCGTGGCCCGGACAAGAGTTCACGACGCCAAGATTCGCCAAGATCGTCTTTGGATGTCACCGCAAGATCTTCACCAAGGCCATGTCGTGTGTCGTCAATCACTAAACCCCAAATACGCCGACATGGAACCTCAAGACCCCCGGTCGAACCCGATGAACCATCAGTGCCGGAACCTCATGATCTACTTCACGGATCCGTTGGCGACCTCCGAAGACCGATCCCTCGAACCCCTCCGAACCAAAACCTCCGACCATAATGTGTGATCCCCTTTCCGAGCCCTATTTTATAAAATTGTAATATAAACTTGTTGCATATTAATTGTTCATGCATGCATATTGTCATGTGGTTGTTGGGGGCAATTAGGCGATTCACCTAAATTAACTATGGGATCCATATGCGGGCAAATCTAGTCTTATATTGGTCCCATTTAAATTTATGTAGCGAACCGATGACATAATATCGCCTTATTAAGACAACATTTAAATTGCGGGGTAGTTACACAACTCGAACCGTTTAATTAAATGTCGGGACCCCGGTTCCGCTTAATATTGCCTAATTGCATCGCATCCTTGCCATGTCATACATCATACATGCATCATGCCCGATCTTCTGTCATGGTATTAAATACTGCATCCGGTGTTTGTGCTAGTGTTTTGCTTCTTCACGGATTAGGCCGATGAGTTGATGCGAGTGTCGACCTGATCCCCGGTGAACCTCCAACAATGTTTTTCAGGCGAGCATCTCCCCCTTTCTACCTATCTTACTTTTATAGTATTTATTCCCTCCTGTTGATCTATTGCTATCTGTGTTGCGATGCTCTAGCTTTCGTACCCGTGATATCCCTTGCAGCCTTATATTGCCTTGGACACCTCCTATTACCTGTTGTTTGGTACATAGTTGGACCTGCGCGTCGTAGTCGCCTGCTCAAGTGCTGTTGCGTGTCGTCAAGTACCACAGTTGTTGGTGTATTGTCGTGTGTTTATTGTTGGAGATGATCAAGACTTTAATTACTGTTTAACAACTAAAATTGAAGTAGGTAAATGCAGAGGCACAAGTGGGCAATAGATGTTATTTGGTTGTTAACCGTCCACTTGTGTCCCGTAGGACCCCGAGTACTTGATACCTGTTCCTTGAATATTCGCGCTATCCACATCCGGGAGGATTATGGGGCCCCCCTGAGCCAGAGCTTGATTCATTCTTATTTCTTGGGGCCACAAACTAGTTTGAGGTTTTATTTACTATCCTGTACTTATGCCATGCTTTACTGCTTTATTTACGATTGTGCGAGGAGCACCTGTACTGTTTAGGATCGGGACACGTTTTCGCGGTATCGACAAGCCCAGTCACACTTTCGGGTTCCCAGTCGTTTACAGCCGTCCACCCAAACCTTGAGTCCGTCTCGGAGTCAGCTAACTTCGTTGCGGGTAGCTTAATGGGGTGGCCCCCTGAAATATTTCTGAATCTGGTGATTGCTTTGTCGTGAAGGCCTCGTTGGGTTTTGATTTGGTTTTTCCGAGGTTGATCGAGTGTGTGTTGCTATTTGTGCACCCCTGCAGGGTAAAACTTTCTGAAAGCCGTGTCCGCGGTTATGGACGACTTGGAGCACAGTATCTCGATCATAGACAACTATAACTAAAGTAGTGCTATAAATTTGACTTTATAATGACTAGTAATCAGCTTCACTATAATGGAATGGCTAAATAAAATTGCCAACAATTGCTTGTTTGGGTTGTCGCTTGCTACCATTGTACCTGACTAGTAAGTATTGCAACTATAACGGAATGGCTAAATAAAAGTACCAACAACTGCTGGGTTTTGGGGATATCTCATGCTAACTGTATCTGACTAGTAAGAGTGCAACTACAAAGGAATGGTTAACTAAAAGTGCCCACTGCCTATTATATCAGGATGACTATCTATACCTGACTAGTAATTGCTGCAACGATAACTGAATAAATAAAACTGCCAACGGAGTGAGTTCCTCGGTTGACTTCCTCGTTTGGTCTCGAGGGGGAAATACCAGGGTGGGTATGTTTGGTGGTAGTATCAGGTTGGTTCCGGATAGGTCTTTCTTACCTCTCTCTGATAGCCGCTATTTGTATCGAGTCTCTATAGGTTGTTTAGTGCATGCCGCGCTGCCACTGCAGTCCACCATACCTATGTAGGCGAGGACCGCCGAATTCTAGCCTCGCCGTGTACTGGCCTCAGTACTGACCGCTCTCTCTTTTTTCCTTTGCCCTTTGTCGGCACCCCTTTTGTTTAAGCAGGTTTTGAGATCGACGTCGTTAGCAGGGTTACCCTTCCGACTTGGCCTGGGCAGGGTTATGGACGCCATTGGTTATTCTTCAGGGCTCTTAGCTCAATTTGCATCTTGTTCGTACTCGGACGCTATATCGTTTTAAAGGTGATTTGGATCTTTGTATTGTACATCTGAATTCTTGACTCTTTGAGTCGCCGTTGTATATATCTGTTCTGTGGGTCCCATCATGGACTATTGTGTAATGATATTACTTCGTTTTCCACCCGCACGAAAGTGCCTGGTGGCACCTTTGAATCGTTTATATGCGGGTTTGGCGGGTTTCGCTAAAACTTGCATAGGGCCGATTCTGAGGGTGTTACATTTGAGCTCTCTCCGAACGATGCAAACGAGACACCCGCTTGAGAGCCCCTCTTGATAGTACGGCTATCTATCCTAAACCCGGTCTCCCAACTAACAACACGAGACCGGCAAAAGAGAAGCCCTATCAACATACCTTTGCCTTGAGCGTCCCACTTGAACTTGATGTAGACCGTCTTGTTCTTCTATAGTGGGAACACCTTTCTTGTTTGCTCTTGCTCGCTCTTGCTTGATGAAGACTTGCAAAATGCTCCCCCATACTCCATGGGGAAACCTCTTCTTTGAACTTGTCTTCATCATTCCATGAGCACGAGGATGGCAAGCTTCAATCATGAGATCTTCTAGAGATGGCGCATCTTGAGCTCGTCCTTCTTCATACTTACTTGAGGTTGATCCATCTTGATGCAACTCTTTGCACATGCCTTGATCGACCTTCAAGCTCCTTCTTTCTTCATGATTCCAATGGGCACAAAGCCCTTGGACATTTCTTCATCTTCCAACCTTGAGACCAACACATGGACCAAGCGATGCCAATGGACAAACCTACAAGTGAAACTCAATTTACACATTAGTCCATAGAGATTGTCATTAATTACCAAAACCACACATGGGGGCATACATGCCCTTTCAGCCGGCCCAATAACCCTTCCCGCGTAGCCCACTCTTTTGAATTTAGCTTTTTCCATTTATATTCAAACTCAGTTCTGTACCTAGTTTCAAAAATCAACCCAGCTCGATTCAGTGAACCAAATTGAATGAAACCAATTTTGTTAGAAAGGTATTGAAATTCTTAATCCAAGCCCATTGGATTCAAATCATTTGGATCTGTAGATCAACCTTGGTAAAAATAACAAGGCAGAAGCTTTTCTGCATTCAAACATTTTTCAAATTTAAACTATAATAGCTTTTGAGTTGATTCTAGCTCTCAAAAATCACATTTGATCATACCTTTCAGAATATATAAAAACATATGGGTTTACTTACAGAAATAATGTCCAAGTAATAAAAGGATGCCACATAGGCATTTCTAGTCACTTATTTTATTTGAAATAAAAAAGGTTAAACCATATTAAATTGTGACACCACTTTAAATCACATTCCCATGGACTGAAATATGTGGTGATGACATGTGTTAACATGATCCCATGTTTACTTTAAATCACATTCCCATGATCCCATGGACTGAAATATAGGTTTACTTGCAGAAATAATGATCAAGTAATAAAAGAATGCCCCATAGGCATTTCTAGTCACTTTATTTAACTAAAGTAAAAAAGGTTAAACCTTATTAAATTGTGACACGACTTTAAATCACATTACCATGTACTGAAATATGTGGTGATGACATGTGTCAACATGATCCCATGTTTGAGTTGGAGAATATTAAATCTTAAGTAGTTTTTCAATGAGTAGAAATTACTTTTCTAAAAATAAAATCAATAAGAAAAATGCTTTAATCTTGTAATATTAGTGATGATGCTAGATCATCTATAGAACCCTTTTGCGTGATGATTGAAAGTAGTTAAGTATTGTTTGGTGATTGTGTACCTCGTATTTATTTATAGACGCTAGTACTGACCAAGGATATGAGGAGGAAGGAGGATACTACGAAGAAGAAGCCGAGGAGAACTTCAAACACTGCTCTGCACAAGGCAAGCCTAATACTACTAGTTGATTGAGCAATCCAATACTTGCAAGCTATGACCTTAGCAAGCTTATAATGAGACTGATGCAAGCAAATACTTGCTTGTTACCATGACCATTAGATGCCTTAAGCATATGTGATCATATCCACTTGATACCCCCTCCTAGTTTTACTTACAAGCTTCTACTTTATTTCTTTATCAAAGCTATTACTTAGAGTCTACTTAAGTGATTTGTAGATTCTAGGAGGATAATTGAAGGTTGCATAAAGAGCATTAAAATTGGCCTAAGCTAGATAATCTTGATGTCATCCTAAGGCATGAGATGGTACTTAGTTCAAACTCCACTTGTTTACCACCCCTCATTAGTACTCACCCCCACTTGTAGATGCTAGTGCTAAGCATAAAATTTGATCAACTTTAGATGGGAATACTTGGTGGAAAAATGGTTATGAAAACCTTGGAATGATGGATCATTCTACTGATATGTTTTGACATGTGTTTCCAAACACCAGATGATTTTGATGATGAAAATGTTAAGGCATGAGCCTTAGCCCTTTATAAAACTGATGGTACCATTTCAATTTTACCGTACAACCACAATACCCGAAATTTGTGGTTTTAATGGCGCACAACGTCTACGGTTTGCGCGGCGGCGAACGGGCATGTCTGGGCGGTTCATGGGGCGGTGGTGATCACGCATGAGGGCGGCGAAGGCGGTGCGCGGTCTGTGGGTGCGTGTCGAGGTTGGCGCGCTCTCGGCTCGCTCGTAGAGAGGCTTGGCATGCTCGGGCTGTATGGTCCAAGGGTTGGCTGCGCTCGAGGCTTGGACAGGGAGTGGCGGTGGACGGTGGGAAGTGTCCCAGACATGCTTGCTAGGCTTGGTGCTTCTCCTAGCTTGCTGTCGACATGGGGGTGGCAAGTTAGGCTCGACATGGTCACCATTGATGGCTATGGGATGCTCATAGTGGAGCTAAAGCTTGTTAATTGAGCTAGATCATCTACTGAGAGTGTAGTGTGAGCTATAGAGGGAACAAGGTTGGCCAAAATCACTGCTCCTAATAGTGTTTGATGTGTGTTTGTTTGCTGGTTACAAGGTGTTTGATGAAATGGCCGCAAGAGATTCAAATTTGAATTTTGGATCAAACTTGGTGGGTATGCTGGTTACATACCAGGGAGTCTCTAGTTAGTTGGATTGTCCAAGGTGCATTGGTTTGGTTGGGTCTTGAAAATGTGGGATCTTCACATATGATAAAGATTCAATTTTGAATTGTGATTTGAATCAAGTTGTCAAATGTTTCTGCAAGTTTGAAAGGTGGGATTTGATTCACTTTTACTTGGTCTTGCAAGGGGTGAAAAGAAATGGAAAAGTTTTTGTTTGAAATCTTGGACTAGATACACTCAAAGTGGCCTAGTGAGCAAGATTGGCAAAAATGACCATTTGCTTATTTGTTTTGTTTTTGATTTTCTCTTGATTTGTTTTTGCTTGGAAATTTTTTATATGATGTTGTTTTCATATTTAATCCATTCCTTGCTATTTAGATCAATCACACAAGTCCATTCATTCATGCATGCAATCATCACATACACACATGCATTCATAATGATTTGAATTAACAAAAGTTTTTGTTAACCCTAATTTTGGTGATTGGAATTGGATAATCATTGTTCAACATTTTTGGGATATTACAAACCTTCCCTCCTTAAAAAAAATCTCGTCTCGAGATTTGATAAAGAAGAACAAGAAAACTAGGATTTAAAAAGATCGGGAAACTCCGTCTTGATGTGATCTTCTCGCTCCAAGGTAGCTTCTTCTTCAGTGTGGTTACTCCACTGAATCTTGAGAAACTTGATGCTTCTGGTCCTGGTGGTTCTGAAAGCTTCCTCCAAAATACGGATGGGTACTTCGGGATATGTCAGGTCATCGTTGATCTCTATGGTGCGGTGATCAATGTTCTTGAAAACTTCAGTCTTCTTTGGAACTTCAAGGCATTTGCGAAGTAACGATATATGGAACACATTATGCACTGCTGACATCTCCTCTAGCAGTTATAGTTGATACAATACTTCTCCTCGACGATTTAGAATCTTGAAGGGTCCGATATACCTGGGGGCTAACTTTCCTTTGAGTTGGAAACATTGCATTCCCTTCAAAGGCGACACTTTGAGATACACAAAATCTCCGATATTGAAAGCGAGGTCTCGACGTCTCTTGTCGGCATAACTCTTCTGTCTTGAATGGGCGGTTTTTAGGTGTTCACGAATCTTGTGAACTTTCTGTTCCGCTTCTTGTAGGATGTCGGGTCCGAAGATCTGACTCTCTCCTACTTCCGACCAATTCAAAGGGGTGCGACACTTCCTTCCATACATGAACTCAAATGGGGCCATTTGCAAACTAGCTTGATAACTGTTGTTGTAAGAAAATTCTGTGAACGACAGTCAGTCTTCCCATTTAGATCCATACTCTAGCACACATGCTCTCAACATATCTTCGAGTATTTGATTTACTCACTCCGTTTGTCCATCGGTCTGAGGATAATACGTTGTGCTGAAATCTAGTCGGGTTCCCAGTCCTTCCTAGACTTTCTTTCAGAATCTCAAGGTAAAATGAGTTCCTCGATCAGATACAATGTTCTTGGGGACTCCATGCAAATTGACGATTCTAGCGATGTGTAAATCCGCTAGCTTCGAGCTCTGGTAGGTGGTCTTGACTGGTAAGAAATGGGATACCTTGGACAATCTGTCAACTATGACCCAAATAGAGTCATTTACCCTACTAGAAGTAGGCAATCCGGTGATAAAGTCCATTCCAACAGAATCCCATTTCCATTCCGGAATCTGCCATGGTTGCAACAATCCTGCGGGTCTCTGATGTCCCGCCTTAACTCTCTGGCAAATATCACACTTGGCGATATAGCTTCCGATTTCTCTCTTCATCTTATGCCACCAAAATTGCTCCTTCAAATCCTGATACATCTTCGTTCCTCCGGGGTGGATAGAATAAAGAGTATCATGGGCCTCCTTTAAAATAACTTCTTTCAACTCTAAATCGGCTGGTACACAGAGACGTCCTTTGTACCACAGAACTCCTTCTTCATCCTCGGTGAATCCGGGTACTTTGCCTGTACCAATACAACGTTTGATTCCGTCGATACGAGCATTTCCTTTCTGCGCCTCCTTGATCTGACTGATCAAAGTGGGTTGAAGTTCTATGCTAGCCAAAAATCCTTCACTTACTAATTCCATTCGTAAATCTTCCATCTCTTTGTGCAAACTTGGTTGCTCCTTCAGGATCATGGAGTTCAAGCGACACGGCAATCTGCTAAGGGCATCTTCTACCACATTGGCTTTACCGGGGTGATAGTGAATGTCTAGATCATAGTCCTTGATTAGCTCAATCCATCTTCTCTACCTCATATTCAACTTCTTTTGAGTGAATATATACTTCAGGCCTTGTGATCCAAATAAATCTCACAACGTTTTCCCATAAGATAATGCCTCCATGTCTTCAAGGCTAGAACTACGGCTGCTAGTTCAAGGTCATGGGTAGGATAATTCTATTCATGTTGCTTCAGTTGTCAGGATAGATAAGATATAACTTTGCCTTCTTGCATCAACACACATCCGAGACCAATCTTGGATGCGTCACAATACACATCAAAGGGCTTCGTGATATCCGGCATGATCAAAATTGGGGCTGAAATCAATTTCCTCTTGAGTTCTTGAAAACTGACTTCACATTTGTCCGTCCATTCGAACTTCTTATCCTTCTTCAGCAATTGGGTCATGGGTCTGGCGATACTCGAAAATCCTTCGACGAACTTGCGGTCGTATCCCGCCAATCCGAGAAATGCACGAACTTGGGTTTGAGTGGTTGGGGCTTGCCAATCTTCAACATCCTTCACCTTTGCAGGGTCAACGGCAATTCCTCCGGCTGATACGATATGTCCGAGGAATCCTACCTCTTGTAACCAGAATTCACATTTGCTAAACTTGGCATACAAATGATGCTCTCTAAGGGTTCCAAGAATGGTCTTTAGGTGTAGCTCATGTTCTTCTTTTGATTTGGAATAAATCAGAATGTCATCGATGAAAACAACGACAAACTTATCAAGGAAGTCCATAAAAATCTTATTCATGAGGTTCATGAAATAAGCAGGGGCATTGGTTAATCCAAAATACATGACAATGTACTCGTATAATCCATATCTGGTGGTAAATGCAGTCTTTGGAATATCCTCTGCGTGAATCTTGAGTTGGTGATAACCAGTTCTAAGATCAATCTTAGAAAACACTTTGGCACCAGTCAACTGGTCAAACAGGTATTCTATCTTTGGCAACGGGTATTTGTTCTTAATGGTGACATCATTCAACTTCCGATAATCCGTACATAAACGGTTACCTCCATCTTTCTTATCCACAAACAAAACAGGTGATCTCCATGGAGATGCACTTGGTTGGATCAATCCTATCTCCAGCATAACATCCAATTGCTTCTTCAACTCCACTAGTTCAGACGGGTTCATACTATATGGTATTTGGGCTATGGGTCCGGTTCTAGGGATTAGTTCAATGATAAACTCGATATCCCGATATGGGGGCATACCGAGCAAACTGTCTAGAAATACATCGGGGTATTCATAGACTATTCGGACTTGGTCAATGGTTGGCTGGGCTATACTCTTGTTGCACTTGAATTGACGGGGCAAGGTTTTAGATACATGCTCGACTGATACTCCGGTTGTACTGGTCATGGTTATGGCTTTCTTGGCATAGTTGATTAATCCTTTATGTTTGGACATCCAAGCCATTCCTAGTACTACTTCCAAACCTTTAGTTCCGAGTACTATTAGATTAGCATAAAAATCTATGCCATGGATTCAGATAGGTACAACCTTGCAAATTTGTTTAGCTTTGGTGGTTGAACCAAGTATTTGAACTATCATAACATGCTTAAATTTGGTTGGTTGAATCTTACTGGTGCATGCAAATTCTTCAGTAACAAATGAGTGCGATGCTCTAGAATCAAACAACACTCTTGCAAGTACTGAGTTAACAGAAAACATACCCAGCACGACATCTGGCGCTTCTTGGGCTTCTTCATCATGCATGAGAAAGAGACGGCCATTGCGGTTGAGCGAGTTCCCTAGGGAAAACCTTCTTCCAGGCTGCACACGCCGCTGCTGTTGAGCTGGGGCATTTGCATTGGGGGCTGCGGCAATCTTCTTGGGGCACTCATTGGAATAGTGACCCTTGGTTCCACATTCATAACAAGTCACCTAGGACTTGTCCTTTGCTGCAACAGGCACAACATTGCTTCCAGTCCTTGGGGCAGTGTTGGTGTTCGTGGCGACATTGTTGTTGTTGAACTTGGGAAGGGCATGGTTGAAATTGCTGGGGTTCCCGGGGTTGTTGTGGTTTCCTCCGGGCCTTGGGTTTCCACGGTTGGGATAGGTTGGACGGTTCATCGGGGGTCTATTGTTTCTTGGGGCAAATCCTGGAGATGGGTTGGGGCGATACTTTGGTGTATGGTGGGTTCCTGGTTGATGCATCATGCGACGGTTGCGGTTCTCATTGGCTTGGTTGATATTGCCTTCTGAAAGTAAAAAGTAAGTCTCCTAGAGGGGGGTGAATAGGCGTTTTAAAATATTACGGTTTAGGCTCAAGTAAATGCAGAATAAAACTAACGTTTAATTTATTGAGCACAAAACCTAGCCACTAAGTTCACCTAAGTGCACCAACAACCTATGCTAAGCAATACAAGCAACAAGGTGATAGCAAGATATAAATACTTCAAGCACGATGGCTATCACAATGTAAAGTGCATAAGTAAAGGGCTTGGTTGAGAGATAACCGATGGACGCGGAGACGAAGATTTGTTTCCCGAAGTTCACTTCCAAAGAAGCTACGTCTCCGTTGGAGAGGTGGGATGACGCAATGCTCTCCGAACACCACAAATGGCTCACCTCGAGGTGTGGTGGCTCGATGCTCACCCAACGCCACACAAGGCCTCACCCCGGATGCGGAAGCACGCAACTCACCGACGCCACAAAAGGCTCACCCTATTCTCCCGAGTGCGCACCACAAAAGGCGGGCACTTGCTCCACTATGGGACGCTTGAGGGCGGTCACCGAACTCGTACAAGATTGGGGCTAACTCCACAACTCAATTGGAGGCTCCCAACAACAAAGCCACAAAAGGCTACAATGCCACAAAAGGCCAACAAAGTCACAAAAGGCTACAAGACCACAAAAGGTCAACAATACCACAAAAGGTCAACAACCCAATCACACAACCGTCTAGGGTTCCAAGGAACCCAAGAGAAACAAGCCCACAAGCTTGAACTCGCCGAATATCCGAGGAGAACTCAAACCTATGCACCAAATGCAAGGGCAAGTCCTTCTCTCCCAAATTCCAACAAAGATACAAAAGCTATTGGGGGAATAAGGGAGGAAGAACACAAGAGGAGAATACAAAACTCTCCAAGATCTAGATCCCAATGATTCCTTCACAAAGAAGGGATTTGGCTTGGGGGGATTGTATATCTAGATCTCCTCTCACAAATCCCTAAAAAAGATGCAAGAATCATAGGAAGGGAAAGGGAGAGGGAAAGCTTCTTCAAGGTTAAGAATGGAGGAGAGAGAGAAAGCCAAGAACCAAGAAGAAAAGCTAGTGCCCACGAAGGGGAAGAGGAGCCCCTTTTAAAGGGCTCCCAGATCTGCCCGTTATGGGCATTCGCGACTCCTGGCCGGAACTTCCGGTGGGAGGCCGGAAGTTCCGGTGGCACACAGCCAATGGTCAAAAACTGCGGAGCGAGAAACTGAAAAAGCGAATCCTGGTCGGAACTTCCGCCAGTTCACCGGAACTTCCGGTGGGAGCGAAACTTCCGGTGGAAGTTCCGACAGAAGTTCCGTCAAATAGACATATTCAAAACAGAAGGTTACTGAACGTGAGCGGAACAAGAGCCGGAAGTTCAACCAGAACTTTTGGCGGCAACTAGGCCTGAGCGGAACTTCCGGTCCCTAGCCGAAACTTCCGGTGGGAGCGAAACTTGCGGTTGAAATTCCGACTGAAGTTCCGTCAAATAGCACATCCAAAACAGAAGGTTACTGAACGTGAGCGGAAGAAGACCCGGAACTTCCACAGGAACTTTCGGCGGCAAAGATTCCCTAGCGGAACTTCCGGTGGGAAGCCGAAACTTCTGGTCAGGGAAATTCCAGAAACCAGAAAACCAGAAACGCAATAACTTTTGCATCCGAACTCCAAATGGGATGAAACCAATTTTGTTGGAAATATAATGACGAATAGAATCCAACAAGGTGTGGAGCCGGAAAACTCGCAAGATCAAAAACCTTGGGAGAAAATATCATGAATATATATGTGAAGTATCCCCCAAGGTGTGGAGCCGGAAAACTCGCAAGATCAAGAACCGCAATAAGATATGCAAGTGAAATCCTTGGGTGATGAACTAGAGCTTGTTATGATGGTGACCACAAGATCTAGATCCTCTCATGGACAAGAACCAACTAACAATCAAGAAATATGATGCTATGAATGCAAAGGTTTGAGCTCTCTCCGAACGATGCACACGAGACACCCGCTTGAGAGCCCCTCTTGATAGCACGGCTATCTATCCTAAACCCGGTCTCCCAACTAACAATACGAGACCGGCAAAATAAAAGCCCTATCAAGAACATACCTTTGCCTTGAGAGCATCCCACTTGAACTTGATGTAGACCGTCTTGTTCTTCTATAGTGGGAACACCTTTCTTGGATGCTCTTGCTTGATGAAGATGAAGACTTGCAAATTGCTCCCCCATACTCCATGGGGAAACCTCTTCTTTGAACTTGTCTTCATCATTCCATGAGCACGAGGATGGCAAGCTTCAAGCATGAGATCTTCTAGAGATGGTGCATCTTGAGCTCGCCCTTCTTCATCCCTACTTGAGGTTGATCCATCATGATGCAACTCTTTGCACATGCCTTGATCGACCTTCAAGCTCCTTCTTTCTTCATGATTCCAATGGGCACAAAGCCCTTGGACATTTCTTCATCTTCCAACACATGGCCCAAGCGATGCCAATGGACAAACCTACAAGTGAAACTCAGTTTACACATTAGTCCATAGAGATTGTCATTAATTACCAAAACCACACATGGGGGCATACATGACCTTTCACCTTCCATCTGAATGGCAGAGTCCACTAAGGCTTCAATATCAGCAAATGGGATGTTTACTAACACTGTCTACATCTCATCGTGCAGACCATTCAGGAATCTCTCCTTCTTCTTGGCTTCAATGTCGATCTCATCCGGTGCATACCTAGCCAATGATAAGAATTTGTCACGGTACTCAACTACCGTCATCCTGCCTTGCTTCAGTTCCCTGAATTCGTATCTCATCCTCTTGATCAAACCCGGTGGCACATGGGTTCTGCTGAACTTGACTTTAAACTCTTCCCAGGTCATCATCTGTCCTACAGTCATGGCACGAACGTTGTTCCACCATGCTCTTGCATCTCTGGCCAGATAGTGGGTGGCAAATAGTACCTTCTCGTTAGCTTCCACTTATGCAACCTCTAGGTTGTTCTCCATGGTTTGTAGCCAATCATCTGCATCGAGGGGCTCTTCCGACTTAGTGAAGACAGGTGGATTGGTGTTCTGGAAATTCTTGAGCTTGGATCCATGGTTGTCCTGATTTCCATGGCCTTGATTGTTGTTGGACATCTGAGCTATCTATTGAAGGGTGGCTAAGTTGGCTTGACGTTCGGCTCTTTCGGCTTCACGATCCGAAACCAACATTTGCAAGATTTGTAACATCAGGTCTAGGGATGAAGTGCTTCCTCCGCGAGGCATCTGAAGATTGAGATAGATCGTGAGAAAAGAGGGAAATTTCTAAGGTCCAGGGTTTTGTTTTTGAAACGTTTTCAAAGTTTGACTCATATTTTTCTAGCAACTTGCTTTTCATTCATTCATTCATTCATTCATTCATTCATTCATTCATTCATAACACACGATACAAACACACACCACAACAAAGGAAGCATATGGTTTTAAGAACCATTCTGTGAAACTACGATACAGTGGGACCGAATACAACTCACTAACGCTAGTGCTCAAGTGCTACTACTTCTTGGAGTCAGTGTCCTCATCATCATCATCATCGGTGAAAGCGAAGTTGTCCTCATCGATGAAGAAGTCCATGGCCGGATGCTCCAGAAAGTCATCATCGCCACTGAGATAAGAGTAGGGGTCTCCACGAAGGTCTTCCCCTGCATTCTCCCTCTCCTCGAACTGCATATCTCTCTCGTGGATGGTCTCCTCCAAATCTGTGATCCGGTGGTGAAGACGGGAAATGATGCACTCCTTCTTGTCGAGCTGACGGCGATGAGACTAGCGATCCTTCACTAGCATGGCAACGGTCTGATCCTTCTTGGCGGCAATGGCGTACTTGTGGTTGGCATAGGAGCGGGCATTGTCTAACTCCTTCCGACGATCATACATCATGAAGCTGAGGTGGTACAATTGACTCTTCAGCTAGTGGTGATATGGGGCCTCCAGTGGTTGTCCCATAACATCACGCCTTGGATAGAACTCAAAGCGGGTGCCCTTTATCTGATTGATACCCTGCCCACACATACGGGCAAGAGCTTCTTGCATTGCCCTGGCAAGTCCATCGAGCCAGTTGTTCTCTCTCAAGGTGAACTGAATTCCCTCTGAGGTGGGGGCTTTAATCTTTCCCTGGAGACTTGCAACAACTAGCCACTTCAAATCCTCTCCTTCCTGATCGTTGAGCTGAGCTCCGAAGAACTCGGGGTGTGGACGCTCCAGCATCTCCGAAAGCTGGTCCAAATCATGCTCAAAGATGAGGTATCCTCCATTCCCCAACTGATAAAACTTGTTGTACTTCATGTCCATCTATAAGAATATAGGATGAGTAAGTTAGTAGAGTGATCAAGTGTGTCAAATTTTAAGTAAGTTTGCAAAAAAAATTGAGGAACATGAATTTTCATGAAAGAGTCTAAGTGATAAGAATGAGAATAAGTTTTCATAAATACTCACTTCCTTGGTTTTTGAAACTAAGTTTTTGATTCAAACGTCCATTCTAACTAGGGTCTCCTATGGTCAGGATGGCTCTGATACCAACTTGTCAACACCCGGATTTTTAATCCCAGATGCCTGTTATGCCATACATCGCAATCCTAGGATTATCATTTTTGCAAGACATAACAGATTGGATATCACAGTACATCATCCATTACAAACCATACATAAGGTATTACACAAATAAGGATCTCATGATCCAGTCTTAATACAAGTCAAGCAGCGGAATAACGTAATAATAACGGTAGCGTAGGCGAGACTCCATCTTCATGGTCACAGGCAATGCTAATGATGGGAGATGATCCTAGTTGTCGTAACCTTCCTGCTGTCTATCTTCCTGATAGTCCTCCTCATAGTCTGGCCACGGGAATAGCCAGGGATAAAGCCATGAGTACTTTTTAAGTACTCGCAAACTAATACTAACAAGTGAAGTGGTTTTGAGTAGGAAGTACTAGGCTCTAGGTTGTTTTGAAAAAAGCCAGATTTATCTCTACTGAGTTCAGAAGCAAAGAAAGCTAGTTGAAAGTTTTATATCACTTAATTGGGAACTTGATTTTCATATCACAACTCTGTTGTGGTCAATTCAAAGTCATAAATCATTTCATAAGTCATTTTGAAAACATCTGACGATGGAACAGTATGGCCACCCCAACTGTCCATAACCGCGAACGTGGCTATTCGAATAGTTTGACACTCTGCAGAGGTGGTACACTTTCACCGCAACATTCGATACATTCGTCAGGAACAATCCTGAATTCACCATACTTAGTATGTGTATAATCAATCCTAACCTTTAAATTACACGCCCTAGTATAGGCACCTCTCCTGTGAGTTTGGCCTCCCAACCATGACCAACTGTCATCTTGGGTACTACACAGGTGGACAATCTTCACAAGATGGCCTCATCTCAAACCTTGGCCGCAAGGGAACTCATACTAAGGTATATAAATTTCCAATCAAGCCCTACCCAAATTTCGGGTATTGTGGTTGTACGGTAAAATTGGAATGGAATCGCATCCAGACAACCATCAGTTTTATAAAGGGCTAAGGCTCATGCCTTAACATTTTCATCATCAAAATCATCTGGTGTTCAAGAACACATGTCAAAACATTTCTGTAGAATGACTCATCATTCTAAGGTTTTCATAACCATTTTCACCAAGTATTCCCATCTAAAGTTGATCAAGTTTTATGCTTAGCACTAGCATCTACAAGTGGGGGTAAACACTAATGAGGGTGGTAAACAAGTGTATCTTATCTAAGTTCAATCTCATGCCTCAGCATGACATCAAGATTGTCTAACTTAGGCCAAGTTTTATGCTCTTTATGCTACCTTTAACAATCTCTCTAAACTCTACAAATCAGTAGGTAAGCTTTAAAAGAAATCTTTGATAAAGAAATAAAATACTAAGCTTGCAAGTAAAACTAGGATTTGGTATCAAGTGGTGTAAGCTTGCAAGGATTAGCTTGCTAAGTCAACTTGTATAGTGAGGCTTGCAAAGTTGCAAGTATAGGCTTGCTAAGTAAGATAACTTTCAAGTGTTAGCTTGCCTTGTGCAGAGCAGTGGTTGAAGTTCTCCTCGGCTTCTTCCTCATAGTATCCTCCTTATTCCTCGTATCCTTGGTCGGTACTATCGTCTATAAATACATACGAGGTACACAATCACCAAACAATACTTAACTATTTCTATTTATCACACCAAGGTTTTCACTAGATGATATAGGATCATCAAAAACATTACAACCATTAGGGCAAATAGTTTTATTTCCTTTATTTTAGAAAAGTAATTTCTACTCATTGAAAAACTACTTAAGATTTAATATTCTCCAACTAAAACATGGGATCATGTTGACACATGTCATCACCACATATTTCAGTACATGGGAATGTGATTTAAAGTGGTGTCACAATTTAATAAGGTTTAACCTTTTTACTTTAGTTAAATAAAGTGACTAGAAATGACTATGGGGCATTCTTTTATTACTTGATCATTATTTCTGCAAGTAAACCTATATTTTTATATATTCTGAAAGGTCTTGTTAAATGTGATTTTTGAGAGTTGGAATCAACTCAAAAGCTTTCATGGTTGTATTTTGAAAAATGTTTGAATGCAGAAAAGCTTCTGCCTTTTTATTTTTACCATGGGTGATCTACAAATCTAAATGGTTTGAATCAACTGGGCTTGGATTAAGCACTCCAGTACCTTTCTAACAAAATTGGTTTCATGCATTTTGGTTTAGTGAATCCAACGGGCTTGGATTAAGCACTCTAGTACCTTTCTAATGCCGACGAGACAGAACCCTAGCGCGGCTAGTGGGGGTCGTGGGAGGCTCACCGGGGCTCAGGCGATGGTTGGCGATGGGGGCGAATGACGAAGTCGATGATGGCGATCTTCCTGGTACCGGCAGCTCCTCCTGGGGCAGCTCCAATCGACGGCTCCTTTCTTCCTCCTCCGTGGCAGACTCCGGCCAAATTTCGGCGATGCGCTAGTCGCCTTGATCCGGGAGTGAGGTGGGGTGCTTTTGAGAGATAGGGGAGTGAGATGGTGTGAAGAATTCGTGCTGGGGTGGCCTCTATTTATAGTGCCTAAAGGGGACCGACGGGCGCGGGCTGAGCTCGTCGTGGTCGTCGGCACAGCGAGCTAAAGGCATGGGCGATGATAGGGGGTGGTGTTATGCTCCCTGGCGAAGCTCAACGGCATGGCTACGCGGCGTGGGGTGGTGCGGAACGGTCAGGACGTCGCGGCGCTCTGGGCGGGTCCGACGGTGGTTTTAATGGCGCACAACGTCTACGGTCCGCGCGGCGGCGAATGGGCATGTTCGGGCGGTTCCTGGGGCGGTGGTGATCACGCATGAGGGCGGTGAAGGCGGGGCGCGGTCTGTGGGCGCGTGTCGAGGTTGGCGCTCTGGTGCGCTCTCGGCTCGCTCGCAGAGAGGCTTGGCATGCTCGGGCTGTGTGGTCAAGGGGCTGGCTGCGCTCGAGGCTTGGACAGGGAGTGGCGGTGGACGGTGGGGAGTGTCCCAGACATTCTTGCTAGGCTTCGTGCTTCTCCTAGCTTGCTGTCGACATGGGGGTGGCAAGTTAGGCTCGGCATTGTCACCATTGATGGCTATGGCATGCCCACAGTGGTGCTAAAGCTTGTTAATTGAGCTAGATCATCTACTAAGAGTGTAGTGTGAGCTATAGAGGGAACAAGGTTGGCCAAAATCACTGCTCCTAATAGTGTTTGATGTGTGTTTGTTTGCTGATTATAAGGTGTTTGATGAAATGGTCACAAGACATTCAAATTTGAATTTTGGATTCAAACTTGGTGGGTGTGCTGGTTACATATTAGGGAGTCTCTGGTTAGTTGGATTGGTCAAGGTGCACTGGTTTGGTTGGGTTTTGAAAATGTGGGATCTTCACATATGATAAAGATTCAATTTTGAATTGTGATTTGAATCAAGTTGCCAAATATTTCTGCAAGTTTGAAAGGTGGGATTTGATTCACTTTTACTTGGTCATTCAAGGGGTGAAAAGAAATGGAAAAGTTTCTGTTTGAAATCTTGGATTAGAAACACTCAAAGTAGCCTAGTGAGCAAGATTGACAAAAATGACCATTTGCTTATTTGTTTTGTTTTTGATTTTCTCTTGATTTGTTTTTGCTTGGAAATGTTTTAGATGATGTTGTTTTCATCTTTAATCCATTCCTTGCTATTTAGATCAATCACACAAGTCCATTCATTCATTCATGCAATCATCACATACACACATGCATTCATAATGATCTGAATTAACAAAAGTTTTTGTTAACCCTAATTTTGGTGATTGGAATTGGATAATCATTGTTCAAAATTTTTGGGATGTTACACTAGGAGGACCATCCACCTATAAAAGGAGGGCAAGGGCGTCCCAAAGGAACCCAAAGTCACATCCCTTGTCCCCCAAACTACAACACCTTTTCTCGACCCAAAACTCTAGTCGCTGCTCCACGTAGCACTGCCGCCTGGAGAGCCGCTATTGTCGCCCTGGTGTTAGTGTCGCCTCATAGAAATCGACCAAAACCCTATGTCAGGCTAGCCCTAGTTACTATCCTCTCTCTCACATGGGACCATCCTTGGATCGTCTACCATGTTTACATCTAATCTAGACGACAATCACGAAGCACTAGATCATTATGAACTTTCTTCCTTGTTTCGTCTATGGGCTTGATTGCACAACGCAATGGTGGTGCTACACCCATACATGTGGATCCCTTGGATATGTTGCATGTTCCATGCTTGATCGTGTGGAACTACGTGTGGCGATTTTTCTCGCAACTAATTGACTAGTTGTGGGAATCGACAAATGGCTTCATCAAACATCGCCACCAACTTTCGCTACTTGATGACGAGGGTATGATATGGTTTATTGCAACTCCATGGCGATCTTGGTCATCACGGGTATTTTTTGTTTAACATAGCGCATTCCCTAATAGAGAGCTGATATCACCATGGCATCAACATGCAACACCGATTTTCACAAGTATAATGTCGATATAAGGAAACGACTTGGTGGTGAATGAGGCGACTATGGAGTAGCGCATTCCCTAATAGAGAGCTGATGTGTTACCATGGCATCAACATATAACACCGATTTTCACAATAGTAGTGTCGATATAATGAAGCAATTTAGTGGTGAATGAGGTGACTATGACATAGGGGATGACATGCCTTGTTCATGTCGGCGAGTTCATTTGTATATGCATGTGACACCCTCGGGATCAGGGCTAAACAAATCCTAGACCTCCGTCTGACATAATGATGCAGCCCGTCCTACGGACGCACCTCCATCTACAACACCTAGTCCCCCAAGTGGACCAATGACTCGCGCCCGTGCCAAGCTCCTACAAGCCAAGGTTAACTCGCTCGTTTCCTCATGTGGTTTTGGTCTACCTTTGGATGGCTTGCTACTTCATGCATCTACGTTGTGTATCCTCAGATATGAAGCAACACCACCACACCAAGCCACCAAGGAAGCAGGACCAGGAGAAGAAGCTGCTGGAGCTCTGCACACCGGAGTCTCCGGTGTAGACCGGAGTCTCCGGTCTCCTACACCGGAGTCTCCGGACCTTCCTCCGGTCCAGACCAGAGACCCAAGCCCGAGACAGCCAGAAGCCCCCTCCGGAGACGGGTCCGGAGATTGACCGGAGTCTCCGGTCCAGACCGGAGTCTCCGGACTGATCGACGCCAGGCATGTTAAAGCCTTTTGGGCCTGGCCCATGTAACCCCCAATTTCGCCCAAACTTCTAGTTTTATTCCAGAACTACCCCTGTTTATGTGGTTGGCCTATATATAGCCCCACCCTCATATGTAAACCCTAGACTTGGATAATGATAGATTAAGACACCCCTTTGAGGATCTTTTAATCTATTGGTCTCATGCTCCTACCAAGGAGCACCTATTGTCCACCCTCCTCTTGGATCTTGCCTAGTGCGTTCAAGTTGTACAAGGCCTTGGGTTCTCGGTTTCTCGCCCCCAAGTCGTCAAGGACTCACCAAGCACCTCGTCCCCCGTTGTTGGCGTGGAGAGAGAGCTTCGCCCAACACCGATCCTAGAGATTATGTTGGACCGGTTGCCACCGGCGTGAGATATCGGCGTGTATCGTGGTTTGCGTGCGTGTGTTCATGGTTTTCATACCTTCTTCCCCCATCCACCGCTTTCCCCTCGTTTCCCGTGGAATTTCGTGAAAGATCGGGCCACCCCAAGGGGTTACCCCATAACATCTTGGTATCAAGAGCAAGGTTGATCACGAATTTCCCCCCAATTTTTCTTCTATCCATCATAAATTCGAAAATTTCCCAAAAACAGCCCCAATTTGCCTTTGGATCGATCTGTCGTTTTGGAGTGTTATTTGTGGTTTTGATCCGACCAAATCTTGTCTAAGGTGTTGGTTCAGCTTTTGTCTGCGTTCCCCAGCCCAATTTTGGCCAAATTTTCGCGGATTTGAGGACTCTAGGCGTGGATTTTTGCTCAAGAACACGAGCAGACATCCCACACCGGAGTCTCCGGCCTGTACACCGGAGTCTCCGGCCCAAGACCAGAGTCTCCGGCCCTGAACGCCAGTTTTGCCCATTTTTTCCTCTTTTCTGCATTGGCTAATTTGTCCACTTGTTGTTTGTGTTCCTTGTGCGTGTCACCAACTAACAGATAGCTTCCGCAACATTGCCGCGCTCTTTGACACCACGGACCCCAAACTCTTCCCCGCTCCATCGACACAAGATCATCATCATCAACTAAGGTATAACTTGTGTCAACCCTTGTAGCCATATCTTCCTTTGTGTGTACCTATCCTATGAGAGCAACTCATTTTGTGTTTGTCTAAGCATTGTGCACTTGCCATTGGAAAGTGAGAGTGTGAGGGCAAATACAAAAGTTAACATAGTAGCATAGCAAGGGAGAAAAGAAAAAGAATCAAAAAAAAGAGAGAAAAAGAAAAAGAAAAATAGAAAGATACATAGTCTCCCAATACAAAGAGAGCATCAAGCTTGTAAGCAAAAGAGAGAGGAAGAAGCGCGCCAAGGCAAGTGCACAAATCCGTTGCTTACCCACTTTTGGCAAACGAGTTGTGGTCTCTCCTTACGTTGGCACGACACCCGAGTGTAGTCTCCGTTAGGCCATTTCGTGCTCACTTTCATAGTCGTGCTAACCCCATTTTTCTCCACGCGTGTGTGTAGTCGTAGGTTCTCGTCACCTTTTGAGTTGACCATTTCCTTTTGACTTGAGTTGTTGGATTTTCTCCACTTTTGACTATCCTTTGCGTTCGGTTGGTTCTTTGGTTTTTCCACAATCCTACCCATCCACCAAAAGCTTTTGTGAGTTGTCGCTCCTTTGTGTGTGAGTTTCTTTGCCATTTCACTTTGCACGATGTTCGCTCCTTTGTGTGGCAATTGGTTTGATATAATCTCCAAGGTGAGGTAAAAGGATAACTCTACGCACCTTTACTCTCCATATACAACCCTTGTCGGCTTTGCATCATGGACAGGAATGGCGAGCCGTCCCAACCACCACCACCACCTCCGGAGGACGACAATCCATACATGACAAGATGGGACCATTGGAAAGTCCGAGGAGAATTCAACTACCATTGTGAAGCACTTGAGCGGCGCCAAGATGAACAATTTAGCGAAGCCCGAGTGGAGTTCAAGAACATCGACAACCGCTTCGAGGAAGTCCGAGGCCAAATGCATGCCATGCAACACAACCTTGGTCATCAAAATGAAGCTCTTGGTCGTGCCCTCGCCTCAACGGATGAGAAGCTTCAACGCCTCATTGATGGGTTAGCAAGGCCACGCTCGCGAGACTCAAGATCATCACGGCACTCCTCAAGTGAATCAAGTGCTCCTCGCCGTCCCGCTTCAAGGCACCGGGATGGACCCGTCCTTCAATCCATGAGCTCTTCTCAAGCGGTACCATCTCCGCGACATGCCGCAACGTCAAGCTATGATGGTGACCTCTCCGCAAGACCTCCAAGACGTGAAGCGGACCGGCCACAACAAAGGGCACTTGTACTTCAACAAGAACAACCTCACATGGACCACCAAGCCCGTCGCCATCGACATGTTCTTTCCACAACAAGTGAAGCATCCGAAGTGGAAGAACAAGTTCGCCGGCGGCGTGAAGCACTCGAAGATCCACCAAGGCGACCCCCTCGACATGAACGTCAATGTCGTCAACATGATCTTCACGACGAGCCTCCTCCACATCAAGAAGAAAGAGAGCAGCCCATTGCGCATGCGGCTCGACGTCCTCCTCGCCACATGGCGCAAGATAATGCTCCTCGACATCAACCACGACAAGAACAAGAGAAAGCTCCCCAAGCTCGCCGTGAGGACCAACAACCTCCTCCTCGTCCTCAACCGCGCCAACAACAAGAGCAAGCTACCCAATCTCGTCGTCCAAACCAAGTTCCACCACCAAACGCGTCACCGCAACAACCGCAAGAGCAACGCCACCATCAACAAGAAAGACATGAGAGCTCGGATGATGAAGATGGCCGCCACAATCATGGCAACCGTCGAAACCGGAACCGCAATGAGGAAGAAACTTTTGGCAAGCTCAAGTTCACCATGCCCAAGTTCACCGGTTCCAATGATCCCGAAGAATACCTCTCATGGGAACTCAAGGTTGACAAGATCTTCCGCATGCACAACTTTAGCAATGAGAAGATGATGGCCATGGCATCCCTCAAGTTCGATGAATATGCCAACCTTTGGTGGGAACAAGTCCAACTCGCTCGTGAATCAAAAGAAGAGCCCCCAATCTCAACTTGGCAAGATATGAAGGCTCATATGAGATCCCGCTTTGTTCCTTCACACTACACGCGTGACCTCTTCAACAAGCTTCAAACGCTTAGTCAAGGAACAAAGACCGTGGAAGAGTACTTCAAGCAAATGGAGCTCAACATGATCCGTGCCAACATTTAAGAGCGTGATGAGCAAACAATGGCACGTTTCCTCAATGGCTTGAACCATCCTATCAAGCGCATCACCGAGTTCCAACGGTACAACAACATGGTTGAGCTTGTGCACATTGCATCAAAGGCCGAACGTCAAGTGCAAGAGGACATCAAGTTCAACAAGCCAAATACATACTTCACATACAAGCAAGCTCCAACCACTACTCCGACAACACCAAGCGGAAGCTCCTCAAATACCACCGAGCTTCCCTTCAAGCCAACACTTCCTCAAGGAAAACCGCCCCCAAGTGGCAAATACACAAGAGATGAACAACCATTCAATGGTGAGTGCTACAAGTGTGGAGGCAAAGGACACAAGTCGGCCGCATGTGGGAACAAGAAAGTTTTGTTCATCCATGATAACGGCGATGAAGAATACTTGAGTGAAGATGAGTTTGATGCAAGGGTCAAGGAAGCCATGGCAAGGCAACATTTGGAAGAGGACCAGGAGCTACTCATGTGTGAGCATGACGCAAGTCCATCGCTTGTGGTCACAAGGGTCTTAACTACTCAAGCCAATGAGAATGAAGACCAACGATCAAACATCTTCCAAACTCGTGCCGGTATCAATGGGAGGTCCATCAAAGTTGTCATCGATGGAGGGAGTTGCCACAATCTTGCAAGCACGGAATTGTGTGAGAAACTCAACCTCACCCTCCATCCGCATAAACACCCCTACCATATCCAATGGCTAAGTGACCAAGGATCCGTCAAGATCAAGCACACCGTCTCGGTAACATTCTCAATTGGGCCCTACAAGGACACGGTGGAATGTGACGTGGTCCCAATGACGGTTTGCCATATGTTGCTCGGAAGGCCGTGGCAATATGACAAGCGTGCTTTGCATGATGGTCACTCAAACACTTATACCTTCAAATGGCTTGATAAAACTTGTGTGTTGCAACCAATGACTCCTAGCCAAATAATTGAGGATAATGCAAAGGCTTTAGTGAGGGCGCAATACACAAAAACATCTTGTGAGAAGAGTGGTGAGCGAGAGAACCACACTATAGTGAGTGAGTGCCACAAGCCAAACTCGAGTGGAAAAACTAAGAGTGTTCTTCTTGCCACCAAAAGTGAGATGAGAGAAGTGCGGAACAACCCATCCATTTTGCACTATGTCCTTGTATGCAAGGGACTAGCGCAAGGAACTAATGACTTGACAAATGTTCCTCCTTCTTTGATGGCTGTTTTGCAGGAATTCCGAGATGTATTTCCCGAAGAGCTTCCTCATGGACTACCTCCTCTTCGTGGAATCGAGCACCGCATCGACCTCATACCCGGCGCCCCACTCCCAAACCGCGCCGCGTATCGCACGAACCCAAAAGAGACGAAGGAGATAGAACGACAAATCAACCAACTCGTCTCCAAAGGTTTGATCCAAGTAAGCACTAGCCCAAGCGCGGTCCCCGTGATTCTAGTTCCAAAAACGGATGATACGTTGCGGTTATGCATGGACTGCAGTCCAATCAATGCTATCATCGTGCGTTATCGACATCCTATACCGCGTCTTGATGACATGCTTGATGAGTTATGTGGGGCCACTATATTCTCGAAAATTGATCTTCGTAGTGGTTACCATCAAATTCGCATGGCCGAAGGTGATGAGTGGAAAACCGCCTTCAAGACCAAGCTTGGTCTCTATGAATGGTTGGTTATGCCTTTTGGCTTATCTAATGCCCCATCTACCTTCATGCGCCTCATGAACCATATTTTGCGATCTCTCATTGGGAAGAGTGTAGTTGTTTACTTTGATGACATCCTTGTCTATAGCAAGTCACTAGAGGAGCATGTTACTCATGTTAAGGAGGTCCTTCAAATCCTTCATCATGAAAAGCTTTATGCTAATCTCCCAAAGTGCACTTTTGCAAAAGACAAGCTGATTTTCCTTGGTTTTATTGTGTCTTCCAATGGCATTGAAGTTGATGTCTCAAAAGTCAAGGACATACGAGATTGGCCCATCCCTACAAATGTTAGTGAACTTCGTAGTTTTCATGGGTTGGCTGGCTTTTACCGTCGCTTTGTGAAAGACTTTTCTACCATTGCTTGCCCCCTCAACGAATTGACCAAGAAAAATGTCACGTTCGTTTGGGGAAAAGCACAACAAAAGGCTTTTGATGAGCTCAAAAAGAGGCTCACCGAAGCACCACTTCTTGCATTACCGGATTTCACAAAAACCTTTGAGATTGAATGTGACGCTAGTGGTATTGGCATTGGTGGCGTCCTTATGCAAAATGGGCGTCCTATTGCTTACCATAGTGAGAAACATGATGGCGCACGCCTCAACTATCCCATTTATGACAAAGAACTTTTTGCCTTTGTTCGAGTTCTTCAAGTGTGGCAACACTATCTTTGGCCCAAAGAATTTATCATCCATTCCGACCATGATTCGTTGAAGTATCTTAAGGGCCAAGCCAACTTGAGTAAAAGGCACGCAAAATGGGTTCAGTTCATGGAGTATTTTCCTTACATTGTCAAATACAAGAAGGGCAAAGAAAATGTGGTAGCGGACGCCTTGTCTCGCAAAAACACAAGCCTTCTTACACGACTCGAAGTAAATGTCTTGGGTCTTGATGACATCAAATCTTTGTACACGTCCGACCCTTTCTTTGGACCAATTGTTGCAACATGTTCAATAGACAAAGGGATTGATGATTTCTATTTGCATAAGGGTTTTCTTTTCAAACAAAACAAGCTTTGCATTCCGAAATTGTCTCTCCAACTTTTGCTTCTTCAAGAGTCCCATGGTGGAGGCCTTATGGGTTACTTTGGCCGTGACAAGACTTATGACATGCTCTCCACTCACTACTTTTGGCCAAAGATGAAGCGCGACGTGGAGCGCCACGTCCAACGATGCACTACATGTATCCAAGCTAAGTCTAAGTCCAACCCCTTTGGTCTTTATATGCCATTGCCTATTCCTCATGCACCTTGGTCGTACATTAGCATGGAATTTGTGTTAGGCTTGCCTAGATCTAAACATGGTCATGATTCTATATTTGTAGTAGTGGATCGCTATATAAAAATGGCACATTTCATTCTGTGCCATAAGACCGATGATGCTTCACATGTAGCAAATTTGTTTTTCAGGGAAATAATTCGGCTACACGGTGTCTCCGACCGCGACGTAAAATTCATGAGCTACTTCTGGAAGACTCTCATGGCCAAGCTCGGCATCAAGCTCCTCTTCTCGTCCGCCTCGCATCCTCAAACCGATGGACAAACCGAGGTCGTCAATCGAAGTCTTGGCACACTCCTCCGGGTGTTGATAAAGAAGAACCTTAAAGACTGGGAGGAATGTATTCCACACGCCGAGTTCGCCTACAACCGCGCCAAGCACTCCACCACCATGAGGAGCCTTTTCATGATCGTTTATGGCTTCGAGCCCCTCACCGCGCTCGATATCCTTCCACTACCTCTTCATGAACGTGCCAATATGGACGTGGTCAAGCGCGCCCAAACAATGAAGAAACTCCATGAAGACACAAGAGCTACGATCTAGAAACAAGTCCTTCGCCAAGCATCAAGGCTAAACAAGAACAAGAAAGAGATGATCTTCGAAGAAGGCGACCTTGTGTGGATACACTTGAGTAAAGACCGCTTCCCCAAGGACCGCAACTCCAAACTCAAGCCAAGAGGCGATGGACCGTTCAGAGTGCTAAAGAGGATCAACAACAACGCCTACATCATATATATCCCAACATCAAAGTATCTTGTGAGCCCGACATTCAATGTCAAGGACCTATCACCCTACCATGGCGAAGATGAAGTTGAGAAGGTTAAAGAGTCGAGGACGACTCTTTCCCAAGGGGGGAGCTGATGCAGCCCGTCCTACGGACGCACCTCCATCTACAACACCTAGTCCCCCAAGTGGACCAATGACTCGCGCCCGTGCCAAGCTCCTACAAGCCAAGGTTAACTCGCTCCTTTCCTCATGTGATTTTGGTCTACCTTTGGATGGCTTGCTACTCCATGCATCTATGTTGTGTATCCTCAGATATGAAGCAACACCACCACACCAAGCCACCAAGGAAGCAGGACCAGGAGAAGAAGCTGCTGGAGCTCTGCACACCGGAGTCTCCGGTGTAGACCGGAGTCTCTGGTCTCCTGCACCGGAGTCTCCGGACCTTCCTCCGGTCCAGACCGGAGACCCAAGCCCGGGACAGCCAGAAGCCCCCTCCGGAGACGGGTCCGGAGATTGACCGGAGTCTCCGGACCGATCGACGCCAGGCATGTTAAAGACTTTTGGGCCTGGCCCATGTAACCCCCAATTTCGCCCAAACTTCCAGTTTTATTCCAGAACTACCCCTGTTTATGTGGTTGGCCTATATATAGCCCCACCCCTCATATGTAAACCCTAGACTTGGATAATGATAGATTAAGACACCCCTTTGAGGATCTTTTAATCTATTGGTCTCATGCTCCTACCAAGGAGCACCTATTGTCCACCCTCCTCTTGGATCTTGCCTAGTGCGTTCAAGTTGTACAAGGCCTTGGGTTCTCGGTTTCTCGCCCCCAAGTCGTCAAGGACTCACCAAGCACCTCGTCCCCCGTTGTTGGCGTGGAGAGAGAGCTTCGCCCAACACCAATCCTAGAGATTATGTTGGACCGGTTGCCACCGGCGTGAGATATCGGCGTGTATCGTGGTTTGCGTGCGTGTGTTCATGGTTTTCATCCCTTCTTCCCCCGTCCACCGCTTTCCCCTCGTTTCCCGTGGAATTTCGTGAAAGATCGGGCCACCCCAAGGGGTTACCCCATAACACATAAGCTTAACCTTGAGCTCGAGGATATCCAGTGAGGAATCGATAACACATCAGTGACCCTACGACACAAAATTTATTACAGCAAGCTCATAACTGAGCAGAGAACCAAATTATTACAAGCAGAGGTCACTGACCACAAACATCAAACAACGGAAGGCATATTATGCTATTAAGTATAGCAAACTCAACAAATGGTCTAAGAGGCCTGAAGCATAACGATGATGTCCCACACCATAGATTCCGGGCTGCCGGCCGGGAACCCCAATCTACTCGTCAATGTCGATGTAGTATAGAACTTGTCTTCATGGAAACACTTACTCTACCAAAAGTATCAACAAAGTAAGGATGAGTACAAGGTGTACTCCGCAAGACTTATGGCTGGTGGAGTTGTTTTGCATAAATCCATCTTTGTTTATACAACAAGAGAGAAGAAGCTCGTCTAATCAGAGTATTTAAAAGGGGATAAGAGAGCGACATCTCCAAATTATTGTTCATAATCTTTTGATATCCACCAAATCATCATCATCTACCAACTAGGATCACCCCCTCGTACCCATGAGGAAGCATCCTTAAGCACACGTTGATCTGCCAAGTTTTACGATTAAGTTATAGTTCTCTATGATCTTAGAATCTGGTCACCAAGCATTCATAACCGTGAACATGGATTTTTGAAAAGATTATTACCCTGCAGGGGTGTACAACTTTACCCACACGTACCAACCGACTCTTAATGCCAAGCTATTAGCCCTCTTCCTTGGAAGGCTGACAGAGGGTGGTTGGCCATGACCTTTACCTTGCTTTCCTCGAGACCATGAGTCACGCAATAAGGATGGTTCCACCGTAACGGGTCAAGTCCCGAAGCCGGTCCTTAAAGATGTGAGTCGAGGTTGGTTTACCAGGGGCGCTATCTACCCCAAGCAACCCTGGCCATGCTTACCTACCTGTTATGAATGCACCTCCTTCACCGCCTTCGAGAAGATCCAGAATGCATGTCGAATGGAAGGCCCAAACTATGTGACTCATGGAATCTACTAGGCAAGTTAATCAGGCGAGGGGTTCCCAAGCCCCGTGTGGCTGTACGCTCATCTCGGTTCCAAAGGCAAGAACCCATGTCCTAGTGGTGGCGAGCATGGGACTAGAAAAAAGCACATCCCACCGTGGCCTCCCATACAAGCATTAGCATGTTTAATCTCATATCACCTCTGATCTCATATCATCATGATCTCTTGTCATACTAGATTATCTGCATCTGATACACCATCTGGATGGACAAGACTCAACAGCTATGCATGGCTAAGAAGGACACACATATAAGCTCTAGCAGTGCACACAAGCCAAACCTAGTTATGCAAGGAGCAGTGGATCAGGTAATATAAGCTCAAAGGGAGTAATGCAATAGATAGGATACTCTATATTTCGATAAAAGACCACAGTTAAATCGTATGCAACATGGAAGAATTGAAATGCTTTCGAAAACGTAGGATTATATCATGGTGGGGCTATCCTTGCCTTTGCCTGTTGATAACCAGAAAGCAGAGCTTCGGGAGCCTTGTACTTTACTTGATTACAGTTGATCAAGTATTGTTCGTCGATCTTCGAACTTCGACAGTGTTGATCTCAGTCTTCGATCTCGATCTCTATCTTGATATCGTATTCTACCGAAGAAGAACCAAACACCGGAAAGAGAGAGAAACAATCAACACATGGCATCGATGTAATGCTCAATCAAGAATGATGATATGACAAGTTGAATTACATTTAAAAGTAACCCTAAGGCATGCTCGACAATTTAATCGGGGTTCCGAGGGGTGAAAACCCTAACTCGGGGAAACTCTGGAATCACCTGTAAGGGGTTACTATGTTCTTCTAATCAAACTTGTCATTTAAGTTGTTTAACAATGCATGATTATATCTTAGATAGACTGTTCTCATTTTTCTAAACATTTTGATATATTATACATGTTTTTCTGATTTAAAATGAATTAGTTATGATTTTTCTCAATTTAAATCCATTTTAAATCATTTTAGGGAATTATAAAACATTTTTGGATTATATTAAATATTTATTCACTTGGACCCACATGTCATAAGTTTATCAATTACAGAAATTATTTTACAAAAAGATTAAAAACCTAACAGATAGGGCCCACAGGGGTATTTATATTTCTAGAAATGATTTTCAATAAACAAATAAACTAAAAGAAAAAGGAATACTGCGTCATGCTGATGTCATCCTAACATCAGCAATGGAGATGCTCACAGTCAAAGGGAAATTGGGCGGGGGCGCGAGAGGGAATGGTGTTGGGCTGATTCGAACGAGCAGAGGATGGCGAACTCGCTAGTGCTAGCGCCGCTCTGTTTTGGTCGACGGAGACGGCGGCTCGACGATGGCATTAGCGACGGCGAAAGGTGGTCACGGGGACAACAATACAGAGAGGGAGAGACAAAACGGAGGGCACTAGGAGGTGCAGAGGCTCACCGCGAGTGCAGAGGAGGGGTCGGCGAGGTCGGGCGAGCTCAGACGCGGCCGGAATTGGCGACAAAGACAGTGGCCAGAGCTCGGAAACAAGGTGTCGATTGAGGATCCTGGGGTCGCTCCCGCTTGCGCTGATGGGGGCAAAACAACAAGGAAGACACGAGGAGCATGACGGCGTGCTCGGAAAGGTGAGGGGTGGTCGAAACCAGCGAGACGCCGGTGAGGTATGCAAGCTAGGGTTCGAGTTCTTCGGCCTGAAAACGAGAGGAAAGGGGATGTAGCGAACCAGGGCTTGGATAGGGTTCTCGGCGGCTTCCTGGTATTGTACGCATCCAGAGCGGTGGCGAGTATCACGGCGCGCCACGGCGAGGCGATGGCATCCGCTGCGACACACAGCTGCTTCAACGTCGGTAGGAAGACGACGACCAACAGAGAAGCCGAAGCGGCATGTGCCTCTGCTGGGCTGACTTGGGCCAAGGACAGGCCGGACGAAAGTTTGCAAGGGGAGAGGAAAGAAGTGGGCTACGCGGCCTGGGTGCTCTGGCTACATTTTTTTCTGTAAAACCTTTTCCTTTTTCTGTTTTCCAAATCTGTTTTGTATTTTCAATTTGTAAACTGTTTTGGGTATTTCAAAAATTCCAGAAGCTTTTATAAAACCAGTAAAATATTTTGGGGCCCTTTTAGTCCATTTGGGCTTCATTATTTTTGTAATTTCAAAAAATATTCCAAACCATTTGAATGCTTGCCATGAGAGGGAAAGATTAGGGTTTAGGGTTTATCTTTATTTCCTTTTGCATGCATTTTTATAAGATGATGTTCATGCAAAACAATCCTAATTATTGATTAACTAAAACTAGGGTGTTACGGTGCATGCCTTGTATTATTGTCACCATTGGTCATCTCTCTCCGCTCTCAACCCTCTCCCCCTCCGTTCCCTGCCATCCTAATGAGTACAAAATCGACACAACAATGCAATTCAGAACACATCACAGACTATCTAGAAGTAGCGTGCAACAATGTGATCAAAGTTTGGGGATAGGAATTGCAATTTCAGTTCAATATGGTGTGGATATGTCACTATTAAAAAATGACGATAATGGTTGAAATTTGACTCTAATTCTTCTAAAAATATCATATATGAATCATGAAAAATCATGTCCCCAATTTAGACTTAGTTATCATGGTTTATGTGGAATACATCCAACAGATTACTACTATCCTCTAGGCTAGAAAACACGATTTGGGTGGAATATATCCATCCATTCGGTCGTACTTTTTTTTACCATGTGTAATTCTAAATCTCGATGGTAAACATCACAACACCGCTTCTTCAACAACCATTGCTAGTCAATTTGCTTACTCTTGTTCCTTTTGTTCTTTCTAGTCTCTTAGTCTATCTAGGGGAAAGCAGGGTAAGTCAGGGGGAAGAGAAGGAAAAAGCCATGACAATAGATTGGCAGTGAGATGTCACATTAGCATCGATACACACCGATCTTCACTCTGTTGGTGTGGACATAGTGAGGCAAATATGCTGGTTAACAAGGAACTAAGCCCTCTATGGTTTAGTTGTTGACAAAAGGTATTCATCATATCTTTAATGCCCATGAATTTGAAGGCATTGACTTGTCATTCGCTGGTCTTCCAGTTCCATTAGAGCATCATATATGTATAATATGTACTTTTGTTATAAGGTGAGACCCACACTACAGTAGCTACAATATGTAAAGTAAACTCTATAAGTTGGGATCCCATGTGTGTGTTAAAAGTACACACATGCAAAGAGAGAGGAAAGAGTAAATATTTTTTTAATTGTTTATGAACAATCCACAAACTTATGGATCACCCTTAAGAAAATTCCCTTAAAGTGAAGTTCCACTATGTATGTGGTCATCCATAGAAACTACTCTTTGCTTCTGTACACCCTTATAGACAATATAGTGAATGCTCTTATTGTCGTCCCAATTGATTTAATGAAGGATGGACGCAATAATTTAATTGAGGATACAACATGACTACCTACAACTAGTACAAAGGTGTACCAATTCAGCTGTTTGGGTGACTTATGAATTGCATCGTGGAAACGTCAAGCCAATTTCATGCCAGCCCACGACCCGTGTAACTTGCGCTCCCTCGTTTCCGAGCGTGGGAGCACGGAAAAGCTCGAAAACCTTCTCCCGCATATCGCTTCGTCCTCTCTCGAAAGAGAGCTCGCCCGCACGCACGAGCATGCCGCACGACAGCATGAAGGTGGAGGCGGCGACTCTGATGAGTAATACCCTCCCTCCTCTCTCCCTGCCCTCCTCCCGCGGGTTCTTTTCTGTCCCCACGCCGTCGAAGCCGGTCAGTGGTAGCCATGGCGTCCGCCCCCTCTACTCTCCTTCCCGTAACCCTAGATGCATAGGGGTAGCGACAGGAGGGGAAAGGTGGCGGTGGACGACCAGCAGGCAGAGGCGGACGACGGCCACGCCCCTGGCATGTCCCGAACGACCTCTCCTTGGCCTCTTCTTCTTCCTATACGACGTGGTGTGTGCTAATTATTTTTTCTGAAATTGCAGAACTGTGGGAGAATCAGTAAGTGCTGAGGCTAGCACAGAAGGTTTGAAACATCAAATATACACAACTATTTGTATATATGTAGACAAGTTTATATTGCTAACACTAAACAAAACTTTTAAATCCATGGCCTGCACATCCAAACATGATTTAGAATTGGGTGCTAGCCTATGATTCCGAGCGCAAATTTCATATGCATCCAAACAACAGAAATATAATTGCAGTCCATTTCCTTTCCAACTTGGATGTGGAATTTCTAGCCAAATTCAATTCCAAGCTAAAATTCATACATCCAAGCATAGTGTTAGAATTTTTCATTTTTTTCTCAAAACCAAAGCACTCAGACCACCCAAAAGGACATGTTAGGTGTTTATTTCATCTCACAAGATTTTCATAAGCAATTGAATGTGGAGAATGCTATAATTTCATCAACCAATATGATATGTTTTACCAATGGCACGAAAGAGTCATTTTATAGATTTTCGCATGTCATAATCTATTGTCACTCATCAATTTCATGATTTTAATTATTAGAGGCCATGATGTAAACTACTATCTTGAAGTGCCCTATAGCTAGGGTTGGCCTAGTGTTTTCTTGGGGTGCAACTTCTATGGAGGAGATTGCGTCGCATCGGAATAAGTGCCCATGCTCTTCTTCCATCTTGGTTTCGCTTCAACCGGTAATGTCGAGGGACAGGTGGCCCGGTCATCTCGCTGTTCTCTGGATCCGGTGAGATTCATGTATTGTGGTCGGCGTTCAGAACTCTCGCGGACAGCGGTCACGTCGACTGTTGTAGTTGTGTTTAGCGTCTTACAATTGTGCGGTGGAAGACGACGGATGACGATGGTGGAAGACGGCGGGCGACGATGTTTCTCTTCTACCACAAAGTCTCGCGCTCGTCACTTGCGATGACCCGGTTCATTGACTCAAAAAGCATCCTCGTATGCAATGATGCTATCCCAGATTTAGGTATGACAATTATTCATCTCTTTTCGGCACTGCCATGGTGGCAGCGGAGGACGATGAACGAAGGTTTGGCGAGTCACAAGTTTCTCCGAAGGTGGAATTATATTTTTACTTACAAGATTCTTTGTGCAAAGTTGCTTGACATGCATGGTGTCTCGTGTGTCTATATGATTACTTCAAAATACTACCCTACAATATGACCAATCTAAAATTATAGGAGACATCTAGGCTGGAATTGATATTTAATAACCTTGCTGATATGGCTAGCAACAAGCAAGAGCCCATACCATGGGTAAATCGAGCAAACCGCATGTGTATTAAGCTTCAAGAAACTCTGTTATTTGAGGTTCAAGGGTTGTAACTAAGATTCCCTTTTTTCCCCATACCATGCGACAACGATCCTCTTCTGCAGATAGCTCAGGATTCAAGGGTTGTAATTGAGGTTCCCTTTTTCCTTTTTTGATTTGAGTGGAAAATTGATGTTCAGCTAAACTTTCGTTTTCTGCCAAAATGATGAGACCCATCCTAAGTACCTGGATTTTGAGGCCCAAATTATCCTTAACCCGGCTAGTACGGGCACAACGTGGGCCCATACTGAGCCCATACAACTTTGAACATGGCAAAAGCACCCGTGGACCGAGGAGATCCTCGTCACCCACCCAAGTCAGCGACAGGTCCAAAGCCCACGCCGCTGCTCCCTCCTTCCAAAACAGGAAACAAGCAAGCTAAACGGCGGCGAGAGCACGAGCCAACGGCGACGAGAGAGCTGGAGCTCGACGGTTACCAATTCCCACCCCGCCGCCCCGCCCCTCCTCTCCGCATTCCCATCCTGCGTCCTCCCCGATCGAATCCGACGGCCTACCCGCTGCTCGCCCCCTCACTCCTCCCCAGCCAAAACCGTGGGCGTTCTCGTTCCCTCGCCCCCTTCCAATCCGTAACCCAGCCCTCCAAAACCCTAGCCACCGCACCTCGATCTGATGCTGTGACCGTGACCTCCCCGATTCTCCCCCCCCCCTCCTCGCGTCGCCATGGAAGACCCCGCGGCTATTCCCTCCTCTTCTGCCGCGGCCGCCGCGCCCTCCGCGGTCCCGTCCCCTCCTCCCGCGCCGCAGCAGGCACCTGCCCCCGCTGTTGTGAGAACGGCGGCGGCGGCCCCGGCCCCGGAATCCGCGGCTGGGTCCCGCAGGCAGTTGTTCTCCGTGGAGCTCCGGCCCGGGGAGACCACCATCGTGTCGTGGAAGAAGCTGCAGAAGGAGGCTGGACAAGCGGCGGCCACATCGCCGCAGCCGTTAGCAGTTGTACCAGCAGAGCCTGCAGTCGCTGCACAACTGCCCCCGTCCGGTGTGGTAAGCAGTACTCTTTGCTGATGTCGTTGTCTGTCGATCGATGGAGTACCACAGTTTGTGCTGCTCAGGTTTGCTTTGCGAGTAGATGCAAAATCGCAATTAGAACGATCCTTCGAGGCCTTTATGTTTGATCTGGGAGTAGACAAGTGTCCGTGCTGAGCTTCTTTACAGGAAATTATCCTTGTAGGGTGAGGGTACAGGGACAATATGTGTAGCTCTCTCTGACCAAATAGTCCAAGGGCGCTGCCCTAGAAGTAAATAGTGCCCCCATACTTCAGTGTCATTTCATGCTGTCTTTGAAATTCATGGTAGTTTTTTATGGCATGACTTTATCATCCCTCAGATACTCCTCTTCATCAAGCATTTTGTTTTCGCACAGTATATGCTGGATTGTTCAGAAGTCCTGTATGTATTTTACACTGAGCTTATTATATTTGTTCAAATCAGGCACCCACTGCAGAAAACAACCCAGAGGATCCAGCACAGCCGAATCGGTTTAATGCAGTTATTGAGAAAATCGAACGCCTTTACATGGTAACAAATGGATAGCATTATTTGACACCATATTCACCATTCACTGAGTTTTGACTTTATATCTGAATTGCCAGGGTAAACATAGCAGCGATGAAGAGGATCTTGATGATGTGCCGGATGATGATCAATATGACACTGATGATTCTTTTATTGATGATGCTGAATTGGTTGGTTGTTCAATTCTTCTTAGTCCTGTGTCATAGATGTGCACCTCACTACTAGTAAACTTCTACAATTTAACTTGCTGTTTATATTTGCGGACTGGTGAAGTCCATATCTGTACTGTAGTGTGCACTCAGTTTTTGCTATCCGTTCTATCTGCCCAAACTCTTGGTTTAATTCTAGGATGAAAAATTTATTTTTGTTAGTTTCATATGACATTGACATGGCCCCTCAACATTACAGTAATAGTTCATTTTTTGTATAGTGTATGCACATAATATATGTCTGGAAACGATTGCACTGAATATTCACAGCATATTGAAAACCCTGTTTCTAGTTACTTACTTACACTGAACTTGTAGAATTTATCCTTTTATACTTACACTAAAAACCCTGTTTCTTACCTTTTCAGGATGAGTATTTTGAAGTCGATAATTTGAAGACTAAGCACAGTGGTTTTTTTGTTAACAAAGGGACATTGGAACAGATGTAAGATTCCTCAAAATTCGTTTGATTTAATAGAAAATTCATGCCATCGCTTCTTCTGTTAATGCTGGTGGATTACATCCATACCAACAAAATATGTTTGGTTTTTAGTATGGCATCTTACTGATGGCACGACGGTCACCTGTTTGATTGCAGCAACCTTTCACCATGAGTCTAGTAGACCATGTCCTTTTAGCATACTATTCAATTTATCACAGACACCATATCTGCGAATCACTTGTGACTACTTTTTTACTTTTTAGCATAAACCATACAACTTTGCGCTGTCTGAAATAAAAACACTGCATGTCACAACAGTGGCACGTAATGACAGGCTTATAATAAACAAAGCTACTGATCAAACTGGAAGCAAAGCATGTTGTGCCGGTTACAGCCCTAGATGGAACAACACAAATAATAGATGAAAGCACGAGGAAAATAATATGCACAATTTTTATATAGCAGCATGGATCCTGTGCCAATTTAATCGAATCAGCTGATCAAATTGGCAGCAACACATTTTTACGTATGCCCATGCGTTACATATATGTTTGCATGGATGATACATAGACTTTCTTTTGCAGTGAACCTGGTACATCGGCAGATGTCGCGCCAAAGAAAAGGAGAAGCAAAGACCCATCTGGTGATCATATTGAAATTAATCAGGGTGCTACAGGTGATTGTTTGAACATCAGCAACATGCCTGGGAAAGCTAGCAGTGCTGCACATGCTGGGAAGAAATCTGCTACTGGTGGAACTGGAGTCCCAAAAAAGAGATCGACTGACTTTGCCACAGGTGCTGATGCTGCAAAACGTACAAAGATATCTTGTAAGGATATGTCATATTCCCCTTAAAAAAAGCTAAAATACTTAGAAAAGCATAAAGCTATAGCATTCCAGCCTACTGATTTTGTTATGACTATGCTTCAGCATACAGGGATAAAGATCCTTCAGCACAACTTGACTTTCAACAAGAAAAGACTTATAGTGGCGAAAATCAAGATTTGACCAACAAAATATACCACAAAGAGAAACATGGAACAAGTGACTTTTCTGGCATCACACTGCCTGGTACTACTTGTCCTACACAAGCAATGGTAAGATTTTTATCCTGTTTGCCACACTAGCTAACACATTTGCATAAAAAATTAACCGTCAAACTGAGGCATGCATGCTAAGTCACATTTTGTTTTGATTTTTCAGCAGCCCATCACTGGCAGAGAGAGTGCAGGTACCAAACCTAAAGGCACCAGGCTTGAGCGAGCCATTCGGGATTTCGAAAAGTTTGTTGCTCAATGTCAGTATTATATCACATTCCCCTTGAGTATCGTGGTAGGCCGTGGATTAGTGCTGAAAGTAAATTCAGATACTTGAAATTTTCCTTGCAGACAAACCACCAGCTATCGATAGTAATGAGGTTGACCCAAATGGCCAGGCATCAGTTAAACGGCGGTTGCCTCCAGAAGTAAAGGCAAAGCTTTCCAAGGTTGCAAGACTATCGGTATGTAGTAGTACCACAATCCACAATATTTACTTGTGATTCAAGTTCATCCAAAACTATGAATGTTTTGGTTCCATGCGATTACTTAATACTTATGTACTTGAGTTTTGACTAGGGAAGTTCAGGAAATTTTCAACCTAATATATCTTAGAAAAATAATGTCATAGACAGAACACACATACACATGCCCCAGTTTTTCGTTCTCTGAAGTTATATTTTACAAGGTGCCCTATGATAATGGTACTCATTTAAATTTCCTGTGTTAGCCCAATTAGTTTTATCAGTATATGAATTAGTGTGTCAGTAGGTCATTTTGTAAATGAAATATTATATTAAACTAAATTGAACTTATTAAACTATGCAAAACCCTTTGATCTGAGCTTCAAATCGGTGCTGACTGAATTTGAATGGCACAGTATTGCCGGCTGTTAACACTATAGTTTTGCAGACAAATCATGGAAAAATCCAAGAACATGAGTTGATGAATCGCCTCATGGGCATAGTTGGACACCTTGTGCAGCGTAGGACATTGAAGGTGAGTTGTGGTTTGCTGGAAGTAAACAAGCATGTCCTTGGCACATGAGTTTTAGGTAGATATGTTGCTTTGTTCAGAAACTAAATTATATTTTGTTTTGAACGCTGTCATAATGTAAAGCAATTTTTTTAAAGATATTGTAATGGAAGTGCTTTTCATGAGGGGTCTATTATTAATTTTCACATGATCATGTAAACAGTTTTGTATGTGTTAGTCTTTAGTAGTCAAATTTACAAAGTTTTTAGTTAATAAAATTTAAAACATCATGTATTTTAGAATATAGGCAGTAATTGCCAATTAAATTTGCTAGTACGTTTCAGTTTGACATTTAATACTTACTATGTTTACCTTTTCAAGCACAGCTGCAATGAACCCTTACTATGTTTACCTTTTATACTTATTTAGCCTTGTGGAAGTTTGTGGTAATCAGAGAAATGAACCATATCTTAGCTCAGAAGATCCTTTCGAACACTACAACTACCACTTATATGAGTGATAAATCTACTATTTGGATGCATCTGCGGTCTAAAAACTGAGATGTTGCTAGCAGGAATATCTTATTTTCCATTACTCTGTAGTTTCTATATCATGCTTATGTTGGTATACTGTGGTGCACTGATCCTGTAGAGTGATAAAATGACTCGCTCAAACTACATGCCATTGGCATTACCACCCTTTGTGCATTGCTTGTTCATAACTCATGTTACTTGTGAACAGAGAAACATGAAAGACCTGGTAGAATCAGGACTCTCTGCTACACAAGAAAAGACCGATAGGTTGCAGCGTGTAAAAATGGAGATCAATGAAATGGTCAAAGAACGTCTTGTTGCCAAGGCCAAGGTAAAGATATATTGTTGTGTAATAAGTATGAGGCTTCCATTATCTTATTGATGTTTGCAAATTCATGTTTGTGACTTTTGATGTTAGATGTTCTGTTGCTTATGTGCTACCAGGTCAATGAACAACAGGATGGTTCAGCTGACTATTTTCAGGCTGTTACTGACGAAGGAAGAGATTTAAAAGGAAAGTTTGCAATGGATAATGCGCTGGAGGACAGGATATGTGATCTGTATGATCTGTATGTTGAGGTATAAATCTGTAATCATATGATCTTTTTGAACAAAGTGCACTCTTGATGATCATTTTTTGTTAATCTACAAGGATGCCTGTGGGGATTTAGTACCAAGATTGCCTTCCTAGAGCTTGTCAGATTTACCATTTGGATGCTATTTGAAGTATACATGAGTAAATTGGTTTTATAATGATAATGATGATTAAAAATAATATGGATATATTTGATTTTGTTTACCCTGTACCATTTTAATAGAGAAACCCATAAAAGAGTTGCTTTAAACAAAATCGACTTCAGTTAGATCCTAGCTTCCTTCGTCCTTGTTTGGTTTAGCTGACAAATGTCTGTATACGTGCTTGTCAGGATATGGAGGAAGATAAGGGTCCTCAAAGCAGGAAACTATACGTAGAGGTATTAGCTCTGAGCCCCTGAACCTTTAATTTTTTTCTTCATTTTGTATCTAATATGTAGAGATGCCCTGACCTGCAATTTTTTGCTATTTTTTTTCTTTTTTTAGCTCAAAATTCAAAGAATTTAGCGTTATGATTTTACCTGCTTGTAAGATACATCATTGACTACATCCAGTTTTTTTTTGAAACCTGCAAATATTATTTTCGAGTTTAAAAAAATAAAGGAATCACTGGAACTCGCGAGCAAATAAAATAAAATGAGAACAGTCCTTCCACTGCTTATCAGCATTTGTGATTTTTCTTCTACTGCTTTCATTTGGGAAGAGCAAGACCAAGTTGGTTTTATATTTAATATAGCAAACAAATTTAACTTAGGCATCTCAAAATGACTAAAACTTAGCTAAATATGTGATGCCCCCTCTGCTTGTTGTTTCAGTTTGCATTGCGGGATGGTATGGTCTAACATTAATCCAAATATGTCAAATAATGCATGTACTCCCTCCGTTTAGAAATATAAGATGATTTAGATTTGTGAAGTAAATGTATCTAGACACCTTTTAGTGTGTAGGTTCACACTAAAAGGTGTCTAGATACATTAGCTTCACTAACCTAAAACATCTTATATTTCCAAACGGAGGGAGTAACTGCTTTTAGAATAGGCAGTTTTCAGGTGTATGCACTGTCAATATTTATGTGGATTTTGGAAACTTCATTTGCTAAGTGGATTTCCCATTATTGTGGTGTGTTTTGAGTAGCAGAGTGAGGTTCTGCTTCTGACAGCACTATTATTCTAGCGGGTGCCCACTTTAACTCATGCACACCTGGATTTATCTTCAGTATGCTTATACACTTTCATTTTCTGGGTACTAGCTTGCAGAGCTATGGCCACAAGGTTGCATGGATAAATTTGGAATCAAAGATGCCATATCTAGATCGAAGGAGCGCAAGATAAAATTACAGAACCAGCAGAAGGTAATCATTAGTATTTACTTTAAACTAGCAGGGTCTATATTACTCCCTCTGACCCATATTAGTTGACTCAAATTTGTCTAGATTTGGATGAATCTAGACACTATTTAGTATATAGGTTCATCTAAATTTTGACAAATCCAAGTCAAGTAATATGGGTCGGAGGGAGTATTTTATATACTTTCTACGTTACAAATAGTTTTGTAATAAACATAGTAGATTTCTGAATTTTATTTAATGCCACACTGTATTGAATTTGATTCATTGATAAGATTTGTTGGAAATTTAATATACTCTTCATACAATGAATTGTTAGGTACTAGACATGTTAATTTCAAATAAACTTAAGTGAAAAATCTTCTGCAATTATAGCATAAGGTACAAGGGTTCTATAATGTGCAATCCACTTAGTTTGAAGAATTTACATAGAGTTGAGTCCAGCTTGAGATGAAATAATCGTTTACTCTATCCTTTTATGTCCCGTCAATATTGTTTTCGCTATCCCTATATTCTCTGTTTCTTTTATTCCCTACAGGCAAACAAGTAAATCGTGCCAACTCAACCACGCGAGGGCACTAGTATTTGTACTCTCTCTTCTCACGGTAGTCCCAGAAATTAATTGTCACTCGACATGGTGCATGGCTATGCCGCCACATAACCGTCGCCTGCTTGTGCCATGGTGCTGACAATATACACATACCGGAGATGAGATTTCTGTACTATGTTTCTTCTAGCCGCTGCAAGCTGTTTGGGTCTCGTGTCGACTTAAGTTTGGTCTTTCAACAGCAATTTGAATTATAGCTTGCTCTAGATGTTGATGCTTGTGTTATTTTCTTAACAAAATGTTTGTGTGAATCATGGTCCTAGAGGAAACAAAATAAATTATGTTATCATATGTGAACTTTAAACTACTCCCTCGATTCCTAAAAACAGGACGTGATTTTTTACAAAGACCAAGGCAACTGCACACTTACCCTCTTGTCCCTGGCAAATCCCATGTTGAGCAGTTATTCACAGTTCTATGAATGCCATTATTCTGACGTTCCTTGCTGTGCATGTGCAAGCATTAGCCATTCTGAGCAAACATGGCCAATCTGAGCAAAGGCAACTCTACACGGATTGGCATTGGCGATTTCCATCTCCATGCATGCACGCATGCGTGAGGGTATAATGGCGAGACGAGGTGAGCGGTTCAGAATGCAATTAAGGCTAGCGCGTCATTAAAGGAGCGGGTGCCATGCGGAGGGTTATATTTGGAAGATTAGAGGGGGAAATGGGGTGTGCTCTGTTTTATGGAAATTTTAGAGAAGTTTCATGTCGTATTTTTTGGAACAGAGGGAGTGGAGGGAGTAATATTTTGGGAATATTGCACCCTCACGCTGGGCAAGCAATTGCTGGACCTCCATGGTTAGCTATTGTATCCAGTGTTACAGATCAACTTATCACGAACAGGAGGCTGAACCTATCTATGATAAAAGATATCGCAGATGGATTACCATATTAACCTGTTAGCGACGACTGATCATCACATATGACGTTATGCCTATCCATCAGCGATAAGTCATACTGACAGTTGTATTTTTTGCCTGCTTTGATAAGCTTCACTGGTGGGATAACCTTCAGAGCTGATGCTTTTTACCCTCTCAGCCTGATCCGTGGCAGTGATCGATCATTCATGGTTGTGCCATGCAGATCAATCCGAGTGTTCGGACAATAAATAGACCATTGGATTTTGACAAAGATTACATCACGTGAATCATTTATATCTATATATATATATCAAAATTTAATTCTTGAGTCTTTCAGATTGTAGATCTTAATGCAAAATATAAAGATATACGTCGATATAACTTTTTTTGTGAACCACGTGAATCATTTATATCTATATATCAAAATTTAATTCTCGAGTCTTTCAGATTGTATATCTTAATGCGAAATATAAAGATGATATATGTCCAAGATATAACTTTTTTGATGAACCCCAAACACAGCACTTCAAAGACGTTACCTGGTTGTTTGCACTGATGGAGCATTATCTTCTCAAAAGCTTTGGAAATGTCCGCAAACGTTCCTTATAAGTATTCTGAACAAAGTACTAACTGAACTGAGACATGTTCGTGTGTGTGTGTAAGTCATCACATAAATTACTGGATGTTGCTTACATATAGTTCCATCCTGTTTGATTTGAGCTTATCTCTGTGCTGCTTTCACTTGATGAATCACCATCATTTCTTTTCTATTAATTTTAATATAATGGATATACATAGTTAGAATTAAAAGCTAAAGCTGATGCAGCACAATGATGAGCACCTATGATTGTATGAAACATGCTGTTTTGTGAGTTATATTGAAATTATGAATTGATATTTTTCTGGCAAACTTATTTGTGTGTTGTAGCTAGCCTCATTTGTTATTACTCTTCAAAATAAAGTAAAATACACAGGGTGTCGATCTAGCCTGCTAATTTATGTTGATGTTTCCAGATAAACCAGGTTCGCAATGAGCAGACATTGAAGAGGAAAAGGCTAGCTGTGGCAGAGAAACTGCCAGCTAGCTACCCTGTTGTAACGCAAAGAACAATGGCCCTGCAAGCTGCACATCCATCCATTATGAACCCTGTTACATCATACCCTCTGACTGACTATGGACAGAATCAGGCATCAACAAGTCTTGAAAGGGTTCATGATGCAAGCGTAGGCGCAGCCCCCGACGACAACATCAAAAGGGTTGCCGAGATGAAGAAGAAAAAAAGGAAGCCAGAATCTGATCTTGTAGATACACAAGCTAATCCAATGAAGGTTCCCTCGCTGCATGGTAGCGAGAAGCAAAAGGTTTCGAGGCATTCAGATGAGGCGAACGCTATCAACATATCAACTGTGCTTGGTCTCCCATTCTATGATCAACAACAAAGCTGATTATCTTGGGTGTAACAACAGACATTTATTTCTCCTTATAGGCTCTTGTGGGGTGGTGCAACAAAATATTCTTGTAGAGAGCATGTCATTGTGTAATCTCTTGTGTTTTATGCAGTTTGTTTCCACCCCCTTTATATTGGTTACAACCTGTAAAGTATGGGTGTCTGTTACCGTTCGGACGTATATTCATACCGGGAATGTGGTAAAATTGACCTTGTCTGAGCACACACATGTGAACAGTGTTCAGTCCAAGGAAAGCTTTACAGGGCAAAGGATCCGAAATCTAATCCCGTACGGTGGGAAAACTGGAGGGCTAATGTGAGCTGTTTCGGTCAGCAGGACTAATTAGAAACTGAATGAGGAAGGATAGTGTAGCCAGGATACTGAACCAGTGGTGTACAAACATGGGGATATTACAATAGGTACCTTGGATATTGTTGTACCGCCCCTCAGTCATACTCTCTTTGTTCTAAATTATAAGATGTTTTAGTCTTTTTTTCACTAATTTTGCTCTGAACCTATACATTAAAAAGCGTCTAGATACATATACCTTTTTAGAGAAGGCTAAAACATCTTATAATTTAAAATGGAGGGAGTAGATCATTATCGTTGTTTGCTGCTGAATCATAAAATTACTTAAATGGTGGGATAAATCCTCCTTCGTATTCTCCAGGTTTCATGATACAGTAAAGAAAACTAATAGTGTTATGAAACTAGCACATGTTGATACTTTTATTCATCTTGATGTAAATGGTCTTAATCAGGAGTTAAGTACTTCATAATCTGTGAATGTATATGTTGTCAGTAGCTCACTATACTGGCAGTTCACAGAATTAGTGGAAGGACTAAGGGAAACATAACATGTATGCTTACTAATGAGGAGACAATAAAATTGCGCAAATGACTTTTGAAGAAAGAAAGAAAATGCAGTTTTGGTTTAGTTTTTTTTAGGATAGGAGCAGGTGTCCTTTAAGTCTTGTTTGGCTCCCATCATTTCATTTTATTTGGTAGAAATGAAATAAAATGAAATCCCCATATCATTTCATTCGTCTGAATTGAAATGATATGGGTACTGACTGGAAATGAGTTTAGGCATGGGATGGAAATGATGGAATTGCCAATTGAATTCCTTTATCCAATTCTATGACAACCAAACACACTGGTCCCTGGAATCATAATTGAATTCCACAATGCTTACTCCAATAGGTGGAAGCCAAACGAGCCCTTAGAGTTTTCTTGGCATTGATCATACCACTATTCTTCAAATGTTATACGGTGTCAAAGGACTCGACATGTAGAGCCAAATATGAATTAATCATGACTATTTGCTGCATTTTCTTCCAAACTTTTTTTGCATGCGTTTTATTCTAAATAGGGTGCATGACATTGTTTCGAGTTCACATGCTCCTTACAAAAAATGTTTAAATGCCAGATGATGTCCGAACTTCCTATTTTGCTGTTGTTCCAGAACATTGATAGCTCATGAAATATTTTCTCCGTCAAATGCTAAACTTGCGACACGATAGAGTTACATTTCTAGAACTTATTATTCTTAGTTTTATCAACAGCTACTGGATTTATAAGATGCAGAGCACCATTGCATTAGTAAAGAAGCTATCCACTTAATGTAGTAGTAGTTTTTCAGAAGTATTCATTCATGATTCCAACCAATTCTGTAACTAGAAATATACTCCTCTTTTGCCATTTCAAAGGCCGAGCAAGATAATTAGTAGTTGGTTTTCACAATAAAATTTGGAACACTCGTATCCGCAAGGACACAATTTCATTATATAAATTATCAATGCGCTAGCACCACAACAAAATACAAAATTCCAAGTAGCAACAAACACGAAGGGCGGTGCGAGCATCACCTATATCAACATTCAAATATGTTTTGAGAGAATCATCTGAATTTGGAAGTCTACCCATCATATTTTAAGAAGAAAATGTAAACAAGCATATTTTCGAAGGAAAATACATCTCAATGGTTGATTCATAGAGGCAAGAACTGAAGAAGGGTACTATGCGGTAAACTCTCACCAGACATTGTTGGAAATTTGTGAGACTACTGACATATCAGATCTGTATCTAACACACCAAACCAACTTACCATTGCCTGCCATCTATTTGCTTATTTTTATCTATACATGTCTTTGATCCAGATATTGTCCACAATCTCTCCTCCAGAGCTATCATCCACATGCGAAAGAAATATGTAAACCTAAAGGAACTATGTCGTTAGTATTTAAAAATAAAAATATAAAGTAACCCACATTTAACACCATGATCTTTATTGAAATGATAATTTTTTTATTTATTTCCCTTGTTTGATATTTGTGGTCACGATGTCACCGCTAGTATCCGCAAGTGACTATGTACTCCCAAGCCCGAGAGTACTCCATGTACTCCCAAATTCTAAAACACTTACAAGTCGGGAAAAATCTAATGAAAATGAGAAATAGATATAAAATTTATCAGTAATGTTAGAAATTCGAATGCAAAATCCAAACAAAACTGTAGAAACAAAACCACACAAATACAATTGTGAATAGTAGCTAGTACGAATTGGGTTGTGAATTCATCCTATTAGCGTTATCAATGCCGAACTTCTCTATTTTTTTCTCACTACATATTAAGTTTGGTGCAGAAATTTTGTGACATTATAGACACCTGCAATATTAGTTTCATGAATTTATTTGCATTTATCAACAACTTTTGAACATGTAAAATAAAGAGAGGGCACATGTAGTACTCCGGCTAGGAGTGATAGATACGTTCTCGTAAAATCGAGGCCTCACCTTATAAAAATGTCTCTTTGTGAACAATTTTAGGTTGTAATTAATGTGAAAAGTGATGTTAATTTGTTTGGATGGGTGTTCAAAAGTGATTATGAAAATATTAACATGAACCAACAAAATTATTAGAAACAACATGCACATTTTGTAACAAACTTGTTATAGATGGAGTTTGGAGAAACTTGGATTCACATGATTATGGCAGTATAAAACCACTTGCATACAAGCCAAGCTAGAAGAACAGTACCAACTAGACAGAATATTGGGTATATAATGGTAGCATAGAATGGCAACTAGGCAGAAATCATGATCATGGAGGAAAAATAGCAAGAAAAGAGAGCTTTCCATGAACAATGAAGAACTAAATGATAAAGCTAAATCCCCAAAGTAAATTTATAGGTTAAGTGCTAGAAAACTATTGGGTCCATGATTTTACATGGTGGTATCAAGGTGAACTCCACTGAGATAAATGGCATCGACGAGATGAGGCCCCCTCAAAATATGAAGAAGGTACAAAGGCTCACTGGGTGTATGAACTCACTGAGCATATTCATCTTTCGTTGAGGTGACTAGGCATGTCATTCTTTAAACTTCTTAGACAAGGCAAAAATTTGAGTGAACAGAGCAAGCTAAAACAACATTTCAAGAAATCAAGGACCACGACACCAACCTGATGGTTTCGTTCGTTCCTAAATCAGGGGAACCTCTCCCCTTTACGTCACCGGTGGACCATGGGCCATGAATGGCGTGGAAACCTAAAGAAGAAGGCACGAGGGAGATTTATAACAGTATACTTCATCAACTAGGTCCAACATAGACCCATGGATCAGCATTTCCCATCCAAAAGGTCATGTAAACTATTTTATTAGTGTATCTCAACATTTGGCCACTTTGAAGGTCACCCAATAATCTTCCCATCCAATTATCTACCACAAGAAGTTATTAGGAACCGTTGACTCATTTAGAAGGGATATCAAAGTGGTTAGTCGATCTAAGTCAATGCTTAACTAGTTGCGTCTCAAGCTCGTGGAATTTGTGGCCGAGTGGACACAAATGGTGAAACCGCACGTACAAATCTCACAAATGTTCTAAAATAGTATTATTTTTTTGCTCGGGTTCTGAAATAGTATTCAGAGTAGAATACTAACTGAAGTGAGACATGTTTGTGTGCTTGTGCAAGTCATCACATGAAATACCCCATGTTGCTTACCCATATCTCGATCCTGATTGATTTAAACCTATTTGAGCGTGCTGCTTTAACTTGTTGAATCTTCAATGTTTAGTTATTCTAACTTTGATTTGTTAAATCCCCACCATTTCTTCTCTACTTATTTAATAATATAATTGACATGGTTACAATTAAAAGATAAAGAAAATGCAGCATAATGATGAACACCTATGGATTTAAGGTATATCCCATGATAGTACAAACCCACTATATTGCGAGTTCTCATATTGCAATGATAAATTGATATTTTACTGGAAAACTCATTTTTTGTGATGAGCGGGCCTTGTATGTTATTACTCTTCAAAATAAACTGAAGCACACACTTTCTAGCCTCTAATTTACGTTGCTATTTAAAAAAACTAGGCTTGCAATGAGGAGACATTGCAGAAGAAAATGTTATATGCGCTAGAGAAACTGACAGATATCTACCTTGTTGTAAAGAAAAGCGCAATAGACCCTCAAGTCGCACATCCATACGTTAAGAACCGTGTTACATCGTACCCCATGACTCACTATGGATAGAACCATGCACCCAGAAGTCTTCGAAGGGTTCATGATGCAAGCGCAAACGCAGTGCCTGATAATAGTGGCAAAAAGGTTGGCGAGATGAAAAAAAAAGAAGCCAGGATATGATTTTGTAGATACACAAGTCAATCGTATGAAGGTTTGCTCGCAGCATGGTAGGGTGAAGCAATAGCATGGTGGATATCCCAAAAATGTTTTGTAGCATTCTCACGAGGCAAACACTATTACCATATTAATTGTGCTTAGTCTCTATTCTATACCTAATAGCATGGTGGATATCGTAATAATGCCCGCCTCGTATGAATGCTTTGGAACCTTTTGATTCGCGCTACCATGCTATGAGTGAAACTTCATTGGGTTAGCTTGTGTATCTATGATATCATATTCTAGTTTCCTTATTTATTCTTTATATCACCAAATATTTTTGTTGCTCTTATCGGCGCTTGCTTATGGATCCTTGCAATATTTCTAGATGCCTGGTTCTATCCAGTCACTCACATGGTATGATGTAACAGGGTTCAGAAAGCAAGGATGTGGGCCATTGTGATTTGCGTTTAACATGGTAGTTATCTGGCAGTTTCTTCGCAATAACTAGCTTTTTCCTCTTCAATGTCTCCTCATTGTGAGCTTTTTTTATCAGAAAACAACAACATAAATTATCAGGTTGCATCATGTGTACTTTCTTTATTTTTAAGAGTAATATCATACTAGAGTCGGTACATCACACAAATAAGTATGCCAGCAAAATATCAATTGTTAATTGCAATATGACAACTCATAAGATAGCAACTATCGTATTATGATCTATCATGGGATACCTTAAACCCACATGAGATTATCATTATGTTGTTATAACCATATATGTCCATTATATTATTAATTAGCGGAAAATAAAAGGTGGACATTTAACATCTCAAATTTAGAATATCTCATGGTGGAGCATCAAGTTAAAGCAACATACTAAGCAACACACTAAACTATGCTAAAATCAAACAGGACGGAACTATACGTAAGCAACATGGAGAAATTTCTTATGACTTACACAAGCACAACGACACATACCAATTTAGTTAGTATTCTGTTAGAATATACTTAGGTACATTTGCAAGAAAACTCGTTATTCCGTGGTTTGGATCTTCCGAAGCCCTTCCTTTTCGTTGCAACTTATTTATTCTCAAAATGGATCAAGGACAAGATAGTCATGAAGGTCGCCTTGATAGTTCCATACATATCAAATCAATTCAATCACCTCAGCATTCTGATCCATGATAGGGAGGGATACAAATTCCGAGGCTTCAACATTTCAGTATGATGAAGTCTATCAGTTACTGGAATTATCTATTAGAAAAGGATAAAAAGATAACCAATATTACTTTACACTCAACAAATTCTATGTTGAGTTTGTCATACATTCTTAGGGGCCATGTCTCATGGTGGTCTATGATGGGAATTTTTTGACCAAGATAGCTTGTTCCCCATGGGATAATACACCATTTGAATATATCATAAAAACATTGCAGCTAGTAATACCCTATGGTTAAAAGACCACAAGTTCCTCGATCATCACACTCTGGGATGAGAATTAAGGGATGGGGTTCACTCATTGAGGACCGTCAGATGCACCTACAAAGTAGAAGCCGCACCAATAGAGCCCAATGAAGAAGGAACCACTTATGGTGCCACCATGACCATGCATAGGTGTTGATGAGAAGGTATTATTTCTCTTTGTTTTCAATAGAGAAGAAATGATGATGACTATAAGTGCACAAATTAATTGTAGCTAGTTTTGAAATAAGAGTATCGAACCCACAGAGAGCTATTTGGTTGAGGTCTTTATGCCCCTCGTCACTTTTTACCAAAGGATACTTGTAAGCTGCCTTTGATTTCGAGTAAAGGGTGTTTGAAAGTTTTTGATTGAATGCGGAAAAGTAAATAAAACAAGTAAAAGAAATCAAGTAGTAAAAGCGTTTGGAACGGTGGTTGAAATCAATAAGGCTAAAGCGTTCTCGGGGATGTAGGATACACCACTAGCATGTTGTAATTAGTCATAATTAGGATAAACTATTTATTGTATCATGACATGTGTGAAGAGAGTTTCATAATAAGATTTTCACCGCAAGGCTCGTAGGCAATCACTTTCTTGAGCCAAGGAATGAGGTCATCTCTAAATAATCACTGCGATGTCTGAGACAAGTCACCCATACAAACCACCACAATTAAGGGTCTCCACATGGATATCATAATTAGCTTAGTTAATCTATCTTTGTTCCTCCTTTGACCGTGTAGGTTATAAGGCAATACTTGTAGTCACGAATAACACTGGACATACTCCCAAACACATCCTAAGGATTTCACCCTCTCTTTAGTCCCGGAGGCAAATGATATGTGGCCGACTACATATACCATCTAAAGAAAGAGATCAAACACAATATCATAAATCAATAGATCATGGACACAAGTAATAGATCATCTTTATTTTATTTCATAATAATTCTAGGGTTTCTCCATCTCCCCAAGAACAAAGTAAACTACTCACACATGAAAGCAATCAACAACATCATTATAATCAAATGGATGGATAAAAGTACGGGGATGAATCGATATAGTGCAAACCACAATCGAATTTGGAATTACAACAAGATCTAATGCATGGAATATGGGGGTAGTAATGGTGATGGAGTTGCAGCGGTTGATGGTGAAGGAGATGATGTGTGGCATCCCGCAAAACCACTACTAGAAAATCGCGTTGTTATTGTGCATTGCATCGTCATCATCATGCATTGTTCGCATAAAACTATTTCCGCAAGCCCGTTTTGTTTTCTAAAACGCTCCGTCTTGTTTTTAAACACAAACCCCGGGTCGCCGGGATATTTTGTTTGTCCGATATCGGCTTGCAAACGGCGCATTCAAAATTAAATAAAAATATCAAAGTATTTTAGTGGGGCAGTCGAACGGGCCGAAGTGACCCGAACGACCACCCCAGAAATTATAATCGGTCCACCCAAAGTCAGCCCCCTCTAATTCCTAAACCTACCAACTAACCTACCCAGCCCAACCCTCCACCTCACCCCAACCAGTAGCAGGCTGCCACCTCACCTTGGCCTTTCCCCCCACCAACCATACTCTGCCACCTCAGCAGCCCTGGCCTACCCCTATTTTTCTCTCTTCCCCTCCCCACCAACCGGCCACAACACACACCACACAACACCCCGCGCGCAGCCAGCCCCCCCACCGGATCCCACCTTCCCCAGCACGCGGCCACCCCGTGGGACCCGCACCTGCCCCGTCGCCCCGCTCCACCTCTCTCCCCCTCCCCGCGTTTCCTCTCCACCCACCTCCCTCCTCTCTGTCTTCCGTGGCCGAGCCCGCCTCCACCGCAGCTCGCCGGCCCGCGCCGCCGTGATCCTCCTCCCGGCTCTGGCTTGCGTCCCCCGCCGGTGCCGCTCTTCCCTCCCCGCCTCCTCCGCGTCAGCGCCGCCCCCGAGCCCCCGGCGCTGCCGGCGCCGCCCCAGGCCGCCTCTCCTCCACCCTCTCTCCGGCCCGCGTCCCCCGACCTCCGTGCGACCCCGCCAGCCTCCTTCCTCGCCGTCGACCTCCGGTCCCTGCCCCAACCGCTGGCCCGAGCCCGCCCCGCGACCGCCGGCCTCGTCCCCTGCTAGCTCGCCCCGGTCGTCCCCAGCGCCGCCCGGCCTCCCTGTGGCTCTGGCTTCGCGCGCCTCCGGCCTCGAGCCGAGCTCGCCCCATCCACGCCGTCTGTGTCGCCCATCCGGAGCTGCCCCTTTTCCCCTGTTGCATGCGCGCACCGTCAGCAGTTCGTCTCCCCACCGCCTCCAACAACCCTGCTCCCTGTCATGGGGAGGGAACGCGAGTGCCCCATGTCAAACGCAAAGGACAACCTCGAACCGGAAACCACTTGTGTCGGAACCGAAGACCGCCGCACCCCAAGATCGCCGTCCCCGATCCTAAGGCGTCGAGATCCCGAGCATCCGAAGACCCCGACCCACGGAGCCTCGAAGACACAATTCCGAAGATCCGAAGGCCGAACCTCGGAAACCCCCGGAACGACAAGATCGGCGACACGGACTTGAGTACCCCGAAGCCTTCGACACGGAGCACCGAGGACGCCTTCATGGGACGCCAAGACACCCGTTGAACCCCGAAGGCTAGAGCCCGCGGGCCGACATGATCGTCTTCACGGATACAACATGTACTTCCCTAGGACGCCAAGAACGCCACATGCACGACAAGTTCTACTTCCGAACGACAAGACCGGCCGACCCCGTGGGACCCGACAATACCTTCGCGACGACAAGAACGGCATCGACCCGGAAGAATCCGACGCGCCCCGACACCGACCCAAGTCCTGCTTCCCGGAAGCGACAAGAACTACCCCCGATATCCGAGAACGTCTCCGTCGAACCCTGGACCCTGAGACCGACCCCGAACCCCGGAACCTCAAGACCGTCGAGACCCCTAATGTGTGAACCCCTTTCCGAGAACCCTATTTTATAAATGATCAACTATATGAATTGTTGCATATTTAATCATTCATCTCGCATGCACATCATGTGGTTTGGGGGCCTTATGCCGATTCACCTAATAATTAAATATGGGGCCCATATGCGGGCAAATCTAGTCTCATATTGGCCTCATTTAAATCTGTGCATCGAACCGGTATTATATTTTGCCATGTTAATCCAACATTTAAATTGCGGGGAATCTAAACAACTAGAACCATATATTTAATTGTCGGGACCCCCGGTTCCGCTTAATATGAGCTATTTGCATCGCATCTTTGCCATGGCATACTTCACACATGCATCATGCCGATCTTCTGCCGTTGTATTAAATATTGCATCCGGTGTCTCTTCTAGTGTTTGCTTCTTCGCGGATAAGGCCGTTGAGTTGATGTGAGCTTCGCCCCGATCTCCGGTTGAACCTTCGACAATGTTTTCAGGCGAGCATCTCCCCCTTTCTACCTATCTTACTTTTATAGTATTTATTCCCTCCTGTTGATCTATTGCTATCTGTGTTGCGATGCTCTAGTTTCCGTACCCTTGATATTACTTGCAGCCTTATATTGCCTTGGACACATCCTATTACCTGTTGTTTGGTAGATAGTTGGACTTGCGCGTCGTAGTCGCTTGCTCAAGTGCCGTTGCATGTCGTCAAGTGCCACAGTTGTTGATGTATTGCCGCAGGTTGAGGTTGGATATGATCATAGTTTTACTTATCGTTCACTTTAATTCCTGTTTAACAACTAAAATTGAATTAAGCAGAGGCATCGGTGGGTGATAGATAATATTTGGTTTCCGAACGCCCACTTGTGTCCCGTAGGACCCCGAGTACTTGATACCTGTTCCTTGTTTTATCGCGCTATCCACATCCGGGAGGTATATGGGACCCCCCTTAGCCAGAGCTTGATTCAGTCTTATTTCTTGGGGCCACAAACTAGTTTGAGGTTTTATTTACGATCCTGTACTTATGCCATGCTACTGCTTTATTTACGATTGTGCGAGGAGCACACTGTACTGTTTAGGATCGGGACACGTTTACGCGGTGTCGACAAGCCCAGCCACACTTTCGGGTTCCCAGTCGCTCACAGCCGTCCACCCAAACCTTGAGTCCGTCTCGGAGCTAGCTTACTTCGTTGCGGGTTCTACTTAAGGGGTGGCCCCCTGAAATAATTCTGAATCCTGTGATTGCTTTGTCGTGAAGGCCTCGTTGGGTTTTGTTTTGGTTTTTCCGAGGTTGATCGAGTGTGTGTTGCTATTTGTGCACCCCGGCCGGGTTAAAACTTTCTGAAAGCCGTGTCCGCGGTTATGGACGACTTGGAGCACAGTATCTCGACCATAGACAAGCATAACTAAAGTTTATTGCTATAAATTTGACTTTATAATGACTAGTAATCAGCTTCACTATAATGGAATGGCTAAATAATACTGCCCACAATTGCTTGTTTGAGATGTCGCTTGCGACCATTGTATCTGACTAGTAAGTACTGCAACTACAACGGAATGGCTGAATAAAAGTACCAACAACTGCTGGGTTTTGGGTTATCTCATGCTAATTGTATCTGACTAGTAAGTGTTGCAACTATAACGGAATGGATAACTAAAAGTGCCCACTGCTTACTTTATCAGGACGATTATCTAAACCTGACTAGTAAAGTGTCGCAACTATAACCGAATAAGTAAAACTGCCAACCGTGTGAGTTCCTCGGTTGACTTCCTCGTTGGTCTCGAGGGGGGAAACGCCAGGATGGGTTTGTTTGATGGTAGCATCAGGTTGTTTCCGAAATAGGTCCTTCTTACCCCTCTCTGAATTGCCGCCAGTTGTATCGAGTCTCTATAGGTTGTTTAGTGCATGCTGCCGCTGCCGCTACAGTCCACCATACCTATGTAGGCGAGGACCGCCGAATTCTAGTCTCGCCGTGTACTGGCCTCAGTACTGACGCTCCTCTTTTTCCTTTGCCCTTTGTCGGCACCCCTTTTTGTTTAAGCAGGTTTGAGATCGCCGTCGTTAGCAGGGTTACCCTTCCGGCTTGGCCTGGGCAGGGTTATGGACGCCATTGGTTATTCTTCAGGGCTCTTAGCCCCATTTGCATCTTGTCCGTAGTCGGACGCTCTATCATTTTCAAGGTGATTTGGATCTTTGTACCGTATATCTGTATTCTTGACTCTTTGAGTCGCTGTTGTATATATATCTGTTCTGTGGGTCCCATCGAGGACTGTTGTGTAATGTTATTACTTCGTTTTCCACCCGCACGAAAGTGCCTGGTGGGCACCTTTGAATCGTTTCTATGCGGGTTTGGCGGGTTTCGCTAAAACTTGCATAGGTCCGATTCTGAGGGTGTTACAGAGTGGTATCAGAGCTCAGCAGTTGCGATACCCCACAAGTCCAGCCTGTAGGATAACCTAACTAACGGCCGAAGTAGAGTGTCAAAACTATTTTGCAAAATCGGTTGGATAGTTCTGATTAGGTCTGATTTTACTCCTTACCCCTCTGCTGCTCTCCTCTCACCTCTGCGTGTTTTGAATCCGCTCTCTTCTCTCTCTTCGAGTCCAGGATTTCTCGTGGGTGGAATTCCGTCGTACCTTCAGGGTTTCGCTTCCTCCTTTGGTAACGGTGTTGCTACATCTGGTCTTCATGCTGTCTGAGTGATCCTTTATCTGTGGTGCCATTCTTTGTTCCTTGTTTGTGCCTTCCGGTGTTTTCCGACGCGACGATATCATCTACGCCAGATCCGATGCAGAGTCTGCATCACTCCTTTGTTCCGAACCTCGCTTGTCGAGATCTTCAATTTGTTTCCGAGGATGGTTGCACTCTATTCTACTGATTGTGCAAAGTAATAGTTTGGGTGCGTGATGGATTGGCCCCCATGCCGACTACCCTTTCTATTCGCTTTTGTACATTGAAGTTGATGAGAATGCATCGGTTCCCTCTCTCCATCGAAGTTAGAGGTGGCTTTATTTGTTGATACCTCTACCTTCGTCCTTTGTTCTCCGGAGTGTTCTCTCGTCGATCAGGAACAACGAACCTTGTTGGTGGTGTCGCCGGTTTCAAGATGGAGGATGAACCCTTGTTAGTGGTGTCGCGAGGACCTACACGAAGCGAGAAGATGCAGATCGCCGACCTTCCTTCCGGTACCATGAGGCGGATCTCGAGGGCGAGATCCATTGTTAGTGGTGTCGAATTGTGGCATCCCGCAAAACCCCTACTAGAAAATCGCGTTGAATTTGTGCATTGCATCGTCATCCTCATGCATTGTTGCTTAAAACATTTTCGCAAAGCCCGTTTTGTTTCTAAAACGTCCCATCTTTAATCATATATTAAACCCCCGGATGTTCCGGATATTTTGCTTGTCTAAAACTAGTTACAAAAGATATTTGAAAATAAATAAAATATTAAATTATTTTTTTAGGGGCAGTCGAACGGGCCAGATAGACCCGAACGACCACCCCGGTTCAAAACGGTCCACCTCTAGTCCTATTCCTACCAAACTACCTACCCAACCCTCCTCTCCACATCACTCCCTCCAATAGCCAGATGCCACCTCACCCCTCTCTCTCCCTCACCCAATCCCCCCTGCCACATCACCACCCCACTCCCCCTCCCTCACACGCACACACACACCCTGGGCCACACCCACGCACACCACACAGCAACACACGCCTCCCACCACGCACGCTGGCCCCACCGGTCCCACCCCTTCCCTCAGCCCACGCGCGAACCGCCCCGGCCCCGACCCCATCCTCTCCTCCTGCTCGGTCCCTCTGCAAGCTTCCACCGCGCGCATCGCCGGCGCAGCCCCCCCACCAGTCCATCCTCGCCGCCTCCTCTTCTCCTTCTCCGGCGCCGCCCCGCGTCTCCCTCTCCTAGCCGCTCCCCCGACGCAGTCGCCGGCCACCTCCGCCGCTCCCCGTCCGTCGCCCTCCGGCCAACCTCGCCTGCGACCACCGCCGCCTCGCGCCAGTGCCTCGCGCCCTCCCGCTCTGCGTCGCCGCTCCGCTGCGGCCCGCGTCCATCGCCCTCCGAGCCGCCTCCGCCGTTCATCTCCACCGCCCCCGCCTGGCGCCCCGACACGCCCCGCGCCTCGCCTGCTTCCCCCGTCCTCAAGCTCCTCTCCATCTCCCTTCCTCTCCTCCGGCGCCGCCGTGCCCCTCCCCTTCCCCGGCCCCGGCCGCCACCAGCCGCCCCCTGCGTCCCCTCTCCCTCCGCTCGCCTCGCCGGCGGGTCCTGCGCCTCCCGCGGCCACCTCCTCGTCGGCGTCGTGCGTCGCCTCTCCCTGTAGAGCGTGCCGCCCAGCTCGCCCCATCCTGGTGTTTGGAGTCCGCATCGAGCGCTGGAGCTAGGGACACGTACGGGCGTCACACCAGCGTCATGTTACCGAGGTTGTGTTCCGTGTTGCTAGCCCAAGCACCACAGTATCTTTGTGGAGATGTACCCGAGGGTTTCAAGAAAAACCGCCAAGAACTCCACATAGTTTCGGATGCGACAAGAACCCCTCGGAACCGCCAAGTTCGTCGAGACCCCCGTACCCGAAGGCCGCCGACGCGGAACCACAAGGGCTTCTCCTAACCACCAAGGTCGTCATCGGAACCACAAGGCCGTGGCAGTGAACTCGACAAGATCTACCACATGAAGACTGTACCGAACCGGTGAACCTCGACGCCACCCCGAGTCCGGCACCGACACCCGCCAACCTCGACATGTGACGCCAAGGTCTTCTCCCCGGAACGTCGAGTGCTCCTTTCCGGATCCGAAGCCGCCAAGATCGCCATGGAACGCCAAGTGCTTCACCCCGAACGCCAAGTCCGACCCGACGACCGCAAATGCGACAGGATCGTCCCCAGGACGCCAAGGTTGCCACGAGAACGCGCCCGAATGCTAACACCGACTCGATGGCGCGGACCCGACAAGACCCTCGCAACGGCAAGACCGACCCCGTGGGACCCGACAAGATCTGCACGACGACAAGAACGACAGCGACCAGGCGAGTCCGATGCGCCCCGACACCGACCCAAGTCCTGCTTCCCGAACGCGACAAGGACTACCCCCCGATATCCGAGAACGATCCCGTCGAGACCGATCCGTCGAACCCTGGACCCTGAGACTGACCCCGAACCCCGGAACCTCAAGTTCGTCGAACCCTAATGTGTGACCCCTTTCTCGAACCCTATTTTTATAAATGCTAAATATAAAACTTGTTGCATATTAATCATTCATCTTGCACGCATATTTGTGTGGTTTGGGGGCCTTATGCCAATTCACCTTATAATTAAATATGGAGTCTATATGCGGGAAATTTGTGTCTTATTCCGGACTTCATTTAAATTTGCATAGCGAACCGAAGCCATGTTTGGTCTTGCTAATCCAACATTTAAATTGCGGGGTATCCAAACAACATGAACCTATATTTAATGTCGGGACCCCGGTTCCGCTTAATATTGCCTAATTGCATCGCACCTTTGCCATGTCATACATCATACATGCATCATGCCCGATTTTCTACCGTAGTATTAAATAGTCCGTCCGGTGTTTCTTCTAGTGCTTTGCTTCTTCACGGATTAGGCCGATGAGTTGATGCGAGTATCGACCCGATCTTGGATGAACCTTCGGCAACGTTTTCAGGCGAGCACCTCCCCCTTTCTACCTATCTTACTTTTATAGTATTTATTCCCTCCTGTTGATCTATTGCTATCTGTGTCGCGTTGCTCTAGTTTTCATACCCGTGATATCCCTTGCAGCCTTATATTGCCTTGGACACATCCTATTACCTGTTGTTTGGTAGATAGTTGGACCTGTGCGTCGTAGTCGCTTGCTCAAGTGCTGTTGCGTGTCGTCGAGTACCACAGTTGTTGGAGTATTGCCGTATGTTTAATGTTGGAGATGATCATGGCTTTAATTATTGTTTAATAACTAAAATTGGAAGTAGGTAAATGCAGAGGCACAGGTGGGCAATAGATGTTATTTGGTTGTTAACCGTCCACTTGTGTCCCGTAGGACCCCGAGTTCTTGACACCTGTTCCGAGATCGAGCGCGCTAACCACAGGTGGGGTGTATGGGCACCCCCATCGATTAGTACCTGATTTCAAAGTATTGTACCGGGGGCCACAAGTAGTTTGGGGCTTTATTACTATTCTGTACTTATGCCATGCTTTACTGCTTAATTTAAATTGTGCGAGGTACTGCACCTGTACTGTTTAGGATCGTGACACGTTTTCGCTGTATCGACAAGCCCAGTCATCTTTTCGGGTTCCCAGTCGTTTATAGCCGTCTACACAAACCCTGAGTCCGTCTCGGAGACCGGCCGACTTCGTTGCGGGTAGCTTAGTGGGGTGGCCCCCATGTACTTGCTTTGGGTCTGGGAAACGTCATGACTTAGGCCCCGCCGACATACCGATGGGTGTATGTTAACTGATCTGGCAAAAAGGGTCAAAGTGCGTGTGGATACTTTGGTGCACCCCTGCAGGGTTAAATCTTTTCGAAAAGCCGTGTCCGCGGTTATGGACGACTTGGAGCACAGTATCTCGACCATAGACAAGCATAACTAAAGTTTATTGCTATAAATTTGACTTTATAATGACTAGTAATCAGCTTCACTATAATGGAATGGCTAATTAATACTGCCCACAATTGCTTGTTTGGAGTGTCGCTTGCGACCATTGTACCTGACTAGTAAGTATTGCAACTACAACGGAATGGCTAAATAAAAGTACCAACAACTGCTGGGTTTTTGGGTTATCTCATGCTAATTGTATCTGACTAGTAAGTGTTGCCACTATAACGGAATGGTTAACTAAAAGTGCCCACTGCTTACTTTATCAGGACGATTATCTAAACCTGACTAGTAAAGTGCCGCAACTATAACTGAATAAGTAAAACTGCCAACTGTGTGAGTTCCTCGGTTGACTTCCTCGTTTGGTCTCGAGGGGGAAACGCCAGGATGGGTTTGTTTGATGGTAGCATCAGGTTGGGTCCGAATAGGTCTTTCTTCCCCTCTCTGATAGTCGCCAGTTGTATCGAGTCTCTATAGGTTGTTTAGTGCATGCTGCCGCTGCCGCTTCAGTCCACCATACCTATGTAGGCGAGGACCGCCGAATTCTAGTCTCGACGTGTACTGGCCTCAGTACTGACGCTCCTCTTTTTCTTTTGCCCTTTGTCGACACCCCTTTTGTTTAAGCAGGTTTGAGATCGACGTCGTTAGCAGGGTTACCCTTCCGGCTTGGCCTGGGCAGGGTTATGGACGCCATTGATTATTCTTCAGGGCTCTTAGCCCCATTTGCATCTTGTCCGTAGTCGGACGCCGTATCGTTTTCAAGGTGATTTGGATCTTTGTACCGTATATCTGTATTCTTGACTCTTTGAGTCGCTGTTGTATATATATCTGTTCTGTGGGTCCCATGGAGGACTGTTGTGTAATGTTATTACTTCGTTTTCCACCCGCACGAAAGTGCCTGGTGGGCACCTTTGAATCGTTTCTATGCGGGTTTGGCGGGTTTCGCTAAAACTTGCATAGGTCCGATTCTTTAAGGGGTGGCCCCCTGAAATAATTCTGAATCCTGTGATTGCTTTGTCGTGAAGGCCTCGTTGGGTTTTGTTTTGGTTTTTCCGAGGTTGATCGAGTGTATGTTGCTATTTGTGCACCCCGGCCGGGTTAAAACTTTCTGAAAGCCGTGTCCGCGGTTATGGACGACTTGGAGCACAGTATCTCGACCATAGACAAGCATAACTAAAGTTTATTGCTATAAATTTGACTTTATAATGACTAGTAATCAGCTTCACTATAATGGAATGGCTAAATAATACTGCCCACAATTGCTTGTTTGAGATGTCGCTTGCGACCATTGTATCTGACTAGTAAGTACTGCAACTACAACGGAATGGCTGAATAAAAGTACCAACAACTGCTGGGTTTTGGGTTATCTCATGCTACCTGTATCTGACTAGTAAGTGTCGCAACTATAACGGAATGGATAACTAAAAGTGCCCACTGTTTACTTTATCAGGACGATTATCTAAACCTGACTAGTAAAGTGTCGCAACTATAACCGAATAAGTAAAACTGCCAACCGTGTGAGTTCCTCGGTTGACTTCCTCGTTGGTCTCGAGGGGGGAAACGCCAGGATGGGTTTGTTTGATGGTAGCATCAGGTTGTTTCCGAAATAGGGCCTTCTTACCCCTCTCTGAATTGCCGCCAGTTGTATCGAGTCTCTATAGGTTGTTTAGTGCATGCTGCCGCTGCCGCTACAGTCCACCATACCTATGTAGGCGAGGACCGCCGAATTCTAGTCTCGCCGTGTACTGGCCTCAGTACTGACGCTCCTCTTTTTCCTTTTCCCTTTGTCGGCACCGCGTAAACGTGTCCCGATCCTAAACAGTACAGTGTGCTCCTCGCACAATCGTAAATAAAGCAGTAGCATGGCATAAGTACAGGATCGTAAATAAAACCTCAAACTAGTTTGTGGCCCCAAGAAATAAGACTGAATCAAGCTCTGGCTAAGGGGGGTCCCATATACCTCCCGGATGTGGATAGCGCGATAAAACAAGGAACAGGTATCAAGTACTCGGGGTCCTACGGGACACAAGTGGGCGTTCGGAAACCAAATATTATCTATCACCCACCGATGCCTCTGCTTAATTCAATTTTAGTTGTTAAACAGGAATTAAAGTGAACGATAAGTAAAACTATGATCATATCCAACCTCAACCTGCGGCAATACATCAACAACTGTGGCACTTGATGACATGCAACGGCACTTGAGCAAGCGACTACGACACGCAAGTCCAACTATCTACCAAACAACAGGTAATAGGATGTGTCCAAGGCAATATAAGGCTGCAAGTAATATCAAGGGTACGGAAACTAGAGCATCGCAACACAGATAGCAATAGATCAACAGGAGGGAATAAATACTATAAAAGTAAGATAGGTAGAAAGGGGGAGATGCTCGCCTGAAAACATTGTCGAAGGTTCAACCGGAGATCGGGGCGAAGCTCACATCAACTCAACGGCCTTATCCGCGAAGAAGCAAACACTAGAAGAGACACCGGATGCAATATTTAATACAACGGCAGAAGATCGGCATGATGCATGTGTGAAGTATGCCATGGCAAAGATGCGATGCAAATAGCTCATATTAAGCGGAACCGGGGGTCCCGACAATTAAATATATGGTTCTAGTTGTTTAGATGCCCCGAATTTAAATGTTGGATTAACATGGCAAAATATAATACCGGTTCGATGCACAGATTTAAATGAGGCCAATATGAGACTAGATTTGCCCGCATATGGGCCCCATATTTAATTATTAGGTGAATCGGCATAAGGCCCCCAAACCACATGATGTGCATGCGAGATGAATGATTAAATATGCAACAATTCATATAGTTGATCATTTATAAAATAGGGTTCTCGGAAAGGGGTTCACACATTAGGGGTCTCGACGGTCTTGAGGTTCCGGGGTTCGGGGTCGGTCTCAGGGTCCAGGGTTCGACGGAGACGTTCTCGGATATCGGGGGTAGTTCTTGTCGCGTCCGGGAAGCAGGACTTGGGTCGGTGTCGGGGCGCGTCGGATTCTTCCGGGTCGATGCCGTTCTTGTCGTCGCGAAGGTATTGTCGGGTCCCACGGGGTCGGCCGGTCTTGTCGTTCGGAAGTAGAACTTGTCGTGCTTGTGGCGTTCTTGGCGTCCTAGGGAAGTACATGTTGTATCCGTGAAGACGATCATGTCGGTCCGCGGGCTCCAGCCTTCGGGGTTCAACGGGTGTCTTGGCGTCCCATGAAGGCGTCCTCGGTGCTCCGTGTCGAAGGCTTCAGGGTACTCAAGTCCGTGTCGCCGATCTTGTCGTTCCGGGGGTTTCCGAGGTTCGGCCTTCAGATCTTCGGAATTGTGTCTTCGAGGCTCCGTGGGTCGGGGTCTTCGGATGCTCGGGATCTCGACGCCTTAGGATCGGGGACGGCGATCTTGGGGTGCGGCGGTCTTCGGTTCCGACACAAGTGGTTTCCGGTTCGAGGTTGTCCTTTGCGTTTGACATGGGGCACTCGCGTTCCCTCCCCATGACAGGGAGCAGGGTTGTTGGAGGCGGTGGGGAGACGAACTGCTGACGGTGCGCGCATGCAACAGGGGAAAAGGGGCAGCTCCGGATGGGCGACGCAGACGGCGTGGATGGGGCGAGCTCGGCTCGAGGCCGGAGGCGCGCGAAGCCAGAGCCACAGGGAGGCCGGGCGGCGCTGGGGACGGCCGGGGCGAGCTAGCAGGGGACGAGGCCGGCGGTCACGGGGCGGGCTTGGGACGGCGGTTGGGGCGGGGACCGGAGGTCGACGGCGAGGAAGGAGGCTGGCGGGGTCGCACGGAGGTCGGGGGACGCGGGCCGGAGAGAGGGTGGAGGAGAGGCGGCCTGGGGCGGCGCCGGCGGCGCCGGGGACGGGGGCTCGCGGCTCGGGGGCGGCGCTGACGCGGAGGAGGCGGGGAGGGAAGAGCGGCACCGGCGGGGGACGCAAGCCAGAGCCGGGAGGAGGAGCACGGCGGCGCGGGCCGGCGAGCTGCGGTGGAGGCGGGCTCGGCCACGGAAGACAGAGAGGAGGGAGGTGGGTGGAGAGGAAACGCGGGGAGGGGGAGAGAGGTGGAGCGGGGCGACGGGGCAGGTGCGGGTCCCACGGGGTGGCCGCGTGCTGGGGAAGGTGGGATCCGGTGGGGGGGCTGGCTGCGCGCGGGGTGTTGTGTGGTGTGTGTTGTGGCCGGTTGGTGGGGAGGGGAAGAGAGAAAAAGAGGGGTAGGCCAGGGCTGCTGAGATGGCAGAGTATGGTTGGTGGGGGGAAAGGCCAAGGTGAGGTGGCAGCCTGCTACTGGTTGGGGTGAGGTGGAGGGTTGGGCTGGGTAGGTTAGTTGGTAGGTTTAGGAATTAGAGGGGGCTGACTTTGGGTGGACCGATTATAATTTCTGGGGTGGTCGTTCGGGTCACTTCGGCCCGTTCGACTGCCCCACTAAAATACTTTGATATTTTTATTTAATTTTGAATGCGCCGTTTGCAAGCCGATATCGGACAAACAAAATATCCCGGCGACCCGGGGTTTGTGTTTGAAAACAAGACGGGGCGTTTTAGAAAACAAAACGGGCTTGCGGAAATAGTTTTATGCGAACAATGCATGATGATGACGATGCAATGCACAATAACAACGTGATTTTCTAGTAGTGGTTTTGCGGGATGCCACATGATGCGATGTCCTCCAATGATCCGTGAAGCAGCAAGGATTTTTCCTTCCCCAAGTTCCTCCTTCAGATCCCTCTCTGATGTGGTTTTTTGTGGCTGGAGGTTTCTGTGTATATCAATCCATTTTCGTGAGGTGAAAGTATTTTACGAGGTGGTCACGTTGTCACATGGTACGGGCGGGAGGTACGGGCATGATCTGCCCATACCAGTGGTCGTGGTCGTTAAGACCCCAGTGTCCTCCTCCGCGTATGCTAAATTCCCAGGTGCGAGGAAAAATCAATTAAATGACTTTTATCATTTAAAAAAATCATATTACAACATAATATGATAGTTCTAATTGATATATTCATAAGATACTTAGTGAATCGGGATCCTGTTGAAACAAGGACAAAAGGTGCGCGCAAGCGCAGTAAAATACCCAAAACTTTACTCTACTTGTGCAAAAATAAGAGGTAAATATGCTCCAATTTTGGACTCATCAAACACCACCAAGAAACATCTAGGGGTATGGAGAGGGTGTGGATCCTATTTTACCCCATTTTTTGCAAATCATGTGTAACATCCCAGCATTTAGGACTAAACGAAGGGTAGATTTAGGATTTTGTGCATCTGCATGCATGCATCTGAAAATCCGGGTAAATTTTTCGTCAAATTAAAAGACTAGAGTGATCAGAATTCTTACTCCGATGAATTAGGTTTAGTGTCATAAAAAGGGGAGTGGGATGAATTTTGACATAACCTCTATTGTTTTGTTGAGTTATGAGGGGAGAAGTTTGACTTATAAATAATTATTCACAATAATACAAATACAAGTATTATAATAAAAGTATAAAGATTATTAAAATCCAACATTACAATGTTCTTTTACAATAAAATAATAAAGGAATATTACAATGAAACAAATAAGTGAATAAAGGAAATGGAAAATGAATTACAATAATTAAACAAATAGAAGAATTCTTTATTAAAAGAATATATATTACATTATTCTTTTACAATAAAGGAATAATAAGAATGGTTACAATAATAAGATAAATTAATGTATTACAATGTTTTTACATTAATTCTTGATAGAAAAGGAAATTACAAAAAAATGGGATAAAAGGAAAATCCTAGAACTAATCTTCATCTTCACATCTTCTCATTTCCTGATCTTGTTCCTGTAAAAGCATAAAGTAAACAAAATATAGTATAAAAGAGTTTGGGGGGTTAGAATTACTCTCAGTAATGCAATGTGATGCATTGCTTGTCACATCATTGAGTTTTAGAAAAGAAAATAAGTCAAGTGTAAATCTGTTCTTATCAAATTTGTCTCAGCACAGCATCATTGACAGAGATTGGGCAAGTTTCACCAAGGGAAGGTAAAAGGCAAAGAGATAAGATCAAAGGAAATATCAAGCCTTTTACTTGATCTGATCCACACACATGAGGCAAGCATACAAGTAGCTCACACAACACATGCAACTGTGTGTGTTGTCAACACCATAAGAGAGCAACAAATGGAGAGACATCACCAGCCGTAGCAGGGCTGCTAGCATATCCATCCCACACACACCACCAGCCCATAGTTCGTCCACTAGCTCTAGAGCACCACATAGAACATCACCTGTTCTTATTAGATTTTCCCAATAACACATAGATCAAACCACATCACTAGCACCCTGGTTGCTCGAGGGAGCCATCCAAGGACACCAGGAGGAGGTCAGGAGCATAAGGAGTAGGACAAATGAGAAACAAGGAGGAGTAGGCCAGGAGTGCAAGGAGGAGCAAGAAAAGCACTAGATTTAGCAATAGAACAGAATCACCACAAACATCTCCAGATTCATCCATTTGTTTACTCTGCACATCAGGTTAGCATCCAGAAATCATGCAGATCCATTCTTAACAATTATAGGAATGATTGTTGGAATAGGGGTTGTATCCTCAGTTCTGTACTCAAATGGAGTACAAGATCATCCCAGGATTTGGCAACACATGTGGAATCTGTTCTTATCTCTCTAAGAAACTGGAGTCTCAGCCTTATGCATCATTGACCAAGATCACATATTAATATTATGCATCTAGATCATACAACTAGATGATATAATTTTTCCACACCTTACTTGGCAGGTCTAGCTGATCCATTAGTAGAGGTCACTGTGTTCCATCCTAAGGGAGGCATCACAGTGACATCCCATTAGTGAATCTACAAAGCATCAAGTTTATAAAAACCTTAAATAAGTTAAATCATTTTCCTAGTGATGGTAAAAGGAATCATTTCAAATAATCCACGGCTCAAATTATTAACTAGCACATCTCCCAGCCATCCAAAGGAGCAGCAAATGCTGCTATTGGAAACCACTACTGTGCACACTCCAGGGAGGCACCACACTAGCCAATTCCTATGTGATAAAAGACCATCATTTTCATCCAGTTGTAAGGTCCACCCAGTCAACTGGATGTAAGCAACCAAAACCATATCCCAAATCATTTTCCTAGTTCATAAACTAGGAATCATTCTAAGTGATATAAATATACTCCATAGGGGGCTATGATCATTCCTGAACCATAGGTTCAGATTGCCATGTATTTCTCACCCAAAAAATCAATTACATCAGTTATCATCTACAAACAAAATAAACTGTTTCAAATCATTTTCCTTAGCCAATCTAGATAGGAATCATTTTATATACAGTAGCAAATCTACAATAATCATTCTATAATCAAACATCATATGAATATGATGAAGAGAGCATATTAAGATGTTGTATCGTCTGACCACCAGGTCAATAGCACATATACAAGCCAAATAAAACCACCATCATTTTTTATAATCCATCTGCTAGCAAGCAAGGCATATTTTTTTCCAATCATTTTCCCAATCAACACAACTAGGATTCAGCTAAGCCATTAGCTGAATATATTCTCTACCAAGAACTGGCACAAGTTGGGAATCTATAAAAAATAGCTTACCAGCCAGCCCAGATATTCAGTTAACATGTTAATTGAAATTGCACACTATCAGGGAACAGGTTAGAGCATCTCTGCAAGATTCAGAGATGTATGGCCATAGATCAAACACCAATAGCTCCACTACTCATAATTGAAGACCAAGCCACTAGCACATGATCAACCACAACAAACCATTACAACAGACCCATGGTTAAGGCCATCATCACGAAGGCTGGTCATAACAAAACGAAGCTCACCGTGGGTGCCATGCACCTGTAGCGTAGGCATGACGAGGCCTGGGCGCAGCGCAACAGCGAGGTTGCGATAACAACATCACTGCCGTTTCGACGGCAGCAGCACTAGCAACATCACCACCGCACGTGCATCAACACCACATCATGGCCACATAGGTAGCAGGCCATGAACGCCGGGGTTGTAACCACGCTGTCGTCCCGCCGGCATCGACTCGAGGAGGGCATGGAGGAGCAGGAGCCCGAGAAGGGGTAGTAGTCCGGGAGAAACCATGAGGGCTGAGCTGCGTCGCCATCGATGCCGAGCCTGCCGACGAACCCTAGGATTCTTCGTGGGTCAGGAGGAGGCGCGGGGTACACCTATGAGAAGAGGCGACCTGAAGGTGGCTTGAAAAGGCTGAAATGGATCGTATGGGCACCTAGAGGGGGGGGTGTGAATAGGTGCTAACCAATTTTTTAATACTTTTTCAATTTTAGGCTTGACACAAAGTAAATTCTCTAGATATGCAACTATGAGAATTTCCCTATATGTAACCCTAACTACTAAGCACGTAAAAGAGGAGCGAGGAAACCGTAGTGGAGCACGCGGAGACACAGGGATTTGTTTTACCGCAGTTCCGTCCTTGTTAAGGGAAGTACATCTGCGTTGGAGGGGTGGGCGGTCTAAGACCACCACGCCACAATAGGCCTCACCCTATTCTTCGATGGACCTCGCCACGAGAGGCCTGATCCACATTCTCCACTATTGGATCCCTTCGAGGTGGGAACCGGTGCCTTTTACAACACTATCGGGGCACACACCCACAACTGAATTGGGGGCTCCCGAGATGACAACAAGCTGCCACAATAACAAGGTTTATCAATATAAATAAAAACAAGGATCTAGGTATTTGCAAGAAATACTAGATCGGGGGTTCTCCAAATGAATGGAGAGTAGATGAAGCGCTTGATTGCTGATGATGAAGATCGAGTTCTCCTCCTTCGATTCCCCAAGGGATGAGGCCTTTGGGTGGATCTAGGTGGAGCACTCTTGGATGAAGCTTTCAGATCTGATCTAGTCTTTTTCAAGATGAATCAAGAGTTCTGGCAGGAGGGGGAAGGCTGGCTTAAATACCCCCTCCCCAGATCTGGCCGTTGCACAACTTTGGGGGCGGATTATCCGCCCCCACTTGGGGCGGATTATCCCCCCCTGGGAAAACCCCGCCCCAAGGGCGGATTATCCGGGGAAAACTCCGTCCCCTCTCTGGGGCTTGCGCCTTGGTGAAGCTTGGTGAAGATCTTGGGTTGGATAATCCGGCCCCCGTGAGGGGCGGATTATCCGGCCATGCCGGAAAGTCCGGCCAATACTCCGCCCCATCTCTGGGGCTTGCGCCTTGGCGATGAGCAGGGGGCGGACTATCCGGCCCCCCTGATGGGCGGATTATCCGGCGGGGCCGGAAAATCCGGCCAAAATTCTGCCCCCTTCTGGGGCTTGCGCCTGCTTGGGAAGAGGGAGGGGCGGATTATCCGCCCCCCCAAAAACAGAATCCTTTCCCTTTTTCTCATAGGTGGCTGCAACACTTCAACACACATTAAATAATCCTTGATATTGTTATCTAACACACAAAACACTAGGGATTATAAAATGTTCTTTCAATCTCCCCCTTTTTGGTGTTAGATGACAATATTAGGATTTGCAATAAAACCGGCAAATGCCACCTTAAATAATGAAAGACGCTCCCCCTAGATGTGTGCATATTTAAGATTTGCATTTGAATACAAATACACACACTAGGGAGAATACTACTTCCATAACCAAGATAATTGAAACGAGGTGGTTTGGGAAACAAGGTCATACCACCGGGATGAGAATATAGCCAAAGCATACATAGATAATCCCATGAATCCATATGCCATCAAATATGCTCCATAATTCCAGACTTCCATGAGGTCCATAATAGATAGATCCAGAATTCCATGAATACCAAACATATTGAAGTACGACATAGTCTTACATATACAAACACAAATAGCAAAAGAGTTCACGCTAGAAAAGGCACAAGCAAGCAAATAAAAACGACTAAAAGAGAAAATCTTGTGCCCGACCCTTGCAAATCCACGAGACCTAATAGAACTACTTCTCCCCCTTTGGCATCGAAATGCCAAAAAGGAATAAGAGCGATGCTAACGCCCCTGGAGATCACTCCTCCTCATCCTCGTCGTAGTCATTCCCGTCCCCTTCCTCTTCATCATACTCATCATCAGCTGGAGGAGTGGGTGCCCTCGGTGGAGGAGGAAAGAGGCAACTCTCGAGCTCACCATAGTTGATCCCTGAGGTGTTCCACTGAGCATACGGATCCGGAGCAGTGGGAGGAGGTGGATGGCCAGTGGCACCTGAGACATGGTGGAAGATAAGCTGCTGCGTGTGATCCCTCTCATGATCCCTGTGGTACGCCTCATATTGGCCCTTGTGAATGTCAATGCCCATGCAAAGAATGTTCCGCTGGAACCAAGTAAGCTGCTTAACCTCGCGTGCCATTGGGGACACCGTGGAACGATGACCACTAGCCCGAGCATCACGCATGAAGGACTCCGGGGCAGTGGAAGGGTGATGAGTCTTTTGAGCCTTGTTGTAGATTTTCTTGGGCTTATGAACACCATCCATAGCAGTGCCAAACTCCTCATGGGGTAACATATGCTTGACAAGCATCATAATGAACGGAGCATAGGGAATAGAGAGCCTGTTGATCATATCATCCGTCATCTCATGAAAAATATAGTCCATGACATCCAGTTTGTAACCTGTGGCTGATCCAGGGTTGGTGGCACACTCGTGAGCAAACGCAAGAAGTGGAACCAGGTGGCCACGGATCCTGTGGAGCGATGCAGTCCCGAAACATGACAACAAGGGAGGCATACAAGGGAGAGAGACCAGCGAAAGTACCAGCAATACCATCAGGAGAAAGGCATGGAGCCAGCACAGTGTCCTTGGATGGCTTCAATGGAGTAATGATGCGATGACCAGCGGGAGTGTCACGACCATGGAAAGCATACCCAAGAACCTGCCCAAAAGTGCGAAAGTCCGACTGAAGCATTGTAGTCCCGGTCATCCACTTCATAGTGCGGCGCTCATCACCGCAGATCACAAGTGTGGAGAAAACTGGCGCACCACAGAGGAGTCATAGTTGCATTGAATGGTCATGAGATGGTGAAGCCCCATCTTGTTGGTCACATCCAATGCCTCAAGGAGCCGAGCCTTGGATTGAGCCTCAGTCAAGTTGATGGGGTGCATAGGTCGAATCCTGAGAGTGGCATACACATCATCATGAATAGCGCGAAAATGGGCATTCAAAAACATAGTGTCCTCGGGTTGGCCATCACTGTGAGCTTCATCATAGTAGTCTGTCTGGCGGATGGTGGCATACTGAATGCTGTCCATAGACTTGTAATTGGGCCGAGACTGTTTGCCCTTGCGAGAAGCGGTCCGCTTAAATTTCTTACTTGCCTCTGCCATCCTTGCAGCCTCTCTTGCTGCCCTGCTGACCTCTGTTTCGTCAATAAACTTCCCTTCTGCAGTAGGCTTGAGATAACGGGCACGGGGACGACGGGCGAAGGTCTTGGTCGGCTTGGAACCACCTGTGAATAGCATTTAGAGATGTAGCATGGAGATGAGCATACACAAAAGTCCAGGAGAAAGAAAACACGGAGAAAGAGTAGCAATGCAACCCCATAACCAATGATGTGCATTAGCAGAAACAGAACCAAAACAGACCATATTTTAACTCTCCATGCCGGATTATCCGGCCCTGGCAGGGGTGTATAATCCGCCCCCCCGCAGAAAATTTCTGGATTGGCTCAGATCTACCATGGCAAAACAGATCGGGTACTAGGGTTGCAAGTCTACTGATTCTAGCATGTAAGGAACAACACCAAGAACCTTCTACGACAAGATTTCCACCAAATAAAATACATCCCATACAAAAGGAGAGAGATGAGGGAGTTACCCTCACTCATTGGAGGAAAATCGCGGAGAATAAGATACCCGGAGGCGAGGTGAAGAAGATCCGGGGAGACCCCGGAGAATCCGGTGGTCGAATCGACTCCGGGAGAGGCGGATGCTCCGGCGGCGGCTGGGGGCAGAGGTAGGGTTGGGGGAGGACTGGCTGCTCTGTTTGAGCCTGCCCTCCCCGACCCAGCCTATATAGGGCCTTTTTCGCCCTGGGCGGATAATCCCCCCCCCCACTTAGGGCAGATGATCCGCCCCCCCCAGGAATTCTGGAAAATGCAGAATCAGGCCAGAGCAACCTAGCAAACCTCTCGATGGTGTTTTAGAGGACTTGTGTGTAAGAATAGATGGTTCAAGGGGGAAGAGAAAGGCTTGGGTTGAGAGCATCAAACTGAGATGGTACTACACACCCAAATTTGCAAAAATCAAATCAATCAAAAGCCAAATTTGAGTGTGTTTTCCATAAGAACATGAGATATGCAAGAAAATCCAACGAAACCCATGAAAAACCAACTCTTCTCAAGGAAGAGGGCGGTGGCCGAAGCCCCCATGTTGGAGCGCATGGCATGACACCGCGAAGATGTATCTTGAGTTCAAAACCAATTCTCATCGATGACCCACATATCACAAAATGATATTAAGGGAAATGATTTTACTTGCTTTCGGCATTATGGGGAGGGTTGGCCCAATCAATTAGGACCACACTCCCCCTATGTCTATGCCCGCATCTAAACCAAATACATGAATACGAGCAAGTGAGTGTGCAAGGGTAGTCAAGCCAAGCTCCTTGAATCTATGATATTTAGCTCATTCCTCAAATAACAAAATCTTGCTTCATCAAGAGGCTTTGTGAAAATATCAGCAAGTTGGTTCTTCGTGCTCACAAAGGATAGAGCAATATCTCCATGAGCAACATGATCCCGAATAAAGTGGTTGCGAATCTCTATGTGTTTTGTTCTTGTATGCTGCACGTGATTGTAAGCAATTTTGATAGCACTTTCATTGTCGCATAATAGAGGCACTTTGTCACAATTGACACCATATTCCTTTAAAGTTTGCCTCATCCATAACAATTGTGTACAAGCACTTGCAGCAGCAACATATTCAGCTTCAGCGGTTGAGAGTGAAATACAATTCTGTTTCTTTGATGACCAACACACTAGAGACCTACCCAATAATTGACAGGCACTAGAGGTTGATTTCCTATCATCTTTGTCACCAGCCCAATCTGAATCAGTGTAACCACATAGAGAGAAACTTGAACCCTTGGGATACCATAACCCAAAATTTGGGGAATGAACCAAATATCGGAAGATTCGCTTGACTGCCACTAAGTGGCTTTATTTAGGAGCGGCTTGGTACCTTGCACACACTCCTACACTTAACACGATATCGGGCCTAGATGCGCAAAGATAAAGGAGAGAGCCGATCATGGATCGGTATTGTTGGAATTATGCCCTAGAGGCAATAATAAAGATGTTATTATTATAATTCTTGTTCATGATAATGTTTATATTCCATGCTAGAATTGTATTAAGCGGAAACTTTAATACTTGTGTGGTTTGTGAACAACACCGTGTCCCTAGTACGCCTCTATGGACTAGTTCATTGATCAATGATGGTTAAGGTTTCCTAACCATAGACATGAGTTGTCAATTGATAATGAGATCATATCATTGGAGAATGATATGATGGACAGACCCAAACTAAGCGAAGCAATTAGATCGTATCATCGTGTTCATCTTTGCGAAGCTTTTCCTATGTCAAATATTGTATTCCTTAGACCATGAGATAATACAACTCCCTGGTATCGTAAGAAAGCTTTGAGGTCATCAAACGTCATCCTATGAGAGGGTGATCATAAAGGTGTCTCTCAGGTGATCGGAAAGTATCTGTTGGGTTGTATGTATCGAGATGGAATTTGTCCCTCCCAAGTCGGAGAGATATACTTCGGGCCCACTCGGTAATCGATATCAACACCGCTTGCAAGCATGTGGTTAAGGAGTTAATCACAAAGTGATATCGGATTACGGAACGAGTAAAGTACTTGCTGTGAACGAGATTGAACTAGGTATGACGGTACCGACGATCGAATCTCGGGCAAGTAAAATATCGCGAGACGAAGGGAATATATATATATGGGATTGTTTGAATCCTGACATCGTGGTTCATCCGATATGATCATCGATGAATGTGTGGGAGTCAATATGGGTGCCCAGACCCCGCTGTTGATTATTGATAGAAGATCATGTCTGCATATTCTCGAACCTGCAGGGTCACACACTTAACGTATCTCGACGCTAGGATAGATTGGATAATTGGTTTATGAATTTTTGTTCGGAGTCTTGGATGGGATCCAGGATATCACGAGAGGTTCCGAAATGGTCCGGAGAATAAGATTCATATAAGGCAATGCAGTTTTTGGAGTTCGGAATTGTTCCGGGTTAATCGGTATTGTACCGGAAGCTTCTAGAACCTTCCGGAAGGGGACCAACGTGGCCCCACCTTCCGGGAGGGGGCATGGGCCTATGAGGGAGTGTCCTGGCCGCATTGGGCCAGGGGCACAAGGCCCCATAGGGCCCAGCCGATTCTATAGGGTTTAAATCGTTTAAACTAGAGATAGGGTTTCTAGAAGAGGGGAGAGTCCTTGCCCCCCACTCCTCCCTCCCTTGGCCGCCGGCCCAAGGCTTGGAGGAGGGGAAAGGGCTGGCCGCCCCCCCTCTATATATATAGGGATGGTGCGCCCCTTCCCCCCTACACCTTGCCTCCAACCCTAGTTGCCCTGCTACCCTCCTCTCTCCCTCCCGACTGTTTGTAGGCGAAGCCCTGCTGCAGAAATTCTCCACCATATACACCACGCCGTCGTGTTGTAGATCCAATCTATCTCTCTATCATACTTGCTGGTCCGAGGAAGGAGGAGACATCGAGGTGCTGCACGTGTGCATCTCACGGAGGCACCGCCACTTGTGGTGCTAGATCGGATCGGATCGCGAGGAGGAGAAGCCAGTACGACTACATCACCCACGTTCCGACGAACGTTCCGCTGTGCGAATCTTCAAGGGTATGAAGATCTAATCCAATCTCTCTCATTGATTGCATCTCCTAGATTAGATCTTGGCTTTCCCTCTGTTTGCATCCGTAGAAAATTTTGATTTACTATGCCGCGAAACCCTTCAGGTATACCTTTTGATCCACGTCTTTACCCTTGGGATTGAGCTCAAGATGACACTTTGTTTGCATTGGTGTAGCAACGCCATTGAGATCCGTCATCTTGAACCTTTTGAGCATGTCTTGGATGTACTTAGCTTGATAAATAAAGGTTTCCTCTCTAAGTTGTTTGATCTCAAATCCAAGAAAGAACCTTAGCTCACCCTGTTGGAATTATGCCCTAGAGGCAATAATAAAGATGTTATTATTATAATTCTTATTCATGATAATGTTTATATTCCATGCTAGAATTGTATTAGGCGGAAACTTTAATACTTGTGTGGTTTGTGAACAACACCGTGTCCCTAGTACGCCTCTATGGACTAGCTCATTGATTAATGATGGTTAAGGTTTCCTAACCATAGACATGAGTTGTCAATTGATAATGAGATCATATCGTTGGGAGGATGATATGATGGACAGACCCAAACTAAGCGAAGCAATTAGATCGTATCATCGTGTTCATCTTTGCGAAGCTTTTCTTATGTCAAATATTGTATTCCTTAGACCATGAGATAATACAACTCCCTGGTATCGGAAGAAAGCTTTGAGGTTATCAAACGTCATCCTATGAGAGGGTGATCATAAAGGTGTCTCTCAGGTGATCGGAAAGTATCCGTTGGGTTGTATGTATCGAGATGGGATTTGTCCCTCCCAAGTTGGAGAGATATACTTCGGGCCCACTCGGTAATCGATATCAACACCGCTTGCAAGCATGTGGTTAAGGAGTTAATCACAAAGTGATATCGGATTATGGAACGAGTAAAGTACTTGCTGTGAACGAGATTGAACTAGGTATGACGGTACCGACGATCAAATCTCGGGCAAGTAAAATATCGCGAGACGAAGGGAATATATATATGGGATCGATTGAATCCTGGCATCGTGGTTCATCCGATATGATCATCGATGAATGTGTGGGAGTCAATATGGGTTTCCAGACCCCGCTGTTGATTATTGATAGAAGATCATGTCTGCATATTCTCGAACCCGCAGGGTCACACACTTAACGTGTCTCAACGCTAGGATAGATTGGATAATTGGTTTATGAGTTTTTGTTTGGAGTATCGGATGGGATCCGGGACATCACGAGAGGTTCCGGAGTGGTCCGGAGAATAAGATTCATATAAGGCAGTGCAGTTTTTGGAGTTCGGAATTGTTCCGGGTTAATCGGTATTGTACCGGAAGCTTCTAGAACCTTCTGGAAGGGGACCAACGTGGCCCCACCTTCCGGGAGGGGGCATGGGCCTATGAGGGAGTGCCCTGGCCGCATTGGGCTAGGGGCACAAGGCCCCATAGGGCCCAGCCGGCCAAGAGGGATAAAACCCTAATCTAGACCTTCTAGAAGGGGGGGGGGGGTTCCTTGCCCCCCACTCCTCCTCCTTGTGGCCGCCGGTTTGGGCTTGGGGGAGGGGCTAGGGCAGCCGCCCACCCCTCTATATATAGAGGGCTGGGGCGCACCACCCCCCACACCTTCCCCTCCAAGCCCAGTCGCCCTGCTGCCCTCCTCTCTCTCCCTCCCGACTGCGTGTAGGCGAAGCCCTGCTGCAGAAATTCTCCACCATATACACCACGCCGTCGTGTTGTAGATCCAATCCGTCTCTCCACCATACTTGCTGGTCCGAGGAAGGAGGAGACGTCGAGGTGCTGCACGTGTGCATCTCACGGAGGCATCGCCACTGGTGGTGCTAGATCGGATCGGATCGCGAGGAGGAGAAGCGAGTACGACTACATCACCCACGTTCCGACGAACGTTCCGCTGTGCGAATCTTCAAGGGTATGAAGATCTAATCCAATCTCTCTCGTTGTTTGCATCTCCTAGATTAGATCTTGGCTTTCCCTCTGTTCGCATCCGTAGAAAATTTTGATTTACTATGCCGCGAAACCCTTCACACCCATCATGGACATCTCAAACCTGTCAGTCATAAGCTTTGAAAATTCATCGTTAAACGCTTGGTTAGTAGAGCCAAAAATAATGTCTTCTACATAAAGTTGGCATACAAAAAGCTCCCCATTAACCTTCTTAGTAAAAAGAGTGGGATCGATTTTCCCAACTTCGAAACCACGGTCTAGCAAAAGCTCTTTAAGGTGCTCATACCACGCACGTGGGGCTTGTTTAAGGCCATAGAGCGCCTTATCGAGTTTGTAGACATGGTTCGGGAATTTGGGGTCCTCAAACCCCGGGGGCTGCTTGACGTATACTAACTCATGTAGAGGACCATTAAGGAAAGTGCTCTTAACATCCATTTGTTGTAATTTAAAATTATGATGAGCTTCCAAACTTTGTTGCGTTCGAAGTTATTTAATTCTTCATGCATTGCAACAACCCAATCGGGGTCTTCAAGAGCATCAAAAACCTTCTTTGGTTCAACCATGGAAATGTGAGCTTGATGATCACAGAAGCTAGCAAGTTCTCTTCTAGTGGATACCCTTCGTCGTAGATCACCAACAACCTTGTCAAGAGTGTGACCTCTTAGTTCAAGGTTCCGATCAGCACGAGCCTTGCGACGAGCCTCAATGTCCTTATTGTTTCTAGGAGGAGTTGATTCAATAGTTGTATCCTTGTCTTGATTACTGCCCTGCCCTTGACCTTGGTCTTCGTTAACGCCAGAAGATTGTTGCTGAACATTTTCTTCAGGCCCGGATAATCCGCCCCTTGGAGGGGCCGGACTATCCGGCCTGGGAGGTGAAGTACCAGAACCATCTTCCTGAGAATGCCTGACGAGAGTTGGATACCCAGGGCCGGATAATCCGCCATCGGGGGCCGGAGAATCCGGCCTGGGAGCTTTAGAGTTGTTGACTTCTCCTTCAAATCCACTGGAACGAGTTGGAGTGCCAGGGGCGGATTGTCCGCCCCTTGGAGGGGGTGGATAGTCCGGCCTGGGACTACCAACTTGTCCAGGGGACAGTTGATCTTCAGCAGATTGCGGTGTTGATGCAGGATTTTCTCCAACAGTAGGAGCTTGTTGATCTTGTGGAGATGAGGGCTCCACATGTGTGGAACATTGTCCTTCCCGATCCGCCACAAGGGGTTCCTCAATGGGGCGGAAAAATCCCACGCCCATTCTTCTTATGGCATCTTGGGGTATTTCAACATCTGCATCACAAACATCAACTTGCCCTACAAAGGAGCCGTTATTTTCATCGAAATCCACACTACAAGATTCTACAACAATCCCAGTGAGCTTATTGTAGACTCTATAAGTGTGGGATTCGGCACCGTAACCAACAAAAATACCTTCTAAAGCCTTGGACTCAATTTTTGATAAACGGACGCCTTTAATAAGAAAGAAACACTTACACCTGAATACCCTGAAGTATGAGATGTTGGGCTTATTACCGGTAAGGATTTCATATGGAGTATTGTCCAAAATCTTTCGAAGGTAGAGCCGGTTTGATGAGTGACAAGCAGTGGATATGGCTTCAGCCCAAAAATTATAAGGAGACTTGAATTCAGCTAGCATAGATCTTGCCATATCCATCAAAGTCCGGTTCTTCCTCTCGGCTACACCATTTTGTTGAGGGGTGTACGCAGCGGAATATTGATGTCTAATCCCCTCTTCGCTAAGAAACTCATTTAAAGTGTAGTTCTTGAATTCGGAGCCGTTGTCACTTCTAATTGCCAAGATAGGAACATTGTGCTGACGTTGAACTTCATTGGCAAAGTCGATGACAGTTTGTTGAGTCTCACTTTTCAGCTTGAAGAAATAGACCCATGTATATCTTGAGTAATCATCGACAATGACCAAGCAATATTTCTTCCCACCAAGACTTGCATGAGAAGGAGGACCAAATAAATCCACATGAAGTAATTCCAAGATCCTCTTTGATGACACAATAGTCTTCCTCTTGTGGGGAGAGTCATGCATTTTTCCTTCTACACAAGCCCTGCAAACACGATCTTTGGCAAAAGAGACATTGTCTTTTAGTCCAAGGATGTGGCCACCCTTCTGGAGACTTTGCAAAGTTCTCATGTTGACATGGGCTAAACGGCGATGCCATAGCCAGCCCACGTCGGCCTTTCCGAATAGACACATCGGACCCGAAGTGGTTTTCCCCGAGAAGTCCACCACATACAGGTCATTTTCGACGTATCCAACGAAAGCGACCTTTAGAGACTTGCTCCACAAGAGTACCACCAAATCATCATCGATAAAAACAGCAAAACCCATCTTGCCAAGGGCACGAACAGAAAGAAGGTTGTAACCTAGGGTCTCAACAAGCATGACGTCCACGAGAGAGATATCGTGGGCAACCACAACCTTGCCAAGACCCAATACCTGAGATTTAGACTTATCACCATAGGAGACTGTGATATTATCATGATTTTGACGCATCTCCGTGATGATCTCCTTGCTCCCGGTCATATGACTAGTGCAGCCACTATCCAGCACCCATTTTGACCCACCGGAAGCATAGCCCTGCAAGAAAATTACTTCTTGGTTTTAGGTACCCATTTTCCAATGGGTCCTTTCATGTTAGTAACAAGGGTCTTTGGGACCCAAATAGACCAAGCAATATATTCATCAAAAGGACCAACATAATAAGCATAAACATCGCCATAGTCATCACAAAAGAGTTCATAATTCGGATTGTGAGACCCTGCAAAACCAATATCATTAGTCTTGTCTTTTGTGACATTATTCTCAGCGGTGCTAGTCTTTAATTGCACATTCTTTGTCTTGTTCTTCTTGGTTTTCTTCTTCTTGGACTTGGTGACATACCCAAGTCCCTCTTTACCATGATTTGACCTTTGCTTGCCAAGGACTTCATCTAGCACTCCTTTGTCCTTGGTAGTGATGTCCTTGATCACTTCTTTTTCCACACTAGCATTTTCCTTGTTACTATATGTTGAGTTTGACGAGCTAGGAGTATCATATTTGGCCAATCGACTTTGAAGCTGATCATGTGACTCATTGAGAATAGAGAACTCGTTTTTCAACGCCTTGTGAGCATTGTCAAGTTTCTCCAATTCCTCGGAGAGTCTATCATGAGCAGCCCCAAAGTCAATCCTTTCCTTCTTTAACTTCTTTGCCTTGGTGATAGCATTGTCACATTCCTTAACAAGTTTAGTCACAATTTCTTCATGTGACTCTTCCATAGACTCGAGCCTCTCTTCAAGAGAGACCTGAGCTTCTTCTTCTTCAAGAGCATTTTTTAGGGATGCAATTTGCATTGCATCCTCCCTTTCAATTCTGCCCTTTTCTTCGAGGAGTGCTTCATTTTGGTCCAGCTGATCCATAAGGGCTTCAAAACGAACTTTGTGCTCACCTTGCAAGTTAGTGTAGAAATAATCTCTTCTTTAAACTTAATACTAGTAGGATCATCCATGTTTATCATAGCCTTGGGAAAAGAAGAGTTAGAAGAAATTACCTCGGAGCTTCTTGCCATGAGGCAAGTAGCATTCTTTTTGATTATGTTTTCGTTCGGAGAGTCGAAGAGAGATGTTTATGTAGATGTGGTGGATATAGCAGCCACCTCTTGAGAGCTATCGTCCTCATCCTCATATTCACTCCCCGATGAATATTCTTCTTGAGCCACTAGAACAATCTTTGGTTGCTTCTTGAAAGGAGCATTCTTCTTTACAAACTGTTTCTTACGTGGAGCTTTTGATTTGTCCTTGAAAATGAGTCTTCCTCCATTGTCCTCTCTACTTAGATATGGACACTCGGCTACTTAGTGCAGCCGGTCACCACAATTGAAGCATGTTATCAGCTTGGGACCATTTTCCTTTCTTCCATAGGCTCCACTCTTGCGATCTAGTTCAGCTTTAGCCTTGGCTGGATCTTTCCCAAAGTTTCTTGCATAAAGAGCCAAGTATTGTCCATGGATCCTCTTTATATCCTCGAGACAGTCCAGACCTTCTACTGCATATTCATCATGATCAATCACACTAGTCTTCAAGGCCATGTTGACCCCCTTTTGCATCCCCATAGCTCGAGCACGAGCATCTTCGGCATTCTTGGCAGCCACTTTGAAAGCGGCCATTTCTTGCATTACCTCATTGGATGACATGAGGTGATAGTTATGCCTACCTTGGAGACTTTTCAAATCTGTGGGCTCAAATGGCATAAGGGCACTGACATACTTGCGCTTGATCCAAGCATCATCAACATGAGCTGCACCGTGGTTTTTGAAGGTTGTGGCTATTGCCTTGAGCCTCCTATACATGTCCTCGTGGTCTTCTCCATCCAGCATATAGAATCCTTCAGCTTTATTGCTCAAGGCATCATATCTATTCCTTCTCATACTTTCATTTCCGATGAAGAGCTCGGTGAGGGCATACCAAGCTTCTTTAGCTGTGCTAAGATGCTGAATGTGTGGCATGTCTTTGTCACCCACACCAAGCTGTATCATGTATAGAGCAGTAGCGTTGAGTTGGCTATCGATCACTTCTCTTCTTGTGAGATTGTTGGGGTTTCCAACATGAAGACCATTTTCGATGATCTTCCACAACTCTATGGAGGAACTGCACACATGAGATTTCATCAAAAATTGCCATTGAGAGAAAGTAGATGCAGAAAGTTTGGGTGGATCACCCCTATTATGTATATGTGGGTGAGGGATAGGCGGATCAGGGGAATACACATGAGAAACCTCATTGTATCCATCCTTACCGCTATCCTTTTTCGAGGAGGAGCTCTTGCTAGTATCATCACCAACCACTTCGTTATCTTTGGAAACAGTTTTACCCGTTTCCTTGGATTGCGGAGTGGTATCCTCAGAGTTAGATGGAGGTGATGCTGCGGATGTGGAGAGACGCATTATCAATTGACGCATCTCTTCCATCTTAGCCTCCATTGAACTCACCAAGGTTGTTTCCAACGTCTTGAGATCGTTCATGGTGACTACCTCCGGAGCATCACTCCCATCTCCCTTGGAACCCATACTTCTCTTAGGCGGTTAAGCCCGAAATAAGAGCCGAGGCTCTGATACCAATTGAAATGGATCGTATGGGCACCTAGAGGGGGGGGTGAATAGGTGCTAACCAATTTTTTAATACTTTTTCAATTTTAGGCTTGACACAAAGTAAATTCTCTAGATATGCAACTATGATAATTTCCCTATATGTAACCCTAACTACTAAGCACGTAAAAGAGGAGCGAGGAAACCGTAGTGGAGCACGCGGAGACACAGGGATTTGTTTTACCGCAGTTCCGTCCTTGTTAAGGGAAGTACATCTGCGTTGGAGGGGTGGGCGGTCTAAGACCACCACGCCACAATAGGCCTCACCCTATTCTTCGATGGACCTCGCCACGAGAGGCCTGATCCACCTTCTCCACTATTGGATCCCTTCGAGGCGGGAACCGGTGCCTTTTACAACACTATCGGGGCACACACCCACAACTGAATTGGGGGCTCCCGAGATGACAACAAGCTGCCACAGTAACAAGGTTTATCAATATAAATAAAAACAAGGATCTAGGTATTTGCAAGAAATACTAGATCGGGGGTTCTCCAAATGAATGGAGAGTAGATGAAGCGCTTGATTGCTGATGATGAAGATCGAGTTCTCCTCCTTCGATTCCCCAAGGGATGAGGCCTTTGGGTGGATCTAGGTGGAGCACTCTTGGATGAAGCTTTCAGATCTGATCTAGTCTTTTTCAAGATGAATCAAGAGTTCTGGCAGGAGGGGGAAGGCTGGCTTAAATACCCCCTCCCCAGATCTGGCCGTTGCACAACTTTGGGGGCGGATTATCCGCCCCCACTTGGGGCGGATGATCCCCCCCTGGGAAAACTCCGCCCCAAGGGCGGATTATCCGGGGAAAACTCCTTCCCCTCTCTGGGGCTTGCGCCTTGGTGAAGCTTGGTGAAGATCTTGGGTTGGATAATCCGGCCCCCGTGAGGGGCGGATTATCCGGCCATGCCGGAAAGTCCGGCCAATACTCCGCCCATCTCTGGGGCTTGCGCCTTGGCGATGAGCAGGGGGCGGACTATCCGGCCCCCCTGATGGGCGGATTATCCGGCGGGGCCGGAAAATCCGGCCAAAATTCCGCCCCCTTCTGGGGCTTGCGCCTGCTTGGGAAGAGGGAGGGGCGGATTATCCGCCCCCCCAAAAACAGAATCCTTTCCCTTTTTCTCATAGGTGGCTGCAACACTTCAACACACATTAAATAATCCTTGATATTGTTATCTAACACACAAAACACTAGGGATTATAAAATGTTCTTTCAAAGGAACCGGAGGCAGGCCGCCATAGCGGCAGAGCCGGGACGATCGGCGTCGTCCAATATCACGAACGACAGCTGCAGATTGAAAGATGATTGGAGGGGATCGATGCAGGGGTGTAGAGCATTGTGGCAGCGGGGAACTGACAGAGAAGTACAAGCCGGAGGCTCGCCGGCGTGTGGCGCGGTCGAAATCGGCCGACTACTGGCCGGAGCGGCGCTAGCGCTGACGACGACAACGACACCAGGTCGCCAGAGAGGGGGAAGGAGAGGATCGAGCTCGTGTGTAAGGAAGAAGGGGGTCGAGTGATCGAGTTGACCGACCGCGGTTGGGTCCTGTGGTTAGACCCTCTAAGTGGATTGGGATAGATGGGCCCAAGAACTAGGCCCAATATAAATAAAAACAAACGTGGAAATTATTAAAATACCCTCTACACATTTTAAGCTCTAAAAAAATGTAGAAAAATCCTAAAAATATATTTAATACATCCAAGTGTTTATTAAAATAATATCCACCTAAGAAAAACATAATAATCTTTATGTAAGTTTAATAAAATGCAAATAAATATTTACACCCTTAAACATCCAAATGAAATTTAATAAATTTAGAAAAATTCCTAAAAATAAATAAAAACCATTTTTAGGAATAAAAAGAAATCTCTTATCTCATAAAAATACTAACTTAAAAAATTTACAATTAAAATATGAAACAAATATTTAAAGACATTAAATAATTAAGAAATTTTATAAAAAATAAAATAAAAATAAAGATAATACCTAAAAATAAATAAAATTCATTTTTCATATTTCAAGCAAGTATATTTACTAGAAAAATACTAAGTATATTATTATAAAAACATTTTAAAGTTCCTAAATCATATAACTTCAATTATCTAAAGTATTAAAACAATATAGCTACTTTGTTAATTATTTAAAACTCTTTCCTAAGTAAGAAATGATCTTATTTAAAACATAATCCTTTGACTCTAAGTAGTCTAAACCATAATTATAATTTAATATAAAATCTAGGTGTAAACAATTAACTTTATAATATTCTTTTAAAATCCTTAACTAACTATAAGTCAAGGATTTACAAAGTTATTCTTTGCAAGTCATTAACAATTCATAGATAATCATATTTATCAAACTTGAAATTCACTAACTAAATTATAATAAAATCCATCTATTTTTATTAAAAAAATCTCAAAGTATGATCTCTAAATATTACACATGATAAATTTACATCTTTAAAACAAAGTTCCATAATTATAAGATTTTATTTTTATTATGCTTAGGAAAAACCCTAATAATTGATAATGCTACAAATGCTATATCTCATGTCCAATTATATTTTTATTAGTTTACTTTAGTCTGAGATACCCCAAGCTATATATATATAATGGCTCAAAATCACTTAAACCTTATTGCAAAACCATAGCTTCAATCCTATTAATCTTCAAAGTTGAGTAACTTAACATAAATAATATTTTCTTCAAATATTATTCTTTTTGCCACTTCAAAAGAAACACTATACCATTTCTTTAAAGCCATGACAACTTAAAACATGAATTTTGTAATAATTTCATAATATCATGGAACCATATAATTATATTATAATTGTACTTTACTCTTCATATTTTATATGTTTATCTTTCTTATGAAGTAAACTTAAACTAAAGAAAATCTTAAATAAATCATAAATATATCTCACTGGTAATGATTGAAGAATTACTTGGGATTTTGCAGTATGCATCTCATTACTTATGCATAACAGCATATTGCTTCTTTAAACATTGTCCTTACCGGGCAATGATGATATTTTTGTAAAACCCGAGGTCCAGGGTCAAGTCGAGACATTCGACTACAATACTTCGCTATATCAAGGCAAGTTCACATTTGCTCATGTCCTTTGATTATTTTCTGTAAAGTAATTGCAAACTGTGTATCATCACCTGCATTTCAAAAAGGTCGAAAACACTATTTTCATAATTAACTTGAAGTATCGGTTACTGATCCAGGGTGATCAGCTAATCTATTAAGACTGGATTGGGATACCACTACACACGAATATATCATCTAGGACTTAACAACCAATGTCGCCAGTGATTCTTGCGCCGTATATTACGCGTTAACCATGAGATTTGAAATGAGACGGAGAAGTCAGCTGGATAGGCTCCCTTTCGCATGCATTGGACACTGTTCTAGGCATTTGTGAGTTGCAGATCGTGGGTATAGCCGTTTTATTCGGGGAAAGGTCTATCGTGGATCTGAGCTTACAAAAGACAGATTACTAGTGTTAATGGTTGTTGTGTGTATCCAACTAAGGTATAGCCGTTTTATATGGGGAAATGTCTACCTTGAGTTTGGGAATACAACAATTGCGGTGTATGCGGGGTCGCGGAGAAGGACAGTGATTGTCTTGGATCATCTACTAGGCCCCACACCATAGGAAGTGTGGACGGGAAAGATCCGCCCGGTTGTGCATCAAGGATTTGATCTCTCATGGGTAAAGTGACGCACCTCTGCAGAGTGTAAGAACTGTAACTTGTTACTCCCTATTTCGGGAAGGAGCTGCGAACGCTACATGAAAGGAACTCCATGAAAGTTTAGATAAACCTGTGAAGGATGATGGACATAGATTTTTAGAATAAAAGCAACCTTTGAAGAAATATTTACAAAAACCTGCATGCCTACGACCTATGGTCTGTGGCTGTAGATATAGTACATCAAAAACTTCTTTTTAGTGAACTTGCCGAGTACGCTCGTACTCAACGTATCTTCTTAACCCTTGCTAGATTCTGAAGACAATAACAGTCAGGAAGAGAAAATACTATATCCAATTGAAGACCAAGAAGAATTCCGCTCTGAAGAACCAGAAGTATCCGGAAGCATCGTAGGGAACAATTACGAAAACATCTATGGAATGGAGACCGACGTATCTGAAGTATAGATGTATCATATGAGTGATCTAGTTCAGTAGGATAGATCTATGTCCCCTATCTATATTAAATCTCGTATAAACCTTAAAGTTTAGTTTGCTTGTTTATCTTGCTCTCAGAATTATTATAGCTTAGCCCTGAGTCATTGGGATACCTCTATGGACCTAGGAGGATCTCAAAGTCGTCATGTAATTCTGGTTATAATAATGATAATGTATGATGTGGACCCGCTTTGTTTCTGTTGTACCACTCTGAGGATGTAATATTTGCGGAATGGTACTCCGTGAGTGTTATGTCCATGACTATAGTATACTACAACATGCAGTGGTCTGCTGGATCACCACATCATGTTAGTTGCAGAGTCAAGTGGTAGATCATCCCTAACTGATCCTTGTAGAGTTGTGATAAGATGTATATGACGAATATGAAATTAGGATTAAGGTTCACCAACTTTATGTGGTAGAATTCAAGGATATTCTTGAAGAAATCAGAATGCAGAAGTGCAAGCGCATACTTGAAGAACTCTATGATGGGCACGCCACCCCGTCGGAGCGACGGGGACAACCATGTATTTTTCGACTAGCTAGCACTCCATTTGGAAAGATGGACACGATAATCCCTGCTCCATCAGCTGCTCTAGATCTGAAGCACTTCATGTACAACCTCTGATCTAATTTAATTGTCACAGGTTTAGACAAGCCTAAACCTATATGACCAGATTTAGTTTTCATGGGTTTAGGCAAGCCCAAGCATTTTATGTATAAAAATTAAATCATATTGGAGGGAGTACTAGAATTATGGGATGATGAGGCCTCTTGTTGTCAGCTGCAATGACTTCAGGGAAAAAGAACTAAGCCAAAGAGGGTATCTAAGATGGAAAAGAATGTCTAGATATAGATGCATAAGATGGTGAATGATAGATTAGCACTGTATCTACGCTCCCAACCCTTCGAACTATCTAAAATATAATATATGATGACTAGAGTTGGGTGAATAGGATTTTACGGACAATACAGCTAAAACAAATAAAAGAGGAAGCTTCAAACATATGACACGACATATCAAAGCATAAAAAGATAAATATAATAACATATAATAAATGATAGAGATAAATATAAACAAGAAAAATCTAGAGCATCAAGCAAGAGCAACAGAGCAACATACAATAAGGATCAACAAATAGAATAAAAAATAAAGATTGGAGGCGAAGACACCCATTTGTAAGTTGTTGTGCACCAAGTCCACCAGCATCACAACCGATGACTAAGCCTTATTCTTCGTTGGTGTAGTTCACCCGCTTCACCCGATCTTTCATGACATATCTATGAGGTGATCTCCAAACCTTCACAAGCTTACCATGGTAAGTCCACACACCGGATGCTCGATGGAGGCATCTAATCTTCTAGAATATACCAAATCTCCAGGAGTAACAAGAATATCTCATTGGCCCTAACTCGTTCTTGTTTAGTGCTTAGCCAAGAGCAGACTCCAACTCTCAAAGGATTTTTCGCAAGAACAAGTGAGAGATAAGGATGGAAAACTCAAAGATTAGATCGAAGAGATCTACAAATTCACCTCAAGTTTCCAACCCCATCCAGGTGCTATTTACTGGCGCAACAACATAACTAGATGTTCTAGCTAGATAATTGTGTATGAACAAGATAACAGTCTAGTCTTCAGTAGAGCTTGTCCTCAACTTAGTGGTGATACGTATGCATCAACCACCTATAGATTCAGTTATGGACACGAAGCTCTAACTCCCATGCATCAATTTTTCACCACATGAGATCCTAGACTCAACACTAGTGTACTCAAGGCCAGGACTTGCGTCAACCACGTGTTCAAGCTAGGGTCTCACACTATTAAAGCTGACCGATACATCAAGATATTTCCAAAATATTGTTTTGAAAAATATTTTGGGATGGAGTGAGCACACACAACATATTTTGCATTCAACCTTGAAGATCTAACCTACCTTAATAGTAAGATTGTTCACGCGATGAGTCAAAGCATAAAAAGGAGACTACGGTCTTCAACCTTTTCCAGCTTCTAAATGTTCGAGCACGGTAGATCGGATCATTGCCTCAAGGCACTGTCTATGTCTTGAGTCATTAACCTGTACCGTCTTCAACGTTTTTAACAGATCATATTTGCCGTAGTCAACCAACTTCTAGGACTATGTTCCTCCATAAACTAAAGAAACATATTTGTCCCCTAACTGTATTGTCATCAATCATCTAAAACCTACTAGGAGGACACTAGATGCACTTTCGCCATCTCAACTCCTTCACCACAAAGCAACACAACTTCTAGAACACGACGTGTAATCACTAGGTTCTTGGCCTATGGAAAATAGTTTCTAGGTGGGATGAAGGGATGGGTTTTTTAACAAGCCAAAATTGCAATCTCCGACTATATCTCTCGGGCTCCTACCCTCCTTTGTACAATCTTCCACGACACGCAAGACGATTGTAAGATCAGCAAAAGATCCATACTTGATAAGAAATGAAAAAGAAAGTTTTCACTTTTAGTAATCTTACCATTAAATATATTCACATAGTTATATGTTTGTTTGTGTTTTGTTTCCTTTTAAATATCACTATCACGATTTCGAGTTCCCATAATCATCTAAAAAACATTTGAATGCTAGTATGGGTGATGCTCACACTGCGTTTCATGTTTGTCACTACCTGGATTTGTGTATTTTGTTGTGGTGCTATCAGAGTGAGAATTGATCCAGTGATGTAATATTTTTTTTGATGGAAAGTGGTGCAACATTTTTCCTGCCAAATCACAGCACTACAAAATTAAAGGTTGTAAGTAGCTGATATTTTTTCTCGATCTTTAAAAAAACTGGAGACATTTCTGGTCAATTTTTTTGGTTGTAATAGTAAATGAATACTTCTAAAGGACATCATGTTTCTTTATTTTCTAAAGAACATTGCTACCTTAAGTGGATAACTTATTTACTAATGCAACAGTGCTCTCCATCTCTTGAATCATGCTTAGAGAAGCCGTTGATAACTCCAAGTAAGAAATAAAATATACAAGGATTACAATGTTTTTTTCACATTATCATAGGAGAGGCGAGTGCGGCAATTCTAGCACACACAGGATATACCGTGCATGTCCCCACACTCTCTCCTGCTACTTTTTTGCTTAGTTGTTTCAGTTTTCACTCCTCTTTCGCACTTGGAAGGACATAGTTTTAGAACTTGAAATTTTTATAGCTTCAAAACCATAAATTCAATTTCTAAATAGTTTGAATATTTGGGTTCCTAACTTAGAGAGCTTCAAAATAATACTAATTTTGGATATATTTTAACAATATTTGAAAATAGACTTCTGAAACTTGGTGAAACTTTGAAAAACCTTATGAAACTTGCCGAAAATATTTTTTAAACAATTTGTTTCATTGTATTTTAAATTTGGTTCATCACAGTTAGAAAATAACTGGCAATCGACTTAGAGTCCATTGTGTTTGTAACGAAGAGGTTTATTGTGCATCATCATTTGGATGTGTTTCGAAATCAATCACGAGGTTTTATTATGTTTTGAAATTCAGGTTTCAAATTTTGTCAAAACAAAATTTGTTTAAAAGACACCATGAGAACAAATTCACATCATCAAACTCTTATTATTTTGATAATTATTTTGACACATACAAACCTTTCAAATCTAGGATTGAAAATTAACTATGTTAACTAATATTTAGTAAAGAGAGTGCAAGTGGATGCATGCATAGTACAATCTGCATGCAAAAATGTCATAAACTTGCCTGGAGAGATTTTATATTCACACAAATCCTAAAGCACTCACACGCTATCAGCCGGTGCATGCATGCACGTTAAATGATGTGCACGCCATAGTTGGCTTTTTATAGAGGAGGCCCTATGGTGTAAATTTTATGTTAAAAGAAAAAAAAGCTATACAAACTGAGAGTTTAACCAAAGATGACATTAGGGAGGAGAAAGTAGATAAGTAGAGAAAGAGACATGTGGCCAGGCTTTAAAAATATTAAGGAGCCAATCAATGGGAGGCTGAACTAACCAATCAATGGGAGGTTGAACTAAGGCAGCCTTAACCTAAGATCACTCTGAAATCTAACACACCAACATTCGAAAGATGTCCGCTATCCTTGAAAAATAAGGTCATTGCGTTCTTTCCAAATGTTCCACACAACACACACTACCACCGCCATGAAGCAAGGACCAGAAAACGACCACCAATCCTAGATAAAACGCTCAGTGAAATGAAGTGAGATGTCCTAGTCAATCCCTAACAACATGTCCCAACAATGTTGAAAAAAATCACACTTGAAGAAAAGACGATCTCGAGATTCAAGCAGAGAAGCATCATAGAGCACACATCCTTGGCAGCAAGTGATACATAATAAGTACCCGTAGAACAAAAATTTGTCATGGGTTGAGGCAAAATCAACAGATTCTCCCTTTTGGAAAAGCCTTATGCGAGTCAAAAATGATTTTTTTCTAGAGGTTCTCTTGAGGTGGGTGACGGTTCATCTGTCTGCTTTTGGGAGGACCTTTGGCTAGGTAGTGCACCTCTTGCAAATCAATATCCATCATTATATAATACTGTGGAAAGGAAGGATGCTTTAGTTACCGATGTTTTAGCTCAGACACCACTGGATATTGGTTTCAAAAGAGTGTTAAATCAAAATAAATGGAACGAGCAGGTACATTTATACCCGAGATTAATGATGGTTCACTTGTTTGATACTCTAGACAAATTTGTTTGGAAGTTCACACCTATAGGTTTATTTACTGTTAAATCCATGTATCTTGACCTAATGGATGGGGATATAAGTTTTTTTTTACGAAAATACCTATGGAAGTTGAAGATACTGTTTAAGATTAAAATTTTCATGTGGTTCATAAATAAAAAAGTCTTGTTGACAAAAGATAATTTAGCTAAACGAAATTGGAATAGGTGTAAGAAGTGTTGCTTTTGTGACTTTGAGAAGACCGTTGAACACTTATTTCTCTCATGTCCTTTTGCATGAATTACTGGCGAATGGTTTACTTCACATATAATATACCTTCACCGACTAATATCACTAATATGATTGGTAATTCGTTGAATGAGATTGATAAGAGGAACGAGGCTAGAATACGTACTGGCGTTTCAGCTTTATATTGGTCCATATGGACGTGTAGAAATAATTTTGTCTTTAACAAAACAACAAGAGTGCCGATTTTTTGCAGGTTATTCGACAGGTTGTGCACTGGATACAATTATGGTCTCAATCTTCTCACGATGGATCAGCAGGAGCTTATGGATACTCACGCAAGACTTTTATTTCTAGGCTACTGGGTGACCTCATATTAGTAGATCTAGTTGGATAGCTTTGTGTTGTTTTTTATTTTTGTTGATACATGTCTCAGCCTTATCTGATCCGTAATTATAACAAGCTACTCTAAATTCTGGAACGATGCAATAAAAGGCTGTGTACAACAATTGATGCAGAGACCAGGGCCACGTTCCCCTTTTGGTAAAAAGAGCACATATTCTGGTCCAGAATCTAAATGCCAGTTCTTCTGAATGATCATGCATAAGAAGCCAAGCAGAAACTTTTAATTTCGGCAAAGAACTAGACTTCCAGATAGCATTAAGAGCCAAATCGCTCGGAAGATGAGCAAACATAAATTTATATAGAATTTGGATGCTGCATAGCTGGAGTTACTCGCGACGATATATTGTAGATCGTCTGTGTCGACACAAGGGTAGATAGGAAACATGAAAATAGAGGTAATTTGCTCCGGACTGATCAGAGGAGAGGACGGGTCTTGTAGGAACCGGATGCCGGCTCCTGTTGTAGGCCTGTACAGAATCCTCGGACGTTGAGTCCCTGTAATGTACCTTCTCTTCCCCCCTTTCTCTGCTGGGGATCCATCTTCCTCCACAAGCGCGTTTCAACCAAGACACGAGGAGCCTGCATCAACTCCAACTGAACTTGTTAGTATTCAGTCCTACCCAACAAAACATGAAAATGAGATCTGGTATGGAAAAAGCATGTGAGGCGATGTTCACCCTGAGCAAGAAACCTTTGGATCTCAACGGGAATCACACTTAGAGCTGCAAGAAATTTAGGAAAAACATGATATCAACGAGAAATAGGCAAAGTTGGGGTGATTGCTATGGAGGGGATACTTTAGACCATCTCTGTGTCGACGCAAGGGTAGATAGGAAATAAGCAAACAGAGGGAAGTTGCTCCCGACTGAGGAGAGGAGAGGTGGGCTGACTAAAATCCGACAATGCCCGGTAAGGAGAGTACTCTGCGCCTACCATCTCCTTTTAAAGTCTGAAAAACATATGTTTCTATTCTCGCTTCTGATATGTACTTATTTGTTCTAAAATTATTTTGTGCATGCTTTTCCTTCCAACAATAGATGGAATATATTGATTTCCCATAGTCCTCTTTCAAATATGGTGTGTCTTACAAAACTGTGCTAAATCCTCAAATATTTTTCACATTCTTCAGATTTGAACCTCTAAAATTTGACAGCAAAGAAGTAGTAATTCATGAGCTATCAATGTGCTGGAGCCTTGGCAAAATAGGCAGAAATTGATGGCGTGGACAAAGAAGAAAGGAAATTCGTGCATGATCTAGCATGCCAACATATTTGAAAGAGAACTATGGGAAATCGATACCATTCCATCCATTCTTGGAAGGAAACGCGTGCACAAAATAATTTTAGAAGAAAATAACTACATACCAATTCATAGAAGCGAGAATAGGAACACATGTTTTTGGGACTTTAAAAGGAGATGGTAAGGGCGGAGTACTCTCATCTCACTGGGCATGGCCGGATTTTAGTCAGCGCCCCTCTCCTCTACTCAGTCAGGAGCAACTTCTCTCCATCTGCTTATTTCCTATCTACCCTTGCGCCGACGCAGAGACGATCTATAATATCCCCTCCATAGCAATCACCCCAACCTTTGATTATTTACCGTTGAGATCACGTTTGTCCTAAATTTCTTCCAGCTCTAGGTGTGATCCGAAGATTTCTTGCTCAGGGTGAACACTGCCTCACATGTTTTTTACATACCACATCTCGTTTTTATGTTTTGTTGGGTAGCACCGAGTACTGACAAGTTCCGTTGGAGTTGATGCAGGCTCCTCGTGTCTTGGTTGAAACGCGCCTGTGGATGAAGATGGATCACCAGCAGCAAAAGGGGAAAGAGAAGGTCCATTACAGGGACTCAACGTCCGAGGATTCTGTACAGACCTGCAAGAGGATCCGGCAGCCGATTCCGGAGACCATGCCTGCAGATGTGCCGGAGCAGCAGGTATAATCCTTTTCTGTGCATTCATTATAATCTTATCGAGGAAGAGGACGCCTAGTCATATACTCTTGTAGATGGAAAATAACATTTAGGAGGGTTTTGTGCATTCTGGTTGTAGATAAGTTGTATGGGCTGTTACCTTCTGCGATGCGATCTGTATTAATGGATTCGCGTATGACAAGTTCTTTTTCTGTCCTTATTTTTTTCTCGAAGATATACATAGCCTTTATAGATTTGAGACAAATTTCTATGATTTAACTCCGTGGACTGAAAAAATCTTACCCTGAAATCATTAACATGATCAAGGAAGAGAATGCACATAACCAAAAGTAGACAAATATCTCAACGTTTACACTTCGGCTCCAACTGTGGCATGCTAGTCTTTCTTATCTTTTAATTGTTTCTTTTGGATCTCCATTTACATTAAGGTAGAGAAGAATTGGAAAATACTGTATTTCAGAATACAGAAAAGGAGGATTTATTTTGCACCTATGAATTACTTGGTCTGGTCTTATTTTAATTGTAGGAAACGACTGTTATCTAGATATTTGAGTATTTATTTCTCCATAGCTGTTACAGCCTTCTTACCATTTATAGCAATGATGCTTCCGTTGAACTAGTCATTTTCTTTAAAGGCCTTGAGTTATCATGGTCTTGCCAATCCGAATATATCCATTCATTTTTTTTATCAGAGCTCTTCTGTAAAAAATCCTACGACTTTATAATTTTGCAGAATCCTCATGCTTTCTGGAAAATCAGGGATAAAGAGGGATGGAAGCACGGCATAATGATCGACCCAAACAGACAGCACTGGCAGTGCAGGTATTGCTCCGTGCCTGGGTACAGCGGCGGAATATCAGGACTCAAGCGCCATCTTGTTGGTAATAGAAGGGCAAAGAAGTGCACGGCAGTTTCAGAGGATGTCTCTGCTGAGGTAAAGCATCTGATGGATGTTAAGAAAGAGAGGCGGCAGGAACGAGCTGCACTAAAAGCTCTTAACAATGTGAGTACTCGGAGCCCTTCTGATGATGGCAGGGATTATTTAGCCTCAAATCTTAGAAGACTGACATGACATAGCTAGTTAGACGCAAAGTGCATGAAAATTTTACACAACACTTCTGGCTATTGGTTCTATATATGGTTTCAGGCAACTAGATGGTAATATACAGTACACTGTAGTTAGTGAATCATGGTAAGATTTCTTCTGTCCGTAGAGTTGAGAGTTAAATATACTAGTAGCATAAATCCTGAAAGCTCTGTAGTTATTTGAGAACAATAAGGGAAACTTACCTACCCAGAACAATTAGTTATCTCAAAAAACTTGGTCCTACTGGAAGTGTTTTAAATATTAAAAACAAGCAATCATCAAAGGTCTATTTGTTTAACAAACTATCAAAACGATCAGCTAGTTATGCAATACTATCTCATCCAATTCACACAGAGGTGACTGTTTTGTTGTTGCCCCTGAGTGTATCGCTTTCGATCCAGTGAACTTGATACCCCTGACTTGCTTAATTCTATGCTATTTTGCAGCCAGCTCTTATCACCAGCTCTGAATCCTGGGACTTGGTACCCTCAACACCACATGGACTAATCTCTGATGTACAGAAGGACTGCAGCTCCATATTAAGGGAATCAACACAAGCTTCCATGGTCTGGGCCCATGTACCTGGGGGGGAATGTTATTGCTTCTTCTGCACTCTGGAGAGAGCAGAGGAGGGCCCAGGTTACGAGGAAATGAGGCTCGGATTATTGCAGAGAAAGATTGTGCAAGTTGTCGATATGATGCTTTCTGCTGCGGAGCAGCTGAGCGCGGAGGAGCAGTCGCTTACCATGACAAAGTAGGAAGAATGGGGATTTGCAGTCACTTTTTTCATTGTTATCTTAAACTCCGCGAGATCATATTTAAAGTACTTTTCGATGTAATTTTTTTTTCCGATGTAACTTCAGGGATGCTTGATACAGAATTGTCATCTTGGGTGATCATCCTGGCCTAAATAACATGGCTTTGCTATACTGTGCACCGAACAACATTGGCTCCTACAATCTCAACTCCTTTTTTTTCGAAATGGAAAATCTCAACTCCTATATAGCAGAAAGCATCTAGTCCGCAGATTGTACCACTGAATAATCCTTTCTACGACGCCTCCGCATTATTTATCTCATACTCTCCCCTTTCCCCTTCTCATCCTACTAGTGTCGGAGGAGCATACCAGCCAACCTTCGGTGCTGGAGTACGGTGACACACAAAGTGGTATAGATTACAAATCACATCTAAACCATTGTAAGATGATCTTGCCATCATACTTATAAAGAAAGGGTGGGCAAAGGCATGATGGTGAGCAGCAACATACCCTTCGAAAATTTGAGAACTTCGGTTGTCTCCAGAGATGTCCATAGATTTTTGGTAATTTAGGGGCCTGGATATTTCAAAGGCATCTTCTTGTTACAATGCGAGCAAGCAGAACTCATTTGATTGGCATCTTGTACTAATCAGGGCCTAACCCAACCTATTTCCTTCCTCTCACGGTCACATAGCCCACCACACACTTTTAAGCCCACCTGAAGGCATGTGTGCTTGTGTACGAAGGTACTAAACTGGGCCTTATCCCAGATCCAACACAACCAAAGTTTTTTTTTGGCCGGAACACAACCAAAGTTAACTAAGAGAAGTGCCTTTTCAAGTTAGATCAGCAACATATATTAAACAGCCACCATGTGCTTTAAAAAGGAATAAAATCATACTCCATAGCATATGGAACTGTATTAAGAAGAAGAAGAAATTCATATACGCTATGCTCAACTCCCATCATCAGACAAAAATAACTTGGACCATCAACATTACAAATAAACCTTACCGCCCTTTCTTGTTAACTAAATATGAGATAATCACTAAGCAAAGAAGACCTATTTATACTTAATCGATGTGGACAAAATTGGACATGGTAAGTCAAAACTCACCTGAGGTTGGTATCATGGCCCCATAAATGGACGGCGGTGCTCCCGCTGTAGCTACTCCCTAGAGGATGTGGATCTGACTCTGTCAATAAGTGTCAGAAATTAACCATTTTAGGTAATGGAACTAGAAATCTATATGGTCTCTTGCCCCCATGATTCTGCAAATACTTATGGGATCTACTAAGTAGGTACCGGATTCAGGGACGGAGACAGGGGGGACGAGCAGGGGCTACGCCCCCCCTCTGCTTGTGATTTTTACTGAAGATTTAGCCATGGCAGCTCCTTTTTAAAGCTAATTTAGCTAGCTTAGCCCTCCTCATTGAGATTACAAACATGACTTGCCCCCCTTAATCTTTGTTTCTGGCTCCATCCCTGACCGGATTTGACATGCCTGACCTCTAGTTTTGAGGCTATCTAGTTGGGAATTACTAATCAACTTCACCTTTAGATTTACATAGAGGGAATTCACAGAGATGCACCCTAGATCTGGTGAGCATAGAGGATGTTGCATCTATATATAGACCAGGTGACCTATGATCACTTAAAAATATGAGGATATTTATATTCAAATAATAATGTTGCAAATGGTTTGGATCTCCTTACGTACCTAATTTGGCATGCTTGATCTCGTTGGCTGAGGCAATTGGATCGAGTATTGTGATCCATCTTTATCATCAGTTAGGTTTACACCATGCGGATTCACCGAGGCCTATTCGAGATATGACGAGGATGTTGGTACGGCGAACGGAGGTGAGAAACACCGAGTACCGAACATGTTGCTATCTAAAGATCTAGTGGGATACGAGTGTCTCACCATGAAGACTATAACAATATTGATTTCAAGAACTAATTTTAAAATTTTAGTCGATATCTACTAAGCATGGGTATAATCTTCTTTGCTTAATCTCATAGTTTTTAGGACATACCTCATTTGTCGCGCTTGATCCCGTGGTTTTGAGGAAAATTGGCGGCGGCATCGATACCCATCATCTCCATTCACTTTGGACCATGGGGATTCACCGAGCCCACCCTAGATCTGGTGAGGGGTGATAGTACGACAATCGAAGGTGGGTGACATTGAGCATTGTCGTAGATCCTTTTACAGATCTGGTGGCTCAAGGATGGCGATGCCAACGCCCGTCTGTACGAATGGTAGCAAGGTGCCAATATAAACGAAGATGGAGAGGCCATAGGAAGAATTTCGGTACAATGTATAGAGTTGGTAGCGGTAATGGAGAGATCTAGGATAGAGTTGGCGGCGGCGATGTGGAATGGAGGCATATAGGTGCGGGGATTTAGGTTTTGTTGGGTTATATAGTAGTTCAGTAAAGGGCATGTACATTTTCCAAGATAATCCATTCAATAGTTTTAATCACAAAACATATATTTTTTTCACGGGAAAGGACATGCTTACTATTGAGATGTTTTTCTTATGAGATCTTTTTCTAGAAAAGTCCACTATAGAATACCATATAGCAAAACCTAGACTATGGTTCTAAATGTTAGAAAGCTCCTAGGAATTACATAGGTTATGAGATCTGAATGTACGATAAGAGATATGTCATGCAATTTTATTTTCATTCTTGTGCATCCCAAATTTAACTCGTAAATATTAGCAAAAGTTAATACTGCAAAGTATGTAGATAAGCATATTGTGTTTTATCTATAACTAATTATTTTTTGCCAATAATATAAGTGCTTTATCGATATATAGAATTAAACAAAGCTGAAAGAAGTTATCTGGTATCTTACCGCTAGGATACACAAAATTTTGGTGGCAAATTAAGCATCATTTATATATTTGGCACGTAGGGCAGTCAATTATGGTGATTCCAAAATGTATTTTTTTTTGCAATGCCACTTCAATATAGACCATTAACTTTTGCATTATTGGATTGTCGATATTATCCTTATCTTGTAATGACATACCACGGTTAATATAAACATAATTTCGAATAAAATGTTAAAGAATACATATACTAATAATGTCTAATGGTGTTTTGGAATTTTCAAAATGTTATAATTAATAATAACATCAGCTACACCATGGTCTACGGTCTCCATATTGCATTACCATCCAGTTTATTAGTGCATTCAGTTTACTAAAAAATTACACTCGTGTCAAAATGATGGAGAATATTTTAACATAGATTCATATACTAGACCCGTGGGCACGTAGTTAGTCAGAACATCTGATGACATGGTGAAAGTGCACGTTGACAAAACAGGTCGCAGTAAAAAGATATTTGAAGGATAAATAGATAGGTAAGGTTGTTGATGACCAACGACGGTTAAACATATTGTTCGACAATGCGTAGGCGGCACACACTGCAACGAAAAGATAACATGTTACCTATAGTTGGATAGATTAAACCCTAGATTTGACGCTTGGTGTTTTGTTAAAAAAAGGAATATTCTTCAATGTGAGGCGACATTTTCGTCAATAGCGAGGTGTTTGTACTGATTTTATCAATTTCAAAATCCGTCGGATCAGTCTATTAAACTTAGTATTTCAGAGGTGCTCATAGAAATAGGATATGCGTGTGTGCGTTCATAGATGTGAGTGTATGTTCGTATTTGTGAGCATCTGCATTGTACTAGGTATTTCAAAAACATGGTTTCACAATAAAGCTAGAGAGTGGATAAAGCTGGGTATTTGAAGAACCATGTGGTGGTCAAGCATATTGATTAAGAATAGGGAATTTAATTTCTTCATTCCTTTGTTCTGCTTAACTTTGTCCATGCTATGAAACTCGCTTATTTTTCTCTCGCTCTTCTGTGAAACACTCAGAAAAGGTCAAACTAGACGATGTTGTCGGGTCAAGGCCTGACAAGTGGGACCACGTAGGACTTGATGCTCTTTTACTGTTGCGTGTTAACGAGTGGAGCCACATAAGGCCGTGATCACGCTTGGCTGTTGCGTTCGGATGAGTGAGGACTGTCTCTCTCGCTCACTTCACTGCACCTAGACCCAAACTAAAAACAAATCAGAGCATTTTTGTCTCTCTCACTAACCTCGTGTCTCTCTTTCTTGAAACAAATCAAAGCATCACTTCTCTCCCTTTCTCACCTCATTCATACTTTTTCCCTATTTGGTAGCAAATCTATAGCAATTTCTTTTTTTTTCCCTTTCTTACCTATTTCAAGATATCACACCGCCATCATCTAATAAACATCAAGAAACAAATGTAGATAGAAGGTACATAGCATATACATATATGCAGTATAAAATCTAACATTAAGGTTCACCACACATGATTCTAACAACAACCAACACACATAGTTCAACAAGATAAGCTTCTTACGAAGCAGCAACACACAAAAACTAAGTTCATACATATAGACAGTTCAACGGGCAAGAGTACGAGCTTCTTCAAGCCTTCCTTATCGCTTCCTCATCCCGCTGGCGTTTTCTCTCATTCTTGCTGCCCAGACCCTTTATATTCGGTGGCTTGGGCTTGGGAGGCGCTACCTTACCCCGCTGGATGGCCAAGTTATAGAAGTGTCACAGGTCAAGCCTGAACATCTAGTGCTTAGTCCTGAAGGCATACGCGTTCACGTTCTCTCTCACCTTAGCATGGGAGGAGGCAAGGATTTCAGCATGCCTTACGATGTTGTTGAAGTCGTTGCCGATGGCTCTGTTGTAGAAGGGGCATCTGTAGAAATCTCCAACCCATATTGATCGAGACTGCCCGGCTGTAGCCTCCTCAAGATGTGTCGAGACTTCTTAGGGAAGGACTCATCATTGATGTCTACCTGTTACATAGAAAAACCGAGTGAAATAAATTAATAATGATCAAAGGGATCCCATGATCAAAATATTAATCTGACAAAAATAAATGAGGCAGCCTCAGTTATATATTGGACACACTTATTTTTATAGAAGGAGTCAGTGAACCAAAGATCATTCACAACAAATTTGTACACACCAATGGTTTATTGACCCCACCCTGAACATATCAATCATTTGAGTGCCCAACAATTCATCATCAGCAAAAATATGATCCCCCTCCCTATTAATTTACACGTGTAACATGCATAAAGTAACCGAGTGAGTGTAATTATTTGCATAAATTAACCAACTAAGTTTAATTCCCCAATCCCCAAATCTATCAACTATTGACCCAAAAGTATAGATCCATGCTAGCAGTAACTAGGGTTGAACTCTAACTATTAACCAAAGCAAAAAAGAACATAGGATTCAAAAGAACATGGTCGGATTCAAAAGAAACGATTGGATTCAAACAGAAACAAAGCTGCCAAACCCTAGGTACCATATGTGAGCACAACTGGCCTGAATATAACACAAAATGTACATGGACAAACCCTAGGTACCATATGTGATCACGGTCGACCGAAAACTAACACAAAAGGGATGAAGGGACCAAACCCTAGTTATGTCCAACTCTTTATCGATGATTTTCTTGTCGCAGGGGTCCGGTGGCGCGATGTAGGGCTCCTCGTCGAAGTTGAGCGGCACCTTGCTGTGACCACCTCCTTCAGCTCCGGCGGTTGCCTCCGATTATCCATGACGAGGGGTAACCTCAACAATGTCCATGGTTATGGACTTAGGGTTTTGTGGAAAAGAGAGCGCTGGTGGTTTTGTCGGCTAATTAGACAAACAAGGAAGTCAATGTAGTCTGATTATGGTGGAAACACAAGTACAAAGTCGTTGGTTCGCTAGATGCGTTCTAGCTCTCGACGGATTTCTTCTTGCTGAAAAACTAAGGTGTCCTCTCCGTCGGCTCCTCCTAGCCTTTATATGAGAGGCTAGGTCCTAGAGCTGTATACTGATAGGTTACATGTTACCTTTACAATACTAAATTTATGTCAATTTGCCTTTCTATCTTGACCGCCAAGCCAAACTCCTGTTCGCCAGATGCTTCCAAGACTCCTTATCTCGTGTGGGCCGCATAGGCCATATCTATAACGCGCCTAGGGTAACAAATCAGGGGAACCCGATACGTCATACCCATGTCAATTCGTCTTTAGCTGCAGCGAGGATGGAGTACAAGGCTCCATCGCCAGTGGGGATGGAGGACTTGGCTCCAACGGTAGCGGGGATGGATGCCTTGGCTCCAGTGCCTGCGACGACCACTGATTTCTCCATCGCCGATGGTGGGGAGCGAGTGAAGGTTTTTCCTTGGCAGAGTAGGGAGCGGCTACGTGAGGGAGTGAATGAGAGGGGAGGCAGATAGAGAGAGATAGGCTCTATATGGTGAGCCACCGATGTTTCTTGATGCCATGAGTACTCGTACACTACTGCACCATTGACACGTGTACGGTTTTGTAGCATAGGCACGCACACGTACTCAGACAGTGCACACGTGCATGGTACCACATGGTGCACCATGAACACACTTGTATTTCTCAGTACTACCCCTGATTAGTTGGCTATACTTAGTTTTAACCTTCAGTTGGTGGTCAACATGGGTCAACATGGCTTAAAACATAGCACACCTTGTGGAAATGAACCAAAATTTGGCACACTTGTGTATATTTGAGTTACAAAAAATTTGACATAGGGTTTGAAGATAAAACATTCCTGGGTATTCAAGGTATTTTACAGAAATTCTGTCGATTTTGCTGGATTTAGGGTTAGTGTTGAGTCATTTTAGGCACAACTAATTCATAAAAAATGAAAAAAATAGTGACACCTTTGCAAGGAGTCTTGTTATGTGACCTATAACCTAGGAAAAATAAGAAACATCGAGTAATTAAGTTTTTCCTGAAATCACTTCTCAAAATAAGCTACTAGGTATGAAGATGCATGGCATTCATCTCAAGTGTATCTTGCTAAAAACATAGTTTGTCTGAATGAGGCCATATTTGACACACTAGAGTATCTTTGAATTCCAAATAATTTCATGTAGGCCAAGGTGGATTTATTTGTACAAAACTTACATTTTACCTTTTTAGTGCCAAAAAATTGAAACTCCCTTAATATTATTTTTCTATTTTTGTGCCCTTGGTTCCCTTAGTAGTACTTAGTTTACCTCTGGATATAAACTTGTGCTCCGTTTTGCCCTATCTCTTGTCTCAAACTCTCATAAAATCTAAAACTTTTCCTCAGTTTTGCCATATCGCTTGTCTTAAACTCTCAAAAAAGCTCAAACATGTGCTCATTTTGGCTGATGCGCCCTGGTTCCTCGAGATCATTGTCACATGGATCATGTCACCAACCATTGACCCCAGTGATCTAACAGGCAGCATAAGCCCTCGATCACTCCCACTCCACCCCTCTCTCCGTTGGCGTACCATGCCCCCACTCGCCAACACCCCCTCTCTATTGGTGGACCATCGCCCCCAATTTCTAGACCTCTCTCTCTCTTCCAATCATGGCCACCTTCTCTTGCATGTATTTTATGTTGACTGTGGAATATACAATTTGAATGTACAGTTGAGAGTTGAATATATAAGATCAAGATTTTCTTAGGACAAAATTAATATGTCCTCAAGAGTTGTTATATCAACTACTTTTAATGATCAAGAACCCCTCCAATATCTCTCATATACATCTAGTGAATCCAATATCTCTCATATGTCATCAAGAGTTGTTATATCATAGACTTTAAATTTCTATTCTTTGGTTTGAGTAAAATGAGATCAAATGCCAACATTATCAAATTATAACATGATCAAATGCCAACTCACTTTCTATTCATTGGACAAAATATAAACTTCATTAGCACCCCTCCTTACGTGGGGTATCACGTTAATGCCCATACTTGATGAACTTGGGTTTTGAGGAAGAGCGGTGCGATGAAGACTTCATCGGCTAACAAACAAGCACACAGGGACACGAGGTTTATCCAGGTTCAGGACCCCAGAGGTAAAACATTACTCCCGCTTGTATGTTGATTGATGATGAACCGAAGGTTTATAAGGTTGACGAGATGGCAATGGAGCACAAATTGAATATGGAGGTGTATGAGCGAGAGATTGATTACCCTCCTTGTTTCTTCCTCCTGGCCTTTTTATGGGGAGGCTAGGTCTTGGGAAGCATCCAACTCGTTTACAAGTTTGAGGGCCAAACCCTAAATTTTCCTATCTAGTCTTGTCGTATCCGCCAAGGAGTCAAATCCTTCATGGGCTTGGCCTCACCCGAATCGCCATGGGATTCACCATCATTAGCGGATCATTACATGGGCCTCCTGTCGGGCTAGACCAGATAGGCTAGTATTATAGGTACCTGTAGAACATACCTATGTCAGTAGCTCCTGAGTGTCCATTCGAATCATAGATTAGGATGGAGACTTAGAAGGTCGTCTTCATCAGAGGTGTGTACTTAACACCTGAAAGTATATCATGCTGATTCATTCGATTCATAGGGATTGTTATGTACATGTCTGGTTCATCCGCCGGATCGGGACCAGTTAGTTGCTCTCGAGAAGAAAGAACATCACCTACTCAAACTCAAGTCCCTGGAAACTGTTGGAGATATGCCCAAGAGGCAATAATAAAGTGGTTATTATCACATCTTTATGTTTATGATAAATGTTTAGATCCCATGCTATAATTGTATTAATTGGAAACATTAATACTTGTGTGTTTTGTAAACAATAAAAGAGTCCCTAGTCAGCCTCTTGTTAAACTAGCTTGTTGATTAAGAGATGATCATGGTTTCCTAATCATGGACATTGTATGTTATTAATAACAAGATCATATCATTAGGAGAATGATATGATGGAGACACACCCATAGTAAGCATAGCATAAGATCAAGTCATTAAGTTCTTTTGCTACAAGCTTTCAGATACATAGTAACCTAATCCTTCGACTATGAGATCATGTTAATCACCAACACCAGATGAATGCTTTGATGAAATCAAACACCACTTCATAACTGGGTGGTTATAAAGGTGGAATTGGGTATTCTGAAAGTATGCGTTGAAGCGAATGGATCAAGAGTGGGATTTGTCCATCCAAATGACAGATATATATATATACTCTGGGCCCTCTCGGTGGAGTGTCATCCAATTGGCCTGCAAGCATGTGACTAGGTCACAAGGGATGTCACATCACAGTACGAGTAAAGAGTACTTATCGGTAACGAGGTTGAACTAGGTATGGAGATACCAACGATCGAACCTCGGATAAGTAAAGTATCATGGGACAAAGGGAATCACTATCATATGTTAAATGGTTCATTCGATCACGAAGTCATCATTGAATATGTGGGATCCATGATGGATCTCTAGGTCCCTCTATTGGTTATTGTTCGAAGAGGTGTCTTGATCATGTCTACATAGTTCACAAACCATAGGGTGACACACTTAAGGATTCGATGTTGTTTAAGTAGGTATGGAATATGAGTTGGAGAGCGAATGCTATTCGGAGTCTCGGATTGGATCCAGGACATCACGAGGAGATTTGGAATGTTTCGGAGAATAACATTCATATAAGGAAAGTCATTTTCCGGGGTTCGTAAATTTATTGGTGTTTTGACCAGAAGGTTCTAGAAGGGGGCCACCAGTGGGGCCACCATACCGGGAGGGGCCACATGCCGAGGGTATGTCGAGGGGGCCATGGGCCAGCCGCACCATGACCCAAAGGGCCCAACCGGCTAGCACAAGGAAAGGGGCAAAAACCCTAATATGGTAGGAGGGGGAAACTAGGGGGGCAAGTTCCTCTTCTCCCTCTTGGCCGAGTTGGGGAAGGATTCAACTAAGGGCTGGGAACCCTTGGCTGCACCCCTCTATATAAATAGGGGTGGGGGCGCACCCCCTTGTCCCTTGCACCTCATCCCTAGGCGCCACCCTCCTCCTCCTTCCTCCTGCTCCGGCTTAGGCGAAGCCCTGCAGGAAGTTCTCCTCCACCACCACCACGCCGTCGTGCTGCTGGGATTCCAAGGGGATCTACTACCTCTGCTGCCTGCTGGAACAGGGAGAGGAAGGTCTTCATCGACTATAAGTTATGGTTTGGGATAAAACCCAAGTTGTCCTTTCTTAAACATTGGTATGCTAGGCATAAGTAAAATGTTTACAATCAAAGTCGGATGAGCATGTCTTTGTAGGTTATTTAGAATAACCGTTGGGTATTCCTTCATAACACCGAAGACAAAAGTGTTTGTCGCTTAGAACGTCGAGTTTCTTGAGATGGAATTTTTCATGAAACGTTAAGTGGGAGGACAATAGAACTTTGATGAGGTTATTGAACCTTAGCTATGTGTGCTGAGTTGCGCAACACCGGAAAGTGTTTCGGAGGAAGCAACAATGCTCATGGCTCACGTCCCTCAAAGGTTGTGGTCATGGAGGTCTAAGTTTCTATTGAACCAAGTAGGTCGGGTAATCAATCAAATACCAAGATTTGAGAATTAAATCATTATTGTTTGACAATGATGAACTGACTACATGCAAATAAGCGATGATGGGACCTGACTCCGTCAAATGGCTTGAAGCCATAAAATCCGTGATATTTCCATACACGAGAAATCAAGTTTTTGAACTTGGAAGACCCTCCGGAAAGGTGTAAAATCTATTGGTAGTATTTGGATCTATAAATAGACATGGATGTTTCACATCTATGAAATTGTCGACATGTGAATAAAGAGTTTACGACAATGTTCAAGAAGTTGACTATGACAAGATTTGATCTTTCATAGAGATATTTAGTCTAGACGGATTAATGTAGCAACCACTACATATAACTTTTGGTATATGGTAGTTGAACAAACAAAATAAAGTTCTTCTAATAGAATGGTTACATAGGATGTGTACATGACATGATCCAAAGGGTTTTGTTAATTCAAAGGATGATAAAGAGCATGCAAACTTCAATGGTTGAAGTAAGCATCGCGGAGTTGGAATCTTCACCGTGATGAAACTGTTAAAAGGTTTAATTTCATATTTGCAAAGAAATTAAGTAGGAGCGCTAAGACATATTTCTGATACATTATGTGAAAGACATATTGCTAATTGGAGATGATGAATCTTTTGTTGACACAGGTTAAGAATTTCATCTCGATGAAAGACTTAGGCAAAACCCGAATATTTGTCATCAATGTCTATGTGGACAGATTGAGACGCTAATATGGTTGTGCCAAATGTACATAGATGAGATATTGAATGAGTTCAGTATGGAAAATGACAAGAAAGTTTCTTACCACACAGAAAGAATTGAATCAAGATTCAAGTGTATTGACACTTAGTAAGTGAAATGAGATTCAAGTGTATTGACACTTGGTGAGTGAAATCACAAGAATATTTTGATCAATCATATCGTGATATGTACACATCAAAATATGTCCTATGCTATAAATGTTATGAGCATATACCAGAATGATTCATAAGATGATCATTGGATGATAGTAAGGATATTCTTATAATTTTTTGAAAGAACTAAGAATATGTTATTTATATATAGGTGACAAATAGATGCATAGTTCATTGTAAAGGGTTAGATTGGTACTAGTTTTTTCATGATAGACAAATTTAGTTTATCTCAATTTAAACTATGGGTGGCACAATGTAATGGAAAGGAGATTCCATAACGGATTTGGATGAGTTCCAAAGTTAAGACATTATGACAGATACTACAACAAAAGGCTAAGTATATGACTGCTATTGTAGCAGCTAAAGAGGGCACTTGTGTCAAGTAGTTTGTTATCAAACTAGGTGTGGTTCACGGCGGACTAGTACTATGAAGATATATTGTACGACAATTGTATCGACATGATTTAACTCCTAGGAACTAAAGGTCTCACCAAAGGACCAAATTTATACAATGCCATCTCATTAGAGAATGAGTGATGTGTAGAGACGCAAAGACATGCAAATACACATGGACCTAAAAGTGTCAGATCCGAGATTATGTTTACTACTAGCAATCGTGTATATACAACACCATAAATCCATAGGTGTTGAATGCACAAATTTTTCAAACTAGATTATTGACTCTAATGCAAGTGGGAGACTATTGGAGATATGCCCAAGAGGCAATAATAAAGTGGTTATTATTATATCTTTGTGTTTATGATAAATTTTTTACATCCCATGCTATAATTGTATTAACCATAAACATTAATACTTGTGTGTTTTCTAAACATAAAAGAGTCCCTAGTAAGCCTCTTGTTTAACTAGCTTGTTGATTAATAGATGATCATGGTTTCCTGATCATGGACATTGGATGTTATTAATAACAAGATCATATCATTAGGAGAATTATGTGGTGGACACACACCCATAGTAAGCATAACATAAGATCAAGTCATTAAAGTTCGTTTGCTACAAGCTTTCAAATACATAGTAACATAATCCTTCGACCATGAGGTCATGTTAATCACCAACATCGGATGAATGCTTTGATGACATCAAACACCACTTCGTAACTGGATGGTCATAAAGGTGTCATTGGGTATTCTGAAAGTATGCGTTGAAGCGCATGGTCACCGATTGACTTGCAAGCATGTGACTAGGTCCTAAGGGATGTCATATCACTGTACGAGTAAAGAGTACTTATCGGTAACGAGGTTGAACTAGGTATGGAGATATCGACGATTGAACCTCAGATAAGTAAAGTATCGTGCGACAAAGGGAATCGGTATCGTATGTTAATGGTTCATTCGATCATGAAGTCATCGTTGAATATGTGGGAGCCACTATGTATCTCCAGGTCCCTCTTTTGGTTATTGATCGGAGAGGTGTCTCGATCATGTCTACATAGTTCGTGAACTGTAGGGTGACACACTTAAGGAATCAATGTTGTTTAAGTGGATATAGAATAAGTTGGAGACCGAATGTTGTTCGGAGTCTTGGATTGGATGTAGTAAATCACGAGGAGATCCGGAATGGTCCAGAGAATAAGATTCATATAAGGAAAGTCATTTTCCGGGGTTCCAAAATGTTTTCGGTGTTTTGACAAGAAGCTTCTAGAATGTTCTAGAGGGGCAACCAGTGGTCCCACCACCCCGGAAGGGGACACTTGGGCTAAGGCATGTCGTGGGGGACCTTGGGCCAGCCGCACCAAGCCCAAGGGGTCAAACCGGCCACCAAAGGGTTTATGGGGAAAGCCCTAAGATGGAAAGAGGGAAACTTGGGGGTAAGTTCCCCCCTTCTCCCTCTTGGTCGCCGACTTGGGGAAGGACTTGGCCAAGATCTAGGAACCCTGGCTGCACCCCCTATATAAAGAGAGGAGGAGAGGGCGCACCTCTGCCCCCTTCCTTCTAACCCTAGCCGCCACCCTCCTCCTCTTTCTCCTGCTCTGGCTTAGACGAAGCCCTGCAGGAAGTCCTCCACCACCACCATGCCGTCATGCTTCTAGGATTCCTAGGGGATCTACTACATCTGCTTCCTACTGGAACAGGGAGAGGAATGTCTTCATCGACTCCGTACGTGTGACCGAGTGCGGAAGCGCTGCCGGAAGGATCGTTAACACGATCTTGAGATCGGCAAGTGATCGACTACATTAACCACGAGATCCGATCTCGTTAACCTTTGGATCTACGAGGGTTAGTTCTCTACATTCTCATTGCACTGTGATGGCTATGTGTAGAGCCTGTTGGGAACCCAAAGAGCAAGGTGTGAAGCAGTACAGCAGCAAGCCTTCCCTCAGTAAGAAACCAAGGTTATCGAACTAGTAGGAGGAAGGAAACGTCACATAGGTGTTGCAAGCAACGCAGAAACCTGCACAACACAAACTCAAGACTTTGCCCCAACGAATTAGTGAGGTTTTCAAGCTCACCGGTTTGCTGTAACAAAGGATTAAACGTATGGTGTGGAAGGTGATGATGGTTTGCAGCAAGTAAACAATAACAATGGAAGATGTATCAATGGTAAAGATTGGACCGGGGTCCATAGTTCACTAGAGGTGCTCTCCTTAGATAAACAACATGGCATGAAGGGTAAACAAATTACAGCAGGACAATTGACAGGAACTGAGCAAGGCATAACAATGCAATACCAGACAAAAAGATCCTATGAGATTCGATTGAGCAATACAACAAGATACATAGACCTCCATCCAACTGCATCTATGACTAGTAGTCCACCTTTGGGTTATCATCTGAACCCCCCAGTATTAAGTTGCAAGCAACAGACAACTGCTTTAAGCAAAGTGTCACATCCCAAGATTTTCCAAATCTTGTAATGTGAAAAATAAATGAATAAAATAAAACTTTGTTGATTTTCAGGGTGAGAAGAAACTTTTGATTCCAATTGGAAACTTTCAAAACCTATTTGGATCAAATAAAATCCTAAAGGGATTTAAAAAGATAAATAAACAATAAAGTTAAAAATATTTGGAATTACTATTTTGGATCTTTTAATAAAAGATTTGGTTTTCAAAAGAAAAGGTAGATTTATAAATAAAGATTATTTTATAGAGCCAAATTAAACCTTGGCCAAGATTTTGAAACAAAAGGTTTTTCTTTGATTAAAAGAGTAAAGGTTTATTTAAACAAAATAATGAGGATTTATTAATATCCAGTTTTATTAAAAATAAAGACTTTTCCCATTTTAAATAAACACTAAAACTTATTAAATTATTTTAAATAAGTTTTCCAAGTATTTTATATTCTCAATTAAAACCTACTGAAGTGTTTTTGGTTTTATTTTAGATTTCAAAATAAAGATTTTAATAAATCCTATTTGAAATAAATGAATAAGGTCTATTCATTTAATTATTATTGGACCCTAAAATAAAAATGTTATTTTATTTTAAACAAGTTTTCCAAGTATTTTATATTTTCAAATAAAACCTACTGATTTTGGTTTTGATAATATTTAGATTTCAAATGGAGTTTTTAAATAAAACAAATCCTATTTGAATTATTAACTAAGGTCTATTTTAATTAATTATTAAATAGATCTTAAAATAAAAATATTATTTTGGGACTTTGGTTTGTGTTGTTAAACAGAACCAAATTCAATTGCAAAGTGTGGTGGAAGTTTGGAATGTTTTGAATGTTTGATTTGTTTGTTTGAAATTCAATCAGGAAATTCAAACAGAAAAAGAGAAAAGATTCAGAACAAAAAAATATGCAAAGGACACAGCCCAGCCGGCCAGCCCAACAAGCCTAACATCAAGCCCACCCCACTCTCTCTCGCGAAACGTTTTTCACCAGAAACAGAACCCACAGAGTCAATGACACGCGGACCCCACCTCCCCTCTCTCTCTCTGTCGCTGCCAGCGGACCCCACCGCCAGCTCATCTTCTTCCTCCCCACGACGACCATGCCGGCTGTTTCCTGCCGTTGATGCCGCGGTTAAATTTGCCTTAACGCCTTCGCCATTACTCGCTGCGACCACGCACGTTAAAGCGTCTCCCTCTCCTCTCTCGTTCCCCTCTGTCGCCCCACCTCAACACGCCCCCAGGCCGCCCAATTCGTCGCCACACCACCCTCTGTCCGACGACACTCCGGCGACGATTCCGGCCAGTATTCACCACCCCTTACCTCCCCGAGCACACATGCAAGCTCCCCAGACCCTGGCGCATCTTTCTACATCCGCAGCTCCCTCGCGCGCGCCTCTGAGCCTCGACAGCGACGACTCCAAGCGTCGGCCCCGTCTGCTTCCTCTCCGGCGACCCTCCCCGTAAGCATGCGTCCGCCCCTCTCCTTCCCGATGACACTCCTGCACTCACCGTACTCGCCCGCATCTAACCGCGCACTTATTTTGCTTGGGGACGATTTGCAGCCTCGCCCTCGACCACGACCGTGCGTGACCGACGCCAGCAAGAACTCCGGCGAGCCATTACCCTCACCTCCGTGTGCCCCTTGACTCCTCGAGAACACCTTGAGCTTCCCCAGGCTTCTGTGAACGCGGTGAGCATCTTCCCATCCTCTCTCGCTTCCTTCTTCGCCAGCACCTTCACCACCTGAGCGCTCCGCCGCCAGTAGCCACCGCAGCGCCGCCCGTCTCTGGCAAGTGTGCTAGATGTCGTGCGATTAGGATCCAGCGGCTAGGATAGAAGCTAGGCGAAAGGGTAAGTAGCATCTGCGCGCCGTGCGATATGACTTGATCCAACGGTCTGTGTTAGTCGATCCACGCGAAACGTTTTCGACGAATAGGAATCAGACGCGTGTCCCAGAGTTTGTTATAAAAACAGATTTGAATCTATTAGACTTGTGATTTTGTAAAATCCATAACTTTAGTTCCACACGTACAAAATTTGCAAACTTTATATCAATGGAATCAGTGGAACAAGCCCTAGCTAACCATGCCATTTGTTTAGTAAAAAGCTTCTGGAAAAATGTTTGTTTTTGCAGAAACATTTGTATGCTTGTTTAGATTATAAAAATTGTTCAAAAATGATTTTGGTGATAAAATCTTTGGAAAATGGTGTGATTTGAACCTACTGACCATAGGAAACACTTTGTGGTTTCAAAAATGTATTTGGTGAAGAAAAAGAATGATTCTTTGATTTAAAACCAATTCTAGTCAAATAAAATTATAGTTTATTTATTAAAAATGGTTTTGGAAGAAAACCTTTGGGAAATGTTTTGTTTTAAACTCTCTGACCCTAAACACAAAGTTTTATGGTTAGAAAACATATTTTGTGAATCCTATAGATTAATGCCTTAGTAAAAAATATTTCTACACCACATAAAATGATACCTTGTTTTGAAAATGGTTTATGAAGTGAAATCTTTTGCAAATGACTTTGCCACTTTATAAAATGACCATTAGGTGTTTTCAAATGTTTATGACCCATTAGGAACCACTTTTTCAAATAAAACAAAGCTTGGCATGTTTGCATGCATTACCTTGACTTTATGATTTTATGTGATGAATTGCTTGAATGGGAGATTGAAATATTGTTTGCTTGATTGAATTGTAGTGACTTGAAGTGTGTGAACATTGCAAAGATCAAAGAAGTGAACCTATACTCTACCAAAAAGGCAAGTGATGCTTCATACTTTTGTCCCATTACTTTCACTATGCATTAGTGATTTTTCTAAGTAACACTTGCATGGAATTTTGCTAAGTATAAACCTTGCTATGGGAAATCCTAGTACAGGAAACCTTAGTAAAATTTCCTAAGTTAAGACTCCTACTACTATCATGCTAGCTTAGCTAATAGAAAACAAGGGTGGAAATATATTCACACTATGGAAAGTTTCTAAGTCTTAGGACTTGTGTTTTTGTTTAATAAAACAACTAAGTTAATGAATCACCTGGGTGGAATGGTAATTGCTTGGTGGTTTTTGGTTGAGTGGTTACACAAGGCCAGGGGACTGGTGAACCTTGTGTATCTCACTTGTGGATGGCCACCCAGGAACAAAAAGATTTGAGACGTCAAATGTTGAGAAGCTTCAAGTGCAACCACTTGGCATTATGGGCTCTGCCTGGATCACATAGGTTGCTAGAACTTAGTCATTTGGACAGATGGTGGTAGTGGGATGATAGGTTGGAACGCGTCCATTTGGCTAAGGGAAGGCTTCTAAAAGGTCCTGTTTTGGGAAACCAAGTCTGGTGGGGAAAGTGCACAACCTCTGCAGATGGAAAAATGTAAGTACTTAGCCAAGTCGATGGCAATGGACAACTTGAGCATCAAGACATGGAAGCTATCAAGAATCTCATCACTCCAACTTCTAAGTAAAAACTTGTGGGTGAACAAGGGTGAAGGACCTCAATGTCTATTGATGGTTTCTTGGGAAATTTTTTGACAAAGGAAAACTTAGTGTTTTCAACTAATAGGCAAAACCTATTTTGAGCAAAGCAAGCCAAGCTACACTTAGCCAAATTTCATATAGTAATATAGTCCACTTAAAATTTACTAAGGTATCACTTGCCAATACTATTCCAAAGTATTGACCCACTGTGGCTGTAACTTGTGATGTTGCAGGTTACTCTGATGAGGATTAGGTGTCATGAGTCTACACTCAACATGTTTGCCTGTGGCACATGAAGATGAAGACTTATATTTATTTACTTATTCCAAACTCTTGTATTAGGCCTGTGGCCTTGAGTTGTAAAGACTATGTTTTATCTCTGGAATGGATGTAATAAATGACCTTTGTATCTGTGTACTTCATCTTAAACTGTGGATTCTAGCAATGATCCAGGGACCAGCATTGCAATCACAGGGATCCTTTTCCTTTACAAAGGAGGGATCTTACACAAAGTGTGTAAGGTAAACAATCCACTTGTTCTATGAACAAGAGACCGTTGTTTTCTCCCTATTAGCAATAGCACATCTACAACCGAAGAGATTTCTCTCACTTCCCTTGGAAACTAGAGGCATGAACCCACTATCAAGCATAAATACCCCCTCTTGGAGTCACTAGCAACTACTTGGCCAAGATAGCTACTAACAACAGAGAGCATGCAAGATCACAAACAACACAGACATGATAGAATCATAAAGACAAAACCATTAATCAATCTGACATAGTAATCTCAATATCCATCGGATCCCCGCAAACACAACATGCATGATTACAAATAGATTAAATCTTGATCATGAACGGAGCTCACAAGATATATACATGAAAGCACAAGGAGGAGATACAACCAGCTAGCTACTACATGGACCCATAGTCCAAGGTGGAACTACTCACGCATCATACCGGAGAAGAAGGCCTCCAGGATGATTTCCCCTCCGACAGGGTACCAAGAAGAACTTCAGATCCCCCCGATCTAGGGACGATGGTGGCGGCATCGGCTACAGACGGTTTCATGGAGTTTTGATCGGGTGCCTAGGGTTTATGCATCGGGGGCTTCTTATAGGCGAAGAGGCGAGGCTGGGAGGCGACCAGGGGGGCCACACCCTGCCTAGGCGCGGGCCCACCCTGGCTGTGCCTAGGGGGGGGGGTGTGGCGGCCCTTGCTCGCCTCTCTGTCTCTCCTCTGGACTTCGTGTCGCCCACGGTAAAATATTGACTTTGGCTTTTGTCCCGTCCAAATCCGAGAATATTGATTTTCTGCCTTTCTGGAACCAAAAACAGAAGAAAACAGTCAACTGGCACTGTGGCAACTTGTTAATAGGTTAGTTCCAGAAAAGATATAAAACACCTCAAAGTGTAGAGAAAGCAAAGCAAAGTAGATACTAAACAAGCATGGAACATCAAAAAGTATAGATACGTTTCCGACGTATCAAGCATCCCCAAGCTTAATTCCTGCTCGTCCTCGAGTAGGTAAGTGATAAAAGAATAATTTTGAGGTGACATGCACCATCAAAACCAAGATCAAACCATTTGCAAGCATTGAAAGCTGGGATCAAAGAACTCTAAACATGTGCATGAAAGATGGAGTTCTAACAATAAGACAAAGTAACTATGCATGCAACATGAAAGGCTACAAACAAAGATCATGAATAACATGCATTGAAAAATGTTTGTTTGTTTCACATACAGAAAACATGGCTTAGTGGCAATCAGCTTGTCCCTCATAGAGTAGCAAATAGATGCATAGGACACCTTCAAAGTTCATAAGGGTGACTAGAAATAATTAGCACAAGAACAAGTAATATCACAATATGGATCAATCAATAAGTTTTGGGACACTGCACATAGAACTAAGAATGGAAACTATGCTCTCTTAATGGTGCCTAAAGGTAGAAGGTGGAGACTCAATAATTGTGGAAGAAAGGCCCTTCATAAAGGGAAGCAGGGATTTCAAGTTTCAAAAAGAGCTTCCAAAAATTATGGTACTTGTTAGCTTTCAGCCCTCAATGCCCCTATTATAAGCATCTTGAAATGATTAAGGTTAAAAGTGAACAAACTATGGAGTATATGCTTGACGAAGTATAAGTTGGCAATCTCAAGTCCCTTGAATACGAGGGCCACACCTCATGCTACTCAACTTCAGTCACTTGTAAGTTCTTGTCATTGTAAGTACATGCGTATCATAGAGAACCGCCAATGGGGTACCCCTTGCACATGGTACATGAGCTATCCAATAACCAAAATGACAAGGCAAGCAGACAATGAGCATCTCAACGATCTTTTTATTTACTATGTGCATAGATTTTTATTGAGAATGCTTCATAGATAACTCACTATGGTGGTGCTGCAAGTTTCCACCATGATTAGGCATTTCTTAGGCTTGCGGCCCGGGCGTTTCTCTCACACAAAATACAAACTCCATGGACTTACAAGTTCCCTCTTTATTTCACAACGGTGACATCCATAGACAAAAGAGCATGATATCAACCGAGTACAAAGTACAAGTGCAATGTTGAAAACGTTCCCCATGACAACATGGTTCTGCTAATTCCAACGTATAAGTGCAAGCATATACAACATAGACGACACAATGGTTCAAGTTTATTAGGGGCAAAGAATATAAAGTGTGCCATAAAGTTTGTGAGGGCTTTAATCACTAAGTTTTCACATAACAAAATAGTTTTTAATTGGAAGATAGCTGAAAACAAGAATATACTTGGAATGGTGTAACACACCATGCATAGGGGTTTATAGTGGACAATTTGGAATAACTTGGTTTCTTGGGAGTTGGAAGCATGAGTAGAGCTTACTCATACAAGTGGAGGCTAGCAAAGACTGGGAGCAACCAACTAAGAGAGCAATAGTGGCCATAATCATGCAGAGCGACAAAACATTACTAATCAAAGAATAGAGTGGTACTACAAGTCAAGGACTAAATGATCATAGAGGCTATGGTGACTTGTCATAGTCATAACATGGTGTGAGAATGTGCCAAGTCAACCCAAACAAAGCATTAAAGGAGAATACCACAATACTATGCTTTTTCATGCTAAAACAACGCATAATTTCTTCAAGGCACATTAAGCAATCCCAATTGTTTGGAACAAGACATGCTACAACAATAATCACTAAGAATAAGGTCAAAAAAACACCTAGCATGTCATGCTAAAGTCTAAGTCACAGTCAATGCAAGCTCCTATTGCAATTTCAAGCAGGAACTTTCTACTCCTTTCCAACACCAATTGACTTATTCGAAACAACACAGCAAGAACGGGGGTCCAAACTACTTTATTCAAGCAAACTAAACAAACTAAGAAAAGCAAACGAAAACTAAGACGCTCCAAGAACAACACAACTGTGCATAAAACAATAAAAACGAAGTGTCTAGACAGACCTGAGCTTTTTATTGATGAAGAAGGGGATGCCTTGGGAATCCCCAAGCTTTAACGCTTGTACCTCTTGGATATTTCTTGGGGTGACACCATGGTGGCATCCCCAAGCTTAAGATTTTTTCATTCTTCATCTCATTACATCATTCTCTCTCTACACCTGAAATTTTTTCTTCATACAAAACTTCACACAATCTTCATTAACAACATTACTGTATTCAAAAGATAATAGACCTTTAGGCAAATCTTTGAAACAGCAAGACTTTTCACTAAAAACACAAGCTACTGTAGCAACTCCTTCAAAAAGCTCAATTCCCTAAAAGAAAACTCAAAAAGAAATCGATAAGAAGCAAATGCAAATAATGACAGAAATCTGTCAAAACAGACCAGCAGGTAGAAACCGATTTTTTAGAAAATCTTATGTTGCTAAAATCAAAACTTGTTGAACTAGAGAAAGTTAGCTAACATACTGGGGGATTTATTCGTAAATTTTCAGCTCAATCCGACTTACATAGACTCCTCACGAATTTTTATGGTGGAGGACAGAAATCTGTTTCGGGACAACAACTCCCCAAATCTTACTTCCCTCTCATTAGAGGTCATTTTTGGCACAAAAAACAAAAAGGATAAGGAGAAGTCATTGCTGAAGTAATAACTTCCAAGACTCAAGGGAACTCTTTGGTTATCTCCCAACAAATACTTTTTTAACGCCTTTAAGTTAGGCACAAGAAGCAAGAAGAATCAAGTATTTTCAAATGAGGCATTAATATCAATACTTGCAAAGTCTTCAATTATGAAAGGTATCTCATCCAAATGGGTTTTGGAGGATCCCTTCTCATCTCTCTTTGGTTTACTGCTTTCATCAAAAAGATTTTCAGGAGCAATCCAATCAAAATTCTTTTCAAGGCTTCATGCATTCCAACAAGCTTAAAGGGCATGGGTATCTTAAATTCCTCTCTAAGATTAGTTTTATCAGAAGTACCCACAACATCTACACTTGAGCCTAGCATATTGAAACACTCAAAGACCTTTTTGGCTTCCCTAGCAACATCATGGAACTCTTTTAGTAGAGTTTCAAGAATGAATTCTGTCTTTTCAGCATTCTTTTCTTCTTTTAGTTTTAGGAACAAAAACTGTATCATGGGGTTAAGGCTAACAAACCTAGCCTCCAACATATGAACTAAATAAGTTGCAGCAATCTCAGAAATAGGAGCAAAGTCTTCTATAGATTTATCCTCAATATCCTCATGCTTGCTAACATGATTAAATAATTCTTCAATATTATCTTTCCCAATTATGGAGCCACTACCTATTGCAAGATCTTTCAGGGCGAACTTGGGGAACAACATGGTGAGCTAGAGCAAGGTGGCAACTAGAGTAGGAACTAATTTTTTTTGTGTTTTTGAATAGGAAAGACAAACCAAACTAGACTAATTTTTTTTGAGTTTTTTGAAAAGAGGCAAACAAAACCAAGCAAAAGAAACTAAGCAAACTAAAAACAAAGTAAATAGAAAGGAAGTGGAGGACTCCCCTCGTGAAGACGTCCTTGGCCTCCCCGGCAACGACGTAGAAAGCTTTGATGGATACGTGTAGAGCCTGTTGGGAACCCAAAGAGCAAGGTGTGAAGCAGTACATAAACAAGACTTCCCTCAGTAAGAAACCGAGGTTATCGAACCAGTAGGAGGAAGGAAACATCACACAAGTGTTGCAAGCAACGCAGAAAACAGCAGAACATAAACTCAAGACTTTTCCCCAATGAATCAGTGAGGTTGTCAAGCTCACCGGTTTGCTATAACAAAGGATTAAACGTATGGTGTGGACGGTGACGATGGTTTGCAGCAAGTAAACAGTAATAGTGGAAGATGTATCAATGGTAAAGATTGGACTGGGGTTCATAGTTCACTAGAGGTGCTCTCCTTAGATAAACAACATGGCATGAAGGGTAAACAAATTACAACAGGGCAATTGACAGGAACTGAGAAAGGCATGAAAATGCAATACCAGACAAAAAGATCCTATGAGATTCGATTAGGCAATACAACGAGATACATAGACCGCCACCCAACTGCATCTATGACTAGTAGTCCACCTTGGGTTATCATCCGAACCCCCTCCAGTATTAAGTTGCAAGCAACAGACAACTGCTTTAAGCAAAGTGTGTAAGGTAAACAATCCACTTGTTCTATGAACAAGAGACCGTTGTTTTCTCCTTAGTAGCAACAACACATCTACAACCTTAGAGATTTCTGTCACTTCCCTTGGAAACTAGAGGCATGAACCCACTATCGAGCATAAATACCCCCTCTTGGAGTCACTAGCAACTACTTGGTCAAGATATCTACTAACAACGGAGAGCATGCAAGATCACAAACAACAAAGACATGATAGAATCATAAAGACAAAACCATTAATCAATCTAACATAGTAATCTCAATATCCATTGGATCCCCGCAAACACAACATGCATGATTACAAATAGATTAGATCTTGATCATGAATGGAGATCACAATATCTATACATGAAAGCACAAGGAGGAGATACAACCAGCTAGCTACTACATGGACCATAGTCCAAGGTGGAACTACTCACGCATAATACCGGAGAAGAAGGCCTCCGGGATGATTTCCCCTCCGGCAGGGTGCCAGGAAGAACTTCAGATCCCCCCGATCTAGGGACGATCGTGGCGGAGGCTACAGACGGTTTCGTGGAGTTTTGATCGCGTGCCTAGGGTTTTTGAATCGGGGGCTTCTTATAGGAGAAGAGGCGAGGCTGGGAGGCGACCAGGGGGCCCACACCCTACCTAGGCGCTGGCCCACCCTGGCCGCGCCTAGGGGGGGGGGGTTGCGGCCCTGGATCGCCTCTTCGTCACTCCTCTAGACTTCGTGTCGCCCACGGTAAAATATTGACTTTGGCTTTTCTCCCGTCCAAATCCAAGAATATTGATTTTCTGCCTTTTTGGAACCAAAAACAGAAGAAAACATGCAACTGGCACTATGGCAACTTGTTAATAGGTTAGTTCCAGAAAAGATATAAAACACCTCAAAGTGTAGACAAAGAAAAGCAAAGTAGATACTAAACAAGCATGGAACATCAATAATTATAGATGCGTTTCCGTCATATCACACCGATCTCGTAGATTAGATCTTGGCTTTTCCATAGATTGGATCTTGGTTTTATGCGTTCTCGCGGTAGGATTTTTTGTTTTTTCATGCAACGAACCCTACAGTGGTATCAGATGGGCCAGCCGCACCATGCCCCAAAGGGCCCAACCGGACAGCACAAGGAAAGGGGCAAAAACCCTAATATGGTAGGAGGGGGAAAATTGGGGGGCAAGTCCCCCTTCTCCCTCTTGGCCGAGTTGGGGAAGGATTCATCCAAGGGCTGGGAACCCTTGTCCACACCCCCCTATATATAAAGAGGTGTGAGGGTGCACCCCTCTTGTCCCTTGCACCTCAACCCTAGGTGCCACCACTACAAGGAATCTGGCAATATATGACCCTCCATTTTCGTCACAAAATCGTCATAATAGTCCATCTATGACGATTTTATGACGAAAATGAGATCGTCGAAATCTGGGCGTCGCAAATGAACTATAACGACAATTTTGATAAAATCGTCATAACCATCTATGACGATATTAGATCGTCATAGCCGTTATGACGATCCAATATCGTCATGGCCCATCTTGCCTGGACAGATCAGATCCTACGTGGCTGATCCGACGTGGCAAAATTATGACGAAATGAAATCGTCGTAGTGTGAAATCAGCCCGGTCCATTTTGGCGGTCTATATGGGCCAAGCCCAAAAAATTCAGCCTTTTATTGAATTGGGCGTGGCCTTCTCCATGTCATTTTTCTTTTAGGGCTGGTGTTTTTATTATCCATTTCAATGTTGGGCTTTGGCCTTTTTGGTCCATTCAATCTTCCCTTTTCACAGTACAATCCTTATTCTATTTTAACCTTTTTATTCTTTTATTCTGAATTGTACACAGTTGTGAATCAGGTTTTTTGTTGGATTGTGGCCTGTTTAGAGCCCAAATGTGATCCGTATCACTTGTACAGCAACCAAGCAAAACAAATAATCCATAGATAAATCAAATTTTAATCTCAAAATTTAACAAAACATCGAAGTCTCATCTGTTGATAATCAAAACACTTAAAATGTATTTCAAACACCAAGCACACATAGAAAGTAGAACAGATAGCTCCTGACTAAGAAGCGACAAAGTCATTTCTCAAAAAGAGAATCCAGCTGATCAACTTCTGCCACCTTGGTCTTCAGAGTATCAGGTGAACCATAGTCTGGTCCATCTCAAGAAGCATTCCAGTAACCTTAGATGACTGATCATACTCCAGTTGATCGATAAGTGGTATAAGATTTCACCAAGCATCTGCAAAAATTATAGAAGTTAGTTATGTCCTGGATTTGTACCAGGGGCACAACTATAAGAACCCACCACAGAATTAGTTTTAGTTCCAATACAATTAAGATGCAAAATCAACTAGCGGACATGCTAAGGCCAGCCAAATAGATTGCCTCCATTGTCAAAAGTAAACTAGATAGTATAGCAGCAAGCAATAGAGCAAGTTCCACAACCCACATGACAAAGAATAGAAAATATTCAATAGAATATATATCTGCAAGTACCACACTACACATGTTTCTATCACCGTTAATGACAAATACAAAGTTAAGGAATTCAATAGCACACTACCAGCCAAATAATTATTCTTTTCATACTGATTCAAAACAGAAGCTGACTGTCTGAGAGATTAATTTCCTAAATGCATCAATGAACCAACAAGAATGCTGGCAAGAACAATCAGATGATGATTGAAAAGCTTAAATAGAGAACATAAGTTCAACAATCTGATATATATCAACCCAACAATGCATGCAACTCCATAATGAGAGGTCGAACTTATCTAATCTGTAGAAGACAGTGTTGCTGCTATTACAGCACTCCATCAGGTCTGCGAGAACAACCAGTATGAATAAAGTTAACAGTAGCATCAAGCATCAAATCTCAGGTAAAGCTAGTAGTACAAGAGTGTGCTATGAACAGAGAACATCCAACAATTCCTAAAAACTCATGGTATCAATATCACATGCATCAACAGTTCAAAACTTCTTACAGAGAATCAAAAGTAAAACAAGCTTATCCATCACTAGCAGGCATACTCACAAATAATGAACAGAAAGAAGGAACTATAGAAGAAAGTCTATTTCTTGTATAAGTGCACAGATATAAGAATAAGAATATATTCATGCTCTAGTTACACAGTCAGAATATATTAAACAAGGAACTGCAGAAGCAAGTCTACACTATAGTTACAAATTAAGGAATGCACTACACGGTCATAACATTGCTGTAGAAGAGGGACTGAATATTCAAGAAGGCAGATGGTGTCATGCATGTGGAACCTGATGCTGTGCTACTTGCATAGTGTCCGCACCAGTGAGTGCGGAATCGAGGGGCTCAGAGCCAGTGAGATGGCGACTCTCTTCCTCCCCAAAATCTTTGTGCTGCGACTGCTTGGAAAGCTCAAGCTGGTGGCGAGAGTCCCCTCCGGCATATGCTGTCCAATAGCCATTTACCCCTTCCGCTTGTTGAACTCTACACAAATGAAGATTCGGGATGCTTAAACATAGCAGCTATATTCACTAGAAAGTCTTTAAGAAATTCAATGGATTACAGCAACAACGCGCCTCTCAACTCGATAATACTAGGATCAGTCTGAAGAAGTGTAATCCCCGACTGTTATAAACAGACTACTAGTGGTGACGCTATGAAATCCATATGCTACATGATGTGGTGAGAGCAAAAGCATACCTCGGTGACGGACCAGCTGATGACGAGGGAGCTCACCAGCATGTGCGTCCTGGTCTGCAAGCAGAAGGGGAAAATGAGTAAGGTTAACAGGTCGTGGCACTGTAACTCTGACTGCAAGTAATGGGGTCGTGCGAGGCGAGGCGAGGCGAGGCTAGCTGACCTCGGGGAAGCTCCAGAGGATTCCCCAGGTGACGAAGAGGCGCGAGCCGATCTGTGGCAGCATGGCCGACACCGGCGAGCGCACGAGCCCGACGAGGCCGTGGATGATCTGAGGAGGACACACACGGCGTGGAGATTCAGAACAGAGCAGGCAGAACAGAACAGGACGAAACAGAGGGGAAAGATCCGTCGGGCGGGGCGGTACCTCTAGGACGGCGGCGGTCTGTGCGAGCTGGAGCGGCCTCTGGACGGCGGCGTAGACGTCCTGGTGGCCCGTCTGTAGCAGGGTCGTGACGGCGTAGTAGAGCACCTGCGCCCTGCACCCACGCACACACGCAGGCAGGAGAAATTGAGTTAGTCCATGGGCGAGGGGATAAAGAATTGGATGTGGGGAGGAAAGAATGAAGAGATGAGCGAACCATCCGAAGAAGACGGCCCAGTTGTAGACGGCGAGGTATGCGCGCTTGAGTGCCGCCTCCATGGTCGTCGTCGGCCGGATCGGGATGCTGTGAAAATGTGAGGAGCAGTGGGCCGAGCGGTGGCTTGGAGTTATAGGTGCGCGTGGGCACACGGAGGAGGGGTGGCGGCGGGGATGGATAGGTTTGGAGGCAAGTTGAGGCTCGGCGGGGGAGATCGGCGGCGCACGGGGAGGCGATATGGAGGATGTTAGGGTTTGTCTGGAGGCAAATCTGGAGAGGTGGCGATGGTTCGGTCTGCGGCTGGAGATGTGGGTCGCTATGTGAGGTGCCTAGGGTTAGCAGCGGAAGAGTGGGCGCTGTGTTTGTTTGAGCAAAGTACGGTCCTTGGATGAGAATTTAACGATCTAGATCAGACAAGGATGGCCGATCCGTGGAAGTCAGATTCCTGCAATTTGATTGGTCGCAAAATAACACGTAGGCGTAAATGATGAGGTGGCAGAAAACTCATGTCAATTTAAGCTAATTTGGACAATATGACGATTTAAAATCGTCATAGTGAGCTACAAGTAACACCATAGGCTGCTTCCATCAAATTATGACGATTTCATCTAAAGTAACTATGACGATTTTTGGCAAAATCGTCGTAATTTTCCAGGGTATAGGCCCTCTTGAACTGCTTACGACCATCTCATGCAAAATCGTCATAACTCTATGACGATTTTGTTCACGGTCACTATTAGAAGGTCATAGAATAACACATTCCTTGTAGTGCACCCTCCTCCTCCTCTCTCCTGCTCCAGCTTAGGCGAAGCCCTGCAGGAAGTTCTCCTCCTCCACCACCACCACGTCATCAGGCTACTAGGATTCTAAGGGGAGCTACTACCTCCACTGGCCACTATAACAGGGAGAGGAATGTCCTCATCGACTCCGTATGTGTGACCGAGTGCGGAAGAGCTACTGGAACGCGGCGCCGGAAGGATCATCATCGCGATCTTGAGATCAACAAGTGATCGACTACATCAACCACGAGATCTGATCTCGTTAAACGCTTTGGATCTACGAGGGTTAGTTCTTTCCAATCTTTTGCACCTATCTCGTAGATTAGATCTTGGCTTTTCCATAGATTGGATCTTGGTTTTGTTCGTTCTCACGGTATCATTTTTTTGTTTTCCATGCAACAAACCCTACAGTGGTATCAGGGCCGAATCTATGTGTAGATCTGTTGCACGAGTAGAACACAATGGTTTTATGGGAATTGATGCTTTTGTTGTCTGTTGCTTTTCATGTACTTTGCATCTTGCGGGATGGTGGGATGAAGTGGCTGATGTCTGCAAGTGCACACATCGGTTGTATCTAGTTTCGAAGTTAAGATATCGATCCCACAGGGAGCCCAAAGGAACACATTTATGAATGAAGTCTCTGTCACACTCAAAGTTGTCACAGGTCTTCAAGTGAATTGACTGCAAGTGTAGAAATAAGGACAAATTTGAATTAAACCGAATGTATTTAAATAAAACTAAAATGTAAACTTTAGAAATAAAAGGCGTAAAAGTAATGAACAATTCGATTGTTTGTTGTTTTCCACAGATGACAAAGCAGGAGCGGGGAGATACCGTTCATGGTGATAGAGATTGTGCCAAGTGGATGAGTGATAAGTGTAACAATTATAATACTATAAGTATGTGTGTAGGCGAGCAACCCATAATTAGTCGGAACTCTTCTTGGTAGATTTCATCCCAACTTCAATAATCTTGCTAGTCTATTACCAAAACCATGGTCAGTCACTAGGCAATTAAGATCCTTTAGGTTCCATAGCAATTAAGCTCTTTGGATCGGACTAATGCAATAGGCATAGTGGTTCCTCATGATCCTCGGGTTAAACTAGTTTTCCAATGATATCCCCGTGTCACTCGGGGGTCGCCGGTCTGCTAGCAAACAAGATCTGATCTATGTAGAACAAAACATCATCTTGTCTGGGCCCTTAATTGGACAACAAGCATTAGGCATCCCACAAATAGTCAAGAACACACAATATAGTAATTAAAATCAATCACATATTAATGTAAAATATATAGGCACATCAAATCTCACCAATCCCTTACATCTCCCACACCCAAAGGAACTTACTCACACATGAGAGAAGAAAGCATCATCGATATAATTAAATAAGAGGAGTTCATATCAATATTATCGTGGAGATCCACAATAAGAATAGAAAATCAATCCAACACAATTCAAGATAGGAAGAAACAATCTCAAACCCTAATCTTGCAAAGTGAATATCTCTCTCTCTCAAGTAAAAGTAATGGCTATGGAGGTGTTGTGGCTAGGAGGTTGAAGATCATGGAGCGAGATGAAGAACCTCTTCCTCTTCTTTCTCCCTTCTGGATGGAACGGTGGCTGTTGTGTTGTGTTTTCGTGTATGCCTCCTTCATGAAAGTTGTTCCTTTTGACAGGACGAAGGTGGCGGCAACTATATGGCCGAAAAAATATTCTCGCGGTATAGTTGGTTGTCAAACCTTCTGATTGCTTTCTTCGATTGCTTCCAAAAAGAGACTTTCTTGTTTTCGCCTGAATATTGTATTTTTGCTGTTGAAACCTTCTGTCGATGTTCAGAACCTGAAACATACACTGAAAACCAAGTTTCCTTTGCTACCGAAGTATTAGCGTTATATAAAGCTAGAAAACCATCAAATCAAGATGAAAACCATCAAGAAAAACCATTAAAATGTATCGAATCTCACAGCTATCAGTGGCCCAGGCTAACCTTACATGTCGTCACACATGAGACTTGATCCATGCTCAACATGCAACTTGCATTGCATAAGTGGCTTCGCGGGTGTCTGTCTCTCCCACCATAGTTAAGATCCAACTTATAATCTACACTTGACAACACTTGTATCCATGTTGTGGTTCTTGTTCGTAGGTAAGAACGATTCTTATTCGAAAGCCCCAAGCCACGTAAAATATGCAAAGAAAATTAGAGGTGTCTAACTTGTTTTTGCAGGAGCATGTGATGTGATATGGACATGATGTGATTATGATTATATTTCATGTATGAGATGATCCTTATTGTAATATGTCAACCGGTAGGAGCCTAAAGGTTGTCTTTAAATTTGTTAAGACCTGCGTGTCTATTCATGTAAGATCCCTCCTTTGTAAAGGAAAAGGATCCCTGTGATTGCAATTCTAGCCCCTGGATCATTGCTAGCATCCACAGTTTAAGATGAAGTACACAGATACAAAGGTCATTTATTACATCCATTCCAGAGTTTAAACATAGTCTTTACAACTCAAGGCCACAGGCCTAATACAAGAGTTTGAATAAGTAAATAAATATAAGTCTTCATCTTCATGTGCCACAGGCAAACATGTTGAGTGTAGACTCATGACACCTAATCCTCATCAGAGTAACCTGCAACATCACAAGTTACAGCCATAGTGGGTCAATACTTTGGAATAGTATTGGCAAGTGATACCTTAGTAAATTTTAAGTGGACTATATTACTATATGCATTTTGGCTAAGTGTAGCTTGGCTTGCTTTGCTCAAAATAGGTTTTTCCTATTAGTTTAAATCACTAAGTTTTTCTTTGTCAAAACTTTTCCCAAGAACCATCAATAGACGTTGAGGTCCTTCACCCTTGTTCACCCACAAGTTTTTACTTAGAAGTTGGAGTGATGAGATTCTTGATAGCTTCCATGTCTTGATGCTCAAGTTGTCCATTGCCATGGACTTGGCTAAGTACTTAGATTTTTACATCTGCAGAGGTTGTGCACTTTCCCCACCAGACTTGGTTTCCCAAGACAGGACCTTTCAGAAGCCTTCCCTTAGCCAAATGGACGTGTTCCAACCTATCATCCCACTACCACCAACTGTCCAAATGACTAAGTTCTAGCAACCTATGTGATCCAGGCAGAGCCCATATTGCCAAGTGGCTGCACTAGAAGCTTCTCAACACTTGGCCTCTAAAATCCCTTTGTTCCTGGGTGGCTTACCACAAGTGAGATACACAAGGTAAACCATAGCCATGGGCCTTGTGTAACCACTCAACCAAAAACCACCAATCAAGTCCCATTCCACCCAGGTGTTTCATTGACTTAGTTGTTTTATTAAGAAAAACATAAGTCCAAGGACTTAGAAATATTTTCATCATAGCATGTATATACTTTACCAACCCTTGTTTGCTACTAGCTAGGCTAAGCATGGCATAGTAACTTAACTTAGAAATTTCCTAGCAATTCTACAACTACTTAGGATTTCCCAACATGGCATTTGGCAAAAATAGTAACATGCAAGACTTAGCAAAATATTTCCAATGCTTGTATAAAAATATAGGGATAGACATATTCATGAAGTACCACTTGCCTTGGTAGTGGGGAGAGTAGCACTCTTCACAATTACAATCACTAGCACCAAAATCTACACATAAAATATAGCCACACTCACATACAAACATATACAATCAAAAATATATATATGTATGCATGCAAGATGCTAAGGAATGATTTTTAAAACCCAACCAAGAAAGTGCATAGTACTGAACCATAAACAAGTCAAAAACTTGCTAAACCAAGTTTATTTGACACTAAAATAATTTCCTAAACAATTTCTATACTCAAAATAGTCCTAAACAAGTTTCTGCATATAAAGTCATTTTAATAGAAACTAAACACTAAACACATTGCATAAACAGAAAGGGTTTGTCTCCCTGATTCCAACGGTATAAAATTTGTCAAATTCTAACGTGTGGATCAAAAGTTATAGCTATTTCAAAATTCGATCTAAATCTGATTCAAATTCTGTTTTTAAACTAAACCCTAGCCACGCGTCGCGCTCTGATTCGTCAGTACCGCTTCGCGTGGATCGACCAGCGTGGACCGTCAGATCAAACTTAAAGCGCACGGCCCAGATTGTCACTTACCCCTTCGATGCAGATCTAATCTAGAGCGCTGGATCTAGATCCTACGGCTGCTAAGCGTGCGACCAAGGATGGGCAGCGCAAATGGTTGCTGGCGGCGGCGGCGCTACTGGCGGTGATTGTCCGGTGAATACAGGAAGGGCTGGGGTGTGTGGCATGGCTTACCAGACTCGCACGATCACGAGGAAGCTCAACGTGGTCTTTGCTTGGACAGGGGCGTACTGGCACGACCGGAAATCCTCGTCGGAGTTGAGCACGGCGTCGGGTGGTTGTTGTCGAGTTGGTTGCCGAGGTTTCGCGTCGCCCTAGCACGAACCAGAGGGATTAGAAGGCGCACAAGACGAAGGCGAACAACCTAGTATGCAAGAGGGGGCAAGGGGCGCGCTCTGCTTACCGTAATTGGTCGCCGGAGTTGAGCGGCGGCTCGGTCGGTTGCGGGCACGAACGGGGACAGCGTCCTGGGTCACGAGAAGGCAAGCAACGGGTGTCAGAAGAGGCACGAGCTCATGCTAAGCATAATCGTTTGAACCAGGGGCACAGGGGCGGTCGGGACTCACCGGAATTGCTGCCGGAGATCGTCGGGACAGCGGCGGCGTCTGGCGAGTTTCGAGCAGCCTGGTGGCGTGGAGAGGGAATTGGTTGAGGGGAAATGGCCGCGAGAGAGAGGGGATTAAATATGCAGAGGCTCGACAAGAAACGCTCAGTGATTCAATGCCAATTACCTTGCAGAATCAAAGCAGCAACGGGCAGCGGTGGAATTCATGCGCGGAATTTTGGGGAAGACGATGACGTCGTGGATGGGGCCCGCTTGTCAGCGAATAGAGCAAAGGGGAAGTGGGGTCCGAGTGTCAGCGACTTGCTGGGTGTGTCCGCACGTGCGAGAGTGAGAGAGGTGGCCCGGGTGGGCTAGTTGGGCTGCGTCTGTTGCTGGGCCAAATTCCTGGCGCCGGCCCTTTTCCAATTCTTTTCTCTTTTCTTTTTCTATTTCTGATTTTCAGGAATGGTTTTCAAATGAATTCAAACTCTATTTGAATTCAAATCTTTTCTGGATTTTTGCAGTGTGCAATAGTCACAAATATTGGCATAAAACCATGTGGTCACTTTGAGTTGGCTTGGTCATTTTTGGAAAGGCAAAATAATAGTGACTTAGCACTTGGTTTGCAAAAGATTTGAAAATGGTTTTGAACCCATTTTTATTTTGTAAAATTTTGTTCTAACTCCACACTCAAACCAATCAACAAGGGAGCCAAACAATCTTGGTTTAAAACATTCAAGCTCTCAAATGGGGATGGCCATTTGATTTAAGTTTGCTCACATAAAATGATAGCACTATGTGCTTCTGTTTTCTGAAATGAGTTTGAAATTGATCTCAATTCTATATGCATGCATGAATGATATGCAAACTTTGAAATCATGATTTTAGGGATGTTACAAATCTAACCCCCTTAAGGTGAATCTCGCCCTCGAGATTCGTATTGGCTAGTAAATAGGTGAGGGTGGTCTTTCCGAAGATCATCTTCTCTTTCCCATGTTGCTTCCTCTTCGGAATGGTGATTCCACTGCACTTTGCAAAACTTGATAGTCTTAGTCCTTGTGACCCTTTCTGCAGTTTCAAGAATCTTGATAGGTTTCTCTTCATAAGTGAGATCACTTTCTAGTTGAACCTCCTCCAAAGGTATAGTATCCTTCAAGGAAGTTGCTTCCATTTCTGGATGACATTTCTTAAGCTGACTCACATGAAACACATTATGGACAGCTGACAGAGATTCTGGCAATTCAATTTCATAGGCAACTTCTCCTTTGCGACTCAGAATCCTGAATGGCCCAACATATCTTGGTGCCAATTTTCCTTTGACACCGAACCTTTTCACTCCACGAAGTGGTGACACTCTAAGATAGGCTCTATCACCAACTTCGTAGGTGACTTCTCTACGCTTAGGATCTACGTAGCTTTTCTGTCGGGACTGTGCTATCTTCAACCTATCCTTAACCAATTTGACCTTCTCTTCGGCTTCTTTGATAAGATCTGGCCCGAATAAACTTCTTTCTCCCACACCATTCCATAACAATGGGGTGGTACACTTTCTTCCATAGAGAAACTCAAATGGTGCCATATCAATGCTGGCTTGATAGCTGTTGTTATAAGAAAATTCTGTGTAAGGCAGACTTTCATCCCAACTGGCTCCATAGTCTAGGGCACATGCCCTCAACATGTCTTCAAGAATTTGATTAGTTCTTTCTGTTTGTCCATCGGTTTGAGGATGAAAAGCAGTACTGAATTCCAACCTCGTTCCCAATGATTCATGTACCTGTCTCCAAAAATGGGAAGTGAATTGAGTTCCCCTATCAGACACAATACTCTTGGGCACTCCATGTAGACATACAATTCTACTCATGTAGATTTTGGCTAACTTAGCACTTGTATAGGTTGTCTTCACGGGTATGAAATGAGCCACTTTAGTTAGGCGATCCACTACTACCCATATGGAATCATATCCTGACCTGGTCCTTGGTAACCCGGTAATGAAATCCATACCAATTTTGTCCCACTTCCAATCAGGGATAGGTAGTGGTTGAAGCAAACCTGCTGGTTTCTGATGCTCCGCTTTCACTCTACTACACACATCACACAAAGCAATATGTTCAGCGATGTCCTTCTTGAGATTATTCCACCAAAATCTTTCTTTCATGTCCATATACATTTTGGTGTTACCCGGGTGAATAGAATACGGAGAGTTGTGTGCTTCTTGCAAAATCAGTTTCCGCAACTCCGGGTCTTGTGGAACACAAATACGTTTCTCATGCCATAAAGTACCCTATTCGTCTTCATGGAACCCTTTGGCTTTTCCCAAGCTAATCTTTCCTTTAATCTCTTCAATTTCTTTATCAATCTTCTGGGCTTCTTTGATCTTGTCCAACAAAGTGGGTTGAACATCCAAAGACATGAGATATCCTTCAGGCACAATCTCCAATCTGAGTTTTCTGAATTGGGTACACAAATCCTCCGGCAATTCTCCTTTGGTAAGGCCATTCACAAATATCTTACGACTTAGAGAATCTGCTACAACATTTGCTTTACCGGGGTGGTATTGCAAACTTAAGTCATAATCCTTGATAAGCTCTAACCATCTTCTTTGTCTCATATTAATTTCCTTCTGGGTGAAGATATACTTCAAACTTTTGTGATCCGTGAACACTTCACATCGCTTTCCCAAAAGATAGTGTCTCCATGTTTTGAGTGCATGGACGACAGAGGCTAACTCTAAATCATGAGTAGGATAGTTTACTTCATGAGTTTTGAGTTGTCTCGAGGCATAAGCCACAACTTTACCGTCATAAGAACTGCACCCAAACCTTGATGAGATGCATCACAATATACTTGGAAATCCTTTTCCAAGTCTGGCAGACACAAGACTGGTGCTGTCACAAGTCTCTTCTTCAATTCCTGAAAGCTGAGTTCACAACCTTCAGACCAAGCAAACTTCTTGTCTTTCTTTAACAATTCAGTCATGGGCTTAGCTACCTTAGAGAAATTCTCAATGAACCTTCTGTAGTAACCTGCTAAGCCAAGGAAACTACGAACTTCTTTCACGGACTTGGGAGATTCCCATTCAGTCACGGCTGAAACCTTAGCAGGATCAACTGCTACACCATCCTTCGTCATAACATGACCAAGAAAACCAACTTCTTCCAACCAGAACTCACACTTGCTAAATTTGGCATAAAGTTTATGCTCTCTTAATTTCTCAAGTATCAAACGCAAGTGTCCTTCATGTTCTTCTTTGCTCTTGGAGTAGACTAAGATGTCATCGATGAAAACGACAACAAACTTGTCAAGGAATTCCATGAACACCTTGTTCATCATATTCATGAAGTATGCTGGAGCATTAGTCAAGCCAAAAGGCATTACGGTATACTCATACAAACCATACCTTGTGGTGAACGTTGTTTTAGGTATGTCTTGCTCTCTTATCTTGAGTTGAAAATAGCCCGACCTTAGGTCAATCTTTGAGAACACACATGCTCCTTCAAGCTGATCAAACAAGTCATTGATTCTAGGCAAAGGATATTTGTTCTTGATAGTTACCTCGTTGAGTGAACGGTAATCTATGCATAACCTTTGACTTCTATCTTTCTTCTCCACAAACAAGACTGGGGCTCCCCAAGATGAAGAACTTGGTTGAATAAATCCTTTCTGCAACTATTCTCCAAGTTGCTTCTTGAGCTCTTTCAGTTCATCAACTGACATTTTATATGGTCTCTTTGCTATTGGTCCAGACCCTGGTACCAAATCTATCAGAAACTCCACATCTCTATCTGGTGGCATCCCCGGCAGTTCTTCCGGAAACACATCTGGATACTCACTCACAATTGGCACACTGTCCATGCTAACCCCCTTAAGAGAATTAAGCATACTCCTTTTTCCTTCAAAGCTAGTCTTGAATCTGATCCTTTTATTTTCTGGAGTTGTGAGTGAGACAGTATGGCTGGCACAATCTATCACTCCTTTGTACTTGGTCATCCAGTCCATTCCCACAATGACATCCAATCCTTGGGAGTTTAGAATTATCAAGTTAACGGGAAACTTATACTTCCCAAATTATATGACTAGATCATGACATCCTGAATTCACTATCATTTCTCCACCAGGAGAACTTACTTTTATAGGACACCCAATAGTTTCTACCGGCAGTTCATTTCTTTCAACAAATGCTCTTGATATGAATGAATGAGATGCACCAGTATCAAAGAGTACAAATGCTGGAATGGAATTGAGTCTGAACTTACCAGCAACAGCATCAGGCTCCTCGTATACCTCCTCCACATTGATGTGGTTCACCTGTCCTTTCTGGAAAGGATTGGGCTTGATAGGTCCTTCAACTTTCTTTTCAGGGCACTCATTTGCATAGTGTCCCATCTTCTTGCATTTGAAGCATTCAACCTGACTGATGTCTCTCTTAACAGGCTGACTTCCACTTCCACTACCATTACCACTGTGGTGGCTCTTATGTCCACTCTTGTGGTTCTTGTACTTATCATTGTCATGACTGCGATGATGCTTGTTTTCATGACGGTTGTGGTTGTGGTGCTTGTTGAATTTCCCATGCTTGTGGGATCCTGAGCTTCCACTGTCATCATAATGAGATCGTTTGTGCGACGATCCCGAGCTGTGCTTGTCGGAGTGCTTCCTCTTTCTGCTTTCCACTTGTTTTATTTTGTTCTCCAAAATAGCAGCCTTGTCACAGAGTGACTGATAAGTGGGAACATAGGCCACAGCCAATTGCAGATTCAGCTCATCATTCAAGCCTTCAAGAAATTTTTCCTTTCTCTTGGCATCGGTGTCCACTTCATCCGGTGCATAACGCGCCAGATTGTTGAACTCCTCAATGTATTCAGCCACGCTGCGGTGGCGCTGCTTTAGATTGTGGAACTCTTTCTTTTTCAGGCTCATCACTCCTAATGAGATATGAGCAGTGCGAAAGCCATCCTCAAAGATAGCCCATGTCACTTCATCTACGGGAGTGGTGATCTGGAAGTTGTCCCACCAAGTGGCGGCTGGCCCTTCCAGCAGATGTGCTGCAAATCTGACCTTTTCAGCATCCGTGCAGCCCACGGTTACTAAGTCCTTGTTCACAGAACGTAGCCAATCGTTGGCCACCATGGGATCAGTCGTCCCTGAGAACTTAGCTGGCCTCAATCTCAAGAACCTGGTGAGCATATCAAAGCCCGGAGGGTTGTTGTTGTTGTTGTTATTGTTGTTGTTATTGGGGTTGTTGTTGTTGTTATTGTTTTGGTTCTGGATGAATGTTGTCATCATCTGCATCAGCTGTGTTTGAGCAGTCATCATTTGCTGCATTTCTGGAGTGATGTTGTTGTTGTTGGGGTTGGGGTTTGCACGACGGGGAGGCATCTGTGGTTTGTTCAAATAGAGATAAGAATGAGATACCCATAGATGTTTTCATGCACATTACATCACATAAGCAAACACATAGCATGCAACACAAGATAAAAGTTCAACAACAATATAACAAGTTCACGAAGTAAAACACACAAGTAGCAAGCCATCCACATGTCGGATGGTCCAATAACAAGTTCTCAAATAACATGTATGATAATAAAAGATAAACGAGTAGTCAAGTCTACTCATCGGCATCAATCTCCTCCTCGACAAAGGTAAGACCTGCGTTCTCCATCGCGGTCTTGTTATCCTCAATGGTAGTGGTCAAGGACTCTATCTTGGCCTTGAGAGCCCTCTACAAGTGTAGAAGCCTCTCAATCACCGTCTGCTGCTGCTCTAGCTCGAAATCCTTGGACTGCAGTTCTTCAGTCATATCCCGGATCTTCTTGTTCCTATCCTGGACACGCTTCTCCTGACTCTTGAACTTCCTGTCCTGGGTCTCGAACTTCGCCTCCATTTCCTTGACTATCTCGTCCTGTTGCGCGAAGAGCTTGTACTTCTCGCGAAGCTGCACCTGGAGATCATCATTGCTGAGCATGACATTGGTCCTGTCCGTGTCCACGTGCCTAATGAGAGACTCTAAGTCCTGGAGGTACAGGCGTATCGGCTCTGCTGCGTCCCTCGAATCGTCCTCGAAGTCGATGGACTCTCCGTCCTCATCACGTCTTCCGAAGACATGGAAGTGGGTGCCTCTAACCTGTCGGGAGTGTCGTCCTAGCAGATGTCCTATCAGATCCTGCATAACTACCTCCATGCCTCTCTCCCTGTCATCGTGCATAAGCTTGAAGACGATGGCCTCCGTAGTAGGCTCTGTCTGACGTCCGGGCTGGTTCACCTTGAAGCCCCAGAGGTCCTTCCTCTCGAACTTGGTGAGGGGATGCACCATGATGGTGGGAAGAGGGAGATTGAGCAAAGTAGTAAGCTCAACGATACGAGGACCAAAGCGGGTAACCTGGAACTCCTCAACAGTGCTGATGGTAATAGGCATCTATTTATAAGATAGAAAAGTTAGAACAACACAATTCAAGATAAAACAAAAGACAAAACATCACATACATATCCTTGGAAAGCAAAATCACACAAGTCATGCATACATGAATCCATTACATCAACCAAGGTCCAATCTTATTTTAAGGTAACATTTTGGAAAATAAGGTGATAGGTGGTGGTCCAACTAACGAAGTACGTTTACAATCCTATCTCACTGGATCTGTTGGATAACACAATGTTTCTAGAGGCAATCAGCCTATCCTGCTCACATGATTCCATCACTAAGTCTATAATGTCTCCTCTTAAGGTTTGGTTGGTAGCTTCCAACTCTTGGGTATGTTCCTTCTCTTTCTTCAAGTCTTTTTGGAGGTTGAGCATTCTGCACTTGATTCTAGCACTAAGTTCTTTGATAGTCCTCCAAGCTACTTCTCTTGCTGACTCAAAGAATGTGGTGTGCACCATAGTGTTGGTGTACATGCAGAATCCTGTTTCTTTGTGGTTGTCTTCCTTGTTTTTGTACAAGTGAAGTTGCACCCACCAGTACTCAACTCCTTCATCCATCACTGGAAAACCCTTGTACACAGCTGCACCTTGTATCTCTAATGCAACCATGAGGTCCTTGAGAATTTTGGGAAACTCTGTCTCACACTCCAAGGTCATGGTCATGAGTGGTCCTTTCCTTACGGCTTCGTTGATGGAGTTCATCTACAAATAGAGATGAGAGAGAAGATTAGAAAAGTTTTACGAGAAGAATAGACAAGTGTAGAAGTAGTTGAAAATTTTCCTTAGTGGTTTCCAATCCTAGGGTCATAATCCTACAGGCAACACAGTGCTCTGATACCATCTGTAAGATCCCTCCTTTGTAAAGGAAAAGGATCCCTGTGATTGCAATTCTAGCCCCTGGATCATTGCTAGCATCCACAGTTTAAGATGAAGTACACAGATACAAAGGTCATTTATTACATCCATTCCAGAGTTTAAACATAGTCTTTACAACTCAAGGCCACGGGCCTAATACAATAGTTTGAATAAGTAAATAAATATAAGTCTTCATCTTCATGTGCCACAGGCAAACATGTTGAGTGTAGACTCATGTGGCATCCCGCAAAACCACTACTAGAAAATCGCGTTGTTTTGTGCATTGCATCATCATGACCGCATGCTCATGTCATCATGCCACATTGCATTTGAGCATCGTCATCATCATGCATATTTGTTTGCCTAAAACTATTTGCGCAAAGCCGGGTTTTGTTTTCTAAAACGCCCCGTCTTTTATTCAAACGCCAAACCCCGGGTCTCCGGGTTATTTTGTTTGCCTGCTATTGGGTTGCAGAAGCCGTGTTTAAAACAAATAAAATAACAAAGTATTTTTAGTGGGGGCAGTCGAACGGGCCGACCCGACCCGAACGACCACCCCCAGAACCTAAATCGGTCCATCCCAAAAATACCTAAGCTACCAACCTATCTACCCACACACCCTCTCCACCTCACCCCACCCAATAGACCGCTGCCACCTCACCCTCTTCCCCCCCTCTACCAATCCCGTGCCGCCACGTCACCCCCTGGCCTCTCCTCTCTCTCCCCCTCAGCTCACACCACACACACTCCACGCCACAACCACCCTGCGCACAACACACACAAACGCACGCACCCACACCTGCCTGTCCCGCTGCCACCTGGGCCCCACGTTCCCCCTGCCCCACCTGGCCCCGCAGATCCCGGCCCACGCGCCCGAGTCCCCCCGTCCCCGCTCCTCCCCTGTGCTTCTTCCCCACGATCCCGCACCCCTCCTCCCCAACGTGCCCGTCCCGCCTCTCTCCCTTCCTCCCTCCTCTCCGTCGCCGGCGAGCCCTCCGCCTGGCTCGCCGCTCCGCCGTCGACCGCCTCCCTCGCGCGCTCGCCTCTGCGGCCAATCGCCTCCGCGCCCTCTGCCGGACCTCCTCCCCGCTCGAGCCAGGCCGCCCGACACCGCCCCGGATCCACACCGCCTCTCCGCCGCCGCGCCCTCTCCCCTCGTTCCCGTCAGCGACCGCCCCGCCTGAGGCCCTCCCCGACCCGTCCGCCCCGCCGCCTGGGCGACCTCGCCGCCGGACGCTTCCGCCTCGCCGTCCTCTGCATGCTCCGGCCCGACCCCGCGCCGCCGCGCCTCGCCCCGAGCTCCCTCACCGCCAGCTCCGGCCGCGGCCTCCGTCCCGCTCCCCCGTCGACCTCCGCCGCACCTCCACCGAGCTCGTCGAGCCACCCCTTCCAAGCCCGCCTCCGCCGCTGTTCTCTGACCTCGCCGACCCTGCCATCCGCCTCCTCCGGCGAGCTGCCGCCGCCAGCGGGCCCCGCGTCGCCTGCTCCGCCGGCCCACCGCAGCACCTCGCCAGCGCGCGCCCGCCGCTCGCCTCGGTTCCGCCGCCGCCTCCAGCGCCTCGCCGCCGACCCGCGGACCCCCCTCGCCGCCAGTACCCCGGCTTCCCGCGCCGCCCAGGGCCTCCTCCTTCAGCCGCCGGGCCCTGCCGTCCTCGGCCACCGCCTCTCCCCACCGTCGTCGTCCGTGCTCGCCCCGAGCCCCTGTGCCGCCCCGCGTTCCGCCTCCAGCGCGTGGGCCCGCCGCCCAGTGCTCGTCTGTAGCATGTTCGACACAAGTTGGCATCTCAGAGACCTTCGTTAGACCCCAAGTACCGCCAAGTCGCTCGCGACCACCTAACAGGACCGCATCGACAAGTTCGCCTCGAGGAGCCGCATGAACCCGAGGATCCATAGACAAGATCTCCTCCGCGGACCGAAGACCGATCCCATACCCGGTGCCGCGCCAAGATCTCCTTCTCGGACCCCGATGACGCTAAGTTCTTCGCCGTAGAGCAACAAGGCCTTCGACAAGACAAGGAACGCCAAGAACTTCACCCCGAATGCCAAGACCGAACCGACACGAGGACCCGACAAGTTCGACACCGGCCAGGGCGAGTCCGATGCCCCGACGCCAGACCAAGTACGCCCTCCCGGAACGCCAAGGTCCCCGCGAGAGACGACAAGACCGACAACATGACCCGAAGACCATGGATGCGCCAAGACCTACCTCTGTTATCCGAGAACGTTTCCGTCGAACCCCGGACCCCGAGACCGAACCCCGAATCCCCCGGAACCTAAGATCGTCGAACCCTAATGTGTGAACCCCTTTCCGAGAACCCTATTTTATAAATGATCAACTATATGAATTGTTGCATATTTAATCATTCATCTCGCATACACATTCATGTGGTTTGGGGGCCTTATGCCGATTCACCTAATAATTAAATATGGGGCCCATATGCGGGCAAATCTAGTCTCATATTGGCCTCATTTAAATTTGTGTAGCGAACCGGTGCTATCTTTTGCCATGCTACAACCACATTTAAAATGCGGGGGTTCTAAACAACATGAACCTATTAATTAATTGTCGGGACCCCGGTTCCGCTTAATATGACCTAATTGCATCGCATCTTGCCACGCCATACATCATGCATGCATCATGCCCGATCTTTTGCCGTAGTATTAAATATTGCATCCGGTGTTTATTCTAGTGTTTTTCTTCTTCGCGGATAAGGCCGTTGAGTTGATGTGAGCTTCGCCCCGATCTTCGGTTGAACCTTCGACAATGTTTTCAGGCGAGCATCTCCCCCTTTCTACCTATCTTACTTTTATAGTATTTATTTCCCTGCTGTTGATCTATTGCTATCTGTGTTGCGATGCTCTAGTTTCCGTACCCTTGATATTACTCGCAGCCTTATATTGCCTTGGACACATCCTATTACCTGTTGTTTGTAGATAGTTGGACTTGCGCGTCGTAGTCGCTTGCTCAAGTGCTGTTGCGTGTCGTCAAGTGCCACAGTTGTTGATGTATTGCCGCATGCTGTTGTTGGAGATGATCCTAGTTTTACTTATCGTTCACTTTAATTCCTGTTTAACAACTAAAATTGAAGTAAGCAGAGGCATCGGTGGGTGATAGATAATATTTGGTTTCCGAACGCCCACTTGTGTCCCGTAGGACCCCGAGTACTTGATACCTGTTCCTTGATTTATCGCGCTATCCACATCCGGGAGGTATATGGGACCCCCCTGAGCCAGAGCTTGATTCAGTCTTATTTCTTGGGGCCACAAACTGGTTTGAGGTCTTATTTACTATCCTGTACTTATGCCATGTTTACTGCTTTATTTAAGATTGTGCGAGGAGCACACTGTACTGTTTAGGAATTGTGACCCGTTTACGCGGTATCGACAAGCCCAGTTTTGGGTTCCCAGTCGCTTACAGCCGGCCCCACAAACCTCGGGTCCGTCTCGAAGTCAGCTAACTTTGTTGCGGGTGTACTCCAAGGGGTGGCCCCCTGAAATATTTCTGAATCCTGTGATTGCTTTGTCGTGAAGGCCTCGTTGGGTTTTGATTTGGTTTTTCCGAGGTTGATCGAGTGTGTGTTGCTATTTGTGCACCCCTGCAGGGTAAAACTTTCTGAAAGCCGTGTCCGCGGTTATGGACGACTTGGAGCACAGTATCTCGACCATAGACAAGCATAACTAAAGTTTATTGCTATAAATTTGACTTTATAATGACTAGTAATCAACTTCACTATAATGGAATGGCTAATTAATACTGCCAACAATTGCTTGTTTGGAGAGTCGCTTGCGACCATTGTACCTGACTAGTAAGTATTGCAACTATAACGGAATGGCTAAATAAAAGTACCAACAACTGCTGGGTTTTGGGATATCTCATGCTACTTGTATCTGACTAGTAAGTGCCGTAACTATAACGGAATGGTTAACTAAAACGGCCCACTGTTTATTTTATCAGGACAATTATCTATACTTGACTAGTAATTGCTGCAACGTTAACCGAATAAATAAAACTGCCAACTGTGTGAGTTCCTCGGTTGACTTCCTCGTTTGGTCTCGAGGGGGAAACACCAGGATGGGTTTGTTTGGTGTTAGCTTCAGGTTGGATCCGGATAGGTCCTTCTTATCTCTCTCTGATAACCGACAGTTGCATCGAGTCTCTATAGGGTGTTTAGTGCATGCTGCCGCTACCGCTTCAGTCCACCATACCTATGTAGGCGAGGACCGCCGAATTCTAGTCTCGCCGTGTACTGGCCTCAGTACTGACGCTCCTCTTTTTTCCTTTGCCCTTTGTCGGCACCCCTTTTGTTTAAGCAGGTTTTGAGACCGACGCCGTTAGCAGGGTTACCCTTCCGGCTTGGCCTGGGCAGGGTTATGGACGCCATCGGTTATTCTTCAGGGCTCTTAGCCCCATTTGCATCTTGTCCGTAGTCGGACGCTGTATCGTTTTACAGGTGATTTGGATCTTTGTATTGTATATCTGTATTCTTGACTCTTTGAGTCGCTGTTATATATATCTGTTCTGTGGGTCCCGTCGAGGACTTTTGTGTAATGTTATTACTTCGTTTTCCACCCGCACGAAAGTGCCTGGTGGGCACCTTTGAATCGTTTCTATGCGGGTTTGGCGGGTTTTCGCTAAAACTTGCATAGGTCCGATTCTGAGGGTGTTACAACTCATGACACCTAATCCACATCAGAGTAACCTGCAACATCACAAGTTACAGCCACAGTGGGTCAATACTTTGGAATAGTATTGGCAAGTGATACCTTAGTAAATTTTAAGTGGACTATATTACTATATGCATTTTGGCTAAGTGTAGCTTGGCTTGCTTTGCTCAAATAGGTTTTTCCTATTAGTTGAAATCACTAAGTTTTTCTTTGTCAAAACTTTTCCCAAGAACCATCAATAGACGTTGAGGTCCTTCACCCTTGTTCACCCACAAGTTTTTACTTAGAAGTTGGAGTGATGAGATTCTTGATAGCTTCCATGTCTTGATGCTCAAGTTGTCCATTGCCATGGACTTGGCTAAGTACTTAGATTTTTACATCTGCAGAGGTTGTGCACTTTCCCCACCAGACTTGGTTTCCCAAGACAGGACCTTTCAGAAGCCTTCCCTTAGACAAATGGACGCGTTCCAACCTATCATCCCACTACCACCAACTGTCCAAATGACTAAGTTCTAGCAACCTATGTGATCCAGGCAGAGCCCATATTGCCAAGTGGCTGCACTAGAAGCTTCTCAACACTTGGACTCTAAAATCCCTTTGTTCCTGGGTGGACATACACAAGGTAAACCATAGCCATGGGCCTTGTGTAACCACTCAACCAAAAACCACCAATCAAGTCCCATTCCACCCAGGTGTTTCATTGACTTAGTTGTTTTATTAAGAAAAACATAAGTCCAAGGACTTAGAAATATTTTCATCATAGCATATATATACTTTACCAACCCTTGTTTGCTACTAGCTAGGCTAAGCATGGCATAGTAACTTAACTTAGAAATTTCCTAGCAATTCTACAACTACTTAGGATTTCCCAACATGGCATTTGGCAAAAATAGTAACATGCAAGACTTAGCAAAATATTTCTAATGCTTGTATAAAAATATAGGGATAGACATATTCATGAAGTACCACTTGCCTTGGTAGTGGGGAGAGTAGCACTCTTCACAATCACAATCACTAGCACCAAAATCTACACATAAAATATAGCCACAATCACATACAAACATATACAATCAAAAATATATATATGTATGCATGCAAGATGCTAAGGAATGATTTTTAAAACCCAACCAAGCAAGTGCATAGTACTGAACCATAAACAAGTCAAAAACTTGCTAAACCAAGTTTATTTGACACTAAAATAATTTCCTAAACAATTTCTATACTCAAAATAGTCCTAAACAAGTTTCTGCATATAAAGTCATTTTAACAGAAACTAAACACTAAACACATTGCATAAACAGAAAGGGTTTGTCTCCCTGATTCCAACGGTATAAAATTTGTCAAATTCTAACGTGTGGATCAAAAGTTATAGCTATTTCAAAATTGGATCTAAATCTGATTCAAATTCTGTTTTTAAACTAAACCCTAGCCACGCGTCGCGCTCTGATTCGTCGGTACCGCTTCGCGTGGATCGACCAGCGTGGACCGTCAGATCAAACTTAAAGCGCACGGCCCAGATTGTCACTTACCCCTTCGATGCAGATCTAATCTAGAGCGCTGGATCTAGATCCTACGGCTGCTAAGCGTGCGACCAAGGATGGGCAGCGCAAATGGTTGCTGGCGGCGGTGGCGCTACTGGCGGTGATGGTCCGGCGAATACAGGAAGGGCTGGGGTGTGTGGCATGGCTTACCAGACTCGCACGATCACGATGAAGCTCAACGTGGTCTTTGCTTGGACAGGGGCGTACTGGCACGGCCAGAAATCCTCGTCGGAGTTGAGCACGGCGTCGGGTGGTTGATGTCGAGTTGGTTGCCGAGGTTTCACGTCGCCCTAGCACGAACCAGAGGGATTATAAGGCGCACAAGACGAAGACGAACAACCTAGTATGCAAGAGGGGGCAAGGGGCGCGCTCTGCTTACCGTAATTGGTCGCCGGAGTTGAGCGGCGGCTCGGTCGGTTGCGGGCACGAACGGGGACGGCGTCCTGGGTCACGAGCAGGCAAGCGACGGGTGTCAGAAGATGCACGAGCTCATGCTGAGCATAATCGTTTGAACCAGGGGCACATGGGCGGTCGGGACTCACCGGAATTGCTGCCAGAGATCGTCGGGACAGCGGCGGCGTCTGGCGAGTTTCGAGCAGCCTGGTGGCGTGGAGAGGGAATTGGTTGTGGGGAAATGGCCGCGAGAGAGAGGGGATTAAATAGGCAGAGGCTCGACAAGAAACGCTCAGTGATTCAATGCCAATTACCTCGCGGAATCAAAGCAGCAACGGGCAGCGGCGGAGTTCATGCGCGGAATTTTGGGGAAGACGATGACGTCATGGACGGGGCCCGCTTGTCAGCGAATAGAGCAAAGGGGAAGTGGGGTCCGAGTGTCAGCGACTTGCTGGGTGTGTCCGCGCGTGCGAGAGTGAGAGAGGTGGCCCGGGTGGGCTAGTTGGGCTGCGTCTGTTGCTGGGCCAAATTCCTGGCGCCGGCCCTTTTCCAATTCTTTTCTCTTTTCTTTTTCTATTTCTGATTTTCAGGAATGGTTTTCAAATGAATTCAAACTCTATTTGAATTCAAATCTTTTTTGGATTTTTGCAGTGTGCAATAGTCACAAATATTGGCATAAAACCATGTGGTCACTTTGAGTTGGCTTGGTCATTTTTGGAAAGGCAAAATAACAGTGACTTAGCACTTGGTTTGCAAAAGATTTGAAAATGGTTTTGAACCCATTTTTATTTTGTAAAATTTTGTTCTAACTCCACACTCAAACCAATCAACAAGGGAGCCAAACAATCTTGGTTTAAAACATTCAAGCTCTCAAATGGGGATGGCCATTTGATTTAAGTTTGCTCACATAAAATGATAGCACTATGTGCTTCTGTTTTCTGAAATGAGTTTGAAATTGATCTCAAATCTATATGCATGCATGAATGATATGCAATCTTTGAAATCATGATTTTAGGGATGTTACAATTCATCATGTAATAGCTTTATTCCAAGTAGTTGTAATAGTTGCTATTGGTGATGGACAACCATGAAGAGGCACCACTGACCTTGACGCCATGCTAGTGATGATGGAGATCATGTTCGTGCTTTGGATATGGAGATCAAAGGCACAAGACGAAAGGCCATATCATATCACATATTATGAATTGCATGTGATGTTGATCCTTTTTATGCATCTTGTATTGCTTTGATTGTGACGGTAGAATTATAAGATGACCCCTCTCACTGAATATCAAGTATCAAAGTGTTCGTCCTTAGTAGGCACCGTTTCTAAGACTCGTCATTTTGAGGCAACACGTGATGATCGGGTGTTATAGATTCTACGTGTGCATACAACGGGTGCAAGCCAGATTTGCACATGCGGATACTAAGGTTAACCTTGACGAGCCTAGCATGTATAGAAATGGTCTCGGAACACAAAATACTGAAAGGTAAAGCATGAGTCATATGGATGATATGATGAACATGTTGATTGTTCACTTTTGAAACTACATCTTCTCTCGTGATGGTCGGACTTGGTGTAATGGATTTGGTTCATATAATCGCTAAGGCAACATGAGGGATGTTGTTTTGAGTGGGAGTTCAAATAATAATATGATTAAAAATTGAACTCAATTTATCATAAAATAAATCAAAGTGAATTTTCATAATTGTTGTAGTCATTGGAATCCGTTCACCACCTTATGCTTAGTTATAAATGAGATAATAGAACTATAGAATTCTGGATAGTTACTTTATGAACTGGTATCGTATTGTTTGAGTGTTAATTTAAAGTTTAAAAGTCCTATTGCAAACTTTCGGCAAAATCCGTATTACTCCGTGAAGTTTAATAATTGGTATTAAATCAAGAGTAACAATTCCAATGTTAGTATATAAGTGTCATGTTTGCCTCCATGATTCTTTATATACAAAAGATTGTTTTAATATCAAGGTTATCTAAGAGCTGAAAGGATTATTTCAGAAACCATCATGTGTGAAAGATATTGCGATATCTAAAACAATGTTTTGGTTGCAACATGACAAAGTATAATTTAGCAAAATGTATGTTCTCATATTTGATGAGAATTTGCAAAGGTTGGAGATGCTATATGTCCTAATCCTCCAAAAGGTTTTGGGAAGCAACATTATACTCGCGATTCACCGTTATAAGCTATAGTAGCTTTATCATGAAATTTTCCATGATAAGGATGAATAAATATGTAGGTAAAATGTTTACTACACTAAAAGATTACTAAAGAATGGATTTCGAAAGAACGCCAAACATTTGATGATGGTGATCTACTTCAAAGCGCAAGTCCAAAGATGTTAGTATTTGACTATACACGACTATGTGTCATGTCGTGGTGGTGGCACGGCAGATGCCATGGGTAGGCTTAAGTTGGGGGCCGAATGGGTGCTTGTGGTCACCGGGGAGGGAGTGCATGGTTGAGCCATACACGAGGAACAAGAAGAACTCTCCACACTTGACAATTTGATTGATACCCCAAAGATTACAAGTGCTCCTTGAGCTGTATTGGCTTGAGTATGCAGCACCTGTTCTCTACTTGGTCCAACCTCCTTCTACTACTGCTATGCCCTCCCTTATATAGGCGGTGCTAGCTAATACCCCTTTGGGTTCTAGGGTTTACTGTGTGGATCTTGATCCCTATAATATGGGCCGGGTTATGGGCTTGTCCTAAGCCCATAGGCCCGGTCCATAAAGCTTGACAGCTAACGGTCTTCTGGTACGCTGCTTCGTGTCTTTTTTGGCATCACACTGTTACTTTGTACGTCAGTGCTTGCTTTGGGCGTCACCCGGCTCCTTCTGTGTCATCCGGCGTCGCCCTTCTCTTTTTACCATGCTTTACCATGGTCCTTCCCGAACCTTACTCGGAAAAGTGCCACGTGTCCTTCTTGACCCGGCCCTTCCTCGGTTGACTCGGCTCGTTGGTACCTGCAAGGGTTACAACTTTGTCATATAGGCCGAGATAGTCTATATCTCGGCTCTCATGCTTATCTTTCCTGGCCGTTCTTACCCGGCCTGGTTCATTTCTACTCGGAGCCAACCCAGCTGCGCTATGTTTCCCCTCTCGTGACCATACCGGGGGTTATCCCCCCGACATTAGTCCCCGAAGCTGGTGAGGTCTAGCAGTTCAAGATGTTAGGCGTCTCCAGGTTCCTTTTATGTGAATGGAACTTATTTTTTGTCTTTTATCTATCTTTGTTTCGCATCTTGCCGAGTTAGTCTGACAATTTCGGGTCAATTCTTTGACTTCTTGGCTCATTCTTGTCTCGAGCCGAGTTATTTCGGCCAATTCCGGGTCATTTTCGGCGCGCTTCAGTCACTGACAACTAGTAATCATGATTACTTGGCTCAATTTTTGTTCCAAGTTCTGGCGGCACAGTGACGGCTGCGCAGTTATTCCCCATCACTGTGGCAGTCCCATCGGTCTGCGCCTCTTGTCCTTCCAGCCGTGACATGGCACTGGATTTTTCGTGTAACTTTGGCTACGTGGCACTCGCTGACTGGATCACCCGGCCTGGTACACGGCCACACGCTAGCCGCACGACACAGTTAGATCCCACTACGGGGGTTTTTACTGCCCTTAAGTAGGGGTTGGGGGTTTCCACTTCCCCCCCACACCCGTTCAGTTTCCTTAGCCTTTCTTCCTCCTCGCGCCTGCAAGATCGAACTGCCCCGTTTGCGGTTCCTCCTCCCTCTTGCTCCTGTGCTGCGATTGCCCCTGTCCTCTTTCGATTCCAGCATGGGTCCTCGCTGCTCCAAGCCTCTCCTTACCGAGGAGGAGACAGACTCCGATGACCTCATGGACGCTCGCGATGGCGCCGACGGTGCCAAGGAGCAGGAGGTCCCTGCCGGCGAGCGCGATGGCTGGGAAGGCTCGGAGGTCTCCACCGAAGAAGTGGAGTGGCTTCGTTCTACCAGACGCATCCCACTGTAGGTGGATTGCCGCCTCCCTACCAGTGAGATTTCCCCCAAACCTCAAGCTGGCAAGCGAGTGGTTTTTCTTTCCCACTTTGAACGTGGTTTTTCTCTTCCTGTGAGCACTTTATTTTCCTCGTTCCTTTCTACCCTCCGTCTACAAATTCACCATCTTCCTGTCAATGCCATTGGCTCTCTCTCTTGCTTCATCTCTGCTTGCGAGGCCTATCTTGGAATTTGGCCTATAGTCCTTCTGTGGGCCAAGTATTTTCGCTTCAAAGTTCAGGTTGTCCCCCAGCCCGAAGTTCCCCGTGCCGAGAAGAAGCCTACTCGGTGCGGCGCTGCCAGCATCACGCCCAAGAGGGATTCCATCTTTCCTTGGGTTGCTGGTATCGACTCTTGCAAGAAGTGGCATAGAACCTTTTTCTATGTCAAAAAAAGCGGGTCCACTGACAACATCTGGCTTCCCCCTTTCTCGGATGAGGTCCCCCACAAGAAGCACTGGCATCTTGACCCGCGCGACCAAGACGCTGCGGTGAACGAAGCTAACACCATCATGGAAAGGTTGCTGTCTCCAGATGAAAACTTTCATCTCGCCGACTCTGACCTCATGCGCACCTTCATCTCACGCCGGGTAAGCCCCATCCAAGCTAGGAGCCACAAGATGTGCTTCATGAGCGGCTCCCATGATCCGACTCGGCATTCCACCGAGGAGCTCACCCATGACTCCATTGCCCGCCGAGTAAGCTCAATATTTAAACTGAACTTGGCGGATGATTGGGCCTGGAGTTGCCCTCCGTTTAGCCGGGTCAGGCCTGTACCCTGGGTAAGTTTCCGGATTACTTTCTCGCCGAGTAGGATTTAGCTCTTTTGCCACTCTTAGGTTAGTTTTTAGTCTCTCATTCTGTTTGTATTTCGCAGAATCTCCTTCACCAGGTTGATGACAGTACTGTCCCTCCTGCTGGTTATCATGGGGACCGCTACCTGGAGTGCTTCACGCCGATCCCGCACACTGCAGCCGCTTCTGCTTCGGGTAAGAGTCAATCTCGCAATCCCTTACAAGACTGGTCTGACGATGATGAGGATGATGATTGTACAATTTTGAAGGTATATGCCTTGTGAGCTTAATCTCTTTGCTTGTCCGAGTAAGCCCGTTATTTACTTTTGCAGCTGGCCAGGTACATGACGTTCCTCCTCTCGCCGTGGGCGGAGTCGGCAAGATTCCCGTCGCTAAGCCGAAGCGACGCGGAACCTCTTCCAGCACCCAGCCGGCTAAGAAGAACAAGCCCAGTCCGATAGCTCCTGCTGCCTCTGCTGCTGCCAGCCTGGGTGAGACTCGTTAAGCTGCTGGGCGCCGAGTCACGCGCCGAGTCGCCCGCGACCCGGTCGTCACCGGGTAAGTTTCGCACTTTGCCCTCTTTGTTCTTTTCTTTCTCGTCTTTATTGTTCTCTTACATATGTCTTGCTGTTTTCAGTGTTGCACCTTTGACGGCGAGTCAGGCTGCTTCTAGCATTGCCTCGCCACTTAGGCCTGCACCTCCTCCAGCTGACTCGGCGGCGCCGAGTCCCGTCTGATTTGAGGCTAGCACTGTTGAGGCTCACGCTTCTCAGTGTCAGTCAGACCCGGTGGGTCGTTCGGCTAGCGCTCCTGGCGCTGGCCAGGAAAAACTTCCTGATCTTGGTGCCCACAAGTCTGGCGCCGAGAAACCCTCTGCCACCAGTTCCTCTGGCATCAGCCCTCAAGCTGATGTGAATGAACAACTTCCTGATCTTGGAGCCAGCAAAAATGCTGAGCCCAGTCAGGGGGCTCCAAGATCTTCTCCAAATCCTCCTGCTCGCTCTCAAATTCTGTCAAAGGGCCAGACCCAGCCCAAGGTTTCTGGTTCTACTCGCCCCTCTTCTGCCAAATCCACCTCTTCCAAGCAAACAACTCTAGTTTGCGCTCCGGGTTCTGCTCCTCAGATCCGGCCTCCGACGTCGGCGACAAAGCTCGCTTCAACGGGTAAGGGGGACGAATCTGCGGCTGCCGGGTCAGGTGATGACTCCAGGGCTATTACCCTCCATACTTCTGCCGCTGCAACCCGTGCCACTGTGGGAACCACCCTGAAAACGGGTCGAGTTCTTACTCGGACGCTCAGTGGCAAGAGCCTTGGTTCGGCTGAACCTTATGCTGTGGCATGGAATGCAGCAGGCCAACAAGAGGTCAGCACTCGTGCCGGGAAGAAGCTGAAGCTGGGCCCCAAGGCCGTCTCTGACATGAACCAGCAGGCCATTACTCTGATGGCCCGCGTCGACGAAGTCAACGAGGTGAATTAACTTCTTACTCTTTTGTGTTATTGAGTATTTCCTTTATACATATCACCTAGTCCCCGAGGTTGCAGTCGAGTAAGAAACTTACTCGGCTGTATGCTAGAACTTCAATCCCTAGCTCCCGAGGTTACTGCCGAGTAAAGAACTTACTCGGCTGTAAGCTCTTAAGCTCTTTGATTCCTTTATGCCAGACTCATGTTAGAGCTTCGATCCCTAGCCCTCGAGTTTACTGGCGAGTAAGAAACTTACTCGGCTGTAAGCTCTTAAGATTTTTTATCCGACATGTCGCCCAACTCTACTTTTTCTTATTATCTGTCTTCTTTGATTATCTTATGCATAACGAGCGCACCAAGGTGCACCAAGCTCTCGTACTGGCGCATCGCAAGCTTGAACTTGCGTATGAGAAGCTACAGAGTGACACCTTCGGACAAGGTAATATTTTTGCTCTTCCTCTTTTCTATTTGGTGCAATTTTCCTTGGTTCATCTCCTTAATTTTCCTCTTGATCTTGTTTCATAGCCACTGCTCAGTCCACCATTAATGAACTTCACTCGCAAATCAGCAAGGCCGAGAGTAAATTTCTTACCTCCCTAAGCCAATTGCTGAAATTTTTCTATTGGTACTGACAAATATTTTTCTGAATAAGCAGTGAAGCACCAAGCCGAACTCCAGAAGGAGCGAAACAAGGTGACTCAGCTGAAGGAATTAATGGTCGAGACAGAGCAGAAGCGCTTGGCCGAGGTGAAAGGGCTGAAGGAGGAGCTTGCCGAGAAGAGCAAGCAGCAGGCTGCCAGCGCCGAGAAGACTAAGAAGCTGCTTGACGAGGCCGAGTCATTGGTCGAGTCGACCAATATGAACCTCGACGCCCTTCAAGCCAAGACCAAGACTTGGCATAGCAAGCTCGCTGCCATCAACTTCTTTCTTGGTAGTGAGTTCTTACTCTTTACACATTGTCCAAGTCCTGCTGGATTTCTTCCATCTGACCTTGCTATTTGCTAACTTTCTCTTTTTTCTTGCAGAGAACTTTCCGGAGGCCGACATGTTTGCCATCCGAGCCATAAAGAAAGTGAGAGCTGAGGCTGGTGCTCCTGCTGACGGCGATGTGTCCATGGAGGAGCTTCTTACAGCGGTGTCTGAACGGGTCAAGACCCTCAGATCCTACGGTTTGGACTTGCTCAAAGCGTCTATCCATGCTTTTCGCATGCTCTGGCCAGATGAAGACCCACCCGAACCCATCGAGCCACTCGCCGACAGATTGCTCCTTACTGAAGACCGGCTGGATCAATGGCGTGAGTTGGCCGGCCGGGCTACAGCGGACAAGGCTCTCTCCTTCATGCTTTCATGGTACGAGGACATCAACCTTGATGTTCTTGCTCGCATAAGGGGAGATGGCAAATGGTTGAACGACCCAGAGCTAATCAAGAAGCGCCAGGAGCGAGCTTACGCCACGATCGAGTACACCATGGTGCACGCTTGGTGTGAAGGGCCCAGCTTCCTCGACCTTGGCGACCCGCTCGTCAAAGTTCCTGCTGAAGAAGGTAGTGACAGCGAGGCGACCGAGTCAGATGATCCAGATGACCCGGCCGCAGATGCCCCTCACCTGGTCGATGTTCCAAGCACTCCTGGCTCCGAGAATGCTCCTCCGAGTTCTCCTGCTCCTTAGGCCGACAAATACTCGAACTTTTATTAGATCCCCGGTATGCCGGGTACAGATGTAACGTACAATGAATTGGAAGTTTGACTATGTGCCTTGTGATAGGCTATATATATTTGCGTTATGCTTTGAGTGTGAATCACTCAAGGACAAGTCCCCGAGTTTCATTTTGTCGTGTCACCTTTCCTTGCCTTTGGCCCTTGTCTACCATTTTTTGGCGTTCGACATTAGGATCTCAAAGTACGAAGGATTTAGTTAGTGGATATGAAACTTGGATAACTTGTCCGAGATTACTTGACACATAGCATAACACAAACTGCAAAGAGTTAGGCAAAAACTAAAGCCGACTCGCGTTTCTCCCTTGTACTTATCCGGCGTTCGCGTTTACCCGTCTTAGATCTTTTTCACTTGCTTGCCATGAAGCCGTGTTTTCGGACAACAACATAGTCGAAGAGTTGATTTCTTCCGAGTAAACACTACTTGTTCCGAGATAAGTTTCGGGTATCACGCCAGCCGTCGTAAAAAAATTGAAATGGAAAGACTAACGGGCAGTCCCCGAGTCAGTTTTTCGAATCATACCATTTTATTATTAGCACATAGCCGGCAAACACATCCGACATATGAGAGTTCGAGTCATACATGCACTGCTTCCCCTAAGTATAGAAGGGACGAAGCAGTGCCACATTCCATGGCCTTTTGGTTTCATCTCCTGACCTGTCCGCCTTGTTCTTTTGCGCTTCATGAGTGTCTATGAGATAGTAGGAATCATTGTGCAATGCTTTTCTTACAATGAATGGACCTTCTCATGGAGGTGATAATTTATGCATTCCAGCTGTGCGCTGCACCAGCCTTAGCACCATATCTCCTTCTCGAAAAACACGAGGCTGCACTTCTCGGCTATGGTAGCGTCGGAGATTTTGTTGATATATAGCGGACCTGGAGAATGCCAGTTCCCTTGCTTCTTCGAGTAAGTCTACTCCATCTTCTCGGGCCTCTTTTACCTCGGCTTCCGAGTATTGCCTTATTCTTGGCGAGTCATATTCTATGCCAGTAGGCAAAACTGCTTCAGCCCCATATACAAGGAAAACTGGCGTATAACCAGTTGATCGATTCGGAGTCGTTCTTAAGCTCCACATTACTGAGGGTAGTTCCTCTATCCAACAACCAGGTGATCTCTGGAGTGGTTCCATTAAGCGGGGTTTTATCCCGGACAGAACTCAGCCATTAGCCCGTTCAACTTGTCCATTTGATTCTGGATGGGCGACTGATGCTACGTCAAGTCTTATTCGGTGTTTTCCACAGAAGCAAGCAAAAGCTCCTTAGGCAAAGTTTGTGCCACTGTCAGTGATCACACTGTGCGGGTAACCGTATCTGAGGATTATATCCCTTAGGAATGTGACAGCTGTTTTACCGTCCAATTTCTTGATTGGCTTCACTTCTATCCACTTGGTGAACTTATCGATCATGACCAAGATATGAGTCATGCCTCCCCTTGCTGGTTTGAATGGTCCTACCATATCCAGGCACCACACTGCAAAAGGCCACGTGATTGGTATAGTCTTCAATTCTGACGCTGGTAAATGTGACTTGGACGCATAGTGTTGACAACCACTGCATTTTCCGACTAACTCTTGCGCTTTTGCCAATGCGCTCGGCCAGTAGAATCCATGTCAGAATGCCTTGGCTACCAACGCTCTTGATGACGCATGGTGCCCGCACTCTCCCTGATGGATATCCAATAAGATCTCCTGGCCTTGCTCTGAGCTGATGCAACGCTGCAGTACACTTGTCACACTTCGCTTGCAGAGTTCTTTGTTGATTATAGTGTATGCTTTTGCCCTTCGTGTTGTTTGACTTGCCAATATCTCGTCACTCAGCAAGGTTCCATCCTTCAAATAACTGAATATTGGCTGTGCACATGTTGGTATTAGTGGTTCCAGGTCTACTTCAACATCAATATCCATTGGTTCCGCCGAGATATGTTCTGCCGATATAACCTAAGGAGTCCCCGAGTGTGATTCGGCAACCCCTGAGGTGAACGGATCAGTCCCCGAGTGACTCGGACCTACCCCTGAGTCGACGTCCATTGGCACTGCCTCTGATTCCTGACTCGCCGGGTTGATCCTGATTGATTCGGACTCTGGTGACGGCTTGATCGATGGCTTCCTAAGATGCTCCAATGCTACCCCTGGTGGTATTGCTTGCCTAGATGACCCTAGTTTGGATAATACATCTGCTGCTTCATTTTCTGCCCTAGGAATGTGATGAAATTCACAACCATCAAAATATCCCGAAATTTGTTGTACGTGGAAGAGATATAATGCCATGTTTGCGTCCAGCGCATCCCAATGTCCAGACACTTGCTGAATCACCAAATCCGAATCACCAAAACACATGATCCTTTTGATACCAATTTCCTTGGCTACTTTAATGCCATGGACAAGTGCTTCATACTCGGCAACATTGTTAGAAGCAGCAAAATGAATTTGCAACACATACCTCAGTTGATCCCTCTTTGGAGATGTGAGCACTATCCCGACGCCTAGACCCATTCTCGTCTTGGACCCGTCAAAATGCATTTTCCAGTAATTTGGATCTGTAGGTGGTGGTTCGTACTGCATCTCCATCCATTCTACAAAGAAATCTGCGACGGCTTGAGATTTTATTGCATCCCGCCTATCATATTGTAGAGTGTATGGTGCCAGTTCAATGGCCCATTTGGCTACTCAGCCGCTGGCATCTTTGTTGCCCAATATATGTCGTGGTGGTGGCACGGCAGATGCCATGGGTAGGCTAAAGTATGGGGCCAATGGATGCCAGAGGGATCCGGGGAGGGAAGATGTAGTGATTTCTACACTCAAATGACTAACATGTATATCTTTATTACTCCACTTAAGGACTACAAGTGCTCCTTGAGCTGTTTGCAGGAAGAAGAGAGCTACTACACGAGCCTTACGGCGTAGAATGAATCGATCCCCTTCTCAGGAGCCAGCGTCCCCCCTTATAAAGAGGTGCATTGGTTCCTTCTAGGGCTGACGTGGCAAGCATATTCTTGGAATATGCTTGTCCCAATATGGTAACTCGGCGGCCTCCTTTCTGTGTCCCCCTCCTATTGGTGGCAATGTTCCAGAGAGCTTCACATGTGCGCCTCGGGTTCCCTGTCTGTCACCTCCGTGACCTTCTTCTGCCCTTCTGCTGCTCTGCTCCTTGTCCTTTGTGATTGGACCTGTTCAGATTCCTCCTAGCCTGTGACTAGGGCTTGACTATAGGCACCTCCTTCTCCTGCAAACTTCATGTTACTCGGCCTTGTCTCGCGTAACTCGGCTCGGCCTTCACCTGCATTCAAGTTAGCCAGACTCGCTCGGCCGACTTAACTCATATGTCGGCCGGATAAGGTGCTACTCCCTCTGTAGCTGTCATGGCCTTGCTTATCTCGGCCGACTCTTACATGACTCGGCCGATACAAACAATAACTCGGCTCATGACAAGGGAGACTCCTTTCGTCTTTCCCCTGTCTTGACCCTATCCGGGGTCACCCCCCAACATTAGTCCCCGAAGCTGGTGTGGTCCTGCCTGTAACCTCGGCCGGGCCACATCAGTTTCCCAACATACGTCTCTCCTTATTTCCGAGTTAGTTCTTTCTGTTCGAGGTATCCGTGCAGCTTCCTGAGCACGCCCCGTCCTACGTGTACCACTCATCATTATTCTTCTAGTTTTTTGTTCCTCTACAGTGCCCACTGACAAGCTACAGTGATTACTGCGCCCGTCGCGTCGGCGTAGTGACGCCTCGAGTACCGCATCGGTCAGGAGGCCCGATCCCCTCCTGCGCTGTGTGGTCTTCGGTGTGGCTCCACTTAGTAGCGTACGGTTCTGCCGCACGCGTGATCTACACGGTTTTCGTGTGCACCCATGATCCCACTACCGCCAGGACCGCGCGGTTATAAGGAGGGGTGCGGGGCTAGAGGATTTACTTCCCCCCTTCGCTCACCCTTCTTCTTATTCCTCACGCCGGCGCCTACATTCCTGTGCTAGCGGCTGCTCCATCATCGATCTCCCCGATGGCCACGCTGCAGTTCTTCTGGTCCGGCGACTTCATCGCCGCGCGCTTGCTCCGGTGCCCTCGCTGGTGAGTTTTTCTACGGTCCCGCTGTTAGGTTTCTTCCCTAGACGCCTCTTTTGCTTTTCTAGATTGCTTGTGGCGGTTCTTTTTCGTTCCGCCACCATCCTTGCTAGAATTACCACAGGGCCCTGCTCCTCTAAGCCTCTCTCCGCCGCTAGCTTCTCCTCCGTTGATTCCTCCGGCGAGCCCATGTCTAGTTCTGCCAGCGGAGCCCTCGTCGAGGAGGAGGATTTCGCATCCGGTCCAGAACGGGTTTCTTGGCAGGGTTCTTCTGTCACTCGCCGTGAGGTAGAGTGGCTAATCAGGACACGCCAAATCCCTGCCGAGGTAAGCTGTCGCTTGCCCGGCAATGAATCCTCTCCCGTGCTCAACGAGGGAGAATACATAGTATTTATATCCCATTTTGCTCACGGGTTCGGCCTCCCCCTTAGCAATTTTGCCAGGGAGTTCCTCGATTACTTCGGCCTCCAGCCGCATCACTTGCCTGCCAATGCTATTGCCTCCTTGTCAGCTTACATCTCGGCCTCGGAGGGGTACTTCGGCCTCTGGCCCTCCGTACCTGTTTGGTCTAAATTCTTCCAGATCCAATCTAATGTTGTACCGGACAAATCTCTTCACCCTTTCGAGAAGACCCTTACCCAGTGCGGGGCCGCGTCCATTACTCCTCGGAGAAACTCCGAGTTCCCTCGTGTCGCCGGCCTCGAGTCTTGCAAGAAATGGCATAGATCATTTTTCTATGTCAAAAACACTGGAAACGAAGATAAGATTCGGCTCCCCGCCTTTTCTATTGGCACCCCTTCCAAGAAGAATTGGAACTACAATCCTAGGAAGAGCCATGCTTTGGCCGAGGCATTCGAGATTCGGCTCAAGGAGTTGATCCGCGCCGGGCTCCGTGGTGAAGATCTAATGACCACATTCATCAGCAGCCGAATCTGCCCTTTCTAGCTTCGCTCTCAAAAGCTTTGTTACATGAGTGGTCCTCTCGATCCCAACCGAGTTTCGACGGTTGAGCTCGATGACTATATTATTTATAAGCGTGTCCGAGCTATCTTCAAGACCGATATGCCGGAGGATTGGGCATGGGGACTGAAGCCTCCACCCGCGGGAATCCTCCTTCTCAGGTAAATTTACGCGTTGGTGTTTGTTTCCGAGTCACGTTTGTGACTGTTCTTTTGCTAACTCTACTTTGTTTCTTCTCTCGCAGAGGTTTACAGAGCAAAAGATCGAGGATGCCGAGGTTCTGGCTCTTCCGTGGACTGCAGATCGGAATACCCCGGATAGCGGGGAACCTGACTCGGAAGAGTTTGTCCCTAAGTCGGATGTTGCTCCGGCTCGCGCCCGTGGCAAGACCTCGGCCCACGGGGATGAAGGTGACTCGGACGACGTCCAAATTCTTGAGGTAGTTGTCGCGATGCCTATCTCTTACGCATTTCCGGCTCCTACTTTCCCACTAATCCAGCCGGTCAGGTGCACGACGCCGAGCCTCTTGCTTCTCGAGCTCCTGCTGCCTCGAAGAAGTGCACCGCTCCGGCAGGTCCCTCTGATGCTGCCCCCAAGAAGCAAATGAAGAAGTCTTCTCAGCATATTCCGAGGCGTAAGACCATGCCTGGGGTTACTGGGTGAGTTTATTTTTATTCGTATTTCTTGTTTCTCTCTTTCTGTCTTTTAATTCAAATTTTTGTCCTTTACAGAGGTCCTCTCTCTGTCAAGCCGAGCGGTCCGAGTATGACAAGCCATACAACTCGGCAGCCTTCTCCTCCACCCCCGGAGGATATTCGGGCTCCCAGTCCCTCTCGGGTTGACTCTCCTCCTGTGCCGACTCATACATCACCTCAGCGAAATGTATCCACAGCTCCCACCGTCAACGCTGACATAACTCTGCCAGTAGATCATCCTGTTGAACCTGTTGCCCCTCCTCAGACCGTCGAGGTTTCCCCCAACGATCCTTTGATCACCATGATCCCAGCTGCTAATCCCGCTCCAGCCGAAGGTATCACCATCTCGGCCCCCTTGGAAACCATAGTTCCCCCTTCTCCTCAGGATGTGATTCATAATGCCGAGGTTGCCGCCCCTGCCGAAACATCTCCTAAGACTAGGAAGGTTGTTGTTACCAAACCTTCAGCATCTCAGAAGGGTCCGGCTAGCTCTTCTCAACCCAACATAGCTGATGCACTCCGCAAGGGGGCTTCCTCTACTAAGCCTGTTGTCACCCCGGCCGCCGACACTCAGCTTACTCTTCACAAGAGTCCTGCAATGGCGGTAGTTACCAAACGGGTCCGAGGTAAAGTACTGACCCGTACTGAGAGTGGGAACAACCTCGGCTCTTTGGTGGAATACGCTAATAACTGGAACGCCGCCGATCAGCTTGAGGGCAATCCGAGTAGCCAGCCATTTCAGCTTTCCGACATCAGCAGTCGTTTGCATATGGCTGCTAAGATTGTTCCTGACAGTGATAAGATGAACGAGGTAAGCGCTTCTGTTGATACTTTGTCTGTTATTCAAATGATAGTATATATACACTAGTCCCCGAAGCTTGCAACCGAATAATTTGTTGTTCGTTTGGAAGCTTTGTTAGCTTCAAATGCATTATTTGCAAGTCAATTTCCTGCATGACTTGGATTGACCGTGGTCAATCCATATTCCGAATTAAGTTTTACTTGATTCGGCTCTATTTTAGCTTTGAATATCCAGCCACCTAGATTCGAGTTAAGTGTTACTTGATTCAGATCTGTTTTAGCTTTGAATATCCAGCCACTTAGATCCGAGTTAAGTTTTACTTGATTCAGATCTGCTTTAGCTTTGAATATCCAGTTGTGTAATTCACTTTGGTACTTAGGTTGCCCATGATCGGCAGACAGCCGAATTCAAAAGGTTGCTCTTTGCACACAAGAAATTGCAAGAGAAATATGAGAAGGTTGTCCCCGTAGTGAAGAAAACTAGTAATTTATTAAATCTTTGTATTGTTCCTTAAGTTCTTAACATTTCTGGCTTGACGTGCTAATTCACTCTTTGTTGGTATGCAGCTAGTATTAATAATCTTAATACCCGCCTTACCAAGAAAGTTGACGCTCTGGAAGGTTAGTTATCCTTTTCGTCTTGTGATTTGTTGACTTTCGTTCGAGATAAATCCTGGGTTTCTTATAACCTTCCGGCTTTGGTATAGCCGAGTTACAAACACTTGCAGCGTCGCATCAAGAATGCATATCCATGCCTGATATGATGCTGCATTTTTTAGAACAAGCCGCCACTCATTCGGCGCAAGTTAAAGAAAAGGATGATGAGATAACCCGGTTACGTGCCGAGGTTGAGTCTCTCAAGCTTTCGCAGAAATCCGAACTGGAAAAAGTTGATTAGGAATTTTCTGAAGAAAAGAATCGACTGAGCCTGCAGTTGCAGAAAGATAAGGAACTCCTCGATGCTGCCAAGCTGAAGAATCAGACGATGAGCAACGAAATCACTCGCTTTGAGAAGAATAAGGCCGACTGGACCTAGGATCTCCAGAAAATGTTGAGTTACATTCATCGTAAGTCTTCGACCGTGGCCGAGTTATTTTCTTATCTTTCTTATTTTTAACTGATATGATTTACTTTCGTGTAGATCATTTTCCGGAGGCGAGACCAGTGAGCTCTAAGGCAGTGATTTCTGCTCGTCAGCGCCGAGGTGTCCCCGCAGATTCGAGTCCAGAATATTCAATGGAAGACTTCCTGATTGCCGTCGGTGTTGCTATTGGACCAATGAAGATTATGGGAAGAGATCTGGTGCAAGCAGCCATTCGGGCCTACCATGTTCTTTGGCCGAATACCTCTGGAACTCCTGGTATTGACGAAGTCAAAATACTTTTGGAGAGATTAATGGCATCTCAGACCCAGTTAAATCTCTGGAGGGAATCTGCTGGGAGGGCTGGTGCTGATATGGCACTTACAGCTGTTTTGTCTTGGTACGAGGACATCTCCCTGGACACTCTGATGAACTTGCGCACTGGCTCTCGTTGGGTTGAGGATCGAGAGTTCGTCGCTCGCCGCCAAGCTCGTGCCTTCCAGCTTATTGAGTATGCTGACATGCATAACTGGATTGAAGGGCCGAGTTTTCTTTCCAATCCGGCGGATGATGTCGAAGTTGAAGATGCATCTGATGATGATTCGGCCGATCAGGATGAAGCAGAAGGTGACTCGGACAATTCTCGTGACTCAAATGCAAGCTCGGATGAGGATGGCGACGCGCAATCGTCTTCTAAAGGGACTGAGAATTCTCGAGCTCAAGCTAATGTTTCTCAGCAGCCGAGGCTTGCCCCTGAGGTTATTATTGCTTCTATTGAAGGCAAAGTAACTTCGGCTGAGGCGCCGGTTACCTCGGAGCACCCAGTTCCTGAAAATACCTCTGCGCAGGAGACCGAGGTCGCCCCGCCATCATCCGAGATACCCATTCCTGATGCTCTTGATCATGCTGCTGCCCCTTAAGGGCTCTCTGGCCCTTTTTGCCATTTAGGTTCAAAAAACTAGTTATTTTCAGTCCCCGGTATGCCGGGCGTATGATGTCTGTGGAACAATTGTCCGGCTTTTGGTGTGGTGTGAACCTTTTTGTCTTTCGCGGCTGAGGCATGGGTGATGGTAATTATTATTTACTCTATCTAAACAAGTCTCATTGCTTTATATCTTTGCTTTGGTGAACTTTGATTTCGTAAGTTCGGATTGTATTTTTCCATGTGGCTGACCTTAGTTCGGAATATATCTTGCTTGACCTTCGTAAACTCAACAGCGTAGCTATTGCGTTTTCAACTTCTATCTGAAGTACAAAGCCCGAAGCCCATATCTGGTAAAGTGATACAATAAGTTGCATCCCTTATCATACTTTGATTTGCTGGGGTTGTTATTCTTTTTTGCATTATCCTTAGAGATCTTTGTTTGTTTTCGCTTTGCTATTCCTCTGATTACTGAGACAAGTTTATATCATATCTCGCAAGTTATGATCAACAATTTTGGGGAGTCCACGAGTCTATAGCTAAGCTATGGAGCTTTTATGTGTCTGCCGATGTAGAATCCCTCCTTTGTAAAGGAAAAGGATCCCTGTGATTGCAATGCTAGTCCCTGGATCATTAGCTAGCATCCACAGTTAACATGTAATATCAAGAAACAAAGGTCATAATATAACTTTATAACCAGGAATAACATAATTTTATTACATCATACATAGCTCATTTGGCTAATACATTACATTGCAGCGGAATAACTATAGTCATGGGGTCCTTCATCTTCAAAGTGCCACAGGCAGATGTTGGTTGTAGACTTTGTAATCCTAATCAATCAATCTTCACTAAAATCAATCAAACCTGCAACATACAAGTTACAGCCACAAGGGTCAATACATTTGAATTGTATTGGCAAGTGATACTATGGTAGTATAGTGGAGTCTATCATCTATATGCATTTGGCTAAGTGGAGTTGAGGCTTGCATTGCTCAAAATAGATTTTCCTTATCATTTTGAAAACACTAAGTTTTTGCTTGACAAAATCATTTTCTCAATCAAAGATTTGAAGATCCTTTAAGCCTTGTTCCAACCACAAGTTTTTAACTTAGAAATTTGAATGATGAGATTCTTGATTGCTTCCATGTCTTGATGCTCAAATTGTCCTTTACCAGGGACATGGCTAAGTACTTAGATTTTACACTCTGCAGAGGTGGTGCACTTTCCCCACAAGACTTGGTTTCTCAAGACAAGATCTTTCAGAAGCCTTCCCTTAGACCAAAATGGACGCGTTCCAACCTATCAAAACTACCACCCACTGTCCATATGGCTAAGTTCTTGCAACCTATATGATCATGGCAGAGCCCATATTGCCAAGTGGTTGCACTTGAAGCTTCTCAACATTTGACATCTCAAACCTCTTTGTTCCTGGGTGGCCATCCACAAGTGAGATACACAAGGTTCACCAGTCCCTTGGCCTTGTGTAACCACTCAACCAAAAACCACCAAGCAATTACCATTCCACCCAGGTGATTCATTAACTTAGTTGTTTTATTAAACAAAAACCAAGTCCTCAGACTTAGAATATTTTTCCATAGTGTGAATATATATTCCACCCATGTTTTCTATTAGCTAGGCTAAGCTTGGTAGTAATAGGAATCTTAACTTAGGAAGATTTCCACTAAGGTTTCATCTACTAGGTTTTCCTATAGCAAGGTTTATACTTAGCAAAATTCCATGCAAGTTTTACTTAGAGAAAATCACTAGTGCATAGTGAAAGTAATGGGACAAAAGTATGAAGCATCACTTTCCTTTTTGGTAGAGTATAGGTTCACTCCTTGTCCTTGCAACAATCACACTCTTCAAGTCACTACAAATCAATCAAGCAAGGCACAAACTCAATCTACAAATCAAGCAAAACAACACATAAAATGACAAAGTCAAAGTAATGCATGCAAGCATGCCAAGCTTTGTTTTGTTTTGTTTGAAAAAGTGGTTCCTAATGGGTCATAACCCTTGAAAGGAACCTAATGGTCATTTTGTAAAGTGGCAAAGTCATTTGCAAAAGGTCTCACTTTATAAACCATTTTCAAAACAAAGTACCATTTTATGTGGTGTAGAAATATTTTTACTAAGGCATTAACCTATAGAGTTCACCAAATAAGTTTTCAAACCACAAAACTTGGTGTTTGGGGTCAGAGAGTTTAAAACAAAACATTTCCCAAAGGTTTTCCTTCAAAATCATTTTTAATAAATAAACCACATTTCTATTTGACTAGAAATGGTTTTAAATCAAAGAATCATTATTTTATTTCACCAAATACATTTTTGGATCCACAAAGTGTTTCCTAGGGTCAGTAGGTTCAAAGCAATCCAATTGCAAAAGATTTTAACGCCAAATTCATTTTTAAACAATTTTTACATCCTTAACAAGCATACAAATGTTTCTGCAAAAACAAACACTCTAATAGATACTATTTGCTAAACCAAGGGCATGGTTGGCTAGGGTTTGTTCTACTGATTCCAATGATACCAAATTTGCAATTTTTGGACGTGTGGTTTAAAAGTTGTGCAATTTACAAAATTGGAATCCTAATAGATCAATTCAGTCTTTTAAATCATCTACAGGCCACGTGTGTGTCTCTGACTGGACGAAAACGGTTCGTGTGGATCGAGCGATACAGACCACAGGATTAAAAGGGGCATGTGCGGCTCAGATCAACGCTTACCCTTTCGTTTAAGTGAACTATCCTATCGCTCCGATCTAGATCTAACGGCTCTCAGTGCCCCGACCAGAAACTGGCGGCGCTGGACTCTGACACGCGGCGGCGGTGGCTTGTCAGTGGCGTCGCCGGCGTTACAGGAAGCGAGAAGGAGGGAGAGAGTGCTCACCTGGTTCGCTGAACGATGCTGATGCTCAACGTGGTACTGGTTGGTGAAGGGGCGCACGGGTTCGTCTTCAATTGCTCGCTGGAGTTGTTCTGGGCCTCGGTGCGGTCAGACATCGACGTGGGGCGAGGCTAGGGGGCACCCTAGGACAAACTGGAGGCACTGTTAGATTCACAAGAGCATGGAGATCGTCACCGTGTCCACGAGGAAGAGAGGGGAGGTCTGGTTTACCGGGGAGACGTCGCCGTAGTTGGAGCAGACGGTGGCGCTGGCTGGGGAAGACGTTGCCGACGCTCAGGGATGCGCGCGAGCGAGCTACGGCTGCAGAAGGGTCCGCTGGGGAATGCTGATCACAGCTGCATGCTCGAGGGGGCAAGAGGTGGCGTGTGCTGGCCGGAATTGGCAAGGGAGGTCGTCGGAGACAGAGGTGCTCGGGGAGGAATTGGGGGGGCCTGGGGGCGTGCTACTGCGGGGTGACAGAGGGGAAACGGAGAGGAGGGGCAAGCGCTTTAAGGTGCGTGGTCAAGGGGCCGTGTAATGGTGTGGTTAACGCGTATTACGCCACGCTTAATTCTCCTGCAACGGCCGGCGAGGGGGAGGGCGTAGTCTGCGGGTGGGGAAGAAGGGGGACGTGGCGGTGGGGTCCTCTGGCAGCGAGAGAAGGAAGAGGAAACGTGGGTCCACCAGTCAGCTGCTTAGCGGGTCGTCTGGTGAGTGAGAAAAGAATGCTTCGGGGGAGAGAGAGGCTGGTACTGGGCCTTGTTGGGCTTGGCCGGCTGGGCTGGCCTAGATCCTATTTTTTTTCTGTCTGAAACATTTTTCTTTTTCTAAATCAATTTCTGTTTTTGAATTTCAAACAACTATTCAAACATTCAAACAATTCAAACATTCAACACACTTTGCACTTGAATTTGGTTCTGTTTAACAACATAAACCAAAATTCAAAATCAAATAATATTTTTCTTTTAGAGTCCATTTATAATTAAATAAAATGGACACTAGTTAATAAATTAGATGGGTTTTAATTTATTTAAAAACTCCATTTGAAATCCAAATATTTTCAAAATCAAATCAGTAGGTTTTATTTGAAAATAAAAGATATTTGGAAATCTTGTTTAAAACAAAATAACATTTTTATTTTAGGTTCCATTATTAATTAAATAGAATGGACCTTAGTTATTAAATCAAATAGGATTTGTTTTATTTAAAATCTTTATTTGAAATCTAAATAAAACCAAAACACTTCAGTAGGTTCTATTTGAGAATATGAAATATTTGGAAAACTTATTTTTAAATAAATAAATAAGTTTTTGTGTTTATTTAAAATGGGAAAAACCTTTACTTAAATAAAATTTGGATATTAAATCCTTATTATTTTATTTAAATAAACCTTTACTATTTTTATCAAAACAAAATGTTTTATTTCAAAAGCTTGGCCAAGGTTTAATTTGGCTTTTATTAAAATTTCTATTTCCTTTGAAAACCAAATCCTTTTATTTAAATGTTTCAAAATAGTAATTCCAAAACATTTTATTTTCCTTTATTAAATGTTTATCTTTTTAAATCCCTTTAGGATTTATTTGATCCAAATTGGTTTGAAGTTCCAATTGAATTCAAAAAGTTTCTTCTGACGCTGAAATCAAACAAAGTTTTATTTTATTTATGTATTTTTCACATTACAAGATTTGGAAAATCTTGGGATGTGACAAGCTACCACCCTTAAAATAAATCTCGTCCCGAGATTTGGGAGGCTAGGGGTTACAAGTAGGCTCAAAACAACTAGGGTACTACCACCCTTAAAATTTTTCAAACTAAATTACATCTTGGCTTGCTTGGGATCTTGGTGTAACTTTCCTGGACAGAGGTTTGCATAGTGGCCTAGCTCCTTGCATTTGAAGCATGTGATAAGTTTGAGGTCTTGAGGTGGCTTCTCTGGACAATATGATGCATAATGTCCTAACTCTTTGCAGTGTTTGCACATCACTTGGCTAATATCCTTCCTCATCTTGGGTTTCACTAGCTTTTGTTTGTCTTCTTGGCTCTTCTCCTTTCCTGGGCATTCACTGGCATAGTGTCCCATCTCTTTGCAGTTGTAACATTGCAACTGGCTTTTGTCTTTCTTCTTCTTTTTGGGTCTCTCCAAAGCTAAGAGTTCTTCTAGTTCATGCTCTTCATATCTCACCTTAAAGGTGAGAAATCTTTCTCTCTTCTTGGTGCAGTTACTAGAGATATGACCTTCTTCTTCACAAGAGTAGCAACACTTTGTGGTCACTTTGGATTTGGCTTTATTTGGCATGGTTCTGACTTTGCCTTCATCCATCTTGGTAGAAGTTGTTCCCTTATGGAGGTTTCCAAACATTTGATGCATTCCATCTTGCTTCATTTGTTGAACTATAGGATAGATGGGGCATTGAATAGGGGCATGATCATTTCCTTCACATAGGAAACAAGTCACCTGAGATGTGGGGCATTGATTAGTTGGATGTTTATTTTCACAATTGGGGCATTGATCTCCATGCTCCTTGGAAGTGTGATCCTTGTCTCCACAAATATTGCAAGCCTTGGTTCCTTCTAAAATAACATCCTTGTCATCCTTGTTGTCATTAGCTCTTTGGGAAAAGTTTTCTCCCATGTTGATCACTTGAGTATCCAATCCTTGCAACAATTGGGATTGAAGTTTCAAAATCCTTTGTATGGCTGGGTCTAGTCCATTGTTGTTGGCTAAAAGTTGAGTTGTCTCTTGGCTCAACTGGTTTTGGGTTGCTATAAGTTCTCTCATGTTGTCCTCTTGGTTGTTGTTGGTGTCATCAACCTTGATGTTGAAGTCTCTTGAAGTAGTCATCTGTTTGGGTTGGATTGGGATTAGAATAGGCAACAATATTTCTAAGGGAATAATTCTATTCACACACATCACAATTCACACAAGCAATGTGCAAGCAATCACAAGTCAAACATTTCACTCAAACAACAAAGTTCAAGCACATACTTAGGCAACAAAAATATTTTTGTTACACCACATAAGTTGGTGTGTTTTGACTTATCTAAATATGGTGGTCCATCTATATGGTTCACTTGTGATCCTTCCATCCTTCTTGGTTGATCCTTCTTGCATGAGATCATGGTTTCCTTGGGAAAAACTCCTAGTTACAATACTTCAAATGATGTAGATTCCTTCTAGCCTTTGATTTCCCTCAGTCTCTAAATCTTGAGTAAGAGTTCCTTGTCTCACTTGTAGTCCTTAGTGTCATCCAAGTTGGAAGTCCTTGGTGAATATGCTGAAGATGTTGAAGTCATTAGAGTTGAAGAAGTTGAAGTAGTCCTTTGCACATGGTGTAGTCTTTGGCCATGGGTAGGTTTTTCCATCAAGTTGAAAATGGAAGAGATGTAGAGTTCAAAACCAAAATGGTTGAGGAAAGGGTTTACAAGTGTTTTTGTAAATAAGTTTTTGGAACAAGTAAAACTCCTATTTTTCTAAGGGTTTTTGTCCAATCCTAGGGTTACAAATCCTACAGGCAACACAATGCTCTGATACCATCTGTAGAATCCCTCCTTTGTAAAGGAAAAGGATCCCTGTGATTGCAATGCTAGTCCCTGGATCATTAGCTAGCATCCACAGTTAAGATGTAATATCAAGAAACAAAGGTCATAATATAACTTTATAACCAGGAATAACATAATTTTATTACATCATACATAGCTCATTTGGCTAATACATTACATTGCAGCGGAATAACTATAGTCATGGGGTCCTTCATCTTCAAAGTGCCACAGGAAGATGTTGGTTGTAGACTTTGTAATCCTAATCGATCAATCTTCACTAAAATCAATCAAACCTGTAACATACAAGTTACATCCACAAGGGTCAATACATTTGAATTGTATTGGCAAGTGATACTATGGTAGTATAGTGGAGTCTATCATCTATATGCATTTTGCTAAGTGGAGTTGAGGCTTGCATTGCTCAAAATAGATTTTCCTTATCATTTTGAAAACACTAAGTTTTTGCTTGACAAAATCATTTTCTCAATCAAAGATTTGAAGATCCTTTAACCCTTGTTCCAACCACAAGTTTTTAACTTAGAAATTTGAATGATGAGATTCTTGATTGCTTCCATGTCTTGATGCTCAAATTGTCCTTTACCAGGGACATGGCTAAGTACTTGATTTTACACTCTGCAGAGGTGGTGCACTTTCCCCACAAGACTTGGTTTCCCAAGACAAGATCTTTCAGAAGCCTTCCCTTAGACCAAAATGGACGCGTTCCAACCTATCAAAACTACCACCCACTGTCCATATGGCTAAGTTCTTGCAACCTATATGATCATGGCAGAGCCCATATTGCCAAGTGGTTGCACTTGAAGCTTCTCAACATTTGACATCTCAAACCTCTTTGTTCCTGGGTGGCCATCCACAAGTGAGATACACAAGGTTCACCAGTCCCCTGGCCTTGTGTAACCACTCAACCAAAAACCACCAAGCAATTACCATTCCACCCAGGTGATTCATTAACTTAGTTGTTTTATTAAACAAAAACCAAGTCCTCAGACTTAGAATATTTTTCCATAGTGTGAATATATATTCCACCCATGTTTTCTATTAGCTAGGCTAAGCTTGGTAGTAATAGGAATCTTAACTTAGGAAGATTTCCACTAAGGTTTCATCTACTAGGTTTTCCTATAGCAAGGTTTATACTTAGCAAAATTCCATGCAAGTTTTACTTAGAGAAAATCACTAGTGCATAGTGAAAGTAATGGGACAAAAGTATGAAGCATCACTTGCCTTTTTGGTAGAGTATAGGTTCACTCCTTGTCCTTGCAACAATCACACTCTTCAAGTCACTACAAATCAATCAAGCAAGGCACAAACTCAATCTACCAATCAAGCAAAACAACACATAAAATGACAAAGTCAAAGTAATGCATGCAAGCATGCCAAGCTTTGTTTTGTTTTGTTTGAAAAAGTGGTTCCTAATGGGTCATAACCCTTGAAAGGAACCTAATGGTCATTTTGTAAAGTGGCAAAGTCATTTGCAAAAGGTCTCACTTTATAAACCATTTTCAAAACAAAGTACCATTTTATGTGGTGTAGAAATATTTTTACTAAGGCATTAACCTATAGAGTTCACCAAATAAGTTTTCAAACCACAAAACTTGGTGTTTGGGGTCAGAGAGTTTAAAACAAAACATTTCCCAAAGGTTTTCCTTCAAAATCATTTTTAATAAATAAACCACATTTCTATTTGACTAGAAATGGTTTTAAATCAAAGAATCATTATTTTATTTCACCAAATACATTTTTGTATCCACAAAGTGTTTCCTAGGGTCAGTAGGTTCAAAGCAATCCAATTGCAAAAGATTTTAACCCCAAATTCATTTTTAAACAATTTTTACATCCTTAACAAGCATACAAATGTTTCTGCAAAAACAAACACTCTAACAGATACTATTTGCTAAACCAAGGGCATGGTTGGCTAGGGTTTGTTCTACTGATTCCAATGATACCAAATTTGCAATTTTTGGACGTGTGGTTTAAAAGTTGTGCAATTTACAAAATTGGAATCCTAATAGATCAATTCAGTCTTTTAAATCATCTACTGGCCACGTGTCTGTCTCTGACTGGACGAAAACGGTTCGTGTGGATCGAGCGATACAGACCACAGGATTAAAAGGGGCATGTGCGGCTCAGATCAACGCTTACCCTTTCGTTTAAGTGAACTATCCTATCGCTCCGATCTAGATCTAACGGCTCTCAGTGCCCCGACCAGAAACTGGCGGCGCTAGACTCTGACGCGCGGCGGCGGCGGCTTGTCAGTGGCGTCGCCGACGTTAGAGGAAGCGAGAAGGAGGGAGAGAGTGCTCACCTGTTTCGCTGAACGATGCTGATGCTCAACGTGGTACTGGTTGGTGAAGGGGCGCACGGGTTCGTCTTCAATTGCTCGCTGGAGTTGTTCTGGGCCTCGGTGCGGTCAGACGTCGACGGGGGGCGAGGCTAGGGGGCACCCTAGGACAAACGGGAGGCACTGTTAGATTCGCAAGAGCATGGAGATCGTCACCGTGTCCACGAGGAAGAGAGGGGAGGTCTGGTTTACCGGGGAGACGTCGCCGTAGTTGGAGCAGACGGCGGCGCTGGCTCGGGAAGACGTTGCCGACGCTCAGGGATGCGCGCGAGCGAGCTGCGGCTGCAGAAGGGTCCACTGGGGAATGCTGATCATAGCTGCATGCTCGAGGGGGCAAGAGGTGGCGTGTGCTGGCCGGAATTGGCAAGGGAAGTCGTCGGAGATAGAGGTGCTCGGGGAGGAATTGGGGCGGCCTGGGGGCGTGCTACTGCGGGGTGACAGAGGGGAAACGGAGAGGAGGGGCAAGCGCTTTAAGGTGCGTGGTCAAGGGGCCGTGTAATGGTGTGGTTAACGCATATTACGCCGCGCTTAATTCGCCTGCAACGGCCGGCGAGGGGGAGGGCGTAGTCTGCGGGTGGGGAAGAAGGGGGACGTGGCGGTGGGGTCCTCTGGCAGCGAGAGAAGGAAGAGGAAACGTGGGTCCACCAGTTAGCTGCTTAGCGGGTCGTCTGGTGAGTGAGAAAAGAATGCTTCGGGGGAGAGAGAGGCTGGTACTAGGCCTTGTTGGGCTTGGCCGGCTGGCCTGGCCCAGATCCTATTTTTTTCTGTCTGAAACATTTTTCTTTTACTAAATCAATTTCTGTTTTTGAATTTCAAACAACTATTCAAACATTCAAACAATTCAAACATTCAACACACTTTGCACTTGAATTTGGTTCCGTTTAAGAACATAAACCAAAATTCAAAATCAAATAATATTTTTATTTTAGAGTCCATTTATAATTAAATAAAATGGACACTAGTTAATAAATTAGATGGGTTTTAATTTATTTAAAAACTCCATTTGAAATCCAAATATTTTCAAAACCAAATCAGTAGGTTTTATTTGAAAATAAAAGATATTTGGAAATCTTGTTTAAAACAAAATAACATTTTTATTTTAGGTTCCATTATTAATTAAATAGAATGGGCCTTAGTTATTAAATCAAATAGGATTTGTTTTATTTAAAATATTTATTTGAAATCTAAATAAAACCAAAACACTTCAGTAGGTTCTATTTGAGAATATGAAATATTTGGAAAACTTATTTTTAAATAAATAAATAAGTTTTTGTGTTTATTTAAAATGGGAAAAACCTTTACTTAAATAAAATTTGGATATTAAATCCTTATTATTTTATTTAAATAAACCTTTACTATTTTTATCAAAACAAAATGTTTTATTTCAAAAGCTTGGCCAAGGTTTAATTTGGCTCTATAAAATAATATTTATTAAAATTTCTATTTCCTTTGAAAACCAAATCCTTTTATTTAAAAGTTTCAAAATAGTAATTCCAAAACATTTTATTTTCCTTTATTAAATGTTTATCTTTTTAAATCCCTTTAGGATTTATTTGATCCAAATTGGTTTGAAGTTCCAATTGAATTCAAAAAGTTTCTTCTGACCCTGAAATCAAACAGAGTTTTATTTTATTTATGTATTTTTCACATTACAAGATTTGGAAAATCTTGGGATGTGACAGCCGACAAACAGTGGGTAATACAAATCAATCCCCGAGTTATCACTCAGGTTATCGAGTTCTTGCTGTGCTCAAAGAATATCTAGGATCTTGTAGAAGTCCCCGAGTTACAAACTGGGTCGCCGAAACATAATTCATGGCTTAATGCAGAGAACACTACGAGGTAGTCCCCGAGTCATCGCTCAAGGTGCCGAAGTTTAATACACATTTTTAGAACAAGAAACAATCGTGGGGCAGTCCCCGAGTCAATGCTCGAGGTGTCGAGGTTGAATGCATAATCCGAAATAAGGGATAATACGGTGCAGTCCCCGAGTCGCTGCTCGAGGTGCTGAAATTTAACACATAATTCGAAAATAAGAAATAACATGGTGTAGTCCTCGAGTCACTGCTCGAGGTGCCGAGGTTTAACACATAATCTTAAAAAATAGAAACAACATTGTGCAGTCCTCGAGTCGCATCTTGAGGTGCCGAGGTTCAATACACGCTTGATACTCCAACTTGATGCGTCACATTACGACGTACAACATATGGATCCTAAGTGTAGAATGGGCGAAGTAAAGCTATGTTCCATGGTCTTTTTGATTCATCGCCGGCTTTGTTTGCCTTGTTATTTTCTGGTGACTGAGCATCGGTTAGGTAATATGCATCATTGTGCAATGCTTTACTCACGATGAATGGTCCTTCCCATGGGGGTGATAGTTTGTGCATGCCGGCTGTGCGCTGCACTAGCCGAAGAACCAAGTCTCCTTCTTTAAAAACTCTTGGATTGACTTTCTTGCTGTGATATCGTCGGAGGTCTTGCTGATAAATAGCTGATCTTGATAATGCCAATTCCCTGGCCTCTTCTAGAAAATCGACATCGTAGCCAGAGTCAGCGCCGCCACCTGCCGCCACCAGCGCCGCTCGCTTAGGGTCAAACGCGTAGCGATCGTAGGATCTTAATCAGATGGTTGTGATAGAATCATAATCGAAAGGGTATCCTTTGATCTGCACCGTGCGTAGCCATTTAGATCTGATGGTCCAGGAAGGTCGATCCGCACGAAGCGGTACAGGCGAATGAGAACTAGACACGTGTCCCTGTCCGTTTGAAATAAAAACAGAAATGTCTATTAGATGTTCCAATTTGAAAAATTCATAACTTTCAAACCACACGTCCAAATTTTGCAAATTTTATATCAAAGGATTCAGCAAAACAAGTACTTTCTGACCATGCACTTTGTTTAGTAAAAAGCTTCTGTTAAATTGATTGTTTTGCAGAAACTTGTGTAGGCATATTTGGAATATAAAATTGTTCTAAACTGATTTTTGGGGATAAATGTAGAAGTACCAACCTTCAATAAGGTAGAGATCCCTGTGTTTACAATGCTAGTCCCTGGATCAATAGCTATCATCCATAGTTAAGATGTAATATCAAGAAACAAAGGTCATAATACAACTTTATAACCAGGAATAAAATAATTCATTACATCTTACATAGCTCATTTGGCTATCACATTACTTTTGCAGCAGAAAATCTATAAGCATGGGGTCCTTCATCTTCAAAGTGCCACAGGCAAACATGTTGGTTGTAGACTTGTAATCCTAATAAATAAACTTCACTAACACCACACCAACCTGCAACATTACAAGTTACAGCCACAAGGGTCAATACATTTGAATTGTATTGGCAAGTTTCACTACTATGTAGAATATAAGTGGATCCTATCAATACATGCATATTTGGCTAAGTGGGGTTTAGGCTCATTTGCAGAAAGCAATATAGTTTTATCCTATCTTTTCAAAATAGTTTTGATCTTTTGAAAAATCTTTCTGAACTCCTTGGAATCCACCAAGTGCTTCAAGTCTCTTGTTGTCACTTTCAAGTTTTTCTTTTAGAAATTGGAATGTCGAGATTTCCCATAGCTTTACGACTTAGTTGCTCAGTATTGTCCATAACCGGGGACACGGCTAAGTACTTAGATTTCTATCTTCTGCAGAAGTTGTACACTTTACCCACATGACACATTCTCATCTTGTTGCCACCAGTGGCCGCTGGATAAGTACTCACCAAGATGGAGTACTGGCAGATTGAGAATGTGACGAAGTCTTTCCATAGGGTCCTCCCATACACAATGCTAGATTGTCTTCAGGCACCAATGTAGGGTTCCAAGTTACCTCACTCTAGTAACCTGAAGAGGCCAATGCATGGGTCTTCCACTATGTAGTTGACTAAGCCAGTGCCCATTTAGCATGTGGCTGTACACGGAAGCCACTGTACGAGAAACATGTTCAATCTCTAAGTCCCTGGGTGGTGTTATTCTAGTGCACAACAAAAAGAGATTGCCATATAAACATGGTTCCTCTTGTTGCCACCTTGTCCAAAACTTGAGTATACTTGTCCACCCAGGTGGTTCATTGAGTACTTGTTTTATTATATAAAACACAATTCTTTTCCCAACTTCATATAATCTCAACATGTATCTCATTTCAATATATAAAGCAGGGCTAAGCTTATTACAACTACATTGTTTTCACTAAGGAATATATAAGGGTATCCTAATAGGATTTAGCATAGCAAAATATAGTAGTCCTTATCATGCATGTTTCAAAATCCACTAAGTGTAATGAAAATAGTAGGACTTAGATGATAGTGTCACTTGCCTTTTTGGTAGAGGATGTTGGTTCACTTCTTGATCTTGCTAATATCACACTCTTCTAACTTCACTACAAATCAATCAAGCAAACATAGATTCAACTAGCATTCCAACCATTACACAAACAATTCATCACACATAAGATAATAGAAACTAAGTCATGCAAGCAAGCATGCAAAAGATAATTTTATTTGCAAAGGTGGTTTCTACTAAGCTCTACACATTGTAAGGTTCAAAGTGGTCATTTCTAAAGTGGCAAATCCATTTGCAAAAAGGGTTTTATCTATAAACCATTTTTAAATCCAATCATTATTTCATGTGGTGGAAAATGTTTTTAGCAAAGCAAAAATTTTATATTGTTCAACAAATAAGTTGTTAATTTCACAAAACTTGGTGTCTAGGGTCAGTAGGTTTGAATCAAAACATTTTCCAAAGGTTTTTCTCAAAAATCATTTCCATAACAAAATCAACATTTTTATTTGACTAGAAATGAGATAATTCAATTATTCAATCCTAATCTTCACCAAATACATTTTTAAATCCATAAGTTGGTTCCTAAGGTCAGTAGGTTCACAATAAACCATTTTGCAAAGATTTCAACCCCAAAATCATTTTGAAATAAATTTTATATCCTAAACAAGCATACACAAGTTTTGGCAAAAACAAACATTTTACCAGAAGCTTTTTACTAAACAAAGTGCATGGTTGGCTAGGGCTTGTTTTTCTGAATCCATTGATATAAAATTTGCAAATTTTGGACGTGTAGATTTAAAGTTATGCAATTTACAAGTTTGTATCTAAATCAGATTCAAAGTTTTGTTTTAAATCCAAACCAGTCCACGTGGCTCAACCTCATTGGTCGGTACCGATTCGGGAGGATCGACTGATGCGGTGCGTTAGATCTCACTTAAATCGTACGGCGTAGATCGTTTCGTACCCCTTCGTTACAATCTAATCTTAACCAGACGATTTCGATCTAACGGCTACAGCGAGGCTACCAGGAACTGGCGGCGCTGCGCGGCGGCTAGCGGCGGCGCGTGGTCAGACGGTGGCGTCGCTGCGTTTACAGAAAGCAAGGAGAGAAGTGTAGAGGTCCCAACCTTCAATAAGGTAGAGATCCCTGTGTTTACAATGCTAGTCCCTGGATCAATAGCTAGCATCCATAGTTAAGATGTAATATAAAGAAACAAAGGTCATAATACAACTTTATAACCAGGAATAAAATAATTCATTACATCTTACATAGCTCATTTGGCTATCACATTACTTTTGGAGCAGAAAATCTATAAGCATGGGGTCCTTCATCTTCAAAGTGCCGTAGGCAAACATGTTGGTTGTAGACTTGTAATCCTAATCAATAAACTTCACTAACACCAAACCAACCCGCAACATTACAAGTTACAGCCACAAGGGTCAATACATTTGAATTGTATTGGCAAGTTTCACTACTATGTAGAATATAAGTGGATCCTATCAATACATGCATATTTGGCTAAGTGGGGTTTAGGCTCATTTGCAGAAAGCAATAAAGTTTTATCCTATCTTTTCAAAATAGTTTTGATCTTTTGAAAAATCTTTCTGAACTCCTTGGAATCCACCAAGTGCTTCAAGTCTCTTGTTGTCACTTTCAAGTTTTTCTTTTAGAAATTGGAATGTCGAGATTTCCCATAGCTTCAGGCCTTAGTTGCTCAGTATTGTCCATAACCGGGGACACGGCTAAGTACTTAGATTTCTATCTTCTGCAGAAGTTGTACACTTTACCGACATGACACATTCTCATCTTGTTGCCACCAGTGGCCGCTGGATAAGTACTCACCAAGATGGAGTACTGGCAGATTGAGAATGTGACGAAGTCTTTCCATAGGGTCCTCCCATACACAATGCTAGATTGTCTTCAGGCACCAATGTAAGGTTCCAAGTTCCCTCATTCTAGTAACCTGAAGAGGCCAATGCATGGGTCTTCCACTATGTAGTTGACTAAGCCAGTACCCATTTAGCATGTCGATGTACACGGAAGCCATTGTACGAGAAACATGTTCAATCTCTAAGTCCCTGGGTGGTGTTCTTCTAGTGCACAACAAAAAGAGATTGCCATATAAACATGGTTCCTCTTGTTGCCACCTTGTCCAAAACTTGAGTATCCTTGTCCACCCAGGTGGTTCATTGAGTACTTGTTTTATTATATAAAACACAATTCTTTTCCCAACTTCATATAATCTCAACATGTATCTCATCTCAATATATAAAGCAGGGCTAAGCTTATTACAACTACATTGTTTTCACTAAGGAATATATAAGGGTATCCTAATAGGATTTAGCATAGCAAAATATAGTAGTCCTTATCATGCATGTTTCAAAATCCACTAAGTGTAATGAAAATAGTAGGACTTAGATGATAGTGTCACTTGCCTTTTTGGTAGAGGATGTTAGTTCACTTCTTGATCTTGCTAATATCACACTCTTCTAACTTCACTACAAATCAATCAAGCAAACATAGATTCAACTAGCATTCCAACCATTACACAAACAATTCATCACACATAAAATAATAGAAACTAAGTCATGCATGCAAGCATGCAAAAGATAATTTTATTTGCAAAGGTGGTTTCTACTAAGCTCTACACATTGTAAGGTTCAAAGTGGTCATTTCTAAAGTGGCAAATCCATTTGCAAAAAGGGTTTTATCTATAAACCATTTTTAAATCCAATCATTATTTCATGTGGTGGAAAATGTTTTTAGCAAAGCAAAATTTTTATATTGTTCAACAAATAAGTTGTTAATTTCACAAAACTTGGTGTCTAGGGTCAGTAGGTTTGAATCAAAACATTTTCCAAAGGTTTTTCTCAAAAATCATTTCCATAACAAAATCAACATTTTTATTTGACTAGAAATGAGATAATTCAATTATTCAATCCTAATCTTCACCAAATACATTTTTAAATCCATAAGTTGGTTCCTAAGGTCAGTAGGTTCACAATAAACCATTTTGCAAAGATTTCAACCCCAAAATCATTTTGAAATAAATTTTATATCCTAAACAAGCATACACAAGTTTCTGCAAAAACAAACATTTTACCAGAAGCTTTTTACTAAACAAAGTGCATGGTTGGCTAGGGCTTGTTTTTCTGAATCCATTGATATAAAATTTGCAAATTTTGGACGTGTAGATTTAAAGTTATGCAATTTACAAGTTTGTATCTAAATCAGATTCAGAGTTTTGTTTTAAATCCAAACCAGTCCACGTGGCTCAACCTCATTGGTCGGTACCGATTCGGGAGGATCGACTGATGCGGTGCGTTAGATCTCACTTAAATCGTACGGCGTAGATCGTTTCGTACCCCTTCGTTACAATCTAATCTTAACCAGACGATTTCGATCTAACGGCTACAGCGAGGCTACCAGGAACTGGCGGCGCTGCGCGGCGGCTAGCGGCGGCGCGTGGTCAGACGGTGGCGTCGCTGCGTTTACAGGAAGCAAGGAGAGAAGTGTAGAGGTCCCAACCTTCAATAAGGTAGAGATCCCTGTGTTTACAATGCTAGTCCCTGGATCAATAGCTAGCATCCATAGTTAAGATGTAATATAAAGAAACAAAGGTCATAATACAACTTTATAACCAGGAATAAAATAATTCATTACATCTTACATAGCTCATTTGGCTATCACATTACTTTTGGAGCAGAAAATCTATAAGCATGGGGTCCTTCATCTTCAAAGTGCCACAGGAAAACATGTTGGTTGTAGACTTGTAATCCTAATCAATAAACTTCACTAACACCAAACCAACCCGCAACATTACAAGTTACAGCCACAAGGGTCAATACATTTGAATTGTATTGGCAAGTTTCACTACTATGTAGAATATAAGTGGATCCTATCAATACATGCATATTTGGCTAAGTGGGGTTTAGGCTCATTTGCAGAAAGCAATATAGTTTTATCCTATCTTTTCAAAATAGTTTTGATCTTTTGAAAAATCTTTCTGAACTCCTTGGAATCCACCAAGTGCTTCAAGTCTCTTGTTGTCACTTTCAAGTTTTTCTTTTAGAAATTGGAATGTCGAGATTTCCCATAGCTTCAGGCCTTAGTTGCTCAGTATTGTCCATAACCGGGGACACGGCTAAGTACTTAGATTTCTATCTTCTGCAGAAGTTGTACACTTTACCCACATGACACATTCTCATCTTGTTGCCACCAGTGGCCACTGGATAAGTACTCACCAAGATGGAGTACTGGCAGATTGCGAATGTGACGAAGTCTTTCCATAGGGTCCTCCCATACACAATGCTAGATTGTCTTCAGGCACCAATGTAGGGTTCCAAGTTCCCTCATTCTAGTAACCTGAAGAGGCCAATGCATGGGTCTTCCACTATGTAGTTGACTAAGCCAGTGCCCATTTAGCATGTGGATGTACACGGAAGCCATTGTACGAGAAACATGTTCAATCTCTAAGTCCCTGGGTGGTGTTCTTCTAGTGCACAACAAAAAGAGATTGCCATATAAACATGGTTCCTCTTGTTGCCACCTTGTCCAAAACTTGAGTACCCTTGTCCACCCAGGTGGTTCATTGAGTACTTGTTTTATTATATAAAACACAATTCTTTTCCCAACTTCATATAATCTCAACATGTATCTCATTTCAATATATAAAGCAGGGCTAAGCTTATTACAACTACATTGTTTTCACTAAGGAATATATAAGGGTATCCTAATACGATTTAGCATAGCAAAATATAGTAGTCCTTATCATGCATGTTTCAAAATCCACTAAGTGTAATGAAAATAGTAGGACTTAGATGATAGTGTCACTTGCCTTTTTGGTAGAGGATGTTGGTTCACTTCTTGATCTTGCTAATATCACACTCTTCTAACTTCACTACAAATCAATCAAGCAAACATAGATTCAACTAGCATTCCAACCATTACACAAACAATTCATCACACATAAAATAATAGAAACTAAGTCATGCATGCAAGCATGCAAAAGATAATTTTATTTGCAAAGGTGGTTTCTACTAAGCTCTACACATTGTAAGGTTCAAAGTGGTCATTTCTAAAGTGGCAAATCCATTTGCAAAAAGGGTTTTATCTATAAACCATTTTTAAATCCAATCCTTATTTCATGTGGTGGAAAATGTTTTTAGCAAAGCAACAATTTTATATTGTTCAACAAATAAGTTTTTAATTTCACAAAACTTGGTGTTTAGGGTCAGTAGGTTTGAATCAAAACATTTTCCAAAGGTTTTTCTCAAAAATCATTTCCATAACAAAATCAATATTTTTATTTGACTAGAAATGAGCTAATTCAATTATTCAATCCTAATCTTCACCAAATACATTTTTAAATCCATAAGTTGGTTCCTAAGGTCAGTAGGTTCACAATAAACCATTTGCAAAGATTTCGACCCCAAAATCATTTTGAAACTAATTTTATATCCTAAACAAGCATACACAAGTTTCTGCAAAAACAAACATTTTACCAGAAGATTTTTACTAAACAAAGTGCATGGTTGGCTAGGGCTTGTTTTTATGAATCCATTGATATAAAATTTGCAAATTTTGGACGTGTAGATTTAAAGTTATCCAATTTACAAGTTTGTATCTAAATCAGATTCAGAGTTTTGTTTTAAATCCAAACCAGTCCACGTGGCTCAACCTCATTGGTCGGTACCGATTCGGGAGGATCGACTGATGCGGTGTGTTAGATCTCACTTAAATCGTACGGCGTAGATCGTTTCGTACCCCTTCGTTACAATCTAATGTTAACCAGATGATTTCGATCTAACGGCTACAGCGAGGCTACCAGGAACTGGCGGCACTGCGCGGCGGCTAGCGGCGGCGCGTGGTCAGACGGTGGCGTCGCGGCGTTTACACGAAGCAAGGAGAGAAGTTGAGGTGTTCACCGTGCTCGCAGGGTTGCGGTGAAGCTCAAGGCCTGGTCGGTTCGTCGAGGGGCGCACAGGAACGGAGTGGATTGCTCGCCGGAGTTGTGCTCACTGTCGGGTCCGTCTGGTTCTTGTCGGAGGCGAGGCTATAGGCCATGCCAGGGCAAAAGAAAGACATGGTTAGGTGCGCGTGAAGATACTGAACATGCGGCTTACAAGCAGAGGGAAAGGGGCGTTCAGTTCTTACGGGGAGGGGTCGCCGGAAAGGTGGCAGACGCGGTGGCGTGTTTGTGCTTGTCCTTGTCGACGCTCTGGGGCGAGCGCGGTTGAACGGAAAGTACAGGGAGAAGTGCTAGAGGCTGGGGATCACTCTCGCGTGAAGCAGAGCTTGCGGGGGTGAGGGTGCTGGCCGGAATTCGCTAGAGAAGCTCGCCAGAGCAGTGGGGGCGCGGGCTCGAATTGGGGCAGCCTAGAGGCAGAGAGGAGGAGCTGTCTGGGGGAAATGAGAGAGGGGAGGGAGGCATTTATGCACGCGTGGTCGCCGGGGGAGTTAAAGCCGCTATCAACGCGAATCAACGCCGGAGTTATTCAGCTGCAACGGCAGGGAGGAACTGCCGCGGGTTGAAGACGACGACACGCTGGCGTGGGGCCTGCCTGTCAGTGAGGGAGAGAGGGAAAGAGGGGGCCACTCGTCTGGGACTGCGCGGGTGCGTGTTTGGGTGAAAAATGTTTCGCGCGTGGGGGAAGTAGCTGGGCTGGAACTGGGCTTGCTGGGCCGATGAGTTGGGCTAAGCTTGATTCATTTTTTTTATACAGTAAACTTTTCTTTTTCTATTTGATTTTCTGTTTTGAAATTCAATCAAACAATTCAAACATTCAAATCAATCAAACTACCACCACACTTTGCATTGAGTTTAGTTCTGTTAACAACAATAAACCAAGTCCCAAAATAAAATAATATTTTTATTCTTTTAGGATCTATTTAATAATTAAATAAAATAGTCCTTAGTTATTAATTCAAATAGGATTTGATTTATGAAAATCTCCATTTGAAACTAAATATTATCAAAATCTAGTAGGTTTTATTTGAAAATATAAAATACTTGGAAAACTTGTTTAAAATAATGTAACAAGTTTTGATGTTTAATTAAAGTGGTAAAACCTTTATTTTAATAAAATTGGATATTAATAAATCCTCATTATTTGTTTAAATAACCTTTTACTCCTTTAATCAAAACAAAATATTTTACTAAACAAAAACTTGGCCAAGGTTTAATTTGGTTCTATAAAATAATCTTTATTTATAATTCTAACCTTTTCTTTTGAAACCAAATCTTTTTATTAAAGGATCCAAAAATAGTACTTTCACATATTTAATATTTTCTTTATTAATTGTTTATCTTTTTAGATCCCTTTAGGATTTGTTTAATCAAATAGGTTTGAAGGTTTCCAATTGGAATCAAAAGTTTCTTCTCATCCTGAAAATCAACAAAGTTTATTTTATTCATTTATTTTTCACATAACAAGATTTGGAAAATCTTGGGATGTGACAGGCTACCACCCTTAAAATAAATCTCGTCCCGAGATTTGGGAAGGCTAGGGTTACAAGTTGGTTCATAACATCTAGGGTACTACCACCCTTAAAAATTTTCCAACTAAATTACATGTTGGCTTGCTTGGGATCTTGGGGAAACTTCTCTGGGCAAACATCTGCATAGTGTCCTTTGTTTCCACACTTGAAACATGTGACAAGGCTGAGATCATTCATAGGCTTGTTTATCTTGTGCTTCATCTTTTCTGGACAGTTGCTTGCATAATGTCCTTGGTTACCACAATTGTAACATGTGATAAGTTTGAGTTCTTCACGTATCTCTTGTGGACAAGTTGCTGCATAATGGCCTAGCTCTTTGCAGTTGTTGCACCATACTTGGCCAATCTCCTTATATTTCTGCTTTTCTGGACATTCACTGGCATAATGTCCCATTTCTTTATAATGATTACATTGCACATGGCTTTTGTCCTTCTTTTTCATGGGTTTCTCCAAATCTAGGAGTGCTTCTAGTTCATGTTCTTCATAGGTTATCTCATAGGTAGGAATGTCTACTAGTTTCTTTGACCTTCTATTGCTCCTTGGATAATTCATATGCCTCTTCTTTGGTCCTTTAAATTGGGTTGTATTGCATGGAGGTACAAGTGGAGATTTTCCTTTGTCCTCGTCCTTCTTGGTAGACTTGGCTCCCTCTTGGTAGTCTGCAATCAGTTGTTGCACTCCACCTTGTTTCCTTTGTTCAACTATGGAATAGATGGGGCATTGGATAGGGACATGATTATTTCCTTCACATAGATAACAAGTAACTTGAGAGGTGGGACATTGGCCAACTGGATGTTTCTCTTCATAGTTGGGGCATTGATCTCCATGCTCCTTGGAAGTGTGATCCTTGTCTCCACAAATATTGCAAGCTTTGGTTCCTTCTAGAATAACATCTTTGTCATCCTTGTTGTCACAAACTCCTTTCGAAGAGGTGCGTTCCATGTTGATCATTTGATCTGTCACCTTATGCAACATTTGGGCTTGGGTTTCCAAAAACTTTTGCAAGGTTGGATCTTCCCCACTGGTGTTGGCTATGAATTGAGCTGTCATTTGGTTCAACTGGTTTTGGGTTGCTATGAGTTCTCTCATGTTGTCCTCTTGGTTGTTGTTGTCATCAACCTTGATGTTGGAGTCTCTTGGAGTAGTCATCTGTTTGGGTTGAATTGAGATTAGAATAGGCAAAATATCTCTAAGGAAATAATTCTAATCCCCACTTCACAATTCACACAAACAATGTGCAAGCAATCACAAACAAACACTCCTTTCAAACACAAGTTTCCAAGCATATTCTTAGGCAACCAAAAATATTTTTGTTACACCACATAAGTTGGTGGATTTGGCTTAAACTAAATATGGTGGTCCATCTATATGGTTCACTTGTGATTTTTCCATCCTTCTTGGTTGATTCTTCTTCCTTGAGATCATGGTTTCCTTGGGAAATCTCTTGGTCACAAAACCTCAAGGTGATGATGGCTCCTTCTAATTTGTGTTTCCTTAGTCTCCAAATCTTGAGCAAGATTTCTTGTCTCACTTGTCCTTAGTGATATCCAAGGTTGAAGTCCTTGGTGAAAATGCTGAAGATGTTGAAGTCATTAGAGTTTGAAGGTGTTAAAGTCATTAGAGTTGATGAAGTCCTTTGCACATGGTGAAGTCTTTGGCCATGGGGTAGGCTTTATCCATCAAGTTGAAATAGAAGAGATGTAGAATCAAAACCAAAATGGTTGAGGAAAGAGTTTACAAGATTGTTTGTAAATAAGTTTTGGAACAAATACAACTCCTATTTTTCCTAAGGGTTTTTGTCCAATCATAGGGTTACAAATCCTACAGGCAACACAATGCTCTGATACCATCTGTAGAGGTCCCAACCTTCAATAAGGTAGAGATCCATGTGTTTACAATGCTAGTCCCTGGATCAATAGCTAGCATCCATAGTTAAGATGTAATATCAAGAAACAAAGGTCATAATACAACTTTATAAATAGGAATAAAATAATTCATTACATCTTACATAGCTCATTTGGCTATCACATTACTTTTGCAGCAGAAAATCTATAAGCATGGGGTCCTTCATCTTCAAAGTGCCACATGCAAACATGTTGGTTGTAGACTTGTAATCCTAATCAATAAACTTCACTAACACAAAACCAACCTGCAACATTACAAGTTACAGCCACAAGGGTCAATACATTTGAATTGTATTGGCAAGTTTCACTACTATGTAGAATATAAGTGGATCCTATCAATACATGCATATTTGGCTAAGTGGGGTTTAGGCTCATTTGCAGAAAGCAATTTATTTTTATCCTATCTTTTCAAAATAGTTTTGATCTTTTGAAAAATCTTTCTGAACTCCTTGGAATCCACCAAGTGCTTCAAGTCTCTTGTTGTCAATTTCAAGTTTTTCTTTTAGAAATTGGAATGTCGAGATTTCCCATAGCTTCAGGCCTTAGTTGCTCAGTATTGTCCATAACCGGGGACACGGCTAAGTACTTAGATTTCTATCTTCTGCAGAAGTTGTACACTTTACCCACATGACACATTCTCATCTTGTTGCCACCAGTGGCCGCTGGATAAGTACTCACCAAGATGGAGTACTGGCAGATTGAGAATGTGACGAAGTCTTTACAGAGGGTCCTCCCATACACAATGCTAGCTTGTCTTCAGGCACCAATGTAGGGTTCCAAGTTCCCTCATTCTAGTAACCTGAAGAGGCCAATGCATGGGTCTTCCACTATGTAGTTGACTAAGCCAGCGCCCATTTAGCATGTGGCTGTACACGGAAGCCACTGTACGAGAAACATGTTCAATCTCTAAGTCCCTGGGTGGTGTTCTTCTAGTGCACAACAAAAAGAGATTGCCATATAAACATGGTTCCTCTTGTTGCCACCTTGTCCAAAACTTGAGTATACTTGTCCACCCAGGTGGTTCATTGAGTACTTGTTTTATTATATAAAACACAATTCTTTTCCCAACTTCATATAATCTCAACATGTATCTCATCTCAATATATAAAGCAGGGCTAAGCTTATTACAACTACATTGTTTTCACTAAGGAATATATAAGGGTATCCTAATAGGATTTAGCATAGCAAAATATAGTAGTCCTTATCATGCATGTTTCAAAATCCACTAAGTGTAATGAAAATAGTAGGACTTAGATGAGAGTGTCACTTGCCTTTTTGGTAGAGGATGTTGGTTCACTTCTTGATCTTGCTAATATCACACTCTTCTAACTTCACTACAAATCAATCAAGCAAACATAGATTCAACTAGCATTCCAACCATTATACAAACAATTCATCACACATAAAATAATAGAAACTAAGTCATGCATGCAAGCATGCAAAAGATAATTTTATTTGCAAAGGTGGTTTCTACTAAGATCTACACATTGTAAGGTTCAAAGTGGTCATTTCTAAAGTGGCAAATCCATTTGCAAAAAGGGTTTTATCTATAAACCATTTTTAAATCCAATCATTATTTCATGTGGTGGAAAATGTTTTTAGCAAAGCAACAATTTTATATTGTTCAACAAATAAGTTGTTAATTTCACAAAACTTGGTGTTTAGGGTCAGTAGGTTTGAATCAAAACATTTTCCAAAGGTTTTTCTCAAAAATCATTTCCATAACAAAATCAATATTTTTATTTGACTAGAAATGAGCTAATTCAATTATTCAATCCTAATCTTCACCAAATACATTTTTTAAATCCATAAGTTGGTTCCTAAGGTCAGTAGGTTCACAATAAACCATTTTTCAAATATTTCAACCCCAAAATCATTTTGAAATAAATTTTATATCCTAAACAAGCATACACAAGTTTTGGCAAAAACAAACATTTTACCAGAATCTTTTTACTAAACAAAGTGCATGGTTGCCTAGGGCTTGTTTTTCTGAATCCAGTGATATAAAATTTGCAAATTTTGGACGTGTAGATTTAAAGTTATGCAATTTACAAGTTTGTATCTAAATCAGATTCAGAGTTTTCTTTTTAAATCCAAACCAGTCCACGTGGCTCAACCTCATTGGTCGGTACCGATTCGGGAGGATCGACTGATGCGGTGCGTTAGATCTCACTTAAATCGTACGGCGTAGATCGTTTCGTACCCCTTCGTTACAATCTAATCTTAACCAGACGATTTCGATCTAACGGCTATAGCGAGGCTACCAGGAACTGGCGGCGCTGCGTGGCGGCTGGCGGCGGCGCGTGGTCAGACGGTGGCGTCGCGGAATTTACAGGAAGCAAGGAGAGAAGTGGAGGTGCTCACCGTGCTTGCAGGGTTGCGGTGAAGCTGAAGACATGGTCGGTTCGTCGAGGGGCGCACAGGAACGGAGTGGATTGCTCGCCGGAGCTGTGCTCACTGTCAGGTCCGTCTGGTTCTTGTCGGAGGCGAGGCTATAGGCCATGCCAGGGCAACAGAAAGACATGGTTAGGTGCGCGTGAAGATACTGAACATGCGGCTTACAAGTAGAGGGAAAGGGGTGTTCAGTTCTTATGGGGAGGGGTCGCCGGAGAGGTGGCAGACGCGGTGGCGCGTTTGTGCTTGTCCTTGTCGACGCTCTGGGGTGAGCGCGGTTGAACGGAAAGTACATGGAGAAGTGCCAGAGGCTGGGGATCACTCTCGCGTGAAGCAGAGCTTGCGGGGGTGAGGGTGCTGGCTGGAATTCGCTAGAGAAGCTCGCCAGAGCAGTGGGGGCGCGGGCTCGAATTGGGGCAGCCTAGAGGCAGAGAGGAGGAGCTGTCTGGGGGAAATGAGAGAGGGGAGGGAGGCATTTATGCACGCGTGGTCGCCGGGGGAGTTAAAGCCGCTATCAACGCGAATCAACGCCGGAGTTATTCAGCTGCAACGGCAGGGAGGAACTGCCGCGGGTTGAAGACGACGACACGCTGGCGTGGGGCCTGCCTGTCAGTGAGGGAGAGAGGGAAAGAGGGGCCACTCGTCTGGGACTGCGCGGGTGCGTGTTTGGCTGAAAAACGTTTCGCGCGTGGGGGAAGTAGCTGGGCTGGAACTGGGCTTGCTGGGCCAGATGAGTTGGGCTGAGCTCGATTCATTTTTTTATACAGTAAACTTTTCTTTTTCTATTTGATTTTCTGTTTTGAAATTCAATCAAACAATTCAAACATTCAAATCAATCAAACTACCACCACACTTTGCATTGAGTTTAGTTCTGTTAACAACAATAAACCAAGTCCCAAAATAAAATAATATTTTTATTTTTTTAGGATCTATTTAATAATTAAATAAAATAGTCATTAGTTATTAATTCAAATAGGATTTGATTTATGAAAATCTCCATTTGAAACTAAATATTATCAAAATCAAATCAGTAGGTTTTATTTGAAAATATAAAATACTTGGAAAACTTGTTTAAAATAATTTAACAAGTTTTGATGTTTAATTAAAGTGGTAAAACCTTTATTTTAATAAAATTAGATATTAATAAATCCTCATTATTTTGTTTAAATAACCTTTTACTCCTTTAATCCTAAACAAAATATTTTACTAAAAAAAAACTTGGCCAAGGTTTAATTTGGTTCTATAAAATAATCTTTATTTATAATTCTAACCTTTTCTTTTGAAACCAAATCTTTTTATTAAAGGATCCAAAAATAGTACTTTCACATATTTAATATTTTCTTTATTAATTGTTTATCTTTTCATATCCCTTTAGGATTTGTTTGATCAAATAGGTTTGAAGGTTTCCAATTGGAATCAAAAGTTTCTTCTCACCCTGAAAATCAACAAAGTTTTATTTTATTCATTTATTTTTCACATAACAAGAGTTGGAAAATCCTGGGATGTGACAAGAAGTGGAGGTGCTCACCGTGCTCGCAGGGTTGCGGTGAAGCTCAAGGCGTGGTCGGTTCGTCGAGGGGTGCACAAGAACGGAGTGGATTGCTCGCCGGAGCTGTGCTCACTGTCGGGTCCGTCTGGTTCTTGTCGGAGGCGAGGCTATAGGCCATGCCAGGGCAAAAGAAAGACATGGTTAGGTGCGCGTGAAGATACTGAACATACGACTTACAAGCAGAGGGAAAGGGGCGTTCAGTTCTTACGGGGAGGGGTCGCTGGAGAGGTGGCAGACGAGGTGGTGCGTTTGTGCTTGTCCTTGTCGATGCTCTGGGCCGAGCGCGGTTGAACGGAAAGTACAGGGAGAAGCGCCAGAGGCTGGGGATCACTCTCGCGTGAAGCAGAGCTTGCGGGGGTGAGGGTGCTGGCCGGAATTCGCTGGAGAAGCTTGCCGGAGCAGTGGGGGCGCGGGCTCGAATTGGGGCAGCCTAGAGGCAGAGAGGAGGAGATGTCTGGGGGAAATGAGAGAGGGGAGGGAGGCGTTTATGCACGCGTGGTCGCTGGGGGAGTTAAAGCCGCTATCAACGCGAATCAACGTCGGAGTTATTCAGCTGCAACGGCAGGGAGGAATTGCCGCGGGTTGAAGACGACAACACGCTGGCGTGGCGCCTGCCTGTTAGTGAGGGAGAGAGAGGGAAAGAGGGGGGCACTCATCTGGGACTGCCCGGCTGCGTGTTTGGGTGAAAAACGTTTCGCTCGTGGGGGAAGTAGCTGGGCTGGAACTGGGCTTGCTGGGCCAGATGAGTTGGGCTGAGCTCGATTCATTTTTTTTATACAATAAACTTTTCTTTTTCTATTTGATTTTCTGTTTTGAAATTCAATCAAACAATTCAAACATTCAAATCAATCAAACTACCACCACACTTTTCATGGAGTTTAGTTCTGTTAACAACAATAAACCAAGTCCGAAAATAAAATAATATTTTTATTCTTTTAGGATCTATTTAATAATTAAATAAAATAGTCCTTAGTTATTAATTCAAATAGGATTTGATTTATGCAAATCTCCATTTGAAACTAAATATTATCAAAATGAAATCAGTAGGTTTTATTTGAAAATATAAAATACTTGGAAAACTTGTTTAAAATAATTTAACAAGTTTTGATGTTTAATTAAAGTGGTAAAACCTTTATTTTAATAAAATTGGATATTAATAAATCCTCATTATTTTGTTTAAATAACCTTTTACTCCTTTAATCAAAACAAAATATTTTACTAAAAAAAAACTTGGCCAAGGTTTAATTTGGTTCTATAAAATAATCTTTATTTATAATTCTAACCTTTTCTTTTGAAACCAAATATTTTTATGAAAGGATCCAAAAATAGTACTTTCACATATTTAATATTTTCTTTATTAATTGTTTATCTTTTCAGATCCCTTTAGGATTTGTTTGATCAAATAGGTTTGAAGGTTTCCAACTGGAATCAAAATTTTCTTCTCACCCTGAAAATCAACAAAGTTTTATTTTATTCATTTATTTTTCACATAACAAGATTTGGAAAATCTTGGGATGTGACAATAAAATCTTGGGCAAATGGTTTTTTTAACCTACTGACCATAGAAATCAATTTGTGGTTTCAAAAATATATTTGGTGAAACAAAAGAATAAACCTTTGATTTAAACCATTTCTAGTCAAATAAAAATATTGTTTATTTGTTAAAAATGCTTTTTGTAGAAAACCTTTGGGAAATGTTTTGGAATAAACTCTCTGACCCCAAACACCAAGTTTTATAATTTAAAAATGTATTTGGTAAACCCTATAAAGATTGCTACTTTGATAAAGGCATTTTCAACCATATAAAATAATGATTTGGTTTGAAAATGGTTTATGAGTGAAACCTTTTGCAAATAGTTTTTCCACTTTATAAAATGACCAATAAGTGTTTTAGAATGTTTATAACCTATTATAAAACACTTTTGTAAATAAAACAAAGCTTGGCATGCTTGCATGCATTGTTTTGTTGTTATTGTTTTATATGATGTTGCTTGAATGGTAGATTGAAATATTGCTTGCTTGATTGAATTGTAGTGATTTGAAGTGTGTGAACATTGAAAGATCAAGGAGTGAACTCATATTCTCTACCAAAAAAGGCAAGTGATGCTTCATACTTTGTCCCATTATTTTCACTATGCATTAGTGATATTTCTAAGTAGGACTTGCATGGAATTTTGCTAAGTGTAAACTATGCCATGGGAAATCCTAGTAGATGAAACCTTAGTAGAATTATCCTAAGTTAAGACTCCTACTACTATCATGCTTAGATTAGCTAATAGAAAACAAGGGTGGAATATATATTCATACTATGGAATATTTCCAAGTCAAGGACTTGTGTTTTGTTTAATAAAATCACTAAGTGAATGAATCACCTGGGTGGAATGGAAGGAATGGTTTGTGTTGAGTGGTTCACAAGGCCCATTTCTATGGTTTACCTTGTGTATCTCACTTGTGGATGGCCACCCAGGAACAAAGATATTTGAGATGCCAAATGTTGAGAAGCTTCAAGTGCAGCCACTTGGCATTATGGGATCTGCCTGGATCACATAGGTTGCAATAACTTAGCCAAATGGACAGTTGGTGGTAGGGGAATGATAGGTTGGAGCGCGTCCATTCTGGTCTAAGGGAAGGCTTCTGAAAGATCTTGTCTTGGTGAAACCAAGTCTTGTGGGGAAAGTGCACCACCTCTGCAGAGTGTAAAATCTAAGTACTTAGCCATGTCCCTGGTAAGGGACAAATTTGAGCATCAAGACATGGAATCTATCAAGAATATCCTCATCCCAATTTCTAAGTTAAAAACTTGTGGTTGAACAAGGGTTGAAGGATCACCAATTTCTATTGGGAGATGCCTTGGGAAAGATTTTGTCAAGCAAAAACTTAGTGTTTTCAAATGATAAGGAAAATCTATTTTGAGCAAAGCAAGCCTAAGCTCCACTTAGCCAAATGCATATAGATGATAGACTCCACTATACTACCATAGTATCACTTGCCAATACAATTCAAATGTATTGACCCTTGTGGTTGTAACTTGTTATGTTGCAGGTTTGTTTGATATTAGTGAAGTGTGTTGAAATAGGATTACAAGTCTACAACCAACATGTTGCCTGTGGCACTTTGAATATGAAGGACCCCATGCTATTGTTATATTCTGTTGCATTGTAATGAGATAGCCAAATGAGCTATGTAATATGTAATAAGTTATTTTATTCCTGGTTATAAAGTTGTATTATGACCTTTGTTTCTTAATATTACATCTTAACTGTGGATGCTAGATATTGATCCAGGGACTAGCATTGTAAACACAGGGATCTCTACCTTATTAAAGGTTGGGAACCTTACAGATGGTATCAGAGCATTGTGTTGCCTGTAGGATTTGTAACCCTAGGATTGGACAAAAACCCCTTAGAAAAATAGGAGTTATATTTGTTCCAAAACTTATTTACAAACAATCTTGTAAACTCTTTCCTCAACCATTTTTGGTTTTGATTCTACATATCTTCTATTTCAAACTTGATGGATAAAGCCTACCCCATGGCCAAAGACTTCACCATGAGCAAAGGATTTCATCAACTCTAAAGACTTCAACATCTTCAAGTGATTTCAACCTTATTCTCAACAAGGACTTCAACCTTGGATATCACTAAGGACTACAAGTGAGACAAGAAATGTTGCTCTCAAGACTTGAAGACCAAGGAAACACAACTTGGGAATCATCATCACCTTTGAAGTTTTTGTGACCAAGAATTTTCCCAAGGATACAAAGATCTCATTCAAGAAGAATCAACTGAGAAGGATGGAAAGATCTCAAGTGAACCATATAGATGGACCACCATATTAAGTATAGATCAAACACACCAACTTATGTGGTGTAACAAAAATATTGTATTGCTTAAAAATGTGCTTGAACTTGTTGTTTGAATGGAATGTTTGTTTTTGATTGCTTGCACATTGCTTGAGTGAATTGTGATGTGTGTGATTAGGATTGATTCCTTAGAATATCTTTTGCCTATTCTAATCCCAATCCAACCCAAACAGATGACTACTCCAGGAAACTCCAACATCAAGGATGGTGACAACAACAACAACAACCAAGAGACCAACATGAGAGAACTCATAGTAACCCAAACCCAGTTGAACCAAGTGACAGATCAATTTTTATCCAACACCAATCAGTTAGATCCAGCCAGGCAAAGGTTTTTGGAAACCCAAACCCAATTGTTACATAAGGTGATAGATCAAATGATTAACATGGGAGACAACCTTTCCCAAGGAGTTTGTGACAACTAGGATGTCAAGGATGATATTTTAGAAGGAACCCAAGCTTGCAATATTTGTGGAGACAAGGACCACACTTCCAAAGAACATGAAGATCAATGCCCCAATTGTGAAGAGAAACATCCAACTAATCAATGCCCCACATCTCAAGCTACTTGCTTCCTATGTGAAGGAAATAATCATGTCCCTATCCAGTGCCCCATCTATTCCATAGTTCAACAAAGGAAAGAAGGTGGAGTGCAACAACAGTTTGTAAACCCTCATGAAGGAACAACTTCTACCAAGAAGGATGAAGGCAAATTCAAATCTATGCATCATAAGGACAAATCCAAAGTGATCACAAAGTGTTGCTACTCTTGTGAAGAAGAAGGTCATATCTCTAGTAAATGCCCCAAGAAGAGAGAAAGATTTCCCACCTTTGTGGTGAAGTATGAAGAGCATGAACTAGAAGAACTCCTAGCTTTGGAGAGACCCAAAAAGAAGAAGAAGGACATAAGCTAGTTGCAATGTTACAATTGCAAAGAGATGGGACATTATGCCAATGAATGCCCAGAAAAGAAGAAGAACCAAGAAAATAAACAAGAGGAATTGATACCAAAGAAGAAGAAAGATATCAGCCAGGTGATGTGTTACAATTGCAAAGAACCAGGACATTGTGCAAGCAACTGTCCAGAAAAGATGAAGCACAAGATAAAGCCTATGAAGTATCTCAGCCTTGTCACATGTTTCAAGTGTGGAAACAAAGGACACTATGTAGATGTTTGTCCAGAGAGATTTCAACAAGATCCCAAGAAAGCCAAGATGTAATCTAGTTGGAAAATTTTTAAGGGTGGTAGTACCCTAGTTGCTTTGAGCCAACTTGTAACCCTAGCCTCCCCAAATCTCGGGACGAGATTTATTTTAAGGGTGGTAGCCTATCACATCCCAAGATTTTCCAAATCTTGTAATGTGAAAAATAAATAAACAAAATAAACAATTGTTGAAATTTAGGGTGAGAAGAAACTTTTGATTCCAATTGGAAACATCAAAACCTATTTTGATCAAATAAAATCCTAAAGAGATTTAAAAAGATAAACAAATAATAAATAAAATTATAATAGTTGGAAACACTATTTTTGGATCTTTAAATAATAAGATATAGTTTTCATAAAACAAAGGTAGAAATATAAATAAGGATTATTTTATAGAGCCAAATTAAATCTTGGCCAAGCTTTTGAAATAAAATATTTCTATTTGATAAAAAGAGTAAAGGTTTATTTGAATAAAATAATGAGGATTTATTAATATCCATTTTTATTAAAGTAAATGTTTTTTTATTTTAAATAAACACTAAAACTTGTTAATTTATTTAATAAGATTTCAAAGTGTTTTAGTTTTTCAAATGAAACCTACTGAAAAGATTTTGATATTATTTAGAATTCAAAAAGAGTTTTAAAAATAAATTAAAACCTATTTGAATTAAAGACTATGGTCTATTTATTTAATTATTAATAGATCTTAAAAGAATAAAAGAATTATTTTATTTTTGACTCTGAAATATGTTGTTAAACAGAATTAAAATCAATATAAAGTTTGGTGGTGATTTGATTTTATTTGTTGTTTGAATTATTGGTTTGAAAATCAAAACAGAAATTCATATTGGAAAAAGAAAAAGAAACACAACAAAAAAAATGGAAAAGGAATAGCCCAATCTAGCCGGCCCACTAAGCCCGTCAGTAGCCCACCTGCTCACACACGCAGCGAATCGTTTTTCACTCGCAAACGAACCCGTTGAGTCACCGACGCGTGGACCCCATCTCACTTCTATCCCTCACGCTGACAACGGACCCCATCGCCACGTCACCATCTTCCTCACCCCGCGACGACTGTGCCGGCCGTTTCCTGCCATTGATGCCATAGTTTAATTCGCTTAAACGGCTCGCTTAAAATTCGCCGCGACCATGCTCCCTTAAACGACTCCCTATTCTCCCTCTTTCCCCTCAGTCGACACCTCCCAGGAGCCCCCAGGCTGGATGAATTTCTCCACACGCCCTCACTGCTCCGACGAGCCTCCCCGACAAATTCCGGCGACGCCAGACTTCATCGCCACTCCTAGACTTCACTAGCCTTCTCCCCATCCCCGTACGCATCTACCAGCATCCCTAGCTTGTTCGCACGCGCTCCAAATCGTCGGCAAGGACAACACCGTCTCGCCACCGACGACCACATCCACTCCGACGAGCTACTGACACCAAACCCGTGCGCCCCTCGTGTTCTGGTGAGTACCTCTACAACCCCCGAGACTGTGCACATCCTCCTGATACCTTTCCTCGCTTGCTTGCATCCCAGGCGCTCGTCTTCGACCACGACCGTGCGCACCTAACGATAGCAAGAACTCCGGTGAGCGATTCAGGTCACCCTCGTGCGCCCCTTGCCTCCTCGCGAGTACCTTGAGCATCACCACGACCACACGAACCTGGTGAGACACTCCCCTTCCTCCCTTGCTTCCTGTAATCACCGCGATGCCGTAGCCAGAGTCAGCGCCGCCACCTGCCGCCGTCAGTGCCGCTCGCTTAAGGTCAAACGCGTAGCGACCGTAGGATCTTAATCAGATGGTTGCGATAGAATCATAATCGAAAGGGTATCCTTTGATATGCACCGTGTGTAGCCATTTAGATCTGACGGTCCAGGAAGGTCGATCCGCACGAAGCGGTACAGGCGAATGAGAACTAGACACGTGTCCCTGTCCGTTTGAAATAAAAACAGAAATGTCTATTAGATGTTCCAATTTGAAAAATTCATAACTTTCAAACCACATGTCCAAATTTTGCAAATTTTATAACAAAGGATTCAGCAAAACAAGTACTTTCTGACCATGCACTTTGTTTAGTAAAAAGCTTCTGTTAAATTGATTGTTTTTGCAGAAACTTGTGTAGGCATATTTGGAATATAAAAATTGTTCTAAAATGATTTTTGGGGATAAAATCTTTGGCAAATGGTTTTTTTAACCTACTGACCATAGAAATCAATTTGTGGTTTCAAAAATATATTTGGTGAAACGAAAGAATAAACCTTTGATTTAAACCATTTCTAGTCAAATAAAAATATTGTTTATTTGTTAAAAATGCTTTTTGTAGAAAACCTTTGGGAAATGTTTTGGAATAAACTCTCTGACCCCAAACACCAAGTTTTATGATTTAAAAATGTATTTGTTAAACCCTATAAAGATTGCTACTTTGATAAAGGCATTTTCAACCACATAAAATAATGATTTGGTTTGAAAATGGTTTATGAGTGAAACCTTTTGCAAACAGTTTTGCCACTTTATAAAATGACCAATAAGTGTTTTAAATTTTTTATAACCTACTATAAAACACTTTTGTAAATAAAACAAATCTTGGCATGCTTGCATGCATTGTTTTGTTGTTATTGTTTTATATGATGTTGCTTGAATGGTAGATTGAAATATTGCTTGCTTGATTGAATTGTAGTGATTTGAAGTGTGTGAACATTGCAAGATCAAGGAGTGAACTCATATTCTCTACCAAAAAGGCAAGTGATGCTTCATACTTTGTCCCATTATTTTCACTATGCATTAGTGATATTTCTAAGTAGGACTTGCATGGAATTTTGCTAAGTGTAAACTATGCCATGGGAAATCCTAGTAGATGAAACCTTAGTAGAATTATCCAAGTTAAGACTCCTACTACTATCATGCTTAGCTTAGCTAATAGAAAACAAGGGTGGAATATATATTCATACTATGGAATATTTCCAAGTCAAGGACTTGTTTTTTGTTTAATAAAACAACTAAGTGAATGAATCACCTGGGTGGAATGGAAGGAATGGTTTGTGTTGAGTGGTTCACAAGGCCCATTTCTATGGTTTACCTTGTGTATCTCACTTGTGGATGGCCACCCAGGAACAAAGAGATTTGAGATGTCAAATGTTGAGAAGCTTCAAGTGCAGCCACTTGGCATTATGGGCTCTGCCTGGATCACATAGGTTGCAATAACTTAGCCAAATGGACAGTTGGTGGTACGGGAATGATAGGTTGGAGCGCGTCCATTCTGGTCTAAGGGAAGGCTTCTGAAAGATCTTGTCTTGGTGAAACCAAGTCTTGTGGGGAAAGTGCACCACCTCTACAGAGTGTAAAATCTAAGTACTTAGCCATGTCCCTGGTAAAGGACAAATTTGAGCATCAAAACATGGAAGCTATCAAGAATCTCCTCATCCCAATTTCTAAATTAAAAACTTGTGGTTGAACAAGGGTTGAAGGATCACCAATTTCTATTGGGAGATGCTTTGGGAAAGATTTTGTCAAGAAAAAACTTAGTGTTTTCAAATGATAAGGAAAATCTATTTTGAGCAAAGAAAGCCTAAGCTCCACTTAGCCAAATGCATATAGATGATAGACTCCACTATACTACCATAGTATCACTTGCCAATACAATTCAAATGTATTGACCCTTGTGGCTGTAACTTGTTATGTTGCAGGTTTGTTTGATATTAGTGAAGTGTGTTGAAATAGGATTACAAGTCTACAACCAACATGTTGCTTGTGGCACTTTGAAGATGAAGGACCCCATGCTATTGTTATATTCTGTTGCATTGTAATGAGATAGCCAAATGAGCTATGTAAGATGTAATAAGTTATTTTATTCCTGGTTATAAAGTTGTATTATGACCTTTGTTTCTTGATATTACATCTTAACTGTGGATGCTAGCTATTGATCTAGGGACTAGCATTGTAAACACAGGAATCTCTACCTTATTAAAGGTTGGGAACCTTACACCTTGCCTCCGTGTCACCATGTTGCCCCTCTGGCCGCGACTGCCAATCGTGTTTGCCGCTGATCCCCTCCCACCTTGCCGCAGGCCCGCCTCTGCCACGAGCTCCTCCTATGTGCCACACATCCTCTCTATGCCGCACCGCTGCCGTCCGTCACCCTTGTCCCCTACCGTCGACCCACCTCCGGTGCAGCATTGGATTGCCCCCATGTGGTGCCTTCGTGTGGCTTGGTTGCCCGTGTTTGGTCACACCCTGTGGTGTCATTCTGTTTTATCTTTCCTATTGTGATTCAATCCTCGATCATTAACAAGGCTGGCCCCAAGAATTAGTATGTGTTTTGTTTCAACAAGAGCTTCATCTCCACCTGAATCCAAGCCCATCACCGACAACCTGTGTCGAATTCCGAGAACTCCACCTTCGAACTCCAAGATCTCCTTCACGGTACCAACGAACAGAAGCACGCCGATAGGGATCCAAGACCCGAAGACGACAAGACCGTAGATTCGAAATCCGAAGACCGAACCATGATCTTGGTGTCCGAAGACCGAATCCAACGCCTTTATACCTCTCAGATCCGAAGGCCGATCCTGCCGAGCCCGGACTCCGTCGAACCCTCAGACCCCAAGACCTTTGACACCAATGTGTGATCTCCTTTCCAAGCCCTATTTTATACAATGTAATATAAACTTATGCATCTTAAATTGTTCATGATTGCATTAATACTTGGTCATTTGGGGGTATTTTGTCGACTCACCTAATAATTAAATATCGAGACCATATGCGGGCAAATCTAGCCTTATATTTCCTCCATTTAAATTTGTGTAGAAAACCGATGCCTTTTTTGTTTTGTTAAGCCAATATTTAAATTGCGGGGTATCTAAATAACATGAACCTGATAATCAATTGTCGGGACCCTAGTTCTGCTTAATATTGCCTAATTGCATCGCACCTTTTCCATGCCATGTATCATGCCCGATATTCTATCATAGTATTAAATAGTGCATCCGATGTTTCTTCTAGTGCTTTGCTTATTCACGGATTAGGCCGATAAGTTTATGCGAATGTCGACCCGATCTTCAGTTGAACCTTCGGCGGTGTTTACCAAGCGAGAATTCTCCCCCTTTCTACCTATTTTGTCTTTATAGTATTTACTTCCTCCTTTTGATCTATTACTATCTGTGTTGTGATGCTTTTGTTTCTGTACCAGTTATATTCCTTGTAGCCCTATATTGCCTTGGACACCTCCTATTACCTGTTTTTTGGTAGATAGTCGTCCTTGCGAGTGCTAGATGCTTTCTTAGGTGTCGCTTCATGTTGTCCATGTTCCACAGTTGTTGGAGGAATACCTCATGCTTAATTTTGGAGATGATCATGGCTTTAATTACCACTTAATATTAAAATGCTGGGTATATTTATAACTAATGCAGAGGCTCCGGTGGGCAATAGATGTTATTTGGTTTTTAACGGCTCACTGGTGTCCCGTAGGACCCTGAGTACTTGATACATGTTCCTTGACTATCGCACTATCCGCATATGGATCCCCTTATAGAGAGCTTGAATCATCTCTTATTTCTTGGGGCCACAAACTAGTTTGGGGCTTTACTACTATCTTGTCCTTATGACATGCTTTACCTCTTTATTTACTACTATTGCTCAAGGAGCGTTTACTACTATACTGTTTAGGTAAGCAAAATGTTTTCACGGTATCAACAAGCCTAGTCACACTTTCGGATTCACAGTCATATACAGCCATTGACACAAACCTCTGGGTCCACCTCGGAGCCAGCCAACTTCGTCGCAGGTAACTTAATGGGGTGGCCCCTTGAAATGTTTTATGAATCTTGTGTTTGCTTTGCCGTGATGCCTCGTTGGGTTTTAATTTGTTTTTTCCGAGGTTGATCGTGTGTGTGTGTTGCTATTTGTTCCCTTGTAGGGTAAATTTTTATGAAAGCCGTGTGCGCGGTTATGGACGACTTGGAGCACAATATCTCGATCATAGACAACTATAACTAAAGTAGTGCTATAAATTTGACATTGACCTGTCTAGTAATCAGTTTCACTACAATGGAATGAAAGTGCCAAAAAATGGTGGATTTGGGATGTCTCATGCTACATCTGTATCTGATTAGTAAGTATTGCAACTATAATGGAATGGTTAACTAAAACTGCTCACTGCTTATGATATCAGGATGACTCATTGATGGCTGTGAAATATAGCCATCCATGTCCGCATTTAGACTAGATATTATTCATATATTTGGTGAAATATCTCTTTAAATCCTGCCACTAATGTCTAATGATCAAAGGGGTATGCAATCCTTTCTTGCTATTTTTCCCTGCACAGATAATGACGTATGATGATGGGAATCACTACATAAATGCCAAAGATACGAGATTTCCAACACGTCAAAGAAACCAGGAGCCGTGAAGTTAATGCTGAAGCTTTAATGACCAACTGTACGTCAAGAATTTTATTCCGGGTGTATAGTTTGCATTGACTTCATTAGGTCAAACATAACAACTTTCATGAAGGGACCCCTATATAAAAGAGGCTTCGGGCGACGGGAAACATCGCTTATTTTTTGACATCAATTCTCCCTGCCAGTAGAAGCCGCCATGCCGGAGGAATAGATCTAGATCTAAACCTCTAAACCCTTCTCCACCACCATAGCCATCTTCCACCACTTGTAATAGTAGATCTCTTCTCCAATTGGCGACATTATAAGACTATTTTCTATCAATCTTATGATCTATATTACAATGTTTATGATTGCTGATTTCATCTCTATGTGTGAGTAATTCTCCTTGGGCTAAGGGCTTCGGCCTACCCATGTAGCTTTTGTGCATGTTATTTATCATAGATGGGATCATGTATTAGTTTGTATGACGTGATGATTGCAGTACCCTCTCTTGCCTCGATCTAAGTACTTGTCAGGTACACAAAGACCCAGAGGATTGATCTAGGTAAAAGGAGTGTGAGTAATGACTGGTCTGCAGGATGGGAACCCTAGTGACAAAAGGGGTAGTAAGACTGTATGTGGGGAATTTACTTGGGATTAACGGTGAAATTACGATGCATATCATTAATTCTCTTTCTTATATGGATGGGACTAGTAGGTTATTGCTATAAGCGGTTGTGGAGGCGCTAACATTTATGGATGCACTGCCCACATATAATTATCTTGCTCTAACGATTACATCCATACTTTATTATTATCTATTATTCCCATCAGATTTCTTGCACAGCTACTGGTGAAAACCGAAGACCCTAGGCCCTCTCTCTCCATCGTCAACAATAACAAAAAGATCGAAAACTCTTGGTCTGATGAAAACACAAAAGGAATTCTAAAACTCTCGAAGGTCCATTTAAGTAATATCACTTTGTTTTCTGCTTCTCGAGGATTCGATAAACCTAGGTCTACTAGGGAAAAAGAGCTATACTACATCCATAATCCGGATCGAAGGTACCAACCCTTGTTCTAGCGCTGTTGTCAGGGAAGCAATAGCTACCCTGGTGAGGTTAGTAGGAACATTGCTAGTTTTAATTCTTGTTTTTAATTTTGTTAATTTTCTTTCAGTTTTTATTTGAAAAAACAAAAATAGTTGTTCCTTTAATTCTTGTTTTTATCATCATTAGTACTTGTTTAAGAAAATCGAAAAACATAGGAAGTATGGCTAAAAAAAGCTAGGGGAGTTTGCAACTCCCAACAATGATTATTTGCGTACTCCTATTGCTCAGCCAGCAATTGCTGCTGAAGACTATGAAATTAAGCCCCACTATTTCAATTTGATTCAAAAGGATCAATTTGGAGGCTCTGTTGAATATGCAGGTATGTGATACGTCGTAAATGTATCTATAATTTTTGATGCTCCATGCTTGTTTTACACCAACTATTTTTTATGTTTTGTCTACACGTTGTGGCATTTTTATGCATTTTCTAGAACTAACCTATTAATAAGTGAAGGGAATATTCCCTGAGAGGCAATAATAAAGTGTTTATTATGTGTATTCCAAGTATATGATAGATGTTTATTTTGCATGCTATAATTGTATTAATACGGAAACGTTAATACATGTGTGTTTAATAAACAAATAGAAAGTTCCTAGTTATGCCTCTCTCATAAACTAGCTCGTTGATTAACAAGATGATCAAGGTTTCCTGATCATGGACATTGGATGTTGTTAATAATGGGATCACAACATTAGTGTAATGGTGTGATGAACATTCATCCGAAGTATAGCATTACGATCAAAGTCATTGAGTTTATATTGCTATAACAACTTACGAAGTGATCCTAATCCTTAGACCATGAGACCATGTCAATCACTAACACCGGAAGAGTTTCTTGATAACATCAAACGTCACACCGTAACAGGGTGATTATAAAGATGGATTCAGAACTAATAAAGTGTTATGTTGAGGCTCATGGATCGAGAGTGGAATTTGTTCATCCCGATGACGGATAGATATACTCTGGGCCCTCTCGGTGATATCACATTGATTAGCTTGCAAGCAAGTGATTTGATCACTAGAATGTTATATCACAGGAACGAGAAAAGAGTGCATGTCGGTAACGAGATCAAACTAGGTATGGAGATACCGATGATCGAATCTCGGACATGTAATATATCGTGAAACAAAGGGATTAAGATACTAGCGTAAAAGGTTCCGACGATCACAAGAAAGTCATCGTTGAATGTGTGGGAGTCAGTATGGGTCTCCAGATCCCGCTTCTGATTATTGATCCGAGAGGGGTCTCGATCATGTCCGCATTATTCACGAACCGTAGGGTGACACACTTAAGAGACACCGACATCCAATTGGAGCAAATGTTTCATGCCAAAAGAATGAACAAGCGCAGGAATTTATTTCACTAGATACCGAAACAGGTTTTCGGGTGAAATTGCATAAAGTGGTTATGCATGTGAAATAGAATTCTAGCAAGGGGTTATTTGTGAATGTTTGTCATTGAAGTAATTGACAAAATTCTGAATAAAATAAAAGAGTTTTATTTAATGAGAGTTTGCATTAAATTTGGTGGAAATTTAATGGGAATTTGAGTGGACTTTTGAGTGGAGGGAATTTAAAGGGCATTTTGTGAGTGGAGTGTCCACCCACATGAATGAAGGAGGGGAGGGGGCAGCCCCCATGGCCGGCGGCCACCCCCTTGGGTGCCCCCCTCCTCCTATAAAAGGAGCCCCCCTCCTCACTTGTCTCTCACACCTCCTCGTGAAGGATCTCTCTCCCCCTCTAGAATTTATCCCCCATGGTCTCGGACTAGCGAGATACATGTTCCCGGTGGCTATTCGGCAAGAAAGAGTTGTGCTTCCGCCGCATCGCTGGAGCGAGGAGGCGGAGGTTGCTCGGTGCCTCGAACGTGTGTGCGAGCACGGATGCGCTGCTGATTTGCGGCGCTAGGACTTCCTCTCGATCTTGAGATCGGCAAGAGATCGTCTACATCAACCACGAGTTGAACTCGTTAAGCTTTGTCGATCTTCAAGGGTATGTTCTCTATGGATATACATCCGCCCGTTGTTTGTATCTAGTAGATAGATCTTGGTATATAGTTCACATCGTAGGAAATTTTTTGTTTTCTATGCTGCGAACCCTACAGTGGTATCAGAGCCAGATCTATGCGTAGATACTTTACACGGGTAGTACACATATGAGTATGTGGGCGATGATGATCATGTTGTTGCTCCTTTGTTGTAATTTTGGATATTGGTGGCATAGTGGGATGAAGCGGCCCGGACAAACTTTACATGTCCTCGCACATGAGACCTGTTCCACGCTTGACATGCAACTAGTTTGCATAAGTGGCTAGCGGGTGTCTGTCTCTCCTACTATAGTCAATATCTATTTTTCAAGCGAGTTGTCAACAATTTGATTATCCTCATTGTGGTTCATGTTCTTAGGTAAGAACGGTTCTATCTCGAAAGCCCTAAGCCACATAAAACTTGCAATGGATAAATTAGAGGCGTCTAGTTTAGATTGTTGCTGGGCTAGTGTTATGATATGGTAGTGTTGTAAGTAGAAGTATGAGATGATACTCTTACAACACACATAGCGTGTAAAATCCATAGACCTTGGATTTACACATATAGGTATGATAGTGATCATACCACGATGCACATGATAGAGATCATCTGCGGGAACCATATAATTTCACTAATAAACATATGATGTTTGATAGCATCTTATATTGCTTGTTTAGCGCTTCGTTAGCATAATAAGATGATCCCTCATTTAAATATCAAGATAAGAATGTGTTCTTCCTTTAGTATGCACCGATTATGTTTTCGTCGCTCCAAGACATCACGTGATGATCGGGTGTTCTTGGATCCACGACCATATTCCGGGTGTAAAACAGTTACACACGCGAATACTAAGGTTCTAACTTGGCGAGCCTAGCATGTACATACATGGCCTCGGAACACGGACCGAAAGGTTAAGCATGAGTCATATAGTTGATATGATGCCCATTTGATGCTCGCCTTTTAAGCTATACCGACTCACGTGATGATCGGACTTGGTGTAGTGGATTTGGTTCATGTAATCACCAAAAAGGCAAGAGGGATGTTGTTTTTGAGTGGGAGTTCATTCGATTAGTTGAACTCAATCTATCATACACTTAGTCTAAACTTTACAAATTCTGTTGTAGATGGCACCACCTGCTTTTAATTTCAATGTGTTCATGGAGAAAGAGAAACTAGCAACGAACGGTAGCAACTTTACCGAATGGGCCATGAATTTGAGGATTCTCCTCTCTGCTGCACAAAAGCAATATGTGCTAGAAGCGCCGTTAGGCCCCCCACCTTTTGATGATGCCCCTGACGAGGAGAAGAATGTCTATCAGACTCGTCAGGAGGACCACAACTTAGTTCATTGCGGCATATTGTATGGGCTAGAGCCGGAACTTCGAAAGCGTTTCGAAAACGGCAATGCATTTGATACAATGGGTGAGTTGAAAATGATTTTCGACACACATGCTGCTGTAGAGAGCTACAACGCTTCAGAAAAGTTCTTTAGATGCATGATGGAAGAGCACAACTCCGTTAGTGAGCATGTACTCAAGATGTCGGGTTACGCCGATAAGCTTGTGTCCTTGGGAATATAGATTCCCATTGACTTAGGCATCCATCGTGTTCTGCAGTCTCTGCCACCTAGCTATAAGAGCTTCGTGATGAACTATAATAGGCAAGGCATGAAGAAGTCTCTCCCCGAGCTTCTGTCAATGCTTAAAACTGCAGAAGTGGAGATCAAAAAGGAACATCAAGTGTTGATGATCAATAGGAACACTGGTTTCAAGAAAGACAAGAAGGGAAAACGGAAGGGAAGTAAGGGCGGCAAGCCTGTTGCCGCGCCTGAAAAGAAACCCCGAGTTGGACCTAAGTCTGATTCCGAGTGCTACTATTGTAAGGGGACTGGCCACTGGAAGCGCAACTGCCCCAAGTATCTGGCAGACAAGAATGCCGGCAAGGCAAACAAAGGTATATATGATATACATGTTATTGATGTTTACTTGACTAGTGCTCGCAGTAGCACCTGGGTATTTGATACCGGTTCAGTTGCTAATATTTGTAAATCGAATCAGGGGCTGCGGAACAAGCGACCGCTAGCAAGGGGTGAGGTCAAGATGCGTGTCGGCAATGGATCAAGCGTTGATGTGATTGCCGTCGGAACGCTGCCTCTCCACTTACCGTCGGGATTAGTTATAAACTTGAATAAATGTTATCTGGTGCCTGCACTGAGCATGAACATTGTATCTGGATCGTGTTTGATGCGAAGTGGTTATTCATTTAAATCCGAGAACAATGGTTGTTCCATTTATATGAATGAAATCTTTTATGGTCATGCACCGATGATGAATGGTTTATTTCTATTAGATCTCGATGATAATGTTACACATATTCATAATGTTGATGCTAAAAGGATTAAACTTAATGATGATATATCCGCATATATGTGGCACTGCCGTCTAGGTCATATTGGCGTTAAACGCATGAAGAAGCTCCATTCGGATGGACTTTTGGAATCACTTGATTATGAATCATTTGATACATGTGAGACATGCCTTATGGGCAAGATGACTAGAACGCCGTTTTCCGGTTCAATGGAACGGGCGACAGATTTATTGGAAATCATACATTCTGATGTATGTGGTCCAATGAGTGTGTCGGCGCGAGGTGGATATCGTTATTTTGTTACTTTCACGGATGATTTGAGTAGATACGGTTATATCTACTTGATGAAACACAAGTCTGAAACCTTTGAAAAGTTCAAGGAATTTCAGAATGAAGTGGAAAATCATCGTAATAGAAAGATCAAATTTCTACGGTCCGACCGTGGAGGTGAGTATCTAAGTTACGAGTTTAGCACTCACATGAAAGAGTGTGGAATTGTTTCACAACTCACACCTGCCGGAACACCACAGCGAAATGGTGTGTCGGAACGTCGTAATCGTACTTTATTAGATATGGTTCGATCTATGATGTCTCTGACGGACTTGCCGTTGTCATTTTGGGGTTATGCACTAGAAACTGCTGCATTCACTTTAAATCGGGCACCATCTAAATCCGTTGAAAAGACACCGTATGAATTGTGGTTTGGAAACAAACCTAAGCTGTCATTTCTTAAAGTTTGGGGATGCGATGTTTATGTGAAGAAACTTCAACCGGATAAATTCGAACCCAAAGCGGAAAAATGCGTCTTCATAGGATACCCTAAAGAAACTATTGGGTATTCCTTCTATCACAGATCCGAGGGCAAGGTTTTTGTTGCCAAGAATGGATCCTTTCTAGAGAAAGAGTTTCTCGCGAAAGGTGTGAGTAGTCGGAAGGTAGAACTCGAAGAGGTTGTGGAACCTTCTCTTCAAAGTATGGCGAGTAGCGCAGCGCCGGAAGTTGTTCCGGAGTTGGCTCCACCTGTTGAAGAGGGAACTAATGATAATGATCATGAAACTCCGAAAGAGAGTACTACCGAACCTCGCAGGTCAAACAGGACGCGTGCAGCTCCCGAGCTGTACGGAAATCCTGTCATGAATTTCATGGTTGATGAAAATGATGACCCTGCGACGTATGAAGAAGCGATGATGAGTCCGGATTCCAACAAATGGTTAGAAGCCATGAAATCCGAGATGGAATCCATGTATGAAAATCAAGTTTGGAACTTGGTGGAATTACCTCACGACCGAAAGGCCGTGGAAAACAAATGGATTTTCAAAAGGAAAACTGATGCTGATGGTAATGTGACCGTCTATAAAGCTTGACTTGTCGCAAAGGGGTTTCAACAAATTCAAGGAGTTGACTAAGATGAGACTTTCTCTCCCGTAGCGATGCTAAAGTCAGTTAGGATTATGTTAGCAATTGCTGCATATTTCGATTATGAGATATGGCAGATGGATGTCAAAACCGCGTTTCTCAATGGTAATATTGAAGAAGAGTTGTATATGATACAACCAAAGGGTTTTGTCGATCCTAAGGATGCTAACAAGGTGTGCAAGCTTCAACGATCCATCTATGGATTGAAGCAAGCATCACGAAGTTGGAATCTCCGCTTTGATGAGGTGATCAAAGAGTTTGGATTTGTCCAAACTTATGGAGAAGCTTGTATTTACAAGAAAGTGAGTGGGAGCAATGTGGCATTTCTGATATTATATGTGGATGACATATTATTGATCGGAAATGATATAGATCTTTTAAACAGTGTTAAAAGTTATCTAAACAGCAAATTTTCAATGAAGGACCTAGGTGAAGCGTCATACATATTAGGCATAAAGATCTATAGAGATAGATCTAGGCGCCTAATAGGGCTATCGCAAAGTACATACCTTGATAAGATTTTAAAGAAGTTTAAAATGGACGGAAGTAAGAAGGGGTTCTTACCTATGTTGCAAGGCAAGACATTGAGTAAGACTCAAAGTCCGGCTTCGGCGGAAGAAAGAGAGATAATGGACAAAGTCCCCTATGCTTCAGCCATAGGCTCTATAATGTACGCCATGCTATGTACAAGACCGGATGTGGCACATGCTATTAGTTTGACTAGTAGGTACCAATCGGATCCAGGTTCGGAACACTGGATAGCGGTCAAGAATATCCTTAAGTACTTACAAAGAACTAAGGATATGTTTCTTGTATACGGAGGTGAAGAAGAGCTCGTCGCTAAGTGTTATGTCGACGCTAGATTTGACACCGATTCGGATGACTCTAAGTCTCAATCCGGATACGTATTTCTCATGAATGGCGGAGCGGTTAGTTGGAGGAGCTCCAAACAACCTGTGGTAGCGGGATCAACAACGGAGGCCGAATATGTTGCTGCTTCAGAAGCGGCTCAGGAAGCAGTTTGGATGAAGGAGTTCATATCCGAACTAGGAGTGGTGGCAAACGCGTTGGACCCAATGGTGATCTATTGTGACAACAATGGTACCATTGCCAATGCCAAAGAGCCAAGGTCTCACAAGCATTCCAAGCATATTAAGCGCCGGTTTCACTCCATCCGCGAGCATGTCAAGGATGGAGATATAAAGATTTGTAAAGTACATACGGATCTCAATGTAGCAGATCCGTTGACTAAAACTCTCCCTAGAGCAAAACATGATCAACACCAGAACTCAATGGGTGTTAGATTTATCACTATGTAACTAGATTATTGTCTCTAGTGCAAGTGGGAGACTGAAGGGAATATGCCCTGAGAGGCAATAATAAAGTGTTTATTATGTGTATTCCAAGTATATGATAGATGTTTATTTTGCATGCTATAATTGTATTAATACGGAAACGTTAATACATGTGTGTTTAATAAACAAACAGAAAGTTCCTAGTTATGCCTCTCTGATAAACTAGCTCGTTGATTAACAAGATGATCAAGGTTTCCTGATCATGGACATTGGATGTTGTTAATAATGGGATCACAACATTAGTTTAATGGTGTGATGAACATTCATCCGAAGTATAGCATTACGATCAAAGTCATTGAGTTTATATTGCTATAACAACTTACGAAGTGATCCTAATCCTTAGACCATGAGATCATGCCAATCACTAACACCGGAAGAGTTTCTTGATAACATCAAGCGTCACACCGTAACTGGGTGATTATAAAGATGGATTCAGAACTAATAAAGTGTTATGTTGAGGATCATGGATCGAGAGTGGAATTTGTTCATCCCGATGACGGATAGATATACTCTGGGCCCTCTCGGTGATATCACATTGATTAGCTTGCAAGCAAGTGATTTGATCACTAGAATGTTATATCACAGGAACGAGAAAAGAGTGCATGTCGGTAACGAGATCAAACTAGGTATGGAGATACCGATGATCGAATCTCGTACATGTAATATATCGTGAAACAAAGGGATTAAGATACTAGCGTAAAAGGTTCCGACGATCACAAGAAAGTCATCGTTGAATGTGTGGGAGTCAGTATGGGTCTCCAGATCCCGCTTCTGATTATTGATCCGAGAGGGGTCTCGATCATGTCCGCATTATTCACGAACCGTAGGGTGACACACTTAAGAGACACCGACATCCAATTGGAGCAAATGTTTCATGCCGAAAGAATGAACAAGCGCAGGAATTTATTTCACTAGATACCGAAACAGGTTTTCGGGTGAAATTGCATAAAGTGGTTATGCCTGTGAAATAGAATTCTAGCAAGGGGTTATTTGTGAATGTTTGTCATTAATGTAATTGACAAAATTCTGAATAAAATAAAAGAGTTTTATTTAATGAGAGTTTGCATTAAATTTGGTGGAAATTTAATGGGAATTTGAGTGGACTTTTGAGTGGAGGGAATTTAAAGGGCATTTTGTGAGTGGAGTGTCCACCCACATGAATGAAGGAGGGGAGGGGGCAGCCCCCATGGCCGGCAGCCACCCCCTTGGGTGCCCCCCTCCTCCTATAAAAGGAGCCCCCCTCCTCACTTGTCTCTCACACCTCCTCGTGAAGGATCTCTCTCCCCCTCTAGAATTTATCCCCCATGGTCTCGGACTAGCGAGATACATGTTCCCGGTGGCTATTCGGCAAGAAAGAGTTGTGCTTCCGCCGCATCGCTGGAGCGAGGAGGCGGAGGTTGCTCGGTGCCTCGACCGTGTGTGCGAGCATGGATGCGCTGCTGATTTGCGGCGCTAGGACTTCCTCTCGATCTTGAGATCGGCAAGAGATCGTCTACATCAACCACGAGTTGAACTCGTTAAGCTTTGTCGGTCTTCAAGGGTATGTTCTCTACGGATATACATCCGCCCGTTGTTTGTATCTAGTAGATAGATCTTGGTATATAGTTCACATCGTAGGAAATTTTTTGTTTTCTATGCTGCGAACCCTACAATAAGATGCCACAGTGCCAGTTGCCTGCTTTCTTCTGTTTTTGGTTTAAAAAAAACTAGTAAAGAAATATTCTCAGAATTGGACGAAACAAAAGCCAAAGTTCCTGTTTTTCTGACACGACACGAAGTCCGAATGAGAGACAAAGAGGTGCCGCAAGGTGGCTGCACGGGCCCCCTGGTCGCTCCGCCATAGGGTGTGGGCCCCTCAGGCCTCCATCGACCTTGCCCCTTCGCCTATATATTCCCTCGAGGCAAAAACCCTAGATACCAGATCAGAAATCCACGAAAAGTTTCGCAGCGCCGCCGCCACCAAAGACGAGATTCGGGGGACATAAGTCTCTGTTCCGGCACCCTGCCGGGACGGGGAATTGCCCCTGAAATCATCTCCATCGACTCCACCACCATCTCCATCGCCGTTGCTGACTCCCATGATGAGGAGGGAGTAGTTCTCCCTCGAGGCTAAGGGCTCTACCGGTAGCTATGTGTTCATCTCTCCCTCCATGATGTGATCTTATTGTGATCATGAGCTTCGTAATCTAGTTGAATAAGTAGATGCTACTCTTCTACTCAAGTGCTTTAATTAGTGTAATCTCCGCTTATCCCCACATGTATGAAGTTGACAGTGTGCACACTGTGTGTGGTACTTAGGCTAAAGGTTGCAAAAATACTTATCATGAGTTATAATTTGAGTTGGATGTACCTATGAAATTGTGGTGTTTGTTGGAACCATCTAGCGCTCAAGGTGACAGTTAGGGGTTACCTAGATGGGGAATGTGGACTTTAAGGAGTGCTATTATAGCCCTACACCGTGAATTAGTGTTCATTATCCAACCTAAGAGTAGTTCAGGGTAGCATAGTGGAGAGAAGCTATTATATGTTTATTAAGAGTGTAAGACCCCACCTTTTAAGGTAAAGGTCCCTATGATTGCAATGCTAGTCCCTGGATCAAATGCTAGCATCCATAGTTTAAGATGAAGTACACAGATACAAAGGTCGTTTATTACATCGTCATTCGAGAGATAACATAGTCTTTAGAACTCAATAGCCAAAGGCTAGTACATAGAGTTCATAACATAAAGGAAATAACTATAAGTCTTCATCTTCATATTCCACAGGCAAGCATGTTGAGTGTAGACTCATAAACATAATCTCCATCAGAGTAACCTACAACATCATAAGTTATAGCCATAGTGGGTCAATACATTTGGAATTGTATTGGCAAGTGATACCATAGTAGAATAGCAGTATCTAACATCTATATGAATTTGGCTAAGTGTAGCTTAGGCTTGCTTTGCTCAAAATAGGTTTTTCTTATCAGTTGAAATCACTAAGTTTTTGTTTGTCGAAAACACCCAAGGAACCACCAATAGACATTGGTGAACCTTTACCCTTGTTCAACCACAAGTTTTTAACTTAGAAATTGGGATGAGGAGATCCTTGATAGCTTCAATGTCTTTGATGCTCAAATTGTCTGTTGCCAAGGACACGACTAAGTACTTAGGTTTTACCCTCTCGAGAGGTGGTGCACTTTCCCCACAAGACTCGACATGCATCGAGACGAGACCTTTCAGAAGCCTTCCCTTAGAACACCATGGACGCATTCCATCCTATCACCCTACCACCAACTGTCCATCTGGCTAAGTTATTGCAACCTATGTGGACAAGGCAGAGCCCATATGCCATGTGGTTGCACTAGAAGCTTCTCAACACTAAATATCTCAAATCCATTTGTTCCTGGGTGGCTTTCCACAAGTGTGATACACAAGGTAAACCATAGACATGGGCCTTGTGTAACCACTCAACACAAAACATCATACCATTCCACCCAGGTGATTCATTCACTTAGTTGTTTTATTAATCAAAACACAAGTCATAGACTTAGCAAAAATTCCATAGCATGAATAATCCACCCTTGTTTGCTACTATCTAGGCTAAGCATGATAACATAACAAGTATCTTAACTTAGAGAAAGTTCTACTAAGACTACAACTACTAGGATTTCCCAAGGCATAACATAGCATATATACTTAGAAAAAATTCCATGCAAGCCCTACTCAAAATATCACTAGTGCATAGTCAAAATAATAGGACAAAATACATGAAGCACCACTTGCCTTGATAGTTGGGACAGTAGCAATAGTCCTCACAATCACAATCACCACTAGCACCAAAATCTACACATAAAATCATAGCACCAAATTCACATTCAAATAATCAAACAAAAATATACATGAATGCATGAAAATGCAATGAAATGATTTTTATACACTACACAAATCAAACCAAATAGTACTGAACACAAAGTAAACTTTCTAAGGTTCAAATAAAACAAGTTTCACTCTAAAACAATTTTTATAACATTTTATATAGCCAAAATAGGCCTATAGTTGGTTCTGCAAATAATCCTATTTTCCAGAATAAAAATACAAATTCAAGCCCACAGTAATGTAGGGTTTAATTTTCTGAATCCATTGATATATTATTTGCAAAATTTGTCCAAACGGAACTAAAGATATGAATTTTACAAGTTTAAATCTCTAATAGATACAAAAACAGATTTTAAAACAAAATCACAGACATGTAGCCATGTTAGATTGGCCCGTACCGCTTCACGCGGATCAAGCGCATGGACCGTTAGATCTAATTCAGATCCTGTGGCCCAGATCTGGCGATACCGGTTCATTAAGTGATTCTATCCACGACGTCAGATCTAGATCCAACGGCTCTAACACATGCGACCATAAGCGAGCAACGCGAATGGCTACTGGCGGAGGCACTACTGCCGGTGAAGCTCTGGAGATTCCAGAGGGGGCTAGGGGCGGTGGCAATGCTTACCAGTGTTGCACGGATGCGAGGATGCTCGAGGTGGCCTTGGCTTGGACGGGGGCGAGCTGCTGCGGCCGTGGGAGCTCGTCGGAGTTGCGGACATCGTCGGGATTTTGCAAACGATGACGAAGGCGACGACCTAGGTCATCGTAGCACAAAAAAAAGGCATACGCATGTGAACAAGGACATGACGCTCACATTGGTTTGAATCAGGGGCCAAGGGGCGCTCGACTCTTACTAGAATTCCTCGACGGAGTTGGACGAAGCTTCGGGCGTTCATGGTGGTTGACGGAGCCGACGACCTGGGGCAGTACAGGGCGAACCAATGGTGTCGGAAGAAGCACAAATACCAGAGGAACAATCTCATATGAACGAGGAACTGGGGGCGCTCGAGGCTCACCGCAATATCTCACTTGAGTTCATCGGCCAGCGGTGGTTCGAGCTCAAATACGGGCAACCTGGGGGCGATTGGGTGTGGGTGTTTTGGGGTAAAAGACCGCGGCGAGGTGGTCATTATATAGCCAGAGCAGGGGCGTCAATCGCGTGGCGAATCAATGGAGTTGATCACGGCAGTGAAGAGGAGGAAACGGGCAGCGGCGACGTGGTCGCGCGCGGGATTTTGGGGACGAAGGGGTGAGCTGGCTTGGGCCCAGTGGTAGTGGCTGCGGGGTAGGTTTTGCACGGGTGAGAGATCGAGGGGTAGGGGGAATGGCCCGGGTGGGCTTTTGGGCAGGTTCTGGCGCTCGGCCGAATGGGTGGCGCTCTGTTTTATTTTTTCCTTTATCCTTTTCTTTTCTTGTTTGATTTTTCAGGCATATTAATGGTTTTATTTGGGGTTTTGGTTTGAAAATTTTTTGTGCAAGACAAATATGCTATGATTATATGAGTGCCATGCATTCTTTTACAATTCATGAATTTTGGGATGTTACAAAGAGTGTCCACTAGTGAAAGTATGATCCCTAGGCCTTGTTTCTAAGCATTAAAACACTGTTTACAATCAGTCATGTTACATGTTTGCTTGCTGCCATTTTTATTTCAGATTGCAATTACCACTTATAATCATCCATATTACTTGTATTTCACTATATTCGCCGAACTAGTGCACCTATACACCTGACAAGTGTATTGGTGTGTTGGGGACACAAGAGACTTCTTCTATCTTGATTGCAGGGTTGCTTGAGAGGGATACCTTTGACCACTTCCTCCCTGAGTTCGATAAACCTTGGGTGATCCACTTAAGGGAAACTTGCTGCTGTTCTACAAACCTCTGCACTTGGAGGCCCAACACTATCTACAAGAATAGAAGCGTGCGTAGAAATCAAGCTCTTTTCTTGCGTCGTTGTCGGGGAGGTAAGGTAAAAAGGTACTCACATCCTCTGGCTACTAAGCTATCTTCTAGTACTGTTGCTGGTGTGTGAGTGCTCGAAGTTATTTCCTTTAGATTCTGCAATTATATCTTTTTGTTTCTTGTTTTTATTTTCACTAGTTAGGCTTATGGGAAACAACAAAAAATTTAGAGAGCTTTATAGTATTTATCTTGATTTAGGACATGAAGTGTTTGAAGATAAAATTAAAAAACCTATGGAACTTTATTTGCATGTTAATAGCAATGTTATTAGTATGAATTCTTTGAACACCATTATTGCTAATGCTATCGAAACGTCTAAGCTTGGGGAAGCTAGATTTTATGAAAATGATCTTTTTAGTTCCCTAGCTTTAGAGGAGAAAATTTGTTATGATGATACTATACCTCTAATATATGATTATTACAATGATAAATATGATATTTTCAGTCCACCTACTATAGAGGAGAAAAATTGTTATGATGATACTATACCTCCAATATATGATGATTACAATGATGAATATGATATTTTCAGTCCACCTACTATTGAGGAGAAAATTAATTATGAAATATGCCTCCTATATTTGATTATTATGGTGATGAGAATAATAATGATAGCTATTTTGTTGAATTTTCTCCCACTACAATTAATAAGAATGACTATGCTTATGTGGAGAGTAATAATTATTATATGCATGTGGCTCATGATAAGAATGTTTTATGTGATAGTTATATTGTTAATTTTATTCATGATGCTACTAAAAGTTATTATGAGATAGGGAAACATGGTTTTATGTATCTCAACAATATTAAGTTTCCCCTCTTTATGTTGAAATTTTTGAAGTTGCACTTGTTTTGCTTTCCTATGCTTGTTTCTTTGTGCTTTCATGACTTGTTTCTTCACAAGATTATTTTCCATAGGAAGTGGGTTAGACTTAAATTTGTTTTATATTTGCTTCTTGATGCTCTCTTTTACTTCAATTCATATTTCTTATGTGAGCATCATCGAAATTATCATGCCTATCTTAATGGCTATAAAGAAAGAGCTTTTGGGAGACAATCCATTATATTTTTGCTTTCAGTTTATTTTTGTTTATTTGAGTCAAGGAAGTTATTGCCTTTGTAATAACCTCTCCTTATCCTTTTTTTTTATTTTTGTGCCAAGAATATCCTCTAATGAGAGGGAAGTAAGATTTGGGGAAGTTGTTGTCCCGAAACAGATTTTGTGCTTCGTTGTAAAAAATCGTGAAAAATCCCAGAACATCGTATTGATCTGCTATTTTTTGTGCGCATGACCCAGGTATTTACCCAACTTTCGTAGTTTTGCACTTTTCGATTTGAGAAACAGAAGATTTTAAAAAATCGGTCTTTACCTGCTGGTCTGTTTTGACAGATTTCTGCCATTATTTCCTCTTAATCGGTTTATTTTTTAGTTCTCTTTGATCACTTGAGATTTTAAAAGGAGTTGCTACAGTAGCTTATGTTTTAATGGATGTTTTACTTGAGTTGAAACTGAACCCAAAGGCTTATTATCTTGAATACACTAATGTTGCTAATGAAGATTGTGTGAAGTTTTGTATGAAGGAAGTTTCCAAGTGTAGGGAAAGGAAAATGATGTGATGAGATGAAGTATGGACAAAATCTCAAACTTGGGGATGACACCCGTGTCACCCCAAGAAATATTCAAGAGATACAAGCATCAAAGCTTGGGGATTCCCAAGGCATCCCCTTCTTCATCAACAAAAACTTTAGGTCTTCTTTCAAGATAGTATATTTTTTCTTCATGCACTATGTGTTGTTCTTGGAGCGTATTTCTTTTTGTCTTTAGTTTTATTTTGTTTTGTTTGCTGAAATAAGTTGGTTGGATCCCAGCACACTTATTTTGGAGAGAGACACGCTCCGTTTTCATTGTTTAAGACACTCTAGTTTGCACTCTTATTGTTCTGTGAGTGTTCTCTTTTGCTAGCACTGCGTTTAGCTTTAGTTTTCTTCTTCTTTTTTAGTTCTTCTTTGTAGTTAGATGAGACATTCTCTCTGGTCTTCATTGATTATTATCTTTGTGAATTGTTTCAAATAATTTGATTGGTGTTGGAAAAGAGTAGAATGTTTCGTGCTTATGATGGTACAAAAAGAAGCTCGTTTTGACTGTGACTTAGACTTTATCATGCCATGCTAGATGTTGCTTTAACCATATGCTTAGTGATTATTGTTGTAGCATGACTTGTTTCAAACAATTAAGATTGCTTAATGTGCCATGAAAGAATCATGCGTTGTTTTAGCATACAAAAGCATAATATTGTGGTATTCACCTTTGATGCTTTATTTGGGTTGACTTAGCACATGCTTACACCATGTTATGACTATGAACCAGTCACCTTAGCCTCTATGATCATTTATTTTTTGACTTGTGATAGCACTTTATGCTTTGATTAATAATGTTTTGTCGCTCTGCATGATTATAGCCATTATTGCTCTCTTAGTTGATCGCTCCCAGTCTTTTGCTAGCCTCCACCTGTGCTGACTATGAGCTCTACTCGTGCATCCAACTCCCAAGAAACCAAGTTATTCCAAAGAGTCCACTATAAACTCCTATGCATGGTGTGTTACACCATTCCAAGTATATTCATGTTTTTATCTATCTTCCAAATTAAATTTTTGTTATGTGAAAAATAGTGATTAAAGCTCTCACGAACTTGAAGGAACATTTTATTTCTTGCACTTAATAAACTTGAACCATTGTGACTATATTATTATGCTTATATGCTTGCAAATTATAAGTTGGGAGTTAGCAAAACCATGTTGTCATGGGGTACGCTTTCGACATTGCACTTATTTTTTCAGTTGATATCATGTTCTTTTGTTTATGGATGTCGGCAGTGTGAAATAAAAGGGGATCTTGTAAGTCCATGGAGTTTTTATATGTGTTAGATAAACGCCTGGGTGGCTAGCCTAAGCCATGTCTAATCATGGTGGAAACTTCCAGCATAACCATAATGAGCATCCTATGAAGCATCTTTAAAAAAATAAAAACCATGCTCATGGTAAATAAAAAGATCGCTGAGATGATCATTGTCTGTTGCCTTGTCATTTTGATATGGGATAGTGTAGCACCCCTGGTAAAACCACTACTAGAAAATCGTTGTTGTTTTTATTCTGTGCATCATCATGCATCTATTTGCCTAAAAATATTTTTCCAAAAATCCTATTTTGTTTTCTAAATATTTCCTCTTCCTTTCAAACCAAACCCTAGATCTATCTAGATCTTTTATTTCGCCTGCAAACTATTTACAAAAGGTTTTATAATTAGAATTAAATAAAAATAATAAAAGTATTTTTTTGTTCCGGGGAGGCAGTCCAGCCGGTCAGGCCAGAGGCCCAACCAAGCCATACTACCAACTACCCGGCCCAAAAGAAACCCTAGCAAAACCCTAAATCTACCCTACCTAATCCCTCCCCACTCCCTCACCCAGCCGCCGCCACCCCACTGGGACACACCCGACGCCAACCACCCACGCGCGTAGCTGCCTACCCGCGCCTCGCTCCCTGGTTGCATACACCCAACGTACTCCCCCCGCTCTCTCTCCCGGACCCACCACCTGTCGCACGAGCCCACCCCCGCTCCTCTCTCTCTCTTCCCCCGACCCTGTTCCTTGCCAAGCCCCACTCCCCCTCGCGCAGAGCCACCCTCCGTCGCCTAGTCCGTCGGCCGTCGCCACCATGCCGACCTCCCCCCGCAACCCCGTCTGCCCTCGCGCCCACCTCCCCGTCTCCTTCCAATCGACCTGTGATCCCGCCGCCAGGGCCGAGCCCTACCTCCTCGATCCCATTCTTCACCGTGACACCTCCTGGCGCCGGCCCCGTCGTCTTCCATGCTTCCTCTGCGACCACCCGCGACCGCGCGCCTCTGCCCCGGACGAGCTCGCCGACCTGCATCCGCCTCATCCCCGAGATCCTTCCCTCGTCTTCACCATGGCCGCGTCAAACGTTCCCCAGACTCGAGCGCCACCGTCCTCCATGTCGGTTTCGTCTCTCTGCTAGGGCCCTCCTATGCTCCGTCAGGCGGGCCACCACCCACCTCGCCCCTCCGCCGGCCGCTGGATGCGACCCCAAGCCCTCCTGCGCCTCTGCATCCCCGTCCAGGTGTGCCTCCATCACCGCTCCTACTTGTGTGCACCGTTTCCTGCTTGTGTTCTCAAAAGGAGCTAGCCACGCGTGCACCCAAATCCTTGTTTTTGGTCATGGTCTATTACCCGACGCTGAAGTCCATCTTGGTTCCAATACTGCTATCGGTTCTCCAAGACAAGATAGACAGCATCCCGCCTCCGGCGCCGAAGACCAAGACCGAGACGATGACTACGCACCGAGATGATCCGCAACCCCCACAAGGACATCGTGTTGCCACCAAGGTATCCCGAGGAGCCTCGAACACCCATTCAAGTTCGCCAGCAATCCTCGGCGCTGAAACATGAGTCCTACCTCAACTTTGAAGCCGGAACCCCAAGGCCGTCGACACGGACCTGGTGAATCCCCGGACGCCAGGGCTCTGGAGTCGAAGACCAAACCACGAAGCGGAGACTGATCTCTCGAACCCTCGGAGCCTCAAGATCGTCGAGCCCCTATGTGTGACCCCTATCTAAGACCCTTATTTTATAATATTGACATATACTTGTTGCATATTAATTGAATTTGTTTGCATACATATTGTGGGTGTTTAGGGGTATTTCGATGACTCATCTAATAATTAAATATGGAGGCCATATGCAGACGAACCTAGTCCAATTTTGACTCCATTTAAATTTGTGTAGCGAACCGGTGCTATATTTTGCCTTGTTAAGACAACATTTGAATTGCGGGGTAGCTAAACAACTATAACCATCTAATAAATTATCGGGACCACGGTTCCGCTTAATACGGCCTAATTGCATTGCATATTTGCCATGTCATACATCATATATGCATTATGCTCTATCTTCTGCCGTAGTATTAAATAGTGCATCCGGTGTTTCTTCTAGCGCTTTGCCTCTTCCCGGATTAGGCCGATGATTTGATGCGAGTGTCGACCCGATCTTTGGATGAACTTCGGCAATATTTCCAGGCAAGCATTCTCCCCCTTTCTACCTATCTTACTTTTATAGTCTTTATTTCCTCCTATTGATCTATTGCTATCTGTGATGCGATGCTCTAGTTTTCGTACCCGTGATATCCCTTGCAGCCATTAAATTTCCGTGGACACATCCTATTACCTATTGTTTGGTAGATAGTCAGCCTTGCGAGTCGTAGTTGCTTGCGTAGGTGTTGTGTCGTGCCGTCGATGTTCCATAGTTGTTGGAGTAATGCCTCATATTTAATGTTGGAGATGATCATGGCTTTAATTATAGTATAATAACTAAAATTGAAAGTAGGTAAATAATGCAGAGGCACGGGTGGGCAATAGATGTTATTTCGTTTTTAACCGTCCACTTGTGTCCCGTAGGACCCCTAGTACTTGATACCCGTTCTTTGAATATTCGCACTATCCGCATGTGGGACCATGAATCCCCCTAGCCAGAGCTTGAGTCATATTTATTTCTTGGGGCCACAAAGTAGTTTGGGGCTTTATTACTATCATGTACTTATGCCATGCCTTACTGATTTATTTACGATTGCGCGTGGAGCGCCTATACTGTTTAGGTAAGCGGAGTGTTTTCGCGGTATCTACAAGCCCAGTCACACTTTCGGGTTCCCAGTCGTTTACAGCCATTGACGCACACCTCTGGGTCCGTTCTGGAGCCGGCCAACTTTGTCGCGGTAGCTTGGTGGGGTGGCCCCCTGAAATTTATATGAATCTTGCAATTGCTCTGTCATGATGCCTCGTTGGGTTTTCATTTGGTTTTTCTCGAGGTTGATCGTGCTTGTGTTGCTATTTGTGCCCCCTGCAGGAAAAAATTTCTGAAAGTCGTGTCCGCGGTGATGGACGACTTGGAGCACAGTATCTCGATCATAGACAACTATAACTAAAGTAGTGCTATAAATTTGACTTTATAATGACTAGTAATCAGCTTCGCTATAATGGAATGGCTAAATAAAAGTGCCAACAATTGCTGGTTTGGGTTGTCACCTGTTACCATTGTATCTGACTAGTAAGATTGCAACTACAACGGAATGGCTAAATAAAAGTACCAACAACTGTTGGGTTTTGGGATGCCTCATGCTATATGTATCTGACTAGTAAGTATCGCAACTACAACAGAATGGTTAACTAAAACTTCCCACTGCTTATTATATCAGGATGACTCATGCTACCTATATCTGACTAGTAATTGCCGCAACTATAACGGAATGAATAAAACTACCAACTGTGCGAGTTCCTCGGTTGACTTCCTCGTTTGGTCTTGAGGGGGAAACACCAGGATGGGTATGCTTGGTGATAGTTTCAGGTTGGATCCGAATAGGTATTTCTTATCCCTATCTGATAGCCGCCAGCTGTATTGAGTCTCTATAGGTTGCTTAGTGCATGTTGTGCTGCCGCTTCAGTCCAACACTACCTATGTAGGGGAGGACCGCCGAATTATAGTCTCGCTGTGTACTGGCCTCAGTACTGACCGCTCTCTTTTTCCTTTGCCCTTTGTCAGCACCCCTTTTGTTTAAGAAGGTTTTGAGATCGACGTCGATAGCAGGGTTACCCTTCCGGCTTGGCCTGGGCAGGGTTATGGACGCCATTGGTTATTCTTCAGGGCTCTTATCCCCATTTGCATCTTGTCCGTACTTGGATGTTGTATCATTTTCAAGGTGATTTGGATCTTTGTATTGTATATCTGTAACCTTGACTCGATGAGTCGCTGTTGTATATATCTGTTTTGTGGGTTCCTTCGTGGATTAATGTGTAATGATATTACTTCGTTTTCCACCCGCACGCAAGTGCCTGGTGGGCACCTTTTAATCGTTTCTATGCGGGTTTGGCGGGAATCGCTGAGACTTGCATAGGGTCGATTCTGAGGGTGTTACAGAGTGGTATCAGAGCTCAGCAGTTACGGTACCTTACTGGTCCAGCCTGTAGGATAACCTAGCTAACAGACGTTGTGGAGTGTCAAAACTATTTTGAAAAATCGGTTGGATAGATCTGATTAGGTCTGCTTTTACTCCTTATCTTCTGCTATTCTCCTCTTACCTCGACGTGTTTTGAATCTGTTTTCTTACCTTTTCTTCGAGTCCAGGAATTCTCGTGGTTGGGTTTCTATCGTACCTTCAGGGTTTTGCTTCCTTCCTCTTGTAACGGTGCCTCGACAACTGTACTTCATTCTATATCATGAATCTATCATCTGTTGTACCTTCCAGTGGACCAAAAAGTCACTAAATTTTTTCTTTGTATCTTCCGGTGTTCCCAACACGACGACGTCATCATCTGCATCAGATCCGATGAATAGTCCGCATCAATCCTTTGTTTCCAAACGCTATTTGTCAATATCTTCAGTCTAAATTCTAAGGGTTGGCTGCATAATCCGTCTCTTCGTGTACAGAGTAATGCTTTGAGTGTGGGATGGAGTCGCGACCATACCACTACTCTTTTCATTCGCTTTTTATATTGAATGGTGGATCGATGCAATTATTACCCCTTCCATGGAAGTTAGAGGTGGCATTACCTTTAACTTCGTCCGTTGTTTATCCGGAGTGTTCTCTCGACGAACATGACCAACGACCTCTTGTTGGTGGTGTCGCCGATTTCAAGATGGAGAAAGAACCATTGTTAGTGGTGTCGTGAATATCTACATGAAGTGAGAAGATTCAGATCGTCGCAGTTCTTCCCAGTACCATGAGGCGGATCTCGAGGGCGAGATCAATTGTTAGTGGTGTCGAATTGTAGCACCTCGGGTAAAACCACTACTAGAAAATCGCTATTGTTTTTATTCTGTGCATCATCATGCATCTATCTGCCTAAAAATATTTTTCCAAAAATCCTATTTTGTTTTCTAAATATTTCCTCTTCCTTTCAAACCAAACCCTAGATCTGTCTAGATCTTTTATTTCGCCTGCAAACTATTTACAAAAGGTTTTATAATTAAAATTAAATAAAAATAATAAAAGTATTTTTTTGTTCCGGGGAGGCAGTCCAGTCGGTCAGGCCAGAGGCCCAACCAAGCCATACTACCTACTACCCGGCCCAAAAGAAACCCTAGCAAAACCCTAAATCTACCCTACCTAATCCCTCCCCACTCCCTCACCCAGCCGCCGCCACCCCACTGGGACACACCCGACGCCAACCACCCACGCGTGCAGCCGCCTACCCGCGCCTCGCTCCCTGGTTGCGTACACTCAACGCACTCCCCCGCTCTCTCTCCCGGACCCACCCACCTGCCGCACGAGCCCACCCCCGCTCCTCGCTCTCTTCCCCCGACCCCGTTCCTTGCGAAGCCCCGCTCCCATTCGCGCAGAGCCACCCTCCGTCGCCCAGGCCATCGGTCATTGCCGCCATGCTGACCTCCCCCCGCAACCCCGTCTTCCCTCGCGCCCACCTCCCCGTCTTCTTCCCATCGACCTGTGATCCCGCCGCCAGGGCCGAGCCCTACCTCCTCGATCCCATTCGTCGCCGCGACACCTCCTGGCGTCGGCCCCGTCGCCTTCCGTGCTTCCTCTGCGACCACCCGCGGCCGCGCGCCTCTGCCCCGGACGAGCTCGCCGACCTGCATCCGCCACATCCCCGAGATCCTTCCCTCGTCTTCTCCATGGCCGCGTCAAACGTTCCCCAGCCTCGAGCGCCACCGTCCTTGATGTCGGTTTCGTCTCTCTGCTAGGGCCCTCCTCTGCTCCGTCAGGCGGGCCACCACCTACCTTGCCCCTCCGCCGGCCGCTGGATGCGACCCCAAGCCCCCTGCGCCTCTGCATCCCCGGCCACGTGCGCCTCCATCACCGCTCCTACTTGTGTGCACCGTTTACTACTTGTGTTCTCAACAGGAGCTACCCACGCGTGCACCCAGATCCTTGTTTTTGGTCGTGGTCTATTACCCGACGCTGAAGTCCATCTTGGTTCCAAGACAGCTATCGGTTCTCCAAGACAATATAGACAGCATCCCGCCTCCGGCGCCGAAGACCAAGACCGAGACGATGACTATGCACCGAGATGATCCGCAACCCCCACAAGGACATCGTGTTGCCACCAAGGTATCCCGAGGAGCCTCGGACACCCATTCAAGTTCGCCAACAATCCTCGGCGCTGAAACATGAGTCCTACCTCAACTTTGAAGCCGGAACCCCAAGGCCGTCGACACAGACCTGGTGAATTCCCGGACGCCAGGGCTCCGGAGTCGAAGACCGAACCACGAAGCGGAGACCGATCCCTCGAACCCTCGGAGCCTCAAGATCGTCGAGCCCCTATGTGTGACCCCTATCTAAGACCCTTATTTTATAATATTGACATATACTTGTTGCATATTAATTGAATTTGTTTGCATACATATTGTTGGTGTTTGGGGGTATTTCGATGACTCATCTAATAATTAAATATGGAGGCCATATGTAGACGAACCTAGTCCAATTTTGACTCCATTTAAATTTGTGTAGCGAACCGGTGCTATATTTTGCCTTGTTAAGACAACATTTGAATTGCGGGGTAGCTAAACAACTATAACCATCTAATAAATTATCGGGACCCCGGTTCCGCTTAATATGGCCTAATTGCATCGCATCTTTGCCATGTCATACATCATACATGCATTATGCTCGATCTTCTGCCGTAGTATTAAATAGTGCATCCGGTGTTTCTTCTAGTGCTTTTCTTCTTCCCGGATTAGGCCGATGAGTTGATGCGAGTGTCGACCCGATCTTCGGATGAACTTCGGCAATATTTCCAGGCGAGCATTCTCCCCCTTTCTACCTATCTTACTTTTATAGTCTTTATTTCCTCCTATTGATCTATTGCTATCTGTTATGCGATGCTCTAGTTTTCGTACCCGTGATATCCCTTGCAGCCATTTAATTGCCGTGGACACATCCTATTACCTATTGTTTGGTAGATAGTCAGCCTCGTGAGTCGTAGTTGCTTGCGCAGGTGTTGTGTCGTGCCGGCGATGTTCCATAGTTGTTGGAGTAATGCCTCATATTTAAGGTTGGAGATGATCATGGCTTTAATTACAGTATAATAACTAAAATTGAAAGTAGGTAAATAATGCAGAGGCACATGTGGGCAATAGATGTTATTTGGTTTTTAACCGTCCACTTGTGTCCCGTAGGACCCCGAGTACTTGATACCTGTTCTTTGAATATTCGCACTATCCGCATGTGGGACCATGAATCCCCCTAGCCAGAGCTTGAGTCATATTTATTTCTTGGGGCCACAAAGTAGTTTGGGGCTTTATTACTATCATGTACTTATGCCATGCCTTACTGATTTATTTACGATTGCGCGTGGAGCGCCTATACTGTTTAGGTAAGCGGAGTGTTTTCGCGGTATCGACAAGCCCAGTCACACTTTCGGGTTCCCAGTCGTTTACAGCCATTGACGCACACCTCTGGGTCCGTTCCGGAGCCGACCAACTTTGTCGCGGTAGCTTGGTGGGGTGGCCCCCTGAAATTTATATGAATCTTGCAATTGCTCTGTCATGATGCCTCGTTGGGTTTTCATTTGGTTTTTCTCGAGGTTGATCGTGCTTGTGTTGCTATTTGTGCCCCCTGCAGGAAAAAACTTTCTGAAAGCCGTGTCCGCGGTGATGGACGACTTGGAGCACAGTATCTCGATCATAGACAACTATAACTAAAGTAGTGCTATAAATTTGACTTTATAATGACTAGTAATCAGCTTCACTATAATGGAATGGCTAAATAAAAGTGCCAACAATTGCTGGTTTGGGTTATCACCTGTTACCATTGTATCTGACTAGTAAGATTGCAACTACAACGAAATGGCTAAATAAAAGTACCAACAACTGTAGGGTTTTGGGATGCCTCATGCTATATGTATCTGACTAGTAAGTATCGCAACTACAACGGAATGGTTAACTAAAACTGCCCACTACTTATTATATCAGGATAACTCATGCTACCTATATCTGACTAGTAATTGCCGCAACTATAACGGAATGAATAAAACTACCAACTGTGCGAGTTCCTCGGTTGACTTCCTCGTTTGGTCTCGAGGGGGAAACACCGGGATGGGTATGCTTGGTGATAGTTTTAGGTTGGATCCGAATAGGTATTTCTTATCCCTATCTGATAGCCTCCAGCTGTATTGAGTCTCTATAGGTTGTTTAGTGCATGCTGCGCTGCCGCTTCAGTCCACCATACCTATGTAGGAGAGGACCGCCGAATTCAAGTCTCACCGTGTACTGGCCTCAGTACTGACCGCTCTCTTTTTCCTTTGCCCTTTGTCGGCACCCCTTTTGTTTAAGCAGGTTTTGAGATCGACGTCGTTAGCAGGGTTACCCTTCCGGCTTGGCCTGGGAAGGGTTATGGACGCCATTGGTTATTCTTCAGGGCTCTTAGCCCCATTTGCATCTTGTCCGTACTCGGATGTTGTATCATTTTCAAGGTGATTTGGATCTTTGTATTGTATATCTGTAACCTTGACTCGATGAGTCGCTGTTGTATATATCTGTTTTGTGGGTTCCTTCATGGACTAATGTGTAATGATATTACTTCGTTTTCCACCCGCACGCAAGTGCCTGGTGGGCACCTTTGAATCGTTTCTATGCGGGTATGGCGGGAATCGCTGAGACTTGCATAGGGTCGATTCTGAGGGTGTTACAGATAGCTCCTATGCCATGGGGCAAGGGGTACCCCGTTGGCGGTTCTCTATGGTACACATATACTTACAATGACAAGAACTTGCTTGTGACTAAAGTTGAGTAGCATGAGGAACGGTACTCGTACTCAAGGGGCATGATATTTTCAACTTGTGATTTTTCAAGCATGTAACTCATATTTGCCCTCACATTAACCTTAAGAACTTCAAGATTCTTATGATAGGGGCAATGATATCTCAAAGCTAGTAAGTACCATAATTTTTGGAAGCTCTTTATGAAACTTGAAATCCCTACTTCCCTCTACGAAGGGCCTTTATTTTTTACTTTTTGTTGAGTCTCCATCTTCTATCTTTATGCACGAATTAAGAGAGCATAGTTGTCATTCTGATTTCAATGTGCATTGTACCAAAACTTGTTGATTGATTCATAATTATGGTATTGCTTGTTCTTAAATTATTTGAATCTAATCACCCTTATGATCTTTGAAGGTGTCCTATGCATTTATGTTTTGATATTCCATGAAGGACAAGCTGAATACCACTCTTGCTATGTTTTCTATATGTGAAACAAACAAACGTCTTTCAAAGCATTATTCATGATCTTTTGCTGTGTTTCCTTTTATGTTGCAACATATTTGCTATGTCTTATTGTTAGAAATATATATTTCATGCTTATGTTTAGAGTACTTTGATCCCAGCTATCAATGCTTTACAATACCTTGATCAAGATTGTGATGGTGCATGTCACCTCAAAAATTATTCTTTTTATCCTTACCTACTCGAGGACGAGCAAGAGTTAAGCTTGGGGATGCTTGATACGTCGTAAATGTATCTATAATTTTTGATGCTCCATGCTTGTTTTACACCAACTATCTTATGTTTTTTCTATACTGTGTGGTATTTTTATGCATTTTATGGAACTAACCTATTAACAAGATGTCACAGTGCCAGTTGCCTATTTTCTGCTGTTTTTGGTTTAGAAAAACTAGTAAAGAAATATTCTCGGAATTGAACAAAACAAAAACCAAAGTTCCTATTTTTTCGACACGACATGAAGTCCGAAGGAGAGATGAAGAGGTTCCACGAGGCAACCACACCTGGTGGCCATGCGCCCCCTGGTCGCGCCTCCATAGGGTGTGGGCCCCTTGGGCCTCCACCGACCTTGCCCCTTCGCCTATATATCCCCCCGAGGCAAAAACCCTAGATACCAGATCAGAAAGCCACGAAAAGTTCCACAGCACCGCCGCCACCGAAGACGAGATTTGAGGGACCGAAGTCTCTGTTCCGGCACCCTGTCGGGACGGTGAATTGCCCTCGGAGCCATCTCCATCGACTCCACCGCCATCTCCATTACCGTTGCTGACTCCCATGATGAGGAGGGAGTAGTTCTCCCTCGAGGCTAAGGGCTCTACCAGTAGCTATGTGTTCATCTCTCTCTCCATGATGTGATCTTATTGTGATCATTAGCTTTGTAATCTAGTTGAATAAGTAGATGCTACTCAAGTGCTTTAATTAATGTAATCTCCGCTTATCCCCACGTGTGTGAAGTTGATAGTGTGCACACCGTGTGTGGCACTTAGGCTAAAGGTTGTAGAAATACTTATCATGAGTTATAATTTGAGTTGGATGTCCCTATGAAATTGTGGTGTTTGTTGGAACCATCTAGAACTCAAGGTGACCGTTAGGGGTTACCTAGATGGGGAATGCGGACTTTAAGGAGTGTTGTTATAGCCCTATACTATTAGTTAGTGTTCGTTATCCAACCGAAGAGTAGTTCAGGGTAGCATAGTGAAGAGAAGATATTATATGTTTATTGAGAGTGTCCACTAGTGAAAGTATGATACCTAGGCCTTGTTTCTAAGCATTAAAACACTTTTTATAATCAGTCCTGTTACATGTTTGCTTGCTTCCATTTTTATTTCAGATTGGAATTACCACTTATAATCATCCATATTACTTGTATTTCACTATCTCTTCGCCAAACTAGTGCACCTATACACCTGACAAGTGTATTGGGTCTGTTGGGTGTGTTGGGGACACAAGAGACTTCTTGTATCTTGATTGCAGGGTTGCTTGAGAGCGATACCTTTGAAATCTTCCTCCGTGTGTTCGATAAACCTTGGGTGATCCACTAAAGCTAAACTTGTTGCTATTCTACAAACCTCTACACTTGGAGGCCCAACACTGTCTACAAGAATAGAAGCGTGCGTAGACATCAGTATGCACTTAAATAATTTCACTAAAATATATGATATGATGCGCATTAAAGATGTTGACCCCGACGTGGTCAAGTTGCGCTTATTTCCTTTCTCTCTTGGAGGAAGAGCAAAATAATAGTTGTTATCTTTGCCTAGAAATACTATTGTGTCATGGGTGGAATGTACTTCTTTATTTATGACTAAATTGTTTCCACCAGCAAAGACTATGCAACTCAGATCTAATATTACTGGTTTTAGATAGGAAGATCATGAGCCACTAGCGCTTGCATGGGAGAGAATGAAATAATGCATGAGAAACTGTCCCAGCCATGGGATGGAAGATTGGTTAATTCTCCATTTATTTTACAATGCTCTTAATCCTATGTCTAAGTCTATGCTAGATACCGCAGCTGGAGGAACATTTATGGGTAAGCAAATTACCGAAGCAAATTAGTTGCTAGACTTTATGCAAGACAACCATGCCCAATGGCATATGGAAAGATCAAACACTAAGAAGGTGAACTTCGTCACACCTCAAGAAAATGAAGAACTCAATGCTAAGTTGTATGAGCTGATATTAGTCGTTAAAGTTAAGGAAACCCAGGTAAGAGCTACTCCCGAACCAGCTATTGAAGAGATAGACTTCATAGCTCGTAGTGATTATAACCCTTCTTGGAAGAAAAATTATAATCCAAATTTTCAGAAACATTATTATAGTCCTACAAGTAACTCTAATAATAATATTTCATCAAGTAATAATAGTCTCCAAGAAACTCTTAAATCTTTTATGGACTCACAAAATGAGCAAAACAATATTTTAGTTAAAATTATGGAGAATCATGAGGCTATGCTTGGTAAGTTATATAACCAAGTTGTTAGTTTGAGGAATGATTTGCAGGCCCTCCAAGAAAGAACAAGGATTGTTGGGGCATAGCTAGGTAAGATAACCGAGAGTCAAACTCTTATACTAGCTAAATTTGCAGGTAAAACTGAGCCCAATCTAGTAGAAGACCTCAAGATGATAAGAATCCAATGGGAGGAGCCCGAAGAACTTGATTATAGCAATGCTCCTTCACCGAACTACACATTTGAAGATCTTGTAAAAAGGATCAATGTCAAGATTCCGGTAAGTGAAAGGAAATGAGGAAGCCATGTATCAACACTTCATTAATCAGGTAGTAATAAAGGTACGTGAGCTTGAAGAATAATATAAGAAAATTGCTAAAAAAAATTGCCTGTTAAGCTAGATGATATATTTGAGCCAACTATTAAGATTAAAATTGGGACTAATGAAATAGCTGCACTGTGTGATCTATGTGCAAAAGTGTTTCAAAAATTCCAAAGAGTCTTTTTAACAAGTTAAATCTTGGCTCTTTTGAAATCATCGAACTAAAAATTGCATCTAGCAGATTCTACTTACAAGCAAGCAGTAGGCATTAAAGAAAATACCTTAGTATAGATTAAAGGTTGTCCCGCTCTTATTGATTTTGTTATTGTTGACATGCCTGAAGATGCTACTGCTCCTATCATATTAGGCCGTCCTTTCTTAAGAACTATTAAGGATTTAATCAATTTGCATGAAGGGAATGTGAAGCTTCAGTTGCCTTCACGGGATCCTTTTGTTTTTCATTTCCCCAGGAAAAAGAAAGCCAAGCAAGCTGATAAGGAGGCCATCACTTTGAAGGCCAACTACTTTGGAGTGGGTGTTCCACTCATATGGCCTAAGTGAGCAATATCAAGGTCAAGCTATTGACCCTAAAAGAGCACTGCATGGGAGGCAACCCATGTGAAATAAAGGTTTGAGTTGAGTTTTTAAGAATTAGTTTAAGTTTTATATACAATAAAGAGTGCTAGAAAACTCCAGTGAGAAGGAGAGATTCAGCGGTACTAAAAATTCATGTTTTATACACGCCAAAGTTGATCGACATTTTAGTCTAGCATTTTTCTGTCAAATCAAGGTGTTTCGCTAAGTTTGAGTCTAAAAAGTAATTCTTGAAGAAATAGAAATTTTTTGATGTGTACAGAAGCTTTAATGACCAACTATACAGCCAGAATAAAAATTCCCGCCGTATAGTTATTTGACCCATTGACAATTTTTCATCTCGGGATACACAAGGTTTGATGACCAACTATACAGCAGGAACAAAAGTTCCGGTCGTATAGTTATAGCCGCCAGGAAAGAAACCCTAGAAACCCTAATTTTTTGCCGCTAGACCAACTATATGGTGGGAACAAGTGTTCCGGCCGTATAGTAGCGACCGTATAGTTGCGTCCGACTACTTAAATGTATGGGAAGGTACCCAAAACATCAATCCTTTTTCTCTCTTCTACCTCCAAACTCTCTCAAAACCTCAAGGGATCTTCACCCGTACTCAATTTTGTTCAATTTCCTCGCACACAAGTGATCTACGGTATGTTTCTCATCCAATCCTTCAATTACTTTTTGCAAATTCATCTTTGATCTATTGTCATTATCAATCTAGGGTGATACTTATTTTTAACTATTTGCCATGATTCTCTTGCTTAGATCATTATGTTGATGAGATTATTTAGTGTGTTATGATGAGGAATATGCTATGATTATTATTGTTGGATCAAAAAGTTTTTTAATTGTCTTCCTTATTTATTTTTAGAAGATGAAAACGAGGAGCCAGACGCGTGCTCTTGCCGCTGCTAGTTCTTCTCGGGCTGCAGCTCAGGAACGCATGTGGATTCGATTCAAGAACCAGTCCCACCGTGATCGTTTCGAGAGGATCAAAAACCGAGAATTCAAGGCAACCAAGTGGGCTTGCCCCGTCACGTTGAACCAACTCGGTATTTTGGACGACCTTAATTTACTTTGCAATAGAGTTGGCCTGCAAAACTTTGTATTTCATGATGCACCAACCTATCGTCGGTTAACCATTGAATTTATTAGTTCTTTGAAAAGCACCGTTAAGACATGGCATGGGTAGGATATAATTTCTTTCCGAGTCACAAACAGTAATTATTCTTTATCACTTGATGAATGGTGCAATTGTTTTGGTTTACCGAAAAATGATCCTAATTCCTTGCGCGCATCTTTTACCGACATAGAGCCTTCCCCTAGACTCTGTTATATAGAATGAGATTTACTTATAGAGTCAACAAAGGGAAAAATATTCAACATCCTACTATTCACTATTTTTTCTATGTTATTGCTAACACCTTGCAGGCGCGCAATGAGTTTACAAGACTCAATGAGGAGGACATCTTAGTCCTCGCAAAATCTGCTTTCAACTATGACAACTTGTCACTTCACTTGGGCACAATTCTTGTGCGCTACTTGGAGTACCAATCCCACCAAAGCCAAGGACCAATCACTTGTGGAGGCATCATCACCGTGCTTGCCAATGCCTCGGGAATTGACCTAGGTGAGTTACAGCCGGTGCTAGGTGAGCGACGTGTTAGTTTCTCTACTTTGAGGGCTTGTGGAATGCTCACTAGGAGAGATGGAGTTTATTATCTGCATATTGCTGGAGCTGGGCGTCTCTACCCCGCTCCTTTTCCTAATGGTATTTTATCTATCAAGGAAGAACGTGTGCTTTATGACTTGTAGGTTGAGAAACACCAACCCCGGGAGGAGATTCTGGAAGAGGATGAGGACCAAGAGGAGGAGCAAGAATTTCACCATCAGGAGGAGCAGCCACCAAACCAGTTTGCTACATATCAAGATTTTCAAGAACCTGGAGGAACTGTGGAGGGGATGCATAATCTCGCCCTGAACCTCCGAGAAACAACAAGTAACTTATCAACTCAATTTTTGGACTGGAGTTACAACTTTTCCCCTCACCACAGTGATTTGAAGGGCTTGCAAAAGCCTAAGCTTAGGGAGGATTTCTATCTATTTTTATTTTGGCTTTCATTTGCTTTATTTTATTTCCGAGGTTATGCTTTTATTTGAGTTTATAAGCACTCGTGTTGGTTTCCCCAACACTTTATCTCAGTCATTTTATTTTGTTTGAGATTTTCAAGCCGAGATTTGTGGCCAATTTTCTATTCTTTAATTCCCCTTCTCAAAAAACACAAAAAGATTTCTCCGTTTATCTTTATTTTCCCTCTCTCTTTTTCTATTCGCCTCGAAGTTCTCATAAATTTATAGGAGAGTGATTGACTTCGAGTTTCCAAGAAACAAATAAAAAGGGAAGAGAGAAGTGCCTTATGATTCCCCACTTTTGAAGTTTGAGAAAACCATGCTAGTTAGTAGTAATGTTGAGATATTATATCGGTGGAGTGAGTCTCTATATTGTAGAAATTTTTTGTTTGCATGGGTATTTAATTGAGTACATTTTGTTCCAACTCTTGTAGTTAACCAAAGTCTTGCCTAAAAATTTGCTAAACAATTGAAATAAGAAAAAGTCTTACAATTGAACACTTGGGTGTTGTAGTGTTTAGTCTTGAAAGATTATTCCTAGAGACACTCAACACCACATAAAATAATGATTGACTTGATAGCTCTCTTTGAAAGGATTTGTTCAATTGAATTAATGTTTAGCGGTTTTTGTGAGCATGCCAAAGTTTGACTTGTGAATCATAAGAATGATATAGTTTTATGCATGTCAAACTTTATGCGATGCCAACAACTCTGCTAGCCTATGAATGATCTTCATGGAGGAAACTCCTAGATTTTGGCTATGAGTTGATTAAACATTTGTAGCAGCAATGCTATAATGGGTAAGATTCTTGGCACTCTCGGGTAGCTATAACAAGATGGAATCACTCCTTTGGCTGATATGATTAATCATTATGCAAAAGGAACAAAAACCTTAGTGATGCCACGAGTGTCTATCACAGCCCGATAAACTAATGAATTTTTTTGGCATGATCTCAATTACTTAAGAACTAAAATTCTTGAAGGACAATGAATAGAAAAGTAGTGCTTGAAAAGTCTTGATTTACTGATGTGGGAGAATTAAGATACTTTAGTGTATATGCTTTTCATGACAAACTCTCACACTCTCAATTTTATATGATTATACTTTATTTTTCAAAGGCAATCTTATGAGTTAATTACATGACATGGAATAAATTTTACTCTTTTGAATCATCCATGCTTACAATAATTTTGCTGCGCTATAAGGATTCATGAAACCCATATGATATGCCTGCCATTACTCTATCTATGCTGAAGTTTTTCAGATTAATAAAGTGGAGGAAACATGAGACTACCAATCATGAGTAAGATCATCATCTTGTTATTTCAGTTTAAATGATGAGTTCCCTTTTGATTTTGGTTTTGTTGCTCGGGGATGATCAATTTTAAGCTTGGGAAGGTTGATGGCTGTGAAATATAGCCATCCACATCCGCATTTAAACTAGATATTATTCATATATTTGATGAAATATCTCTCTAAATCCTGCCACTAATGCCTAATGATCAAAGGGATATGCAATCCTTTCTTTCTATTTTTCCCTGTGTAGATAATGATGTATGATGATGGGAATCACTACATAAATGCCAAAGATACGAGATTTCTAACACGTCAAAGAAAACATGAGTCGTGAAGTTAATGCTGAAGCTTTAACGACCAACTATACAGCAGGAATTTTATTACGGCCGTATAGTTTGCACCGACTTAATTAGGTCAAACATTACAACTTTCATGAAATACCCCTATATAATTAGGCTTTGGGCAACGGTAGACAACACTTCTTTTTCGACCTCAACTCTCCCTGCCACCAAAAGCTGCCACGCTGGAGGAATAGATCTAGATCTAAACCTCTAAACCCTTCTCCACCACCATAGACATCTTCCACCACTTGTAATAGTAGATCTCTTCTCCAATTGGCGACATTATAAGACTATTTGCTATCAATCTTATGATCTCTATTACAATTTTTATGATTGTTGATTTCATCTCTATGTGTGAGTAATTCTCCTTGGGCTAAGGGCTTCGGCCTAGCCATGTAGCTTTTGTGCATGTTATTTATCATAGATGGGATCATGTATTAGTTTGTATGACATGATGATTGTAGTACCCTCTATTGCCTCAATCTAAGGACTTGCCAGGTACCCAAGACCCCGAGGATTGATCCAGGTAAAGGGAGTGTGAAAAATGACTGGTCTGCAGGATGGGAACCCTAGTGACAGAAGGGGTAGTACAGTTGTATGTGAGAAATTTATTTGGGATTAGCGGTGACATCACGATGCATATCATTAGTTCTTTTTTTTCTATGGATGAGACTAGTAGGTTATTGCTATAAGAAGTTGCAGAGGAGATCACATTTATGGATGCGCTGCCCACATATAATTATCTTGCTCTAACGATTACATGCATACTTTATTATTATCTATTATTCCCATCAGATGTTTTGCACAGCTACTGGTGAAAACCGAAGACCCTAGGCCCTCTCTCTCTTTCCATCGTCAACAACAACAAAAAGATCGCAAACTCTTGGTCCGGTGAAAACACAAAAGGAATTCTAAAACTCTCGAAGCTCTGTTTAAGTAATCTCACTTTGTTTTCTGCTTCCCGAGGATTTGATAACCCTAGGTCTACTAGGGAAAAAGAGCTATACTACATTCGTAATACGGATCGAAGGTATCACTCATGCTCACCATACCTAACTAGTAATCTCTGCAACTACAACGGAATGAATAAAATTGCCAACTGTGTGAGTTTCCTCAGTATGAATTCTTCGTTTGGTCTCGAAGGGGAATACCAGGATGGGTATGTTTTGTGTTAGTATCTGGTTGGTTTAGAATAGGACTTTCTTATCCCTCTCTAATAGCTGATAGTTGTATCGAGTTTCTATAGGTTGTTTAGTACATGCTGTGCTACCGCTTCAGTACACCATACCTATATAGGCGAGAGCTGCCGAATTCTAAGTCTCGCCATGTACTGGCCTCAGTACTGATCGCTCTATTTTTTCCTTTGCCCTCTGTTGGCACCCCTTTTGTTTAGCAGGTTTGAGATCGATGTCTTTAGCATGTTACTCTTCTGGCTTGGCCTAGGCAGGGTTATGGATGCCATTGCTTATCCTTCAGGTCTCTTAGCCCAATTTGTTTCTTATCCATACTCGGATGTTGTAGCATTTTGGAGGTGATTTGGATCTTTGTACTGTATATCTGTATTCTTGACTCATGAGTCGTGTTGTATATATCTGATGTATGGGTTCCTTCGTGGAGTAATGTGTAATGGTATTACTTTGATTTCCACCCGCACGGAAGTGCCTGGTGGTCACCTTTGAATCGTTTCTATGCGGGTTTAGGGGAATCACTAAAACTTGCATAGGGACGATACGAGGGTGTTACAAAGTGGTATCAGAGCTCAGGATAATTTTGATACCCCACTGGTCTAGCATGTAGGATGACCTAGTTAACGGACGTTGTAGAGTGTCAAAACTATTTTGGGAAATCGGTTGGATAGATCTGATTATGTATGCTTTTACTCCTTACCCCTATGCTATTCTCTTCTTACCTTTGCATGTTTTGAATCTGCCTCTTATCTGTTCTTCGAGTCCATGAATTCTCGTGTTTGGATTTCCATAGTTCCTTCAGGGTTTCGCTTCCATCTTCTTGTAGTGGTGCTTCGACATCTAGTTTTCATGCTATCTGAGGAATCTTCCTCTATTGTACCTTTCAGTGGACCAAAATTCACTACAAATTTTCTTTATATCTTCCGATGTTTTTTTTCAACACGGCAACCTCATCTGCATTAGATCTGATGAAGAGTCTGTATCACTCCTTTGTTTCAGACATCGTTTGTGAATATCTTTAGTCTAAATTCTGAGAATGGGTTGCATGCTTTTCTACTAAATGTGCAGAGTAGTAGCTTGCGTGCGTGATGGATTGGCCCCCATGCCGACTACTCATTCTATTTATTATTGTACATTGAAGTGGATTAGGTGGTACCTTTTTCTCCCCTTTTATCGAAGTTAGAGGTGTCCTTACCTTTTGAGACCTCTACCTTTATTTTTATTTCTTCGGAGTGTTTTCTCGACGAACATGAACAACAATCCCTTGTTGGTGGTGTCGCTGATTCAAGATGGAGCCAGAATCTTTGTTAGTGGTGTCGTGAAGATCTATATGAAGCGAGAAGATTCAGATCGTCTAACTTCTTCCCCGTACCATGAGGCGGATCTCAAGGGCGAGATCCAATGTTAGTGGTGCGAATTGTAGCACCACTACTAGAAAATCGCTTGTTGTTTTTCTTTTATGCATCATCATGACTACATGCTCATGTCACCATGCCATATTGCATTTGAGCATCATCATGTCTGCATGCATTTATTCGCCTAAAACTCTTTCTAAAATCCTATTTTATTTTCTAGATATTCCTCTATTTATTTCAAACCAAAATCCTAGATCTGTCCGGATCTTCTATTTGCGTAAAAACTATTTGCAAAAAGTTTTATAAATTAAACAAATAATAAAATATTTTTTGTCCGGGGAGGCAGTCCAGCCGGTCAGGCCAGAGGCCCAACCAGGCCAGACTACCTACTACCCGACCCGTATCCCTACCTAGACTAAACCCTAGATCTATCTCCGCTGGCACCTACCGCTCAACCCGCCGCTGAATGGTACACACAACACGCTGAAACGCACTCACGCGCACATAGCCTAGCACACACATAGATGACGCACTCTACCGCGAGACGCCCACCCCGCGAGTGAAGCGAACCAACATGCTACACAGCGCATGCGACGCGTTGGCACACCGCACGCACACCGCATCACGCCCGCGCGACCCACCCCTGGACGCAAACACACACGCATCAGCCCACCCGCTCGATCGCCTCGTCCTCCCTACCCCACACCCGCAATACCCCGGCCTCATCCCGGTTTCCTCGCATCGCCCCCCATAAACCCCACCTTCCTCCCGCATTTCTCGCTGCTCGCATCTACTCTCCTCTCCGCCGCCCGCCCCATGCCCCCCTCCTCTCTATGTGTGGCCCCTGCTTTTGGCCGCCAGCAGCAGCCGCCACCTAACCCCGCTTTGCCGGCCCCTTCTTGCCTCCTTCCCGACGCGATCAAGCTCGCCAGCCACCATGTCTTCACCGAGCAGCTCTGCCGCCTCCTTTCCCTCCAGCAGCCCTCTCCTTCCTGCACACGGCTCCTCCAAACACCGCCTTACCTCTGTGTCACCATGCCACCCCTATGGCCTTGACCGCCAACCGCTTTTCCCATCCCACCTCGCCACCGGACCGCCTGTGTGCCACACGTCCTCGCCATGCTGCTCTACTGCCATCCGTGACCCTCGTCCCCCACCGTCTACCCACCTTCGGTGCAGCAGTGGATTGCCCCCATGTGGTGCCTTCCTGTGGCTTGGCTTCCTGTGTTTGGTCACACCCTACGGTGTCATTCTGTTTTATCTTTCCTGTTGTGCTTCAATCCCCGATCGTCGACAAGGCTGGCTGATGAGTCCAAAATTTAAGCATTTTTTCCTTTTGTTTTTTGCACAAATAGTGTAGGGATATTTGTATTTCACTGTGTTTGCGAGCATATTTTGTCTTTATTTCTATAGGACCCCAAATTACTAAGTCTAATATGAATATATCAATAAAAGATGTCATATTACAGTATAATATGATATTTTTTAAGTGAGAAAAGTCATTTTATGGATTTACATTCGTACCTGGGAGAATACCAAGCGAGGAGAAGCATACAGTGTGATCAACGACCAGTGGTACGGGTGTAACATCCTAGTATTTAGGACCTAACGAAGGGTAGATTTAGGAATATGTATTGTTGCATGCATTCATTTGTGAAAATGTGGGTAAATTTTTTCGCCAAATAAAAACTTTGAGTGATCAATGTTTCTTTCTTACTTTGAGAGTAGGTTTAGTCATAAAGGAGGATTGCTATAAATTTTGATATGAACTTAAATGAATTATGTGTGTTTTGAAATGAGTTTGGATTTTAAAACTTAAGTGTTTTATAATTTAAATGATTTTGATATAAGATTTGAATCTTAAATTAATTAAGAGAAAAGTATTATAACTTAAATCTTATTTAAAAGCAATATGGTATATGAAGTTCATTTCTTATTCATAAACAAATTACAAAGAATAACTTATTGAAGTTATTCTAAACTTCACAATTCACACAAAAGTAAAGAATAAAATATTCTTCATTAATAAATATATAATCTTTGTTTCAAATGAACCAAATAAAGATTACAAGAATTATAAAAGAAAAGTTACAAAATATTAAGAAAAGTACATTTGTATCTCTACTAACTATCCTATATCTAAAACTACACTAAATCTTCATCTTTATCTTTGTACCAGCAAATCAAAGATTAAATAGAAAATAAAACAAGATTAGTGTTAGTAGATATTTCTCTCAGATATGTCAGTGAGGTGCACTTGACAATCTCATCATTGAGAATTGTGGAAAAAGGGGCAAGTTTCACCAATCTGAAAGATTTTATCTTTCATACATTCAAAGACAGAATTCAAAGGACAACTAAAAGGGACCAATTTACCAGCCAGGTAAGAGTAGTTTGGTAATAGTAAGTTCAAACTTTCCGAACTTATCCACATGTGCATAGCAGGAACACAAGCTGCACACACACAAGCATGCAGAGGGGTGTGTTGTCAATCTCACAAGCATAGCCATTATCATAAAACCACAGCCTAGCCGTAGAGGAGAACCTCAGTGCATCTCTCCACTACACAATACACCATCATAGCCAGGATGAAAAACAGTTAAACCAAGAATAGCAACCAAACCAACCACCCAGATCAACCCAAACATCACCAGGATGTTGACATAAGGAGGGGAATAGATCTGGTGGACAGCAAGGTCAAGCCCAGGAGCTAGGAGGAGCAGGCAAACTCAAGAGCAAGCTCAGGAGCCAGCAAAAGCAGATCAAGATCAAGACCAAGAGCAAGATAAGGATCATCATCAATATACTACACCAACATCAAATCTTGTGGTGAGTCTCATAAAACCATCACATGCTTTCATCAGATTATCCAAACAAAAGCATGTGAAGCACCCAAGAGGGGTGAATCTATCCTAGAGATTTCAAGTATAAGGATAGGAAATCTAGCTCAACCATAAACACTAAACCCTCAGACCAGCATCACTGGGTTCAGTGTTACTTTGCAACTTAGATCAATTTCATTTGATCTTATCAAGATCAGGGCACATCTCAGAGAGAGTAGCACCTCTAATCTTGCAAGATTCAAACAAACTAATACTCAACCAACTAGTAATTAAATCCTAAAGCCTCAGACCAACATCATAGGTAGGAAAGTTAATACAAGTTTTCATGTCAACTTGTCAGTATTAATCACAGGCATAATCAAGCTAAGCCCAAAAATAAAAACCCTATCACCTGTGTGCCAGAATACAATGGTATCACAAGGACAAGTTCTTAATGAGCTAAAACCAATCTTTACTTAGCTTCCACAGATAAAAAGGGACAAACACTACATATCATTTTCCTGAAGCCAAGTGCTAGGAATCAACATTAAAATGAATCTATACATCCATAGAAAATCATTAAATATAATGATTTGATTCAGAGTGTATCATCTCAAACAAGCCCACCTTATAATTGCAATAAGCAACTACTGAGGGAAATCCACTGTCAGCACAAGTATTCTGAAAGTAGGGAAACTTCTCAGATCAACAACATAATCCAATCAAGGATTTCCTTAAGACACTAGCATAGATCATGGTGGATTTCTACTAGACTAAATATGACAGGAAACTAGTATCATCAAAGCTACTATCAATCCTTAACCATAGCAGGCAATCATTTCCCATGATCAAATATGATCAACACTAGATCTAAAGCATCATAGATATGATCAACAGGGGGTAATGAACCCTGATCCAGAGATGAACCCAATCAGCACATATTCACTCAACATGAGAAGCTACTAGATACATACCAAAAAGAATCATGGCAGTATCATGGACAAACACCACAGAGACCACTTACCCGAGGTTCTCGCTGATGAATCGAAGAGGAAGCAGAGGGGCCGACGAACCGCGGCGGCACAGGGAGCACCCAGAGGGGCGCTGCAACCTGCACCTGCCATGGTGGCGGCCGCAGCAGCGCACAAGACCAGCACACCACCGCAGGCGGGATCGCGGCAGCGGCGACAGCATATTCTCCGAACCCTAGAGTTCGGGAATGGGGTGGAACTGACAATGGGGAAGCCCCGGAGTCAAATCCAAGTGGATAGAATGAAAGAGCGTCGTCAACAACCCCAACTTGCACCACGGCGGCGGCCAGAACGGCCGACAACGGCGAGAATCTGTAGAGGTTCCAATCTTTAATAAGATAGAGCCCCCTGTGTTTACAATGCTAGTCCCTGGATCAATAGCTAGCATCCACAGTTAAGATGTAATATCAAGAAACAAAGGTCATATATAACTTTTATAACCAGGAATAACATAATTTTATTACATCATACATAGCTCATTTGGCTATTACATTACAATGCAGCGGTATATCTATAGTCATGGGGTCCTTCATCTTCAAAGTGCCACAGGCAGATGTTGGTTGTAGACTTTGTAATCCTAATCAAACAATCTTCACTAAAATCAATCAAACCTGCAACATTACAAGTTACAGCCACAAAGGGTCAATACATTTGAATTGTATTGGCAAGTTTCACTACTATGTTGAATATAAGTGGATCCTATCATTACATGCATATTTGGCTAAGTAGGGTTTTAGGCTCATTTGCAGAAAGCAAAATTTATCCTATCTTTTCAAAATGGTTTTGGTCTTTTGTCAATTCTCCTTTTCAAAAATCCCTTGAAATCCTTGGTAACCCCAAGTGTTCAAGTCTTTGTCAAAATCTCTTGAGCACCTTGGTAACCCCAAGTGCATCAAGTTTTGTCAAAATCTCTTGAGCTCCTTGGTAACCCCAAGTGCCTCAAGTTTTAAAAGTTTTCTTTTAGAAATTAGAGTGTCGAGATCTTCCATAGCTTCAGGCCTTAGTTGCTCAGTATTGTCCATAACCTGGGACACGGCTAAGTATTTAGATTTTATTATCTTCTGCAGAAGTTGTACACTTTACCCACATGACACAATCTCGTCTTGACGCCACCAGTGGCCGCTGGATAAGTACTCACCAAAATGGAGTACCGGCAGATCGAGAATGTGACAAAGTCTTTCCATAGGAGTCCTCCCAATACAAAATGCTAGCTTGTCTACCAGGCACAAATGTAGGGTTACTCCCTTACACAAATCTAGTTAACCTGAAGATGCCAATGCATGGGACTCCCACTATGTAGTTGACTAAGCCAGAGCCCATTTAGCATGTGGATGTACACGGAAGCCACTGTATGAGAAACATGTTCAATCTCTAAGTTTCCTGGGTGGTTTTCCTTTGGAGCACAACACAAAGAGATTGCCATAGCCATGGTTCCTTTTGTTGCCACCTTCTCCAATACTCAAAGTATCCTTGGCCACCCAGGTGGTTCATTGAGTCCTTGTTTTATTATATAAAATCACAAGTCCTTTTCTCAATTTCACAAAAATCTCAACATGTATCTCTTTTCAAAATATAGCATGGCTAAGCATGTAACAATTACATTGTTTTATCTAAGGAATGGATAGGGAATCCTATTAGGATTTTTAGCATAGCATAAGTACAAAAAGTATTTTCATGCATGTTTCAAAACCCACTAAGTATAATGAAAATAGTAGGACTTTTGATGATAGTGTCACTTGCCTTTTTGGTAGGGAATGGTGGTTTACTCCTTGATCTTGCTAGTCTCACACTTCTCTAACTTCACTACAAGTCAATCAGGCAAACACAAAATCAACTAACATTCCAAATCAAAGTCAAATAAACAATTTCACACACACAAAGCAATGGATTCTAAGTCATGCATGGGAACATGCTTAAGATGGTTTTATTTGCAAGGATGGTCTCCACTAGGCTTCTAAACTTTGTAAGGTCCAAATTGGTCATTTACCAATATGGCAAAGTCATTTACAAAAAGGGTTTTGTCCAAAAACCATTTTTAAATCCAATCATCATTTCATGTGGTGAAAAATATTTTTTTATCAAAGCAAAACTTTATGTTTTTCACCAAGTGAGTTGCCTTTTGCAAAACTTGGTACTTTGGGTCAGTAGGTTTGGTCCAAAACATTTTCCCAAAGTTTTCTTTACAAAAACATTTTCATAATAAAATCAATAATTTTATTGGGCTAGAAATTGGCTAAGTCAAATAATCCAACCTAAATTTTACCAAAATCATTTTTAACACCAAGGATTGGTTCCTAGGGTCAGTAAGTTCACCACAAACCATTTTGCAAAGGTTTTAAACCTAAAAACATTTTTAAACAATTTTTCTAATCTAAACAAGCATACAAATGAATCTGCAAAAACAAGTAAACTAACAGATACTATTTGCTAAACCAAGGGCATGGTTGGCTAGGTCTTGCTCTCCTGAATCCAACGACATAAAATTTGTAATTTTTGGACGTGTGGATCTAAAGTTACAAGGGTTTGAAAATCATAACTCAATCAGATTTCAAATCTGTTTTTAAACAAAAACATGGCCACGCGTCATGTTCTGGTTGGACGGTACTAGTTCGGCCAGATCGGGGCTGCGGTGCGTTGGATCTAACTAATCGTGCGGCACAGGATCACCACTTACCTCTTCGCTAACGTTCTATCGTATCCGTCAGATCCAGATCCTATGGTTGCTAGCTTGCTTGCCAAAGTTTGGCGGTGCTGGCGGTGGCTAGCGGCGGCGCACGGCCAGGCGGTGGCGGTGTTGGCAAAACAGGAAGCGAAGGAGTAGGGTAAGGTGCTCACCACGTTCGCAAAGGCCTGAGGAAGCTCGACGTGGTCTCCTTGGGTCAAGGGGCGCTCCGTCGTGGCGGTAATCGCTCGCCGGAGTTGCTCCTGGCGCCAGGCGGCTCTGGTTGTGGTTGGGAACGGTGCTGTGGATCACCTCGAGGCAAAATGATGACGCGGTTAGACGTGCAAGACCAAGGCAAGGATGTTTGCGTGATCGAGAAAACGCGGGGCGGTCAGTGCTTACCGGGGGAGGTCGTCGGAGAGGTTGCAGACGCGGCGGCGTTCGGAAGCTTGACGTAGCCGACGCTCTGGGGCGCCCGCGGTCGAACGAAAGGCACTGGGAGATGCATCAAGAAGGGGTTAAGGTGTGAGCTTGGTCGGGGAGGCAGGAGGTGGTGAGTGTTGGCCGGAATTTGGGAAGGAAGCTCGTCGGTGCAGTGATGGTGCAGGGCAAAATAATCGCAGCCTGGGGGCAGAGAGAGGGAGGAGCTTGAGGGGAAAGGAGGAGAAGACGCATGCGCTTAATAGCGTGCAGTCACGGCGAGGTTTAAGGCGCGGCATTACTGCGAATTGATCGCGGCTCTGAATGGCAGCAACGGCAGCGAGGTTTGGGGGAAGGAGGTCGCGCGGGTGTGGACGATGAACAGGGGGAGTGGGGTCTACCTGGCAGTGAGAAAAGAAGTGAGAGGGAGGGTCCACTGGTCAGCCTCTATCTGAGTTAGACTCTGGGTGCGAATCGTTTTCTCCGGGGAGGGAAACTAGGCTGGTTACTGGGCCTTGTTGGGCTGGGCCTGTTGCACTATTTTTTTCTGTCTGAAACATTTTTCTTTTTCTAAATCTAATTTCTGTTTTGAATTTCAAACTATCAAAAAACATTCAAATTGATTCAAACAATCACCAAACTTCACAACTTTGAATTTGGTTCTGTTTATCAACATACACCAAATTCCAAAATAAAATAATAATTTTTATTCTTTTGAGGACCCATTCTTTAATTAAATAGAATGGATCTTTAATTATTTAATAAAATAGGGTTTCATTTAATTAATAAAATCTCCATTTGAAATCTAAATATTTTCAAAACCAAATCAGTAGGTTTTATTTGGAAATAAAGAATACTTGGAAACTTGTTTAAAACAAAATAACTTTTTATTTTTAGGGTCCATTAATAATTAAATACAATAGACCTTCATTATTAAATCAACTAGGATTTGTTTTATTAAAATATTTATTTTGAAATCTAAAATAAAGCTAAAACACCTCAGTAGGTTTTATTTGGGAATATAAAATATTTGGAAAACTTATTTAAAATAATTTAATAAGTTTTGATGTTACATTTAAAATGGTAAAACCTTTTATTTAGATAAAATTGGATATTAAATCCTTATTAATTTATTTAAATAAACCTTTGTTATTTTTATTCAAAACAAAATGTTTTAATTCCAAAGCTTGGCCAAGGTTTAATTTGGCTTTATAAAATAATCTTTATTTATGAATCCACCTTTTCTTTTGAAAACCAAATCTTTTATTTAAAAGATCCAAAATAGTATTTCCAAAATATTTTGTTTTTCTTTATTTAAAATGTTTATCTTTTTAAATCCCTTTAGGATTTTATTTAATTCAAATGGGTTTGAAGTTCCAATTGAATTCAAAAAGTTTCTTCTGGCCCTGAAAAATCAAACCAAGTTTTATTTTATTCATTTATTTTTCACATTACAAGATTTGGAAAATCTTGGGATGTGACAGGCTACCACCCTTAAAATAAATCTCGTCCTGAGATTTGGGAAGGCTGGGGTTACAAGTAGGCTTAAAATAACTAGGGTACTACCACCCTTAAAAATAAAGTCTCATAGGGTTACATTGTTGGTTCTCTTGGCTAAAAGGTCAACTCAATATTCAGACAAGGAGTCCTTATTTGACTCTTCTGAGTTTCCTAAATCCTGACATCCACTTCTTCTATCTCTTCAAAGTTCTCATTCATGTCAATGTGGTTCACATGTCCTTTCTGGGTCACATTGGAGTCATTTCCATTGGCTCTTCTGGCATCCTTTTTCTTTTTCTTCTCTGGACAGTCTGATGCATAGTGTCCCAGTTCCTTACAATTATAGCATTGCAACTGGCTAATGTCCTTTTTCCTGTATGTGTCATGTTGGTTCTGACCAAGGTCATCTCTATTGTCAGTATCATTTCCATTATTCTCACTTTCATTGTTGTAGTGGTGATGCTGATGTGGTTCAGAATCTTCATTGCTCTTTCTGTATGAATGCTTCTTCTTTGATGATCCTGAATAGATCTTGAGTTTATGTTTCCTCTTTCTGTTCTCAACTTGATTCATCTTGTTTTCCAATATTGTGGCTTTGTCACAGAGTGATTGATAAGTTGGGACATAGGCAACAGCTAGTTGCAGGTTCAACTCATCATTAAGTCCTTCAAGAAATTTATCCTTTCTCTTAGCATCTGTATCAACTTCATCCGGTGCATAGCGTGCCAGATTGTTGAATTCTTCAATATACTCAGCCACACTGAGGTGACGTTGTTTCAGATTGTGAAACTCCTTTTTCTTCAAATACATCACTCCAGGTGAGATGTGAGTTGTTCTAAATCCATCCTCAAAAATAGCCCAAGTCACATCTTCAACGGGAGTGGTGATCTGAAAGTTGTCCCACCATGTTGCTGCTGGCCCTTCAAGCAGAAATGCTACGAACCTAACTTTTTCTTCATCAGTGCAACCAACAGTCACTAAGTCTTTGTTTACTGAACGTAACCAGTCATCAGCTTCCATTGGATCAGTTGTTCCAGAGAACCTTGCAGGCCTAAGTTTCAGAAACTTGGTGAGCATGTCAAGTGCTGGAGGATTATTCTGACTGTTGTTGTTATTGTTGTTATTCAAATTCTGTATGAATGTGGTCATCTGCTGCATCAACTGTGTCTGAGCTGCCATCATCTGTTGCATCTCAGGGGTGATGTTGTTGTTTTGGTTGGGGTTGGCACGACGGGGAGGCATCTGTTGGTTTGATAGGGATAAGTATTGGTGGATAGGTTTTTAAGAAGTCCTAACACACAACTCAAAACATTCAAGTTCAATCAAACAATCAAACCATCAAACATTCAACAAGCAACCAATCACTTAACAACTTATGAGCTTAACTCATGAGTTGAAGGAAACATCAAGTTTTCTTCAAAATAACAACTTAGTATAATCATACCTCATAGGACAATATGATCCATACTCTAACTTGATATCAATGTCTCTGGTAGGCAATCTAATGTCTCTTGGTTTTCACTAGTAGTCCTTAGTGATATCCAAGTTGGAAGTCCTTGGTGAATATCCTGAAGATGTTGAAGTCATTAGAGTTGAAGAAGTTGAAGTCATTAGAGTTGAAGAAGTTGAAGAAGTCCTTTGCATATGGTGTAGTCTTTGGCCATGGGTAGGTTTTTCCATCAAGTTGAAATAGAAGAGAATGTAGGGTTGAAACCAAAATGGTTGAGGAAAGAGTTTACAAGATTTTGTAAATAAGTTTTTGGAACAAAATACAACTCCTATATTTCTAAAGGTTTTTGTCCAATCCTAGGTTTACAAATCCTACAGGCAACACAATGCTCTGATACCATTTGTAGAGGTTCCAATCTTTAATAAGATAGAGCCCCCTGTGTTTACAATGCTTGTCCCTGGATCAATAGCTAGCATCCACAGTTAAGATGTAATATCAAGAAACAAAGGTCATATATAACTTTTATAACCAGGAATAACATAATTTTATTACATCATACATAGCTCATTTGGCTATTACATTACAATGCAGCGGTATATCTATAGTCATGGGGTCCTTCATCTTCAAAGTGCCACAGGCAGATGTTGGTTGTAGACTTTGTAATCCTAATCAAACAATCTTCACTAAAATCAATCAAACCTGCAACATTACAAGTTACAGCCACAAAGGGTCAATACATTTGAATTGTATTGGCAAGTTTCACTACTATGTTGAATATAAGTGGATCCTATCATTACATGCATATTTGGCTAAGTAGGGTTTTAGGCTCATTTGCAGAAAGCAAAATTTATCCTATCTTTTCAAAATGGTTTTGGTCTTTTGTCAAATCTCCTTTTCAAAAATCCCTTGAACTCCTTGGTAACCCCAAGTTTTCAAGTCTTTGTCAAAATCTCTTGAGCACCTTGGTAACCCCAAGTGCATCAAGTTTTGTCAAAATCTCTTGAGCTCCTTGGTAACCCCAAGTGCCTCAAGTTTTAAAAGTTTTCTTTTAGAAATTAGAGTGTCGAGATCTTCCATAGCTTCAGGCCTTAGTTGCTCAGTATTGTCCATAACCGGGGACACGGCTAAGTACTTAGATTTTATTATCTTCTGCAGAAGTTGTACACTTTACCCACATGACACAATCTCGTCTTGACGCCACCAGTGGCCGCTGGATAAGTACTCGCCAAAATGGAGTACCGGCAGATCGAGAATGTGAAAAAGTCTTTCCATAGGAGTCCTCCCAATACAAAATGCTAGCTTGTCTACCAGGCACACATGTAGGGTTACTCCCTTACACAAATCTAGTTAACCTGAAGATGCCAATGCATGGGACTCCCACTATGTAGTTGACTAAGCCAGAGCCCATTTAGCATGTGGATGTACACGGAAGCCACTGTACGAGAAACATGTTCAATCTCTAAGTTTCCTGGGTGGTTTTCCTTTGGAGCACAACACAAAGAGATTGCCATAGTCATGGTTCCTTTTGTTGCCACCTTCTCCAATACTCAAAGTATCCTTGGCCACCCAGGTGGTTCATTGAGTCCTTGTTTTATTATATAAAATCACAAGTCCTTTTCTCAATTTCACAAAAATCTCAACATGTATCTCTTTTCAAAATATAGCATGGCTAAGCATGTAACAATTACATTGTTTTATCTAAGGAATGGATAGGGAATCCTATTAGGATTTTTAGCATAGCATAAGTACAAAAAGTATTTTCATGCATGTTTCAAAACCCACTAAGTATAATGAAAATAGTAGGACTTTTGATGATAGTGTCACTTGCCTTTTTGGTAGGGAATGGTGGTTCACTCCTTGATCTTGCTAGTCTCACACTTCTCTAACTTCACTACAAGTCAATCAGGCAAACACAAAATCAACTAACATTCCAAATCAAAGTCAAACAAACAATTTCACACACACAAAGCAATGGATTCTAAGTCATGCATGGGAACATGCTTAAGATGGTTTTATTTGCAAGGATGGTCTCCACTAGGCTTCTAAACTTTGTAAGGTCCAAATTGGTCATTTACCAATATGGCAAAGTCATTTACAAAAAGGGTTTTGTCCAAAAACCATTTTTAAATCCAATCATCATTTCATGTGGTGAAAAATATTTTTTTATCAAAGCAAAACTTTATGTTTTTCACCAAGTGAGTTGCCTTTTGCAAAACTTGGTGCTTTGGGTCAGTAGGTTTGGTCCAAAACATTTTCCCAAAGTTTTCTTTACAAAAACATTTTCATAATAAAATCAATAATTTTATTGGGCTAGAAATTGGCTAAGTCAAATAATCCAACCTAAATTTTACCAAAATCATTTTTAACACCAAGGATTGGTTCCTAGGGTCAGTAAGTTCACCACAAACCATTTTGCAAGGTTTTAACCCTAAAAACATTTTTAAACAATTTTTCTAATCTAAATAAGCACACAAATGAATCTGCAAAAACAAGTAAACTAACAGATACTATTTGCTAAACCAAGGGCATGGTTGGCTAGGGCTTGCTCTCCTGAATCCAACGACATAAAATTTGTAATTTTTGGACGTGTGGATCCAAAGTTACAAGGGTTTGAAAATCATAACTCAATCAGATTTCAAATCTGTTTTTAAACAAAAACATGACCACGCGTCACGTTCTGGTTGGACGGTACTGGTTCGGCCGGATCGGGGCTGCGGTGCGTTGGATCTAACTAATCGTGCGGCACAGGATCACCACTTACCTCTTCGCTAACGTTCTATCGTATCCGTCAGATCTAGATCCTACGGTTGCTAGCTTGCTTGCCAAAGTTTGGCGGTGCTGGCGGTGGCTAGCGGCAGCGCACGGCCAGGCGGTGGCGGTGTTGGCAAAACAGGAAGCGAAGGAGTATGGGAAGGTGCTCACCACGTTCGCAAAGGCCTGAGGAAGCTCGACGTGGTCTCCTTGGGTCAAGGGGCGCTCCGTCGTGGCGGTAATCGCTCGCCGGAGTTGCTCTTGGCGCCAGGCGGCTCTGGTTGTGGTTGGGAACGGTGCTGTGGATCACCTCGAGGCAAAATGATGACGCGGTTAGACGCGCAAGACCAAGGCAAGGATGTTTGCGTGATCGAGAAAATGCGGGGCGGTTAGTGCTTACCGGGGGAGGTCGTCGGAGAGGTTGCAGACGCGGCGGCGTTCGGAAGCTTGACGTAGCCGACGCTCTGGGGCGCCCGCGGTCGAACGAAAGGCACTGGGAGATGCGTCAAGAAGTGGTGAAGGTGTGAGCTTGGTCGGGGAGGCAGGAGGTGGTGAGTGTTGGCCGGAATTTGGGAAGGAAGCTCGTCGGTGCAGTGATGGTGCAGGGCAAAATAATCGCAGCCTGGGGGCAGAGAGAAGGAGGAGCTTGAGGGGAAAGGAGGAGAAGACGCATGCGCTTAATAGCGTGCAGTCACGGTGAGGTTTAAGGCGCGGCATTACTGCGAATTGATCGCGGCTCTGAATGGCAGCAACGGCAGCGAGGTTTGGGGGAAGGAGGTCGCGCGGGTGTGGACGATGAACAGGGGGAGTGGGGTCTACCTGGCAGTGAGAAAAGAAGTGAGAGGGAGGGTCCACTGGTCAGCCTCTGTCTGAGTTAGACTCTGAGTGCGAATCTTTTTCTCCGGGGAGGGAAACTGGGCTGGTTACTGGGCCTTGTTGGGCTGGGCCTGTTGCACTATTTTTTCTGTCTGAAACATTTTTCTTTTTCTAAATCTAATTTCTGTTTTGAATTTCAAACTATCAAACAACATTCAAATTGATTCAAACAATCACCAAACTTCACAACTTTGAATTTGGTTCTGTTTATCAACATACACCAAATTCCAAAATAAAATAATAATTTTTATTCTTTTGAGGACCCATTCTTTAATTAAATAGAATGGATCTTTAATTATTTAATAAAATAGGGTTTGATTTAATTAATAAAATCTCCATTTGAAATCCAAATATTTTCAAAACCAAATCAGTAGGTTTTATTTGGAAATAAAGAATACTTGGAAACTTGTTTAAAACAAAATAACTTTTTATTTTTAGGGTCCATTAATAATTAAATACAATAGACCTTCATTATTAAATCAACTAGGATTTGTTTTATTAAAATATTTATTTTGAAATCTAAAATAAATCTAAAACACCTCAGTAGGTTTTATTTGGGAATATAAAATATTTGGAAAACTTATTTAAAATAATTTAATAAGTTTTGATGTTACATTTAAAATGGTAAAACCTTTTATTTAGATAAAATTGGATATTAAATCCTTATTAATTTATTTAAATAAACCTTTGTTATTTTTATTCAAAACAAAATGTTTTAATTCCAAAGCTTGGCCAAGGTTTAATTTGGCTTTATAAAATAATCTTTATTTATGAATCCACCTTTTCTTTTGAAAACCAAATCTTTTATTTAAAAGATCCAAAATAGTATTTCCAAAATATTTTGTTTTTCTTTATTTAAAATGTTTATCTTTTTAAATCCCTTTAGGATTTTATTTAATTCAAATGGGTTTGAAGTTCCAATTGAATTCAAAAAGTTTCTTCTGGCCCTAAAAAATCAAACCAAGTTTTATTTTATTCATTTATTTTTCACATTACAAGATTTGGAAAATCTTGGGATGTGACAGAATCGAAGGTGGCGGCATCGCTGGCCACGGGGGCGAGTTAGAGGAGGAGGAGATAAGGTCGAGGGAAAGAGAGGAGGCAGAGTGGGCTGGGTGGGCCAAAACCCTTCGGGGTAGCCATTTGACCCTGCCCTATTGGGCCACTTTGGCCCAATAAGCCCAAGGGGCCAGCTCAGGTTATTTAATAAATCTTTTGATCAATTGGAAAAGACCAAAATACCCCTGCCCCCAAGAAAATTATAGAAAATAAATTAATAGTCCAAAAATTATAAATAAAATATTTTCGGATTCACAATAATACACTTTTTCCAAATAAAATAAGATATCAAATTTTGGACATTCCAATTTTTATAAGAATCTTGTAATTTAAATATTCCTTATGGAATTTTACAAAATTATTAAAAGGTGATAAAAATAAATAAAAATCACTTTCCTTATTTAGTAATATTATAGTATTTTTAAAAAATACTAAATAAATAGTTAGTAATAAAACTTAAATAATTCATATTCCTATAAGGATAAATGTTTATAAGATAAGTAAAATACCAAAAATCTTGGAAAATAAGAATTATAATTTAAAATATAATCATATATTATTATTTCACTTAATTAAATATTTATTATTAAATAATTAAAAAGTAATAATCATTATAAAAATCATATTTTATTATGTATAAATCACAAAAATAACATTTACATATTAAAAATCTAATATTTTACTTTTGAGTTAAACAAAAATTCAAATATTTTAACAAATCAAATATAAACTTATTTACTTCATAATTCATAAAATAATAAATAACATTTATTAATATCCTTGAAATGAGTAAAATAAGTTTAATATATAGTACAAATCTTAAATATTAATGAAATAAAACTCTAATGGTTTAAAAACATTATAAATATCTTTATATCAAACTATCTTCAACTCTAAGTGAAGATTTTATTCACAAAGAACTCCAACTCATGATAAAAACCTTAAAGAACATCTTGTGAATAAATCAGATCCTTTCCATTTACTTTAAATTATCAAATTTCAACAATTACCACAACACTATAAAAAGTTTAAGGATAGTTAAATGAAATTATACCTAGAATTATAAACTCTACTCACTTATCTATAAAATTTAAATGATACTACTCTATCATAGAATTAAGAAACCATTATCTCAAGTAATAGAACAAACATTCTTAAGTAACTTAAAGAACACATTTCAGATATACAAGATACCAGGGTGTAAGTATCATACTTTCAAAACTATCTATATTTTAAAGTTAACTTTAGTCTCCAAGAGTCTAAATATAATACCATACACATTACTACATGTTTTATAGTTAACTTTGGTTTGAAGTAGTTAATCTATAAAGCAGCTCAAGCTCAAATCATTGGATTAAAACAAATAACATCAACCATCACTAACTAACAACAAGGTTTATTTAGACCTTAGAAGAGAAACCCTTTTCTTTGAAGGTTATCCTTTTTGCCACTTAAAATAAGAAACCTTGTATAAGTAATCCTAACTAGTATATCATAAGTATGAATACTTTATTCCTACATATGTATTGACTCCAACCACTTATAAACTCTAATAAAAATACAACTACGAAATTTATCCAAAAGGACCACACATTCCAAAGTAACCACTTTAACAATCTAAACCTCAGGACAACGTTGTTTCCGGGATTTACGCTTAAAATGTGCATCACACTACTTATGCATAAAAGCATATTGCTTCTTTAAACATTAGTACTTACCGGGCCAATATGCTGATTTCAGATTTTTGGATCTTATACTAACTCGAAGACCGTGAGTGCATAATCTTGCAACCACAAAAGGCAAGTTCACACTTGCTCATGTCCTTTGTTTATTTTCTGTAAAGTATTTTACAAATCCAGTGTTGTCTTCATCTGCATTTGAAAAAGGTCAGAAAACACTATTTTCCAATAATAATGAGAACTATTGATTATTGATCGAGGGTGATCAATTAATCTATTAAATCTGACAGTTGGAATACCATTGTTCAGAACTATATCACCTAGGGCTTAACAACCAATGTCGCCAGTGATTCTTGCGCCGTAAATTACGCATTGACCATGAGATTTGGAATGGGTCGGAGAAGTCAGCTGTATCTTCTTCCTCTCGCATGAAGCCGGATGTGCAGGTCGTGGCTGTTATCCTCGTAGCGTGCATATTAATTGGTAATTCATAGAGGATATGCAGCATATGGGTGGTAACCCTCAACGTCCCACGATAGTTCTGACATCTAACGGTTTGTACAAACCATTGCCGTAATTCTTTATGTGGGCATGGTGTACACCAAGGAGGCATGCGAGGTCGCGAAGGGGGCAGTGATTGGCTTGGATCATCTTATGGGCACCACATCATGGAATTGTGGATGGGAATAAGCTGTCATGTTGTTCAACAAAGAGTTGATCTCTCATGGGTAAAGTAACGCACCTCTGCAGAGTGTAAGAATTGTAACTTGTTACTCCCTGTTCCGGGAAGGAGCTGTGAACGCGGCGGGAAAGGAACCCCATGAAGATTTTGGTAAACCCGTGAAGGCTGACGGACATAGCTTTTCAAAATAAAAGCAACCTTTAAAGAAATGTTTACGAAAAATTGCATTGCCTATGACCTACGGTCTGTGGCTATAGTTATAGTGCGTCAAACACTCCTTTTCTAGTGAATTTGCTAAGTACGCTCGTACTCAAAGTATCTTCTTAACCCTTGCTAGATTCTGAAGGCTTAAAACAAAGACTACATCAAGATATGCTCCAGGACTTATCAAAAACAGCTGAAGCTCTTCAATGAAGACAAGGAAGTCAACAAATACCTCAACTCAAGTGAAGACGAAGTTACCGATTAGATAGAAATACAGTCTCTAGAAAAAGAACATATCTCTGTAGTGTATTGCACTAGTAGTAATGCCAATTCCTTAGTTAAGTAATAGTTTTAGTAGTATTTTAGTTTTGCGTTATTTATCTTTGATTCTTCTTCGTAAGAAGTTCTTTCTCCCCTTTAATCTAGAGTGTTCTATGGATCTTATGTAAAGAGTGAGTTATAACCTTTAAGCCATGTATTGGACCCGCTATGTTTCTGTTGGGCCACTCTGAGGGATGTAATACTAGTGAGCGGTGTTTCGTTAGTGTTATGTCAACGACTATAGTGTACTACATCATGCAGTGGTATGCTGGGTCCCCGCAGTTGGTATCAGAGCATATGCTTTGACCTTAGGTTGGAAACCTAGTAAATGGGTAGAACCTATAGGACACATCCTAGCAATAATGAAGAGTTCTCTAGTGATATGAGGGATATTCACTTAAGAATAATCCTGTTATGTTACTAGTGCGATAACTCTCTTATATGATTGCAATTCCAATCATTTCCTGTAGGGGTCCCAACCTTAGATAAGATTGATCCCTCCTGTGTTTACAATGCTAGTCCCTGGATCAATAGCTAGCATCCACAGTTTAGATGTAATATCAAGAAACAAGGGTCATAACATAACTTTATAACCAGGAATAACATAATTTTATTACATCAAACATAGCTCATTAGGCTATTACATTACATTGCAGCGGAATAACTATAAGCATGGGGTCCTTCATCTTCAAAGTGCCACAGGCAGATGTTGGTTGTAGACTTTGTAATCCTAATCAATCAATCTTCACTAAAAACAATCAAACCTGCAACATACAAATTACAGCCACAAAGGTCAATACATTTGAATTGTATTGGCAAGTGATACTATGGTAGTATAGTGGAACCTATCATCTATATGCATTTGGTTAAGTGGAGTTGCGGCTTGCATTGCTCAAAATAGATTTTTCCTTAACTTTTGAAAATATTAAGTTTTTGTTTGACAAAATCATTTTCCTCAATCAAAGATTTCAAGATCCTTGTACCAAGCCGTCTCTCCATCAATGATTGAAGAATTCAAACAACCCTTGTTCAATCCACAAGTTTTAACTTTAGAAATTTGAATGATGAGACTCTTGATTGCTTCCATGTCTTGATGCTCAAATTGTCCTTTACCAGGGACATGGCTAAGTACTTAGATTTTTACACTCTGCAGAGGTGGTGCACTTTCCCCACAAGACTTGGTTTCCCAAGACAAGATCTTTCAGAAGCCTTCCCTTAGACCAAAATGGACGCGCTCCAACCTATCAAACACTACCACCCACTGTCCATATGGCTAAGTTCTTGCAACCTATATGATCATGGCAGAGCCCATATTGCCAAGTGGTTGCACTTGAAGCTTCTCAACATTTGATATCTCAAATCTCTTTGTGCCTGGGTGGCATACCACAAGTGAGATACACAATCCAAGTCCATGGCATTGTGAACCACTCAACCAATCTCCACCAAGCAAGCCCATTCCACCCAGGTGATTCATTAACTTAGTTGTTTTATTAAACAAAATCACAAGTCCTCAGACTTAGAATATTTTTCCATAGTGTGAATATATATTCCACCCATGTTTTCTATTAGCTAGGCTAAGCTTGGTAGTAGTAGGAATCTCTAACTTAGGAAAATCCTACTAAGGATTCTAGGTTTTCCTATAGCAAGATCTATACTTAGCAAAATCCATGCAAGTTTTACTTAGCAAGATTACTAATGCATAGAGAAAGTAATGGGACAAAGAGTATGAGCATCACTTGCCTTTTTGGTAGAGTATAGGTTCACTTCTTGATCTTTGCAACAATCACACTCTTCAAGTCACTACAAATCAATCAAGCAAGGCACAAACTCAATCTACCAATCAAGCAAAACAACACACATAAATAACAAAGTCAAAGAAATGCATGCAAGCGTGCCAAGCTTTGTTTTGTTTGAAAAAGTGGTTCCTAGTGGGTCATAGTCATTTGGGTACATCTAATGGTCATTTCCTAAAGTGGCCAAGTCATTTGCAAAAGGTTTCACTTTAAAACCATTTTCAAAACAGAGTGTTATTTTATGTGGTGTAGAAATATTTTTACTAAGGCATTAGCCTATAGGGTTCACCAAATGAGTTGCTATTGCAAAACTTGGTGTTTTGGTCAGTAGGTTTGGTCCAAACCATCTACTCAAAGTTTTCTTCCCATAAACATTTCCATAATAAAATCAATTCTTTTTATTTGGCTGGAAATTGACCAAGTCAAGTAATCCAACCTAAATCTTACAAAAATCATTTTTTAATACCAAGGGTTGGTTCCTAGGGTCAGTAAGGTCACAACAAACCAATTTGCAAAGGTTTTAATCCAAAAATCATTTTTAAACAATTTTTCTAATCTAAACAAGTACACAAATGTTTCTGCAAATTCAAACAAGCTAACAGATACTATTTGTCAAACTAGGGCCATGGTTGGCTAGGGCTTGTTCTCCTGAATTCATTGATATAAAATTTGCCAAATTTGGACGTGTGGTTTGAAAGTTATAGGGTTTTCAAAATGGCTTTTAAATCTGGTTTCTAATTTCTGTTTTAATCAGAACAGGGACACGCGTCGAGCCGTGATTGGCCGATACCGATTCGTCTGGATCGCGTGCTGCAGCGCGTTGGATTAAGTCATATCGTGCGGCTCTGGAGGCGTACCCTTTCGCGTTTAAGTGAACCTATCCTATTCGTCCGATCTGAATCGAACGGCTGTTGGGTGCTCGACCATAGTCGGGCGGCGCTGCGACGGCTGCTGGCGGCGGCGACTCTGTTTCACGGCGGCACCGGCGATACAGGAAGCGAAGCAGAGGGGGAGTGTGCTCACCGGGTTCGCTGACGCTCGTTGATGCTCAACGTGGTACTGGTTGGTGAAGGGGCGCACTGGGTCGGGCTTGATTGCTCGCCGGAGTTGAAGACAACGTCGGGCGGCTCTGTCGGAGGTCGAAGTCGACGTTGCAGATCATGCGGAGGCAAACAGAGGACGTAGTTAGGTACGCAAGACCAAGGCGAAGACGTTTGTGTGATCGGAAAGACGCGGGGCGGTCTGGTTTACCTAGGGGTCGTCGTCGGAGAAGAGGGCAGACGGCGGTGCTGCAGGTCATCGTCGTCGCCGACGCTGTAGGGTACCCGCGGACGAATGAACGGCACAGAAATATGCGCCAGGGTGGGGTGAGCATGCTCGTGTGCTCGGGGATGCAGGAGGGGGCGTGTGTTGGCCGGAATCGGTGAGGAGGGTCATCGGAGGCAGGGGGAGTGTCCGGCGAAATGCGGCAGCCTGGGGGCGTGCTTTGGGGAGGGGCAGAGGGGAAACAGAGGGGAGGAGTGGGCGCTTAAGTAGGCAAGATCGCAGGGGCGTTTAATCACAGCATTAACGAGAATTTACTCCGCGGAATCACAGGCAGAAACGGGAGAGAGGAGGAAGAAGGGGTCGTGCGAGTGTTGAAGACGATGAGCTGGCTGCGTGGGGTCTACCTAGCAGTGAGGGAGAGAGAGAGAGGGGAATGGGTCCCGGTTGTCTGTGACTGAGTGGGTTCACTAATTGGTGCGAAACGTTTTTCTTTCTGGAAGAGAAGTGGGCTGGCTCGCTGGGCCTTAGTGGGCTGGGTCTGTTTCTTATTTTTTTCTGTCTAAAACGTTTTTCTTTTTCTAATTCTTTTCTGTTTTGAATTTCAAACAATGTTTTCAAACATTCAAACAACAATCAAACAAATTCAAACAAACAACAAACTTTTCATTTGAATTTGGTTCTGTTTGACATCATAATTCACATTCTAAAATAAAATATTATTTTAAATCTTTTTAGGTTCCATTTAATAATTAAATAAATGGATCATTAGTTATTTAATAAAATAGGGTTTGTTTTAATTAATAAAATCTTCATTTGAAATCCAAATGCTTTCAAAACCCAATCAGTAGGTTTTATTTGGAAATAAAGAATATTTGGAAAATTTGTTTAAAACAAACTAACCTTTTATTTTAGGATCCATTAATAATTAAAATATAATAGACTTTCATTATTATTTCAAATAGGTTTTGTTTTATTAAGAACATTTATTTTAAAATCTAAAATAAAGCCAAAACACTTTAGTAGGTTTTATCTGAGAATATAAAGTACTTGGAAAATTTTATTAAATTAAACAAATAAGTTTTTGATGGTTTATAAATGATAGAACCTTTATTAATAAAACTTGGATATTAAATCCTTATTAATTTATTTTAAATAAACCTTTGCTAATTTTATTTAGAATAAAATGTTTTAATTCCAAAGCTTGGCCAAGTTTTTAATTTGGCTTTATAAAATAATCTTTATTTATAAATCCATCTTTTCTTTTGAATACCAAATCTTTTATTAAGAGATCCAAAATAGTAATTTTAAATATTCAAAATGTTTTCTTTATTAAATGTTGTATCTTTTAAATTTCTTTAGGATTTTATTTAATTCAAATGGGTTTGAAGTTCCAATTGAATTCAAAAAGTTTCTTCTGGCCCTGAAAATCAAACAAAGTTTTATTTTATTCATTTATTTTCACATTACAAGATTTGGAAAATCTTGGGATGTGACATTTCCCAAGATTTTTAACTCTATATGACTGATGATAATTTCTTATCCAACAGTTCCACATGGCACCTCGATATCCACCCCGGAATGTTCAAGTGATGAACAAGACGTTGGATGACTACGGGGGGGATTGGACAGACAATCTCCAAAAACTTCTATGGAGTTTGGAATGTTAATCAAGACTCTTGGTCAAGATTTACACTTACTATGATGGGCAGGTATTAGCTAAATACCTTGTCATGATCATGTTACCCAAGAAGTTAGGACTGAAGGGAGAAATGCCAGCAGGAGAGGCAAGGTGCATGGCATCTACATATCAGATTGTTGTAGCAGCAGCCATAACCATGATCCGAGAGCATAAATCCCAAGCTCTAGAAGGTAGTACTCACACCATTATACCACATGAAACCTCAAACTCAGAGCATGAGTTAGATCACTCTACCTTAGTCCAAGCTGAACCTACTCTAGCTGTAGAGTATATGGACCGTTATTGGTCTTTGCTAAACACTTATCATAATACTCACCAAGTTTTAGTTCAGGAACTGGATACGGTCATTGAGGATTTTACTAATCCTGAAAGAGCAATGGCTCGTAGGAAGAAGTTAGATAAATAAGCTAGGCATCCCAAATACATACCCTCAGGGGAGGTGTTTGAGGAAACGGAGTTCGATGACCCAAACTCAGAAAATTATGCCTATTACCATTATGACCTCAAGCCATCTGAAGACCTATGGACCAAGTACAATTCCGAACAACAGGAATGGAATAAAGTAATTCCAAATAAACCTGAGCCTAACAAGTATGGATGGGATGTAGAATCTCAAGGTAAAACCATAGGGAATCCTATACCTTGTGATGCAGGTATTGAGGAGGAGATCAACTATAACCATAAAGAGCCTTATGGACCATATGGGGGAGATACTAATCCAATCAACTTAGAAGAGTATCCCAATAGCTACTACACCAATATGTATGACTGGATCCAAGAAAAAATTAAGGAACCAACTTACTATGAGGAAGCGGTGCCAGAAAACCCAAACTATTCGGTGGAAGATTACGCCAACTCTAGTCATTTTTCAATGACTAATCTCAGTCTTGGTACTTCTACTCAAGAATACGCACCTCCTGGATGCTCCTATGCTCCAGAACGCAGTCGTAGGACTTCACGTCATCATGGACGGAACTACAGGAAGCACTAGAGGAAGACGAAAGTGAGAGAGAAACGACATCCCAAGGGATGAGGGCTTGAATAATGTACATAGAGGGTAATGCATATGGTAGTTGCAGGGTTTGCGGAAATAAGTGAGGATATATCCACAAGAACAAGAAGTTCTTGTAAGATAGTTGGTAAATAGGTATGGAGCAAATAGTTGGAACATCTAGTACATTTATAAATTAGTTAAAACATATCTGTAATAAATGTATATGTTTTGTTGTTTATCGACATTTGGATCTTATTGAATTTTCTTGATTGACTAGATCTCTACATGAAGTATAATTAGGTGTGCAAATGCATGATGTAACACCCAGTTATTACTTGATGATATAGACCTAGATAGGAATGGGAATTCGTGTAAGAGAGCGACGATTTCAAAATAAGACTTACGGGAAGGAAGAAGCAAGATATAAGGAGTGTTAACACCACTTAGAGAATAGATAGAACATAGAGTATTCATAGTCAAACTCAAGAAAAAAATTGGGTATAGAAGTAGGTAAACTCCTTAGAAGTAATGTAGGAATTGTACCAAATTCGTGGAAGTATCATGGATAAGTACAAATAGTTAGCTTTGGAAACCAAAATTGTATTTAAACTCTGTCAATCCCGAGGGAATGTGAGAGGTATGTGAGAAACCATAGGGTAATTAACACACCCTAGGACGGTTCGCAGCTGGTAATACTGCGCAATTGGTATTTGATCCATAGCTAGTAACTAATCCACAGTTAGTATTTTGTCTGCAGCTGGTATTTGGTTGATATAGTTAACCAAATCTTATTAAAAGTTGCATAAAGAGCATTAAATTTGGCCTAAGTTAAGTAAGACATAAGAAAGTTTAACAGATCCGAAGATGATAGCTTGGCACGATGCTTTGCAAAATCCAGTTATTTCAGCAAGAATGCCCATTAGCAAGTACGACATTTAGTGCTGAAAGAATTGCTTCGGAAATCCACAACTATGTGGATGCACCGTATAATCTTTCATTGGACTTTGAAGCAGTAAAATATAAACTGAACAGGAACCAAAATTTTAGTTCAAGAATCAATAGCCTCTATGTATGGAGTTTCAAAACTATTAGTAAAGTTTAATGGGGAAGAGTAAACATTAGGAATGATTGTTGAAGAAAATACTTTGGGGAATAAAGAAAAGTTAATTAAAAATCTTAAGAAGGTACAAATTTGAGGGTGATGAAGGATACATTTAAACAATCAAATTTAAAAAGACACAACTTTTAAAGTAATCCTTAAGAAGTAATATAGAACCCTAATTCAACAAGTGTCGTGAATAAAAGAATTCCAATGGGTATGGACAAATTGAGTTCAAATTCAATCTTGGAAGGAATACCAGTATCAACTATATAATGACAGGAATAGTAAGATAGTGTGTTGACCATTAAAATGCATATATAGAAATATAAAAACTTATGGTAATGAGAACTTCCAAATTGTAATTAATATAGTAATGAAGCTGTTAATTCAAGAAAAAGAATTGAATGAGGTAATCAGGTTATGGAATATTCCAATTAATTCCATTGAAGATCATCATGGAGTGGGGAGTATAGCAACCATTACAAACCTTAGAAATTCCTGAATAGAAATGAGAGGAAATAGGTATGGACTTCATCACAGGATCACCTATGACATTAAAAAGGAAAGATATGATATGGGTAATTGTGGACAGACTCACTAAGAATGCACATTTTATTCCAGTAAATCCAAAAGGATAATGCCGAGAAGTTAGTTAAAGTATAGACAAGACATCATTGATAAGATCAGGGAAAGACTAAAAATAGCCCAAAGCAGGTAGCAAAGTTATGCGGATCAAAGCCAAAGATCATGGCATTCAGATAAGAGTAGTTTGGTAATAGTAAGTTCAAACTTTCTGAACTTATCCACATGTGCATAGCAGGCACACAAGCATGCTGAGGGGTGTGTTGTCGATCTCACAAGCATAGCCATTATCATAAAACCATAGCCCAGCCGTAGGGGAGCACCTTAGTGCATCTCTCCACTACACAATACACCAGCACAACCAGGATGAACAACAGTTAAACGAAGAACAGCAACCAAACCAACCACCCAGATCAACCCAAACATCACCAGGATGGTGACATAAGGAGGGGAATAGATCTGGTGGACAGCAAGGTCAAGCCCAGGAGCTAGGAGGAGCAGGCAAACTCAAGAGCAAGCTCAGGAGCCAGCAAAAGCTGATCAAGATCAAGACCAAGAGCAAGATCAGGATCATCATCAATATACTACCAACATCAAATCTTGTGGTGAGTCTCATAAAACCATCACATGCTTTCATCAGATTATCTAAACAAAATCATGTGAAGCACCCAAGAGGGGTGAATCTATCCTAGAGATTTCAAGTATAAGGATAAGAAATCTAGCTCAACCATAAACACTAAACCCTCAGACCAGCATCACTGGGTTTAGTGTAACTTTGCAACTTAGATCAATTTCATTTGATCTTCTCAAGATCAGGGCACATCTCAGAGAGAGTAGCACCTCTAATCTTGCAAGATTCAAACAAACTAATACTCAACCAACTAGGAATTAAATCCTAAAGCCTCAGACCAACATCATAGGCATGTTAATACAAGTTTTCACGTCAACTTGTTAGTATTAATCACAGGCATAACCAAGCTAAGCCTAGAAATAAAAACCCAATCACCCGTGTGACAGAATACAATGGTATCGCAAGGACAAGTTCTTAATGAGCTAAAACCAATCTTTACTTAGCTTCCACAGATAAAAAGGGACAATCACTACATATCATTTTCCTGAAGCCAAGTGCTAGGAATCAACATTAAAATGAATCTATACATCCATAGAAAATCATTAAATATAATGATTTGATTCAGAGTGTATCATCTCAAACAATCCCACCTTATAATTGCAATAAGCAACTACTGAGAGAAATCCACTGTCAGCACAAGTATTCTGAAAGTAGGGAAACTTCTCAGATCAACAACATAATCCAATCAAGGATTTCCTTAAGACACTAGCATAGATCATGGTGGATTTCCACTAGACTAAATCTAACAGGCAACTAGTATCATCAAAGCTACTATCAATCCTTAACCACAGCAGGCAATCATTTCCCATGATCAAATATGATCAACACTAGATCTAAAGCATCATAGATATGATCAAAAAGGGGTAATGAACCCTAATCCAGAGATGAACCCAATTAGCACATAGTCACTCAACATGAGAAGCTACTAGATACACACCAAAAGGAATCATGGCAGCAGAATGGACAAACACCATAGAGACCACTTACCTGTCACATCCCAAGATTTTCCAAATCTTGTTATGTGAAAAATAAATGAATAAAATAAAACTTTGTTGATTTTCAGGGTGAGAATAAACTTTTTGATTCCAATTGGAAACTTTCAAAACTTATTTGGATCAAATAAAATCCTAAAGGGATTTAAAAAGTTAAATAAACAATAAAGTTAAAAATATTTGGAATTACTATTTTGGATCTTTTAAGAAAAAAAATTGGTTTACAAATGAAAAGGTAGAATTATAAATAAGGACTATTTTTATAGAGCCAAATTAAAACTTGGCCAAGCCTTTGAAATAAAATATTTCTATTTGACAAAATTATTAAAGGTTTATTGAAATAAAATAATGGGAATTTATTAATACCCAATTTTGTTAAAGTAAAGGCTTTTCCATTTTAATAAAACTTATTAATTTATTTTAAACAAGTTTTCCAAGTATTTTATATTTTCAAATAAAACCTACTGATTTGGTTTTGATAATATTTAGATTTCAAATGGAGATTTTATTAAATAAATCAAAACCTATTTGAATTAATAATTAAGGTCTATTTTATTTAATTATTAAATAGATCCTAAAAAGAATAAAATTATTATTTTATTTTTGGACTTTGGTTTTGTGTTGTTAAACAGAACCAAAACTCATTGCAAAGTTTGGAGGAGTTTTGAATTGATTTGAATGTTTGAATTGGTTGATTGAATTTCAAAACAGAAAAAGAAATGGAAAAAGAAAAAGATTCAGAACAGAAAAAAATAGAGCAAGGACGACCCAACCCAACCTGGCCCACTAAGCCCAGCAGCCCAGCTCCTCCCTCTCCCGCAGAAAATGATTCACACCCGCATTTGAACCCACGAGGCCGCTGACAGATGGACCCCATCGCACCCCTCCTCTCTCTCGCTGCCAGACGACCCCACCTACCCCGTCAGCGTCTTCAATCCGCGGACCCGTTCCTCCCCTCACCTCGCTGTCGTTTCTGTCGCGGATTCTCGGCGTCAATTCGTGTTACTGCGCCCATAATTCTCCCTGCATCTATGTCGTACTTAATCGCCATGCTCCCCTCTTCCTTTTCCCCCAACCAACGCCACCAGAGAGCCACCAGGCTGCTCGGGATCATCTCCGAACTGCCCCTGTCTCCGACGAACTCCCTGACAAATTCCGGCCACCACCGCCAGCCCCACTGCTTCCAGAGAACACTAGCTTGCTCGCCATCATCTCCTGCACCTTCCAGTGCCTTTCCCTCGCTCGCGCATGCTCTCCAGCTTCGACTTCGTCTTCGACTGAACGACGCCGCCGTCCACTCCAACTCCGACGAGCTCCACAGGTAGTTTCCGACCGCGCCTCTCCTTCTCCTTCACGCACGCATCTTCGCCTTGACCTTGCGCATCTAACCGTGCTCTCCGTTTTCTCTCTCGTGACCCATAGCGCCGCCCTCGACGACAATAGGACGTGGCCGTCGTCAGACGCAACTCCGACGAGCCATTGTCCTCACCCCCGTGCGCCCCTGACCTTGTGAAGACTACGTTGAGCATCAGCACGAACCAGCGAACCCGGTGAGCTTATTCCCCATCCACCTTGCTTTCTATATCGCCGGCAACCTCGCCGCCAGAGCGCCGCCGCCGCACAGTCGTCGCCAGCGCCGCTGCTATTTGGTCAAAGCGATAGGAACCGTTAGATCTGCATCTGATGGCTTGGATAGATTGACTAACCGAAGGGGTAAGAATGAATCTGCGCCATGCGATGTCAGTTAGATCCAATGGCCTACAGAGCGTGATCCGGCCGAAGCGGTACCGACAAATAGGAAAGCGCCGCGTGGCACTAGTTTGGTTTAAACAGAATTTTGAATCTAATTAGAATGTGATTTTGAAAAATCCATAACTTTAGTTCTACACGTCCAAAATTTGCAAATTTTATATCCATGGAATCAGCAAGACAAGACCTAGCCAACCATGCACTTTGTTTAGTAAAAATTTTCAGTTAAATTGTTTGTTTTTGCAGAAACTTGTGTATGCTTGTCTAGGTTATGAAAATTGTTCAAAAATGATTTTGGGGATAAAATCTTTGGCAATTGGATTGTTTTGAACCTACTGACCATAGGAAACACTTTGTGGATTCAAAAATGTATTTGGTGATGCAAAAGAATGAATCTTGGATTTAAACCATTTCTAGTCAAATAAAAATAAGGTTTATTTATTAAAAATGGTTTTGGAAGAAAACCTTTGGGAAATGTTTTGTTTTAAACTCTCTGACCCCAAACACCAAGTTTTATGATTTGAAAACATATTTTGTGAACCCTATAGATTAATGCCTTAGTAAAAACATTTCTATACCACATAAAATGATACCTTGTTTTGAAAATGGTATATGAAGTGAAACCTTTTGCAAATGACTTTGCCACTTTATAAAATGACCATTAGGTGTTTTGAAATGTTTGTGAACCTTTAGAAACCACTTCTCCAAATAAAACAATCCTTTAGCATGCTTGCATGCATTGCTTTGTTATTGTTATTTTATGTGATGAATTGCTTGAATGGTAGATTGAAATGTTGTTTGCTTGATTGGATTGTAGTGACTTGAAGAGTGTGATTGTTGCAAGGACAAGGAGTGAACTTATACTCTACCAAAAAGGTAAGTGATGCTTCATACTTTTGTCCCATTACTTTCACTATGCATTAGTGATTTTTCTAAGTAAAACGTGCATGGAATTTTTGCTAAGTATAAACCATGCTATGGGAAATCCTAGTAGATGAAACCTTAGTAGAATTTTCTAAGTTAAGATTCCTACTACTATCAAGCTTAGCTTAGCTAATAGAAAACAAGGGTGGAATATATATTCATACTATGGAAAAATTTCTAAGTCTGAGGACTTGTGTTTTTGTTTAATAAAACAACTAAGTTAATGAATCACCTGGGTGGAATGGTAATTGCTTGGTGGTTTTTGGTTGAGTGGTTACACAAGGCCCATGGCTATGGTTTACCTTGTGTATCACACTTGTGGATTTCCACCCAGGAACAAAGAGATTTGAGATGTCAAATGTTGAGAAGCTTCAAGTGCAACCACTTGGCATTAAGTGCAACCACTTTGCGGATAGAACGAAAGAGCGTCGTCAACAACCCCAAATCGCACCACGGCGGTGGCCAGAACGGCTGACTACGGCGAGAATCAACGGTGGCGGCATCGCCGGCCACGGGGGCGAGTCAGAGGAGGAGGAGATAAGGTCGAGGGAAAGAGAGGAGGCAGAGTGGGCTGGGTGGGCCAAAACCCTTCGGGGTAGCCATTTGACCCTGCCCTATTGGGCCACTTTGGCCCAATAAGCCCAAGGGGCCAGCTCAGGTTATTTAATAAATCTTTTGATCAATTGGAAAAGACCAAAATACCACTGACCCCAATAAAATTATAGAAAATAAATTAATAGTCCAAAACTTATAAATAATATATTTTCGGATTCACAATAATACATTTTGCCCAAATAAAATAGGATATCAAATTTTGGACATTCCAATTTTTATAAGAATTTTGTAATTTAAATATTCCTTATGGAATTTTACAAAATTATTGAAAGGTGATAAAAATAAATAAAAATCACTTTCATTATTTACTAATATTATAGTATTTTTGAAAATACTAAATAAATATTTAGTAATAAAACTTTAATAATTCATATTCCTATAAGGATAAATGTTTATAAGATAAGTAAAATACCAAAAATCTTGGAAAATAAGAATTATAATTTAAAATATAATCATATATTATTATTTCACTTAATTAAATATTTATTATTAAATAATTAAAAAGTAATAAGCATTATAAAAATCATATTTTATTATGTATAAATCACAAAAATAACATTTACATATTAAAAATCTAATATTTTACTTTTGAGTTAAAAAAATTCAAATATTTTAACAACTCAAATATAAAATTATTTACTTCATTAATAATTCATAAAAGAATAAATAACATTTATTAATATCCTTGAAATCGGTAAAATAAGTTTAATATATAGTCCAAATCTTAAATATTAATGAAATAAAACTCTAATGGTTTAAAAACATTATAAATATCTTTATATCAAACTATCTTCAACTCTAAGTGAAGATTTTATTCACAAAGAATTCTAACTCATGATAAAAACCTTAAAGAACATCTTGTGAATAAACCAGATCCTTTCCATTTACTTTAAATTATCAAATTTCAACAATTACCACAACACTATAAAAAGTTTAAGGATAGTTAAATGAAATTATATCTGGAATTATAAACTCTACTCACTTATCTATAAAAGCTAAATTATACTACTCTATCATAGAATGAAGAAACCATTATCTCAAGTAACAGAACAAACATTCTTAAGTAACTTAAAGAACACATTTTAGATATACAAGATACTAGGGTGTAAGTATCATACTTTCAAAACTATCTATATTTTAAAGTTAACTTTAGTCTCCAAGAGTCTAAATATAGTACCATACACATTACTACATGTTTTATAGTTAACTTTGGTCTGAAGTAGTTAATCTATAAAGCAGCTCAAGCTCAAATCATTGGATTAAAACAAATAACATCAACCATCACTAACTAACCACAAGTTTTATTTAGACCTTAGAAGAGAAACCCTTTTCTTCGAAGGTTATCCTTTTTGCCACTTAAAATAAGAAACCTTGTATAAGTAATCCTAACTAGTATATCATAAGTATGAATACTTTATTCCTACATATGTATTGACTCCAACCACTTATAAACTCTAATAAAAATACAACTATTAAATTTATCCAAAAGGACCACACATTCCAAAGTAACCACTTTAAAAATCTAAACCTCAGGACAACGTTGTTTCCGGGATTTACGCTTAAAACGTGCATCACACTACTTATGCATAAAAGCATATTGCTTCTTTAAACATTAGTCCTTACCGGACCAATGATGCTGATTTCAGATTTTTGGATCTTATACTGACTCGAAGACCGTGAGTGCATAATCTTGCAACCACAAAAGGCAAGTTCACACTTGCTCATGTCCTTTGTTTATTTTCTGTAAAGTATTTTACAAATCCAGTGTTGTCTTCACCTGCATTTGAAAAAGGTCAGAAAACACTATTTTCCAATAATAATGATAACTATTGATTATTGATACAGGGTGATTAATTAATCTATTAAATCTGACAGTTGGAATACCACTGTTCAGAACTATATCACCTAGGGCTTAATAACCAATGTTGCCAGTGATTCTTGCGCCGTATATTACGCGTTGACCATGAGATTTGGAATGGGACGAAGAAGTCAGCTGTATCTTCTTCCTCTCGCATGAAGCCGGATGTGCAGGTCGTGGCTGTTATCCTCGTAGCGTGCATATTAATTGGTAATTCGTAGAGGATATGCACCATATGGGTGGGAACCCTCAACGTCCCACGATAGTTCTGACATCTAACGGTTTGTACAAACCATTGCCGTAATTCTTTATGTGGGCATGGTGTACACCAAGGAGGCATGCGAGGTCGCGAAGGGGTCAGTGATTGGCTTGGATCATCTTCTGGGCCCCACATCATGGAATTGTGGACGGGAATAAGCTGCCCGGTTGTGCAACAAAGAGTTGATCTCTCATGGGTAAAGTAACGCACCTCTGCAGAGTGTAAGAACTGTAACTTGTTACTCCCTGTTCCGGGAAGGAGCTGCGAACGCGGAGGGAAAAGAACCCCATGAAGGTTCTGGTAAACCCGTGAAGGCTGACGGACATAGCTTTTCAAAATAAAAAGCAACCTTTAAAGAAATGTTTACGAAAACTTGCATTGCCTACGACCTACGATATGTGGTTGTAGTTATAGTGCATCAAACACTCCTTTTCTAGTGAATTTGCTGAGTACGCTCGTACTCAAAGTATCTTCTTAACCCTTGCTAGATTCTGAAGCCTTAAAACGAAGACTACATCAAGATATGCTCCAGGACTTATCAAAAACAGCTGAAGCTCTTCAATGAAGACAAGGAAGTCAACAAATACCTCAACTCAAGTGAAGACGAAGTTACCAATTAGATAGAAATATAGTCTCTAGCCAAAGAACATATCTCTGTAGTGTATTGAACTAGCAGAAATGCCAATTCCTTAGTTAAGTAATAGTTTTAGTAGTATTTTAGTTTTGCGTTATTTATCTTTGATTCTTCTTCGTAAGAAGTTCTTTCTCCCCCTTTAATCTAGAGTGTTCTCTGGATATTATGTAAAGAGTGAGTTATAACCTTTAAGCCATGTATTGGACCCGCTATGTTTATGCTGGGCCATTCTGAGGGATGTAATACTAGTGAGCGGTGTTTCATAAGTGTTATGTCAACGGCTATAGTGTACTACATCATGCAGTGGTATGATGGGTCCCCGCAACGGGTAGGTCCCGCCCGTACCATCCGACCGTACCATGTGTCGGTGGTTTTGTCTCGTCAAATACTTTCTCCTAGAGAAGACGGCAGGAGGATCCGACATTTACAGCCACTAGAAACCATGAAAAACTACATTAGAAAGGGATCTGAAGGAGGAACTTGGCTGGAGAGAAAACCCTGCTGATCCACAAATCATTGGAGGACAACCCATTATCCCCTTCATCATCAACCGCTGCATCTACATCACCACCACTACTTGTAGGGGTTCGTAGCATGGAAAACAAAAAATTTCTATCGCATACAAACAAACAAGCCAAGATCTATCTACTAGATTGTAGCAACGAGTCGATGGAATAACTTACCCTCGAAGATTCCAAAGTGTTTAACGAGAGCGGATTCTCGTGGGTGATGTAGTCGTAATCTTTCCGATCTCAAGATCGTGTAGACGATCCTTCCGGCGCTGCGTTCCGGCAGCGCTCCCGCAGTCGGTCACACGTTCGGTACTCGACGAAGACCTTACTCTCCCTTGTTCCAGCAGGCAGCAGAGGTTGTAGCACTCTCCTCGCGATTCCGGCAGCACAACGGCGTGGTACCGGAAGTAGAGGGGAGATCCCGCAGGGCTTCGCCTTAAGTCGGAGCGAGTATGGTGGATTATGAGAGAGGACAATTAGTGGTCTAGAGATTAGACTCACCAATTAGAAGGCTCTAAACCGCAAGCTAAAGCAATTAGAAGCTCTAAACCAAACGGCTCTAAACCTGAGATTAGAGGTGGAAACTTGTGTGTCTCAAGGAGGAGCCCTGCCCCTCCTTTTATGGGTGGAGGGTCCTTGGCGCGCCAGGGGAGGGAGGGAGTCCCTCCCCAACTCGGCCTAGGGCTGGGCGCCGGCCTGGAGGAGCTGGACTCCTCCTCCAAGTTGGTTCCAACTCCTCTTGCTTGTTTCCCACAGTTTCCTGTTTCCCACAGTTTCCTGTTTTAGCCGTTTGACTTTCAAACTGGCAATTTGACTTTCATCTTTTTGGAACAGCAAGAACACTTAGTACATGATGCAATCATTCAATGACACACTCATGTACCCTTCCCCCCCGGAGTGCCGGACAATCCGGAACCTTCTAGAACATTCCCGATGAAAACACCGGAATCATTCCCGAACTCCGAAACGGGACTTTCCTTATATGAATCTTATTCTCCGGACCATTCCGGATCACCTCGTGATATCCCGGATCCCATCCGAGACTCCGAACAACATTCGGTCTCTTTCTCATAATACCATAACTACTCAAAACAACGTCGAATCCTTAAGTGTGTCTCCCTACGGTTCGTGAATTATGCGGACATGATCGAGACACTTCTCCGAACAATAACCAATAGAGGAATCTGGAAATTCATATGGCTCCCACATATTTCTACGATTACTTTGCGATTGAATGAACCACTTACATACGATACCAATTTCCCTTTGTCTCACGATAGTTTACTTATCCGAGGTTATGATCGTCGGTATCTCTGCATACCTAGTTCAACCTCGTTACCGATAAGTACTCTTTTCTCGTTCCCGTGATATGTGATCCCTTGTGACCAAGTCACATGCTTGCAAGCCAATTGGATGACATTCCACCGAGAGGGCCCAGAGTATATCTATCCGTCATGTGGATGGACAAATCCCACTCTTGATCCATGTGTTTCAACCAATACTTTCCGAACACTTAATGCCACCTTTATAGCCACCCAGTTACGGTGTGGTGTTTGATGTCATCAAAGCATCCATCCGGTAAAGGTGATATGCATGATCTCATGGTCGAAGGAATTAGGTTACTATGTATCAGAAAGCATATAGCAATTGAACTAATGAAATGACTTGATCTTTATGCTACGCTTATCAATAGGAGTATGTCCACCATATCATTCTCCTAACGATATGATCTTGTTGTTGATAACATCTCAATGTTCATGATATGGAAACCACAATCATTTAATCAACCAACAAGCTAGTGAAGTATAGAGGCTATACTAGGGACTTCAATTTAAGTTTACAATTCACACAAGTATTAATGTTTCCTTGTTAATACTATTATAGCATGAATATAAACATTTATCATAAACACAAAGATATAATAATAACTATATTTATTATTGCCTCTAGGGCATATCTCCAACACTACTTTCATCCTCCATTCATTAGATCTTGTTGTAATTCTAGATTCAATTGTGGTTTGCACTAGATCTATTTCATTACTTTCATCCATCCATTTGATTATGATGATGTTGTTGATTTCCTCTATGTGTGAGTAGTTCCTTTATTCTTGGGGAGATGGAGAAACCCTAGCACTATTATGAATTTGCAATAAAGATGATATGATCTTGTGTCCATATGACTTGTCGGTCTATGATTGATTTATGATTTGTGTTTGATCTCTCTCTTTAGATGGTATGTGAAAGTCGACCACATACCATTTTCCCTTTGGGACTAAAGGGAGGGAGAAATCCTTTGGACGTGATTTGGGATCGTACCCAAAATAGACCCGTGACAGATTGGTGCCGACTCGTGAACTACGCGATCAAAGGAGGAATAAAGAGACTCCCTAAGCTAATTACAATATCCACGGGAAAGCCCTTAATTGCGGTGGTCTGTATGGATGACTGCTCTCAGGCATCGCAGTGGTTATTTAGAGATGACCTCACTCTTGGCTCAACAAAGTGGCTTCCTACGAGACTTACAGTGAACATCTTATTATGGAGCTCTCTCCACACATTTCATGACACAAGAAGTATGTTATCTTAAATTGTTAATAATAAAAACACCATGCTAGAGGAGTATCCTACATCCCCGAGGACGTTTTAGCCCTATTGCATTCACCCACGTTTTCATACGAACTTGCTACTTGCTTTCTTTTAATTATTTTAATTACATTCCTGTACACAACCCAAACACCTTTCAAACACTCTTTACGTGAGATCAAAGGCAACATACAAGTATCCTTTGGTAGATAGTAATGAGGAGCATAAATACCTTTACCAATAGCTCTCTGTGGGTTCGATATATTTACTTCGAAACTAGCTACAATTGATTTGTGCACTTGCAGTCATCAAGTTATTTTTTGGCGTCGTTGCCGAGGAGCTAAGCGCTTTTGGTATTTGTTCTTAGTTACTTATTTTACTATTTGTTTTACTAAAGTTGCTTACTAGTTTCAGGTAAGCACCATGACTATTGATGACCCACAAGTATAGGGGATCACAACAGTCTTCGAGGGTAGTAAAGCCCAATTTATTGATTCGACACAAGGAGAGCCAAAGAATATTTATAAGCCTTAACAACTGAGTTGTCAATTAGGTTGCACCTGGAAATAGTCTTACGCACAGTAGTTTATCTGTAGCAACAGTTTTGTAGTAGCAATAGCAAAGTAACAGTAGTAGTAAAATAAAGACAGTAGTAACAATAGTAGCAAATAGTAGGATTTGAGTGTTGTAGGCATAGGGATGGATGGACGGGCGTTGCATGGACAAGACTATTCATGTAATATCAAGATCTAAGGCATTTGCAGATAAATAAGATAAAGCATCCAAGTACTAAATAATCATATGCATGTGTTCCATATATAGTCATACGTGCTCACAATGAGAGTTTGCACAACATCTTTTGTCATGCCAGCCCGTTGCAGCGGGGCCTTAAGGGAATATCCTGGCAATTAAGGTAGTCCTTTTAATAGAGTACCGAAGAAAAGCATTAACACTCTGTGAACACACTTGATCATCATATCACAGCCATCCCCTCCGTTTATCCCAATTTCTATCACTTCGGGGCCTCGGGTTCCGGACAATAATATGTGTAAACAACTTGCAGATAATATGACAAAGAATACTATCATCATGAATCAATAACATGTTCAGATCTGAGATCATGGCACTCGGTCCCTATTGACAAGCATTAAGCATAACAAGTTGCAACAATGTCAAAAGCACTAAAAAAGATACTAGGCACCATGCCCTAACAATCAGATGCAATTACATGATAGATCTCATCCAATCTCTACCATCCCCATAGCCTACTGCGGGGGATTACTCACTCATGGATGGGGAAACATGGATGGTTGATGGAGAGGCATTGGTGATGATGGCGATGATCCTCTCCAAATTCCCCGTCCTGGCAGGGTGCCAGAACGGAGTTTCTGGATTCGAATATTGGTTTCTGATGGTGCGGTGGAGCGGAACTCTTCTCTGGAAAACATCGACCCCACCTATTTTAGGTCAGAGGGCTTATGTAGGCGAAGGGAGAGATCGAGAGGGTGCCCGAGGTGGCCACACCACCCCCTAGCGCGGACTAGCCTGGCCTGGCCCGCGCCACCAGGTGGTGTGGGCCCCTCGTGGCCCTTCTCCGTCTCGTCTTCTGAACCACAAGTGAGATACACAAGGTAAACCATAAAATGGGCCTTGTGAACCACTCAACACAAACCTTTCCTTCCATTCCACCCAGGTGATTCATCCCAAGATTTTCCAAATCTTGTTATGTGAAAGATAAATGAATAAAATAAAACTTTGTTGATTTTTAGGGTGAGAAGAAACTTTTTGATTCCAATTGAAACCTTCAAACCTATTTGATCAAACAAATCCTAAAGGGATTTGAAAAGATAAAAAATTAAATAAGAAAATTTTAAATTACTATTTTTGGTTCTTTTAGTAAAAAGATTTAGATTTCAAATGAAAAGGTAGAAATATAAATAAGGATTATTTTATAGAGCCAAATTAAATCTTGGCCAAGATTTTGAATTAAAATATTCCTATTTCATAAAAAGAGTAAAGGGTTATTTAAACAAAATAATGAGGATTTATTAATATCCAATTTTATTAAAATAAAGGTTTTACCATTTTAATTAAACATCAAAACTTGTTAAATTATTTTAAACAAGTTTTCCAAGTATTTTATATTTTCAAATAAAACCTACTGATTTGGTTTTAATATTATTGATATTTCAAATGGAGAGTTTAATAAAACAAAACTTATTTTGAATTAATAGCTAAGGACTATTAAATAGATCCTAAAAAGAATAAAAATATTATTTTATTTTGGGACTTGGAATATTGTTGTTAAACAGAACTAAACTCAATACAAAGTGTGGTGGAAGTTTGATTGATTTGAATGTTTGAATTGTTTGGTTGAATTTCAAAACAGAAAATACAATTAGAAAAAGAAAAAGCAACAACCAGAACAAAAAAAGGGGAAACAAACAACAGCCCAACCATCTGGCCCAACCCAGCCCAGTAGCCAGCCCACCAGCTCGCCCTCAGCGAATCATTTTCCTACTCAACCACGAACCCGCAGAGTCCCAGACAGGTGGCCCCCACTCCCTCTTCCTCTCTCTCGCAGATAGCATGGCCCCACGCCACCTCAGCGTCGTCTTCACCGCGGCAATTCCTCCCGGCCGTTTTCTGCCATTGATGCCGTGATTGAATTCTCTTCAATGCCTCACCTTAATCTCGCCGCGACCACGCCCCCTTAAACGCCTCCCTCTTCTCCCTATTTCCCCTCTGTTTCCAGCTCCTCTCCGCCCCAGGGCTACTCTAATTGGTCGCTGCAACCTCACCAACTCCGACGAGGTTCTGCTCGAATTCCGACGAAGCCAGACAACCCCACTGCCCCTGGAGCACACGAGCGTGCTTGCCAGCACCAGGCGTACCTCCTAGTGGCGGTAGCTCGCTCGCGCACGCCCCAGGACGTCGCCCCCGACGACACCAGCACGCCACCACCTCCTTCTCCAACTCCGGCGGCATCTACTGGTGAGACCAGACTTCCATTTCACCTCTCTGTGATGCACACATACTCGCCTCCCTCTTGCGAACCTAACGGTGCAATCTACTTGTCTTAGCGCGTCCTCTATCTTCACCCTCGACGACGACTGACCGCACCCGACGCCAGGCATTCCTCCGGCGAGCAATTGTCCTCAACCCCATGCGCCCCTGACCTTGTGGAGACCACGTCGAGAATCAGCGCAGCCCTACGAACCCGGTGAGCATATCCGTCCTCTCCCTCTCTTCCTGTAGTCGCCGTAGCACCGCCAGCAGCGCGTCTCCGCCGCCAGCCACCGTTAAGCGCCGCCACTAGTTGGCAAGCGTGCTATGCGCCGTTAGATTTTGATCAGATGGTCACGATAGAACCTTAGCCGAAGGGGTAAGATCAATCCTGTGCCGCACGATACGCTTTAAATCCTGCGGTCCATGTTGCTGATCCGAGCGAACCGGTACCGACCAGTAGAAACACGCCACGTGGATTGGTTTTGATTTAAAACAAAATTCTGAATCTGATTTATATGCAAACTTGTAACTTGCATAACTTTTGATCCACATGTCCAAAATTTGCAAATTTTATATCAATGGATTCAGCAAGACAAGACCTAGCCAACCATGCACTTTGTTTAGTAAACAGTTTCTGGTAAAATGGTTGTTTTTGCAGAAACTTGTGTATGCTTGTTTAAGATATAAAATTTATTCCAAAATGATTTTGGGGATGAAGTCTTTGCAAAATGGTGTGTTTTGAACCTACTGACCATAGAAATCACTTGGTGGTTTCAAAAATGTATTTGGAGAAGCAAAAGAATGAATCTTGGATTTAAACCATTTCTAGTCAAATAAAAATATGGTTTAATTGTTAAAAATGGTTTTAGATGAAAACCTTTGAGAAATGTTTTGGAATAAACTCTCTGACCCCAAACACCAAGTTTTGTGACTTGAAAATGTATTTGGTAAACCCTATAAAAATTATTACTTTGCTAAAGGCAATTTCAATAACATGAAATAATGATTTGGTTTAAAAATGGTTTAGAGGTAGAATCTTTTGCAAATGGTTTTGCCACTTTACAAAATGACCAAATGGTGTTACCAAATGTTCATAGCTTACTAGAAACCACTTTTACAAATAAAACAACCCTTTTGCATGCTTTCATGTATTGTTTTGTTTATAATTTTATGTGATGTTTTGCTTGAATGGTAGATTGAAATATTGTTTGCTTGATTGAATTGTAGTGACTTGAAGTGTGTGAACATTGCAAAGACCAAGGGTGAACTTATACTCTCTACCAAAAAGGCAAGTGATGCTTCATACTTTTGTCCCATTACTTTCACTATGCATTAGTGATTTTTCTAAGTAAAACTTGTATGGAATTTTTGCTAAGTATAAACCATGCTATGGGAAAACCTAGTAGATGAAACCTTAGTAAAATTTCCTAGGTTAAGATTCCTACTACTATCATGCTTAGCTTAGCTAATAGAAAACAAGGGTGGAATATATATTCACACTATGGAAAAATTTCTAAGTCTGAGGACTTGTGTTTTGTTTAATAAAACAACTAAGTGAATGAATCACCTGGGTGGAATGGAAGGAAAGGTTTGTGTTGAGTGGTTCACAAGGACCATTTTTATGGTTTACCTTATGTATCTCACTTGTGGATGGCCACCCAGGAACAAAGAGATTTGAGATGTCAAATGTTGAGAAGCTTCAAGTGCAACCACATGGCATTATGGGATCTGCCTGGATCATATAGGTTGCAAGAACTTAGCCAAATGGACAGTTGGTGGTAGGGGAATGATAGGTTGGAACGCGTCCATTTTGGTCTAAGGGAAGGCTTCTGAAAGATCTTGTCTTGGTGAAACCAAGTTTTGTGGGGAAAGTGCACCACCTCTGCAGAGTGTAAAATCTAAGTACTTAGCCATGTCCCTGGTAAAGGACAATTTGAGCATCAAGACATGGAAGCTATCAAGAATCTCATCATCCAAATTTCTAAGTTAAAAACTTGTGGATTGAACAAGGGTTAAAGGATCTTCAATCTTTGATTGGTAGATGCCTTGGGTGATTTTTGTCAAGCAAAAACTTAGTGTTTTCAAATGATAAGGAAAAATCTATTTTTGAGCAATGCAAGCCTCAACTCCACTTTGCCAAATGCATATAGATGATAGACTCCACCATACTACCATAGTATCACTTGCCAATACAATTCCAATGTATTGACCCTTGTGGCTGTAACTGTTGGAGATATGCCCTAGAGGCAATAATAAATGTGGTTATTATTATATCTTTGTGTTTATGATAAATGTTTACATTCATGCTATAATAGTATTAACAAGGAAACATTGATACTTGTGTGATTTGTAAACTTAATTTGAAGTCCCTAGTATAGCCTCTATAACATCACTAGCTTGTTGGTTGATAAATGATTGTGGTTTCCCTATCATGAACATTGAGATGTTATCAACAACAAGATCATATCGTTAGGAGAATGATATGGTGGACATACTCCTATAGATAAGCGTAGCATAAAGATCAAGTCATTTCATTAGTTCAATTGCTATATGCTTTCTAATACATAGTAACCTAATTCCTTCGACCATGAGATCATGCATATCACCTTTACCGGATGGATGCTTTGATGACATCAAACACCACACCGTAACTGGGTGGCTATAAAGGTGGCATTGAGTGTTCGGAAAGTATTGGTTGAGACACATGGATCAAGAGTGGGATTTGTCCATCCATATGACGGATAGATATACTCTGGGCCCTCTCGGTGGAATGTCATCCAATTAGCTTGCAAGCATGTGACTGGCTCACAAGGGATCACATATCACGGGAACGAGAAAAGAGTACTTATCGGTAACGAGGTTGAACTAGGTATGCAGAGATACCGACGATCATAACCTCGGATAAGTAAACTATCGTGAGACAAAGGGAAATTGGTATCGTATGTAAGTGGTTCATTCGATCGCAAAGTAATCATAGAAATATGTGGGAGCCATATGAATTTCCAGATTCCTCTATTGGTTATTGTTCGGAGAAGTGTCTCGATCATGACCGCATAATTCACGAACCGTAGGGAGACACACTTAAGGATTCAACGTTGTTAGAGTAGTTATGGTATTATGAGAAAGAGACCGAATGTTGTTCGGAGTCTCGGATGGGATCCGGGATATCACGAGGTGATCCGGAATGGTCCGGAGAATAAGATTCATATAAGGAAAGTCCCGTTTCGGAGTTCGGGAATGATTCCGGTGTTTTCATCGGGAATGTTCTAGAAGGTTCCGGAATGTCCGGCACTCCGGAGGGGAAGGGGTACATGAATGTGTCATTGCATGTTGGAATGATTGCATCATGTACTAAGTGTCATCGCTGTTCCAAATAAGGGATTAATTCAAATCCTAGTTTGAAAAGTCAAATAGCTAGTTTGAAAAGTCAAACGGCTAAAATTGGAAAGAGGAAAAGAGGAGGAAGGAGGGAAACCGAGTTGGGGAGGGAATCCCTCCTACAACCGGCGGCGCCCCCTCCAAGCCGAGTTGGGGAGGGACTCCCCTCCCTCCCCTTGTCCGCCGGCCCCTCCACCTATATAAGGAGGGGCAGGGCTCCCTCCTCTAGACAAACAAGTCCCTCACCTCAAACCCTAGAAGCTGCAGCCCACCATAGCCGCCGCCACCACCTAGGGTTTTGCCCTAGCCGCCGACTTGGGGGTCCCCGTAACCCTAGTTTCCGGCTCTAGCCCCTCCTCCTTGGTGTGTCTAAACCCTAGATCGCCGAGGAGCTCTCTCATACTCCACCATACTCGCTCCGGCTTAAGGCGAAGCCCTGCGGGATTTCCCCTCTACTTCCGGTACCACGCCGTTGTGCTGCCGGAATCGCGAGGAGAGTGCTACAACCTCTGCTGCCTGCTAGAACAAGGGAGAGGAAGGTCTTCGTCGAGTATCGAACGTGTGACCGACTGCGGGAGCGCTGCCGGAACGCAGCGCCGGAAGGATCGTCTACGCGATCTTGAGATCGGGAAGAGTACGACTACATCACCCACGAGAATCCGCTCTCGTTAAATACTTTGGAATCTTCGAGGGTAAGTTATTCCATCGACTCGTTGCTACAATCTAGTAGATAGATCTTGGCTTGTTTGTTTGTATGCGATAGAAATTTTTTGTTTTCCATGCTACGAAACCCTACAGTGGTATCAGAGCCGTGTCTATATGTAGATCTGTTGCACGAGTAGAACACAATAGTCATTGTGGGCGTTGATGCTTTTATTGTCGATTGCTTCTTGTGTACTTTGCATCTTGCAGTATGTTGGGATGAAGCGGCCCGGGCTAACCTTACATGACATCGTTCATGAGACTTGCTCCACGCTTGACATGCAACTTGTATTGCATAAGTGGCTTTGCGGGTGCCTGTTTCTCCTAGCATAGTTAAGATCCAATTTACAACGGGTGATTAACAATACTAGTATCAATGTTGTGGTTCATGTTCGTAAGTTAGAACGACACTTATTGAAAGCCCCAAACCACGTAAAATATGCAAAGAAAGTAGAGGCGTCTAACTTTGTTTTGCAGGGGTGTGCAGTGATGTGATATGGCCATGATTGTGATTATATTTGATGTATGCAATGTTCCTTATTGTAAGTTGGCAACCGGCAGGAGCCATATGGTTGTCTTTAATTTATGTTAAGACCCGCGTGTCTATTCAAAGTAGTTGTAATAGGTTGAAGCCGGTGAACGATAACCATGGAGAAGCGTCATTGACCTTGATGCAATGCCGGTGATGATGGAGATCATGTTCGTGCTTGAAGATGGATATCGGAAGCACAAAGAAGAAAGGCCATATCATATCACATATTATGAATTGCATGTGATGTTAATCCTTTATGCATCTTGTATTGCTTAGTAGACGACGGTAGCATTATAAGATGATCCCTCATGCACATGAATTTCAAGTCATAAAGTGTTCACCCTTAGTTAGCACCATTGCTAAAGCTTGTTGTTTCGAAGCACCACGTGATGATCGGGTGTGTTAGATTCTGCAAGTGTATACAACATGAGCAAGCCAGATTTGCTCATGCGGAAACTAAGGTTTGATCTTAACGAGCCTAGCATGTACAAACATGGTCTCGGAACACGGATCATCGAAAGGTAAAGCATGAATCATATAGTAGATATGATGAACATGACGATTGTTCGCCATTGAAACTATATCAACTCTCGTGATGATCGGTGTTGATATGGTGGATTTGGTTCGTGTGATCACTAAAACAATGTGAGGGATATTGTTTTGAGTGGGAGTTCACCTAGATTAAATTTATTATTAATTTGAACTCAATTTGTCATAAACTTAGTCTAAACTATTGCAAATATGTTGTGGATCAATGGCAGCCCCTACCATCAATTTTAATGCGTTCCTAGAGAAAGAAAAGTTGAAAAACAATGGAAGCAACTTCGCGGATTGGTTCCGCAATTTGAGGATTGTCCTCACAGCTGGTAATTTGACCTATGTGCTGGATGCACCGCTGGGTGACCCACCTGCAGCTGATGCTTCCGATGAAGTAAAGAATGTTTACCTCGCTCGGAAGAATCAGTACTCCATAGTTCAGTGTGCTATCTTGTATGGTTTGGAATCGGAGCTTCAGAAAAGGTTTGAGAATTCAGACCCATATGATATTGTCAAGGATCTCAAATTGATCTTTGAGACTCATGCGGCAATTGAAAGCTATGAGGCTTCTGAAAATTTCTTTAACTGCAAGATGGAAGAGGGCAGCTCCGTCAGTGAGCATGTGCTTAAGATGTCTGGGCATGCAAACAAACTTCAAAGCTTGGGTATAGTGATTCCTAATGCTTTGGGGATTTACCGTGTCCTCCAATCACTACCACCAAGTTACAAGAACTTTGTGATGAACTACAACATGCAGAACATGAACAAGCAGTTGCCAGAACTGTTTGCTATGTTAAAGTCTGCAGAAGTGGAGATCAAGAAAGAGCACCAAGTGTTGTTGGTCAATAAGACCACCAAATTCAAGAAAGGCAAGTCTAAGCAGAAGGGACACTTCAAGAAGGGTGGTAAGAAAGTTACCACGCCGGCGAAGAAGACCAAGGCTGGACCTAAGCCTGAAACCGAGTGCTTTTACTGCAAGGGAGAAGGTCACTGGAAGCGGAATTGCCCAAAGTACTTGGCGGATCTGAAGAACGGCAACATCAAGAAGAAAGGTATATCTGATATACATGTTATTGATGTGTATCTCACTAGTACTCGTAGTAGTGCCTGGGTATTTGATACTGGTTCGTTGCTCATATTTGTAACTCGAAACAGGTGCTGCAGAATAAACGGAAGCTAGCGAAGAACGAGGTGACGATGCGCGTGGGAAACGGATCAAAGGTTGATGTGATCGCGGTCGTCACGCTACCCCTTCATCTACCATCGGGATTAGTTTTATACTTAAATAATTGTTATTTGGTGCCTACGTTGAGCATGAACATTATATCGGGATCTTGTTTATTGCGAGACGGTTACTTGTTTAAGTCCGAGAATAATGGTTGTTCGATTTATATGAGTAATATGTTTTATGCACATGCACCTTTGATAGATGGTCTATTCTTATTGAATCTCGATAGTGGAAATACACATATCAACAACATTGAGGCTAAACGTTTGAAATCAAGCGATAATTCGACCTATATGTGGCACTGTCGTGTTGGTCACATTGGAGTGAAACGTATGAAGAAACTCCATTCCGATGGACTTCTTGAATCACTTGATTTTGAATCACTTGAAAGATGCGAAGCATGTCTGATGGGTAAAATGACTAAGACTCCATTTTCTGGTATGATGGAGCGAGCTACGGACTTATTGGAAATCATACATACCGATGTGTGTGGTCCAATGAGTGTAGCATCGCGCGGTGGTTATCGTTATGTTCTTACCTTCACGGATGACTTGAGTAGATATGGGTATATCTATTTCATGAAACATAAGTCTGAAACTTTTGAGAAGTTTAAGGAGTTTCAAAGTGAGGTAGAGAATCAACGTAACAAGAAGATTAAATTTCTGCGTTCTGATCGTGGAGGTGAATATCTAAGTTACGAGTTTGGCGAGCATTTGAAGAAATGCGGAATACTTTCACAATTGACACCGCCGGGAACACCACAGCGTAATGGTGTTTCCGAACGTCGTAATCGAACTCTCTTAGATATGGTTCGTTCTATGATGTCACTTACAGATTTACCGCTATCATTTTGGGGTTATGCATTAGAAACAGCCGCATTCACTTTAAATAGGGCACCGTCTAAATCCGTTGAAACGACACCGTATGAGTTATGGTTTGGGAAGAAACCTAGATTGTCGTTCCTTAAAGTTTGGGGTTGCGAAGCCTATGTAAAGAAGTTACAGCCGGACAAGCTAGAACCCAAAGCGGAAAAATGCGTCTTCATAGGATACCCGAAGGAAACTATTTGGTATACCTTCTATCATAGATCCGAAGGCAAAATCTTCGTTGCCAAGAATGGATCCTTTCTAGAGAAGGAATTTCTCTCGAAAGAAGTGACTGGAAGGAAAGTAGAACTCGACGAGGTTGTCGAACCTTCTCTCGAAATTGCGAGTAGCGCAGCACCGGAAGAAGTTCCTGTGGTGCCTGCACCAATTAGAGAGGAAGCTAATGATGGTGATCATGAAACTTCGGTTGAAGTTGCTACAGAGCCTCGGAGGTCAACGAGAACTCGTACCACTCCAGATTGGTATGATCCCGTTATGAGTGTCATGTTGGTGGACAACACCGATGACCCTGAGACATATGAGGAAGCGATGATGAGCCCAGATTCCAATAAATGGCAAGAAGCCATGAAATCCGAGATTGGATCCATGTACGAAAACCAAGTATGGACTTTGGTGGACTTACTGGATGGCCGGAAGGCTGTCGAAAACAAATGGATCTTCAAGAAGAAAACAGATGCTGATGGTAATGTTACTGCCTATAAAGCTCGACTTGTCACAAAAGGGTTTCGACAAATTCAAGGAGTTGACTACGATGAGACTTTCTCACCAGTAGCGAAGCTAAAGTCTGTTAGGATTATGTTAGCAATCGCTGCATATTATGATTATGAGATATGGCAGATGGATGTCAAAACAACATTCCTCAATGGAGATATTGATGAAGAGTTGTATATGATGCAACCCAAAGGTTTTGTCGATCCTAAAGATGCTAACAAGGTATGCAAACTTCAACGGTCCATCTATGGATTGAAGCAAGCATCCCGAAGTTGGAATCAACGTTTTGATAAGATGATCAAAAGTTTTGGTTTTATACAAACTTATGGAGAAGCTTGTATTTACAAGAAAGTGAGTGGGAGCTCTGTAGCATTCTTAATACTATATGTGGATGACATATTGTTGATTGGGAATGATGTAGACCTTCTTAATAGTGTCAAGGAATATTTGAATAATAGTTTTTCAATGAAGGATCTTGGCGAAGTAGCTTACATATTAGGCATAAAGATTTATAGAGATAGATCAAAACGCCAAATATCATTGTCACAGAGTACATATTTGGACAAAGTTCTAAAGAGATTTGGAATGGAAGATAGCAAGAAAGGGTTCTTGCCCATGTTGCCCAATACGACCTTGAGTAAAACTCAAAGTCCGACATCGGCAGAAGATAGAGAAAGGATGAGTAAGACTCCCTATGCCTCAGCCATAGGATCTCTAATGTATGCCATGCTATGTACTAGACCCGACATTGCATATGATGTTAGTTTAACTAGTAGATATCAAAGTGATCCAGGAGTGGATCATTGGACAGCGGTCAAAAACATCCTTAAGTACTTGAGAAGAACTAAGGATATGGTTCTTTCTTATGGAGGTGATGAACAGCTCGTTGTTAATGGTTACACCGATGCTAGTTGGAACACCGATCCGGATGATTCTAAATCACAATCTGGATATGTATTTATTTTGAATGGTGCAGCAGTTAGCTGGAGGAGTGCAAAGCAAAGCGTTGTGGCGAGATCTTCAACTGAATCGGAATACATGGCTGCTTCGGAGGCTTCACAAGAAGCGATATGGATGAAAGAGTTCATTACAGAGCTGGGTGTGGTTCCTAGTGCGCTGGACCCAATGTCTATCTACTGTGATAACATGGGCGCCATAGCCAATGCGCAAGAACCAAGGTCACACAAGAAGCTGAAGCACATCAAGCTACGTTTTCACGCTATTCGAGAACATATCCAGGATGGGGATATAAAGATTTGCAAAGTACACACAGATCTGAATGTGGCGGATCCGTTGACTAAACCTCTCCCGAGGGCAAAACATGACCAACACCAAACTGCCATGGGTGTTCGGTATATTACCATGTAATCTAGATTAGATGACTCTAGTGCAAGTGGGAGACTATTGGAGATATGTCCTAGAGGCAATAATAAATGTGGTTATTATTATATCTTTGTGTTTATGATAAATGTTTACATTCATGCTATAATAGTATTAACAAGGAAACATTGATACTTGTGTGATTTGTAAACTTAATTTGAAGTCCCTAGTATAGCCTCTATAACATCACTAGCTTGTTGGTTGATAAATGATTGTGGTTTCCCTATCATGAACATTGAGATGTTATCAACAACAAGATCATATCGTTAGGAGAATGATATGGTGGACATACTCCTATAGATAAGCGTAGCATAAAGATCAAGTCATTTCATTAGTTCAATTGCTATATGCTTTCTGATACATAGTAACCTAATTCCTTCGACCATGAGATCATGCATATCACCTTTACCGGATGGATGCTTTGATGACATCAAACACCACACCGTAACTGGGTGGCTATAAAGGTGGAATTGAGTGTTCGGAAAGTATTGGTTGAGACACATGGATCAAGAGTGGGATTTGTCCATCCATATGACGGATAGATATACTCTGGGCCCTCTCGGTGGAATGTCATCCAATTAGCTTGCAAGCATGTGACTGGCTCACAAGGGATCACATATCACGGGAACAAGAAAAGAGTACTTATCGATAACGAGGTTGAACTAGGTATGCAGAGATACCGACGATCATAACCTCGGATAAGTAAACTATCGTGAGACAAAGGGAAATTGGTATCGTATGTAAGTGGTTCATTCGATCGCAAAGTAATCGTAGAAATATGTGGGAGCCATATGAATTTCCAGATTCCTCTATTGGTTATTGTTCGGAGAAGTGTCTCGATCATGTCCGCATAATTCACGAACCGTAGGGAGACACACTTAAGGATTCGACGTTGTTAGAGTAGTTATGGTATTATGAGAAAGAGACCGAATGTTGTTCGGAGTCTCGGATGGGATCCGGGATATCACGAGGTGATCCGGAATGGTCCAGAGAATAAGATTCATATAAGGAAAGTCCCGTTTCGGAGTTCGGGAATGATTCCGGTGTTTTCATCGAGAATGTTCTAGAAGGTTCCAGAATGTCCGGCACTCCGGAGGGGAAGGGGTACATGAATGTGTCATTGCATGTTGGAATGATTGCATCATGTACTAAGTGTCATCGCTGTTCCAAATAAGGGATTAATTCAAATCCTAGTTTGAAAAGTCAAATAGCTAGTTTGAAAAGTCAAACGGCTAAAATTGGAAAGAGGAAAAGAGGAGGAAGGAGGGAAACCGAGTTGGGGAGGGAATCCCTCCTCCAACCGGAGGCGCCCCCTCCAAGCCGAGTTGGGGAGGGACTCCCCTCCCTCCCCTTGGCCGCTGGCCCCTCCACCTATATAAGGAGGGGCAGGGCTCCCTCCTCTAGACACACAAGTCCCTCACCTCAAACCCTAGAAGCTGCAGCCCACCATAGCCACCGCCACCACCTAGGGTTTTGCCCTAGCCGCCGACTTGGGGGTCCCCAGAACCCTAGTTGCCGGCTTTAGCCCCTCCTCCTTGGTGTGTCTAAACCCTAGATCGCCGAGGAGCTCTCTCATACTCCACCATACTCGCTCAGGCTTAAGGCGAAGCCCTGCGGGATTTCCCCTCTACTTCCGGTACCACGCCGTTGTGCTGCTGGAATCGCGAGGAGAGTGCTACAACCTCCGCTGCCTGCTGGAACAAGGGAGAGGAAGGTCTTCGTCGAGTACCGAACGTGTGACCGACTGCGGGAGCGCTGCCGGAACGCAGCGCCGGAAGGATCGTCTACGCGATCTTGAGATCGGGAAGAGTACGACTACATCACCCACGAGAATCCGCTCTCGTTAAATACTTTGGAATCTTCGAGGGTAAGTTATTCCATCGACTCGTTGCTACAATCTAGTAGATAGATCTTGGCTTGTTTGTTTGTATGCGATAGAAAATTTTTGTTTTCCATGCTACGAAACCCTACAGTAACTTGTTATGTTGCAGGTTTTGTTTGATGTTAGTGAAGTTTATTGATTAGGATTAAAAGTCTACAACCAACATGTCTGCATGTGGCACTTTGAAGATGAAGGACCCCATGCTTATAGATATTCTGCTGCAATGTAATATAATAGCCAAATGAGCTATGTAATATGTAATAAATTATGTTATTCCTGGTTATAAAGTTATACTATGACCTTTGTTTCTTGATATTACATCTTAACTGTGGATGCTAGCTATTGATCCAGGGAATAGCATTGTAAACACAGGGATCTCTACCTTATTAAAGGTTGGGAACCTTACATCATGTCTTGGTGAATATCAAGTCTTGTGGGGAAAGTGCACAACCTCTGCAGATGGAAGAATCTAAGTACTTAGCCATGTCCCTGGTATTGGACAACTTGAGCATCAAGACATGGAAGCTATCAAGAATCTCCTCATCCCAATTTCTAAGTAAAAACTTGTGGTTGAACAAGGGTGAAGGTTCCCCAATGTCTATTGGTGGTTCCTTGGGAAAGATTTTGACAAATAAAAACTTAGTGTTTTCAACTAATAGGTAATACCTATTTTGAGCAAGCAAGCCTAAGCTACACTTAGCCAAAATGCATATAGTATCTAGTTGCCAATATTATTCTAAGGTATCACTTGCCAATACTATTCCAATGTATTGACCCACTGTGGCTGTAACTTGTGATGTTGCAGGTTATTCTGATGGTGATTAGGGGTTATGAGTCTACACTCAACATGCTTGCCTGTGGAACATGAAGATGAAGACTTATTTATCTTATTATATATTTGAACTCTTGAATTAGGCCTGTGGCCATGGAGTTTGTAAAAGACTACGTTTGTCTCTGGAATGATATGTAATAATGACCTTTGTTTCTGTGTACTTCATCTTAAACTGTGGATGCTAGCATTGATCCAGGGACTAGCATTGCAATCACAGGGATCCTTACCTTTATAAAGGGAGTGATCTTACAGATGGTATCAGAGCACTGTGTTGCCTGTAGGATTATGACCCTAGGATTGGAAACCACTAAGGAAAAAAAATTCACCAACTTCCACACTTGTCTTTTCTTCTCGTAAACTTTTCTAATCTTCTTTCTCATCTCTATTTGTAGATGAACTCCATCAACGAAGCCGTGAAGAAGGGACCACTCATGACTATGACTTTGGAATGTGTGATAGAATTTCCCAAGGCTCTCAAGGACCTCATGGTTGCCATGGGAATACATGGTGCAGCTGTGTACAAAGGTTTTCCTGTGATGGATGAAGGAGTTGAGTACTGGTGGGTGCAACTTCACTTGTATAAAAACAAGGAAGACAACCACAAGGACTCAGGATTCTACATGGTCACCAACTCAGTGATGCACACCACATTCTTTGATTCAGCAAGGGATGCAGCTTGGAAGGCCATCAAAGAACTTGGTGATAGAATCAAGTGCAGAATGCTCAACACCCAAAATGACCTTAGGGAAGAAAAGAAGCATACCCAAGAGTTAGAGGCTACCAACCAAAGTTTAAGGAAGGACATCATAGACTTAACAATGGAGTCATATGATCTAGATAGACAGATTGCCTCTAGGGATGCCATGTTAGCCAACTTGGCAAGTGATATGGGATTGTAAACGTACTCCGTTAGTTGGACCACCACACTTATCATTTTATTTCCAAAAATGTTGTTTAAAACAAGTTGAATCTTGGATGCTTGTATTGGTTTTATGTATGCCATGACTTGTGTGTTTTGATTTCCAAAAATATGCATGTGATGCCTTGTCTTGTGATTTATCTTTAATTGTGTTGATTCTAACTTTTTCTATCTTATAAAATAGATGCCTAATGTTACTATCAGCACGGCTGAAGAGTTCAAGGGAACTCGTTTTGGCACTCGTATTATTGAGCTCACTAGTTTGCTCAATCTCCCACTTCCTACCATCATGATGCTTACCCTCACCAAGTTTGAGAGGAAAGACCTTTGGGGCTTCAAGGTTAATCAGCCAGGACGCCAGACTGAGCCTACCACGGAGGCAATCATCTTCAAGCTCATGCATGATGGCAAGGAGAGAGGCCTAGAGGTAGTCATGCAGGATTTGCTTGGACGTTTACTAGGGAGACACTCTCGAGAGATTAGAGGTACACACTTCCACGCCTTCGGTAGACGTGATGAGGATGGTGAGGCCATTGACTTCGAGGATGCTTCGAGAGAGACGGCAGAGCCGATTCGTCTATACATCCAGGACTTAGAGGTTCTTCTTAGGAACCTAGATACTAATAGGACCAACGTCATGCTCAGCAATGATGAACTCCAGGTGCAGCTTCATGAGAAGGACAAGCTCTTCGTGGATGAAGATGAGATAGTCAAGGAGATGGAGGCCAAGTTTGAGAGTCAGGATAGAAAGTTCAAGAGTCAAGAGAAGAGAGTCCAAGATAGGAACAAGAGGATTCGAGACATGACTGCAGAACTAGAGGCCAAGGACTTCGAGCTCGAGCATCAGCAAGGTGTGATTGAGAGGCTTCGTGCATAGAAGAGGGCTCTCAAAGCCAAAGTAGAGACCTTGACCACCAATGTCGAGGAATACAAGACCTCTATGGAGAATGCAGGTATTACACTTGTCGATGAGGAGGTTGATGCAGAGGAGTAGTGATGACTACTCATATACCATTTATTTACCATGCTTTCGATTATTGAGTCGCAATGACCATCCAACATGTGGATGGCTTGCTATTGGTGTGTTTACTTTTCCAAAAACTTGTTGTCTGTGTTGTTGAACCTTTACTACTATGATGCATGATTGTGATTTGTTATGTGATGTATTGTGCATGTTAGCATCTATGGGTATCTCATTCTTATCCTTATTGAAAACCACAGATGCCTCCCCGACGTGCCAATCCCAACCCCAACAACAACAACATCACCCCTGAGATGCAGCAGATGATGACAACTCAGACTCAGTTGATGCAAATGATGACCACATTCATCCAGAATCAGAACAACAACAACAACAACAACAACAACAACAACAACAACAACAACAACAACAACAACAACAACAACAACAACAACAACAACAACAATAATAATAATAATAACAACAATCAGAACAACCCATCGGGTTTTGACATGCTTACCAGGTTCTTAAGACCGAGGCCAGCAAAGTTTTCAGGAACTACTGATCCTATGGTGGACAATGATTGGCTATGCTCTGTGAACAAGGACTTGGTAACCGTGGGCTGTACTGATGAAGAGAAGGTCAGATTTGCAGCACACTTGTTGGAAGGACCAGCAGCCACTTGGTGGGATAACTTCCAGATCACCACTCCCATTGCGGATGTGACATGGGCTATCTTTGAAGATGGTTTCCGTACTTCTCACATCTCATCCGGAGTGATGAGTTTGAAGAAGAAAGAGTTCCATAACTTGAAGCAGCGCCACCGCAGCGTGGCTGAATATATTGAGGAGTTCAACAATCTGGCGCGATATGCACCGGATGAAGTTGACACTGATGCTAAGAGGAAAGAAAATTTCCTTGAGAGATTGAACGATGAATTGAACCTGCAGTTAGCTGTGTCCTATGTCCCCACATATCAGTCTCTTTGTGACAAGGCTGCCATCTTGGAGAGCAAGATGAAACAAGTTGAAAGCAGGAAGAGAAAGCACTCTGACAAGCACAGCTCGAGATCGTCTCACAAGCGTTCCCATTATGATGACAGTGGAAATTCTGGATCCCAAAAGTATGGGAAATACAACAAGCACCACAACCACAACCGTCATCATGACAACAAGCACCACCGTAGTCATGACAATGACAAGTACAAAAATCACAAGAGTGGATATAAGAGCCACCACAGTCGAAGTGGAAGTGGTAGTGGAAGCCAGCCTGTCAAGAAGGATCTTAGTCAGGTTGAATGTTTCAAGTGCAAGAAGATGGGGCATTATGCAAATGAATGCCCAGAAAAGAAAGTTGAAGGACCCAACAAGCCCAACCCTTTCCAGAAGGGGCAAGTGAACCACATCAATGTGGAGGAAATCTATGAAGAGTCAGATGCTGTGGCTGGTAAGTTCAAACTCAATTCTATTCCAGCACTTGTTCTTTTTGATACTGGAGCATCGCATTCATTCATAGCAAAAGCATTTGTTGATAGAAATGGGTTTTCAACTGAAAACATTGGGTGTCCAATAAAAGTAAGTTCTCCAGGTGGAGATATGATAGTAAGTCTTGGATGTCGGGATCTAGTGATAGAGTTTGGAAAACATAAGTTTCCAGTGAGTCTGATAATCCTAGATTACCAAGGGCTGGATGTAATTTTGGGAATGGATTGGATGACCAAGTATGAAGGAGTACTAGATTGTGCCAATCGTATTGTTGCACTCACAACCCCGGAAAAGAAACGGATTAGATTCAAGTATAATTTTGAATCAAAAGGGAGTAGGCTAAATTCTCTTAAGGGGGTTAGCATAGAGAGTGTGCCTATTGTGAGGGAATATCCGGATGTGTTTCCGGAAGAATTGCTGGGAATGCCACCAGATAGAGATGTGGAATTTCTTATTGATCTGCTACCAGGATCTGGACCAATAGCAAAGAGACCGTACAAGATGTCGGTGGATGAGTTGAAAGAACTCAAGAAGCAACTTGGAGAATAGTTGCAGAAAGGATTTATTCAACCAAGTTCTTCATCTTGGGGAGCACCAGTTTTGTTTGTGGAAAAGAAAGATAGAAGTCAAAGGTTATGCATAGATTATCGTTCACTCAATGAGGTGACTATCAAGAACAAATACCCCTTGCCAAGAATCAATGACTTGTTTGATCAGTTAGAAGGAGCTTGTGTGTTCTCAAAGATTGATCTCCGGTCAGGTTATTTCTAGCTCAAGATAAGGGAACAAGACATACCTAAGACAACTTTCACCACCAGGTATGGATTGTATGAGTATATCGTGATGCCATTTGGTTTGACCAATGCACCAGCATACTTCATGAATATGATGAACAAGGTGTTCATGGAGTTCCTTGATAAGTTTGTTGTCGTTTTCATCGATGACATTTTGATCTACTCCAAGAGCAAAGAAGAGCACGAAGGACATCTATGTTTGATACTTGAAAAGCTTAGAGAGCATAAGCTGTATGCCAAATTCAGCAAGTGTGAATTTTAGTTAAATGAAGTTGGTTTTCTTGGACACATTGTGTTAGGAGATGGTGTAGCAGTTGATCCTGCTAAAGTTTCAGCTGTAACTAAATGGGAATCTCCTAAGTCAGTGAAAGAGGTTCGTAGTTTCCTTGGCTTGGCAGGATACTATAGAAGATTTATCGAGAATTTTTCCAAGGTAGCTAAGCCTATGACAGAGTTACTAAAGAAAGACAAGAAATTTGCTTGGTCCGAAGGATGTGAACTCGGTTTTCAAGAATTGAAGAAGAGACTAGTGACAGCACCAGTCTTATGTTTGCCAGATTTGGAAAAAAGATTTCCAAGTGTATTGTGATGCATCTCATCATGGATTAGGTGCAGTACTTATGCAAGAAGGGAAAGTTGTGGCTTATGCCTCGAGACAACTCAAAACTCATGAAGTAAACTACCCTACTCATGATTTAGAGTTAGCCTCTGTTGTCCATGCACTCAAAAAATGGAGACACTATCTTTTGGGAAAGCGATGTGAAGTGTTCACAGATCAAAAAAGTTTGAAGTATATCTTCACGCAGAAAGAAATTAACATGAGACAAAGAAGATGGCTAGAACTCATCAAGGACTATAACTTGAGTTTGCAATACCACCCCAGTAAAGCAAATGTTGTAGCGGATGCTCTAAGCCGTAAGGTTTTTGTGAATGGCCTTACTAAGGGAGAATTGCCAGATGATCTGTGTGCCCAATTTAGAGATCTCAGATTGGACATTGTTCCTGAAGGACATCTCATGTCATTGGATGTTCAACCCACCTTGTTAGAAAAAATCAAATAAGCCCAAAAGACAGATAAGGAAATTGAAGAGATTAAGGAAAAGATTGGCAAGGGAAAAGCCAAAGAATTCCATGAAGATGAACAGGGTAATTTATGGCATGGAAAACGTAACTGTGTTCCACAGGATCCGGAACTTCGGAAACTGATTTTACAAGAAGCACACAACTCACCATATTCCATTCATCTGGGTAACACCAAAATGTACGTGGATATGAAGGAAAGATTTTGGTGGAATAGTCTCAAGAAGGACATCGCCGAACATATTGCTTTGTGTGATGTATGTAGCAAAGTGAAAGCGGAACATCAGAAACCAGCAGGACTGTTACAACCACTACCTATTCCTGATTGGAAGTGGGACAAGATTGGCATGGATTTCATCACCAGATTTCCAAGGACCAGGTCAGGATATGGGTAGTAGTGGATCGCTTAACTAAAGTGGCTCATTTCATACCCGTGAAGACAACCTACACAAGTGCTAAGTTAGCCAAGATCTATATGAGTAGAATTGTATGTCTACATGGAGTGCCCAAGAGTATTGTGTCTGATAGGGGAACTCAATTCACTTCCCATTTTTGGAGGCAATTACATGAGTCATTCGGAACGAGGTTGGAATTCAGCACTGCTTTTCACCCTCAAACTGATGGACAGAAAGAAAGGACCAATCAAATTCTTGAAGATATGTTGAGAGCATGTGCTCTAGACTATGGAGCCAGTTGGGATGAAAGTCTGCCTTACGCAGAATTCTCTTACAATAACAGCTGTCAAGCCAGTATTGAGATGGCACCATTTGAGTTTCTATATGGGAGAAAGTGTACCACCCCATTGCTATGGAATGGTGTGGGAGAAAGAAGTTTGTTCGGACCAGAACTCATAAAAAAGAGGCTGAAGAGAAAGTCAAGCTAGTTAAGGACAGATTGAAGATAGCACAGTCCCGACAGAAAAGCTACGCAGATCCTAAGCGTAGAGAGGTCACCTATGAAGTAGGTGATAGAGCTTATCTTAGAGTGTCACCACTTCGTGGAGTAAAGAGATTTGGTGTCATAGGTAAATTTGCCCCAAGATATGTTGGACCATTCAAGATTCTAAGTCGTAAAGGAGAAGTAGCTTATGAGATTAAATTGCCAGAGTCATTGCCTGCTGTTCACAATGTATTTCATGTGAGTCGGCTTAAGAAATTCCATCCAGAGATGGAAGAGACTTCTTTGAAGGATACTATACCTTTGGAGGAAATTCAGTTGGGAAGTGATCTCACCTATGAGGAGAAACCTATCAAGATTCTTGAGACTGCAGAAAGAGTTACTCGGACTAAGACTATAAAATTCTACAAAGTTCAATGGAACCATCATTCCGAAGAAGAAGCAACATGGGAAAGAGAAGATGATATTCGGAAAGACCACCCTCACCTATTTGCTAGACAACCCGAATCTCGAGGGCGAGATTCACCTTAAGGGGGTTAGATTTGTAACATCCCTAAAATCATGTTTCAAAACTCATGCATATCATCCATGCATCCATGATCATTTAGGGTTCCTTTTCAAAACCAATCCAAAAACAGGAACATCTGATGCTCATTATTTTATGTAAGTATGCAATATCCTTGTTGCTACCTTCTAATGAGAAAGGTACTTATTTTGATCAGTAAAAGTTTTGAGCTTGAGCATGAGAGTTGGTTCTACGGTTTGGTCAAGGTTTCAAAAACAAATTTATGATTTATAAACCATTTCTCTACTAAGTATAAACATTTTGCAAAGGTTGGTTTTAAATTTATTTTCAAACCCTTTTTGTTTTGAGCTTGATCAGATGTGTTGCACACCCCAGGATGCAAGAATCAGCAACCTTTGATTTGGAGAAAGTTTCATTTGAAACAGAATTGATTTGAACCTTCAAATTCAAACCAGAAATCCATTCAGAAAAAGGAAAAAGATCAAAGGAGGAAAAAAATAAACAGACCAACCAATCTGGCCCAACCCAATCACTCAGCCCATTTAGCCCAGCAACTCTCTCCCGCGAAGAAAACGATTCGCACCACTGGAATAACCCGCAGAGTCTGTGACAACTGGACCCCACCTCCTCTATTTTTCTCTCGCTGACAACATTGGCCCACGAGATCGTCATCGTCTCCACCCAGTGACGAGTTCCTCCCCAAATCACTCCGGGCGTTTCCTGTTTAATTCCGCGGCTTCAATTCCATTGAATGCTTGAGTAATTCACGCCCACGTCCTCCCCTACTTAAGCACCATGCACCCCTTCCCCTTTTCCCCCAAACACCACCCCACCGGAGCCACCAGGCTGCTCGGATTTCTCTCTAGACGCCCCTCTGCTCCGACGAGCTCGTCATCGAATTCCGGTAAGCACCGCATTCCCCTCTGCCTATGGATCAGACTAGCTATTTCTGCATCCTCGTACGCACCTACTGACACCCTCCACTTGCTCGCGCATGCTCTGTAGCCTCGGCAACGTCATCGACTGAGCTCCGCCACCGTCTGCTCGAACTCCGGCGACCGTTCTCCGTAAGCCCCAGCTTCCCCTCTCCCTCTGTTTGATACGCGTGTGATCCCCAGCATCTTATGCACCTAATGACACCCTTTTCTCGTCTTAGCGTGGCCCAGAACGTCGTCTCCGTCGCCAACCGAGGACAACCGACGCCGTCTCGATCTCCGACGAGCAATCGACATCGACCCCGAGTGCCCCTTCGTCAACTGAGGCATCATTGAGCATCAGCACGTTGCGACGACTTCGGTGAGCCTTGCCACTACCCTCTTTGCTTCCTGTATCGTCGGCTCCGCCGCTGACTGAGCACGCCGCCGCCTGTCGCCGCCGCTAGCGCCGCCAGTTTAGAGTTAGCTGCTTAGGGCCGTTGGATCTTGATCCACTGGACGCGATAGATTCAATCACCGAAGAGGTACGGTTAGATATGAGCCGTTGGAGTTTAGTTAGATCTGACGGTTCGCAAGCGTGATCCAGCGCGAAGCGGTACCGACCAACCAGAGTCTGCCGCGTGGCATGTGTTTCGTTTTAAAATTATGAATTAGATCTATTAGATGTTTAAACTTGTTTAAATCATAACTTTTGATTCCCACGTCCAAATTTGACAAATTTTATATCAATGGAATCAGGAGAGAAAATCCTTTCCATTTATGCAATGTGTTTAATGTTTTGCTTCTGTTAAAATGGTTGTTTTTGCAGAAACATTTGTAGGCATAATTTGGGTATAATAATTATTTGAAAAATGTTATATTGTTCAAATAAAGTTTATTTGGCAAGTTTTGAACTTGTTTATGAGTCAGTACTGTGCACTTGTCTTGTTTGGTGTAGAAAATCATCACATGGCATTTTGCATGCATCCATATATTTTTGCTTGTATATATTTTGTATGTGATTTTGGTGCTATTATTTTATGTGTAGATTTTGGTGCAAATAGTGATTGTGATTGTGAGGATTGTTGCCACTCTCCAAACTACCAAGGCAAGTGGTGCTTCATGATTTATTCCTATGTTTTTCAACTATGCATTAGAAATATTTTGCTAGTCTTGCATGGATATTTTGATCTATATGCTATGCTTGGGAAATCCTCGTAGTTGTAGAATTGCTAGAAATATTTCTAAGTCTTATCAATGCCATGCTTAGCCTAGGTAGTAGCAACCAAGGGTGGTGATATATTCATGCTATGAGAAAATATTTCTAAGTCTTTGGACTTGTGTTTTGTTTAATAAAACAACTAAGTGAATGAAACACCTGGGTGGAATGGAAGGAATGGTTTGTGTTGAGTGGTTACACAAGGCCCATTTCTATGGTTTACCTTGTGTATCTCACTTGTGGAAAGCCACCCAGGAACAAAGGGATTTGAGATGCCAAATGTTAAGAAGCTTCTAGTGCAGCCACTTGGCATTATGGGCTCTGCATGGATCATATAGGTAGCAATAACTTAGCCATTTGGACAGTTGGTGGTAGTGGGATGATAGGTTGGAGCACGTCCATTTGGTCTAAGGGAAGGCTTCTGAAAGGTCCTGTCTTGGTGAATATCAAGTCTTGTGCGGAAAGTGCACAACCTCTGCAAATGGAAGAATCTAAATACTTAGCCATGTCCCTTGTATTGGACAACTTGAGCATCAAGACATGGAAGCTATCAAGAATCTCCTCATCCCGATTTCTAAGTAAAAACTTGTGGTTGAACAAGGGTGAAGGTTCCCCAATGTCTATTGGTGGTTCCTTGGGAAAGATTTTGATAAAGAAAAACTTAGTGTTTTCAACTAATAGGTAATACCTATTTTGAGCAAGCAAGCCTAAGCTACACTTAGCCAAAATGCATATAGTATCTAGTTGCCAATATTATTCTAAGGTATCACTTGCCAATACTATTCCAATGTATTGACCCACTGTGGCTGTAACTTGTGATGTTGCAGGTTATTCTGATGGTGATTAGGGGTTATGAGTCTACACTCAACATGCTTGCCTGTGGCACATGAAGATGAAGACTTATTTATCTTATTATATATTTGAACTCTTGAATTAGGCCTGTGGCCATGGAATTTGTAAAAGACTATGTTTGTCTCTGGAATGATATGTAATAATGACCTTTGTTTCTGTGTACTTCATCTTAAACTGTGGATGCTAGCATTGATCCAGGGACTAGCATTGCAATCACAGAGATCTCCTTACCTTTATAAAGGGAGGGATCTTACAGATCCACGGAGCCAGAAGAAGAGACGGAGGGGAGGCCTGGGGGGCCCAGACCCACCCCAAGCGCGGGCCCACCTGACCCCGCGCCTGGAGGGGGTTTGGCCACCCTAGGAAGCTCCTCGGCCTCCCTCTGCGCCTATAAGTTGCCTTTCGACCTAAAAACCAAGGGGGGTTCGATAGTTTTCTAGAAAGAGTTCCGCTCCGCCGCCGCCACCAGAAACCAAGATTCGGATCCAGAAACTCCGTTCTGGCACCCTGTCGGGACGGGGAGTTTGGAGAGGATCATCGCCATCGCATCACCAATGTATCTCCATCAACCACCGATGTTTCCCTCATCCATGAGTGAGTAATCCCCCGTTGTAGGCTTGGGGATGGTAGGGATTGGATGAGTTCTATGATGTAATCGAATAAGATCTATTAGGGCATAGTGCCTAGTATCTCTATTAGTACTATTTGACTTTGTTGCAACTTGTTGTGCTTAATGCTTGTCACTAGGGCCCGAGTGCCATGATCTCAGATCTGAACTTATTATTGAATCATTATGATAGTATTGTTTGTGATCTTATCTGCAATTTGTGTACACATATCATTTTCAGGATCCAAAGGCCCCAAAGTGACAATAATTGGGACAACCGAAGGGGATGGCTGTGGTGTGAGGATCACATGTGTTCACAGAGTGTTAATGCTTTGCTCTGGTGCTCTATTAATAGGATCACCTTAATTGCTAGTAGTTTCCTAGAGGCCCTGCTGCCACGGGCTGGCTGGACAGAAGATGTTGTGCAAGTTCTCATTGCGAGCACGTATGACTATATTTGGAGCACATGCCTAGGATTGTTTAGTACTTGGATGCTTGTTATTATTTATCTAAAATGCCCTAGGTCTTGAAGTTACATGTTTAGACTCGTCCATGCAACGCCCGTCCATCCATCCCTATTCCTACCACACTCGAATCCTATTGTTACCGTTACTATTACTATTGCTACTGTTTCACTATTGATGTTGTTGTTGATGTTGCTACTACAAACTGTTGTTACTAATAAACTTCTGTGAGCAAGAACTATGTCCAGGTGCAGCTGAACTGACAACTCAGTTGTTAAGGCTTGCAAGTATTCTTTGGCTCCCCTTGTGTCGAATCAATAAATTGGTAATACTACCCACGAAGACTGTTGTGATCCCCTATACTTGTGGGTCATCAAGACTATTTTCTAGCGCCATTGCCGGGGAGCATAGCTATATTTGTAAGTTCACTTGGATCTATTATTGTTCACTTCTACTCCTTTCATCATGGGGAAGTCTCGTGATGGAAAGTTACCTATTTTACCATCCACTACAAGAAGAGGTACAGTCCTAAACACCTCTGCTGCTCTTGATTCACCGTCTGTTATAAGTAAGATTGTTACACCACCACCACATACACATGCTACACACACTTCTACTACTGCTGAGTCTGAAACTGCTTTTGATGCTCATGATGTTACTTCTACTGTGCTTGATGTGAGTGGTTCATTAGGTCCTTTTCTAGATGCTACTATGGCTAGTCTAGGAAACACCAAAACTCCTAGTAAAGACATTGTTACACCTGTTAGCTCAACTGAGGCTAGTGAGAGTTATGATATTAATGATGGTTACATTGAGTTCACTGATGATTTTGTTGAAGAGTGCCGAAACACACATGGTACTAGTGCTATGAAGAGTCTCCTTGCTAAACGTACTATTATGCCTAAGTTATCCTCTTATCCTAAGTTTGCCACCTCTCCCATAGATATTAAAGATGAAGGTTATGATTTCTCTCTTGATTTATCTTATTTAGATATTGTTGAGAAAGAACCTTTTTGTGTTTCTGAAAATGAGAGTGTTGTGGCTCATATGAATGAGCTTTCTACTGTGAGTGCTTTATTCTCTGATGATTTTAATATGCGCAAGTACTTTGTTGCTAAGATCTTCCCTTTTTCACTAAAAGGAGAAGCTAGGGCTTGGTTTAATAGATTGACTCCTGGTTCCATTGATAGCCCTGATTGCTTGATTGCTTCTTTCTTCTAGAAATATTTTCCTCAAAGTGCTAGACATGCTACTTTGTAGAGACTTTTTGATTTTAAACAGGGAGAAAGAAGAGAAATTGCCTGAGTCATGGACAAGGTTCTGTGCCTTGATTCATGCACATCCTGGATGCCCATTACCTAAGAATGAGCTTCTTGATCTTTATTATAATGGACTAACTGATGATTCTAGGACCTACCTAGATAGCTTTGTTGATTGTGTTTTCTGGAAAAGGACTCCTACAAATGCTGAAGAATTAATGACCAAGATAAGCAAGAATTATGATGATTGGACTTCAACTAAGCTGAATACACCTGAGCCTATTACTCCTGGACCAGTTTTTCCTGAACCAGTTCCAACACCAACAACAAAGAAGAGGGGAGTTATTGCATTGAATGATGAAGTGATGAAGGAAGCTAAGAAGTGTCTAAAGGAGAAAGGTATTACAGCTGAAGATGTGAAGAATCTACCTCCTATAGAAGAATTATGCAAGCCAATTCCCCACTCATCTACTATTGAGGTACACTCTCTCCAACACTTTGATGAAGGTGATATTCCTTATGGTAAGCCTCCTGATCAATGTTTAGAGGAACTTGACAATTTTATTGTTAAACAAGGTCATTTTAATAAACAAGTTCAGAATCATTTATTGGAAAACTCTAGAGCTATCCATGAGTTCAAAGATATTGTGTTAAGAACTTCCAATGATGTTAAAATGCTTTATAAACACTTTCAAATGGTTCAAACCCAACTTGATCAACTTGCTAAGGTACAAAAGGATATGCTAGTTAATGCTTCAGGAGATAAACATGCTTATGGAATTAGAACTAGGAGTGGTATATCTATTCAAGATCCTTTATCTCCTGAAGGACACCCTAAAAGAATAGAGCAGGATTCCCAACAAGGTGAAGATAGTGGTAGTACTCGTAAGAGGAAGAAAAGGAAACATAAGAAAGTTGAGGAACCACTTGAACCTGCTATAGATCCTAATAGTATATCTGTCTCTGATGCTGAAACTAAGAGTGGTAATGATAAAAATGAGTCTCCTGATAAGGAGGAAGGTGAGGAAGAACCTTAGAAGCACACTAAGAACACTAGGTACACTAAGAAATATTTTATTGCTAATAAACATGGTAAAGAGAGAGAACCTTGGGTGCAGAAACCTATGCCTTTTCCAGGTAAGAAACACAAGTCAAAGGAGGAAGAACACTACAAAAAGTTTTGTGAGTGGATGAAACCTTTATTCTTGCAAAATCCTTTGACTGATGCTATTAAGTTGCCTCCTTATTCAAAGTATATGAAGGATATTGTATCTAATAAAAGGAAGATTCCTAATGAGGAGATTTCTACTCTGCTTGCTAATTATTCCTTCAATGGTAAGGTTCCAAAGAAACTTGGTGATCCAGGTATACCAACTATTCCTTGCTCCATTAAGAATAATTATGTTAGAACTACTTTATGTGATTTGGGAGCTGGAGTTAGTGTTATGCCTTTTTCTCTCTATAAGAGACTCCGGCTAGAAAAGTTGATACCAACTGATATTTCTTTGCAAATGGCTGATAAGCCAAATACTATTCCTATTGGTATATGTGAGGATGTTCCTGTTCAAGTTTCCCATAATTGCATGATCTTAACTGATTTTGTTGTGCTTGAAATGCCTGAAGATGATAATATGTCTATTATTCTTGGGAGACCTTTTCTTAATACTACAGGTGCTGTCAACAATTGCAATCAAGGAAAAGTAACATTCAATATTAATGACAAAGAGCACACTGTCTATTTCCCCAAGAAGGTTGTTAAGAGCTATTGCCTGAATTCCATTGGAAATAGTGAAGGCATTAGGTTGGAGAAATATATTATCCCATTCCACAAGAAAATTTTGGAACTATTATGATTGGGACCATTGCTATCAAGTATGAGGCAACATAGTCACCTTGTGGAATGCAAAGTTTTTTTTATATAAGATTGTTTTGGTCACAAGATTTGATCAACCTTGTTACCAAAAGGATTTTAATGAACAAAATAATGTTTCCACTGTGGTTATACTTGCTTTCTTTTTCCTTTCTCCTTCCTAGTCTTTGCTTTAGCTTTAGTTTTGCTAGTTGTTTGCTTGTTTGAGTTTCTTAGAGCTCCTGTAGTTTGGCTTTTGGTTTGCTTTTGCTTCTTATGAAAAAACTGTTACTGCGAGAAAATCAATTTTCATACCCTGAAAATTGGCCAAAAATAAAGTTTCCCAAAAAATCCCAGAAAATTCAAAATAATTTTTTCCTCGAAAAAAGGGCAGAGTGGCACCTGAGATGACCTCGAGGGCCACCCCAGGCCACCAGACCCTTGGTAGGCACGGCCTACCAGGTGGCGGCGCCTGGGGGAGGTCTGGCCCACCTGGGGCCCTCCAAGCTTCCTCCTCAAAGCCACCTTCTTTCTCTCTCCCGAAAAACACCGGAAAACTTGCTCAAGCTCGAGTTCTTGTTGTTCTTGCTCGCGATTTTCGGTCTCCTTGTTCAGCCCACCTCAAGTGCTGATTTTTGGAGGGTTTGCTCCTTGGTATGTGCCTCCTCCACTTGTCCAATTAGATTTCTGATTGGTAGATTGTATCTTGAGTGTTTTTCTGTTATAGGTGACTGGTTATTTGAGCTTGCATGCTTATTCTTGGCTTAGAAACTTTGTTTTGATGCATGTGTAGTCCTCTAGCAAGTTCCTATAGTAGTTGATCTTCATTTATCAACTTAGAAATCACTTGGGTTGATGGTTGTTTAAAATTTCAGAATAGGGAAGTCATGGACCACCACACCTTTGGTGACATATTTGAGAGTGATGCACCTAGAAGGGCAAGGCTTCCAAGGTCATCTACTAGTACTAGACCCTCATACAATGAGGATCTCATCACTCCGCGATTTCGTGACGAGGGAGATGAAGGGGATGCGCACCCCTCTGCCTTTCCTTGCCAAACTTTCTTGCAAGCTGCTGGGATTCTTAATGATTTCATGACTTTGGTGTAGAGGGATCGACTAACAAGTTACATGCAGGACGAGAGTGCACAATATGCTTTCCTTACTAAAAAATTTGTGGAGAGTTTCTCCTTTACTAATAGTATGTTCACGCCTTCTATGTCCTTCAAGATTTATGGCAGGGCTCATTCTATGACATTGAAGAAATTTTGCAAGGCCCTAGGACTTGGTAGAACTGGGTCATCAAAGAATATTACAGCTCTACCTGCTGATCTGTTAGAGCTTTACCGAGGAATAACCAATGATGATGACCGTACAGCTCAGCGAGGGAAGATAAAGAACATCCAACTTCCAGCCATCAGGTATTTTGCCTACTATCTAGCCACCAGTGTTCTTGGTAGGGAGAACACTAATAATATCTCCAACTATCAATTGGCCTTCTTAGCTGTTGCGCTCAACAATGAGGACAAGTATAATCTTGGTTCTCTCATTGCTCGTCGTCTAGCTGCTAAGGGACCCATTTATGGAGGAATTATTGCTACTCATGTTGCTGCTGCCTTAGACATTGTTGTTGATCCACATGATACTGTTTTGGCTCCTCAGAGGCTTGATCTTGCTGCCATGAAGGCACACCACTTTGTCACCACTAGCTCTACTCCTGAGAACTTGGTTTATAGAATATTGTTTACTGACGGGGAAGAGAGAGAGAGATCCCTCTACCCCAAACCACTTTGTTCAGTATTTCTCAGGGACCATGGTCACGCTCGAAGGCGGAAATGGATGACAATCTGCGCTCTCTCAACTTCCATGGGAACTATCAGGAGGAAGCACCATAATACGACCCCCTGCGTATTACACAGGGGAGGCCTCGAGCTCGTACCAGGACGAGGGAGCTTCCTCAACATACTACGGAGGTGCATCTACTTGGGCACCATCGGATTGAGCCCCACTTAGGCCAAAAGCCTAAGCTTGGGGGGAGGTATACCGACATCACACACTCATATATATATATCATGTTCGGTCGGTTCTTTGTATATCCATTGTTTTTGCTTTCTTTTTGGTATTTGTTGCTTCTTTCTAAAAACCCAAGAATACCAAAAATATTTTCATTGTTTCTTTTGGTCTGTTTCTTTGCTTTAGTTTGCCTTAAAAGAAAAATCCGAAAAGATTTTGCTTTGTTTGGTTTGCTTTGTTTTTGTTTGGTTTTTCTTTGTTTGCTTGTTTCTAAAAAATCGAAAACACCAAAAATATTGGTTGCTCTTCTTTGTTTTGTGAGTTCTTTGCAGGGTTCAGTCGTCCTCGGTGGATTTTGGTTTCATGTTAATTATTCAAGTCACACAAGTGAAGGGCAATAATGAAGATTAAGACAACTCGAGGTGTGGTAAGAGGCTGGTATCGAACTCTATTTGTTTCATTCTTGTACATATACTCTTCATTGTGAGCATGCTTAGCCTATTTGTGTAAGGTGTATGCCATTATGGATGCTTAGTAGTTCTTGCTTGTCTATGATTAGCTCCAGCTTGCTAATAGTTTGTAGCATGTCATATGAATGTTTGCTTGAATTGTTTTATTCATACTTTGGTATGATATTCTGGTATCCTCCTCTGATTGTTCATGTGAATCGACTTGGCACATGCTCACGCATGCATATGGCTAATCAATAGTCAATAAGCCTCGATGATTTATTTTGCCTCAGAGTTCTTGTATCACTTTCATGCTATAGTTAGTCCTGTTTTGTTGCAAGCATGATTATGACAGCTATTTCTCTCTCGTTTGTCGCTCCCTCTCTATTACTAGCCTTCACTTGCACTGAGTACGTGTTCTACCTATGCTTCCAACTCCCCAAAACCAATATTACCAGCTGTGTCCACCATACCTATCTATTAGCATCATTTGCCATTTCAGTGCATATTCCATATGTCGTGTTTTCTTCCAAAATAAAATGTTTGTCTGTTTTGAAAAGTTAGTTAGTAAAGCTCTCACGAACTTGATGGCACGCTTTATTCCTCGCGCTTAATAATTCTGAACCATTGTGACTAGTCCATGAAAGTTATATGCTTGCTAATTATATACTGGGAGTCAGCAGAACCGTGCTGTCACGGGGAACGCTTTCAACACTTTTTGGATATCTCATCCAGTTGATTCCTTGCTCTTTTGTTTATGGATGTCGACGATGTGAAATAAAAGGCGAGGTTGTGAGTTCATGGAGTTTATACATTGTGTTAGAGAAACGCCTGGGCCACTAGCCTAAGCCATGCCTAATCATGGTGTAAAATTGCAGCATCACTATAATGAGCATCTATGAAGCTTCCTCAATAAAAAGTTATGCATATGGTAAATAAAAAGATTGCTGAGATGCTCATTGTCTGCTTGCCTTGTCATTTTGGTTATGAGAAAAGCTCTTGTACCATGTGCAAGGGGTACCCCGTTGGCGGTTCTCGATGATATGCATGTATTTACAATGACAAGAACTTTCAGGTGACCAAAGTTGAGTAGCATGCGGAGCGACCCTCGTACCCAGGGGACTTGGGATTTCCAGTCTATGGTCTGTCAAGCATATGATTCAGAGTGGACCTCACTTTCACCTTAACCACATGAAGATGCCTATGATAGGGGCAATGAGAGCTCAAAGCTAATGAGTACCTTCCTTTCAGCATTGGGAAGCCTTTCAAACCTTTCAAAACCGTTTTCACAACCTTGTTGAGTCACCACTTATTCTATGAGCACCTTCTTGAGAGCATAGTTGTCATTCTTGTGTTTGTTTCAAAACTTGGTTAATTATGTCATGACTTTGATGCTTCTATCTCTGATATCTTTATCTCTAGTCTTCATGTGAACTTCAGAGGTGCCTTGGCATTTATATTGTGCTCTTCAAACAAAGGCAAGCGAGATATCACTCTATCATACCTTATTATGAGCATTGCAATGTTGCTTATGTTTATGTTTCATGCTACTTATTATTATTGAGTTGGTTTCTCTTCATAGCTTGTAATGACTATTGAGTAGACTTAGTTGCATACTCCTTATTATGAATTGTCTAAGCATCTACTCCTGTGCTGAGAATATTTACATCATATGAAGCAAAGTGTCCGTGAAAGTTCTTTTATCGCACTCAGTTTTCAACTGAATTGCTTGAGGACAAGCAATAAGCTAAGCTTGGGGGGAGTTGATACGTCCAAAACGAATCTACTTTCTCGAACACTTTGCTATTGTTTCTTCTCTAAACTTGTGTGAATTGGATACAACTAACACAGACTGACGCTGTTTTCAGCAGAATTACCTTGCTGTCTTGTTTTTGTGCAGAAAATGAACTATCAGGAAAAATCCCGGAAAATATGCCAAAAATCATATTTCACCAGAAGATCCACGGAGCCAGAAGAAGAGACACAGGGGAGGCCTGGGGGGCCAGACCCACCCCAGGCGCGGGCCTACCTAACCCCACGCCTGGAGGGGGTTTGGCCACCCAAGGCGGCTCCTCGGCCTCCCTCTGCGCCTATAAGTTGCCTTTCGACCTAAAAACTGAGGGGGGTTCGATAGTTTTCCAGAAAGAGTTCCGCTTCGCCGCCGCCACCAGAAACCATGATTCAGATTAGAAACTCCGTTCTGGCACCCTGCCAGGACGGGGAATTTGGAGAGGATCATTGTCATCGTCATCACCAACGTATCTCCATTAACCATCGATGTTTCCCTCATCCATGAGTGAGTAATCCCCTGCTGTAGGCTTGGGGATGGTAGGGATTGGATGATTTCTATCATGTAATCGAATAAGATCTGTTAGGGCATAGTGCCTAGTATCTTTATTAGTGCTATTTGACTTTGTTGCAACTTGTTGTGCTTAATGCTTGTCACTAGGGCCCGAGTGCCATGATCTCAGATCTGAACTTATTATTGAATCATTATGATAGTATTTTCTATGATCTTATCTGCAAGTTGTGTACACATATCATTGTCCAGATCCAAAGGCCCCAAACTGACAATAATTGGGACAACCCGAGGGGATGGCTGTGGTGTGAGGATCACATGTGTTCACGGAGTATTAAAAGGATCACCCTAATTGCCAGTAGTTTCCTAGAGGCCCCGCTTCCACGGGCTGGCTGGACAGAAGATGTTGTGCAAGTTCTCATTGCGAGCATGTATGACTATATTTGGAGCACATGCCTAGGATTGTTTAGTACTTGGATGCTTGTTATTATTTATCTACAATTCCCTAGGTCTTGAAGTTACATGTTTAGACTCGTCCATGCAACGCCCGTCCATCCATCCCTATGCCTACCGCACTCGAATCCTACTGTTACTGTCACTGTTACTATTACTAATGTTTCATTGTTGATGTTGTTCTTGCTGTTGCTACTACAAATTGTTGCTACTGATAAACTTTTGTGAGCAAGAACTATTTCCAGGTGCAGCTGAACTGACAACTCAGTTGTTAAGGCTTGCAAGTATTCTTTGGCTCCCCTTGCGTCGAATCAATAAATTGGGTAATACTACCCGCGAAGACTGTTGCAATCCCCTATACTTGTGGGTCATCAGTCTTCATGGATGATTTTTATATTTACGGAACTTCCTTTAACCATTGTATCCATAATATTCATAAAGTTGTGCAGAGATGCGGGGACACTAACCTAGTATTGAACTAGGAGAATGTAATTTTATGGTTCAAAAAGGTATAATACTTGGTCATAAAATCTCAGGTAAGGGTATAGAAGTTGAAAAAGGTAAAATAGAAGAAATTGAAAGACTTTTGCCCCCTCGAGACGTGAAATGTATAAGGAGTTTCTTAGGCCATGCTGGATTTTATAGAAGGTTCATTAAAAACTTTTCAAAAACTTCAAGACCTTTAACTAATCTTCTTCAGAACGGGATTGTCTTTAATTTTGATGAAAGGTATCTAAATGCTTTCAACATATTGAAACAAGCTCTCATTGAAGCTCATGTTATTAAACCGCCTAATTGGAAGAAACCCTTAGAATTATTCTGTGAAGCTAGTTCTGAGGCTGTGGGAGCAATTATTTGCCAGTATGATGGTGATGATCTAAATATAATTCATCATGCTAGCCGAACCTTAAATGGGGCCCAAAAGAATTACCCCATGGTAGAAAAGGAATTTTTCACTATAGTTTTATCATGTGAAAAATTTAGATCTTATATCAATGACTCAAAAGTAAGAGTACATACCGATCATTCTGGCTTAAAGTGAATCCTAGAAAGGACTGATGTTAAGCCAAAGATGATCCGTTGGACTCTACTTTTACAAGAGTTTAATTTGCAGATTTTTCAAAGAAAGGAGGAGATAGAAGAGTCACCCATGGATATTCAAGAAACTAGTCCACCAAAAGAAGTGTCGTCTATCTACATACCTTTGGGAACAACATTGCCAAAAAGAAAATTCTCAAATTCTCTTTACAATGAGATTAGGTGATATCCTCCAACCCACTTTGTTCAAAGAGAAGAAGAAAAGGTAATCCAAATAGAGAAGGTACCCATTTGAATTCGTCCTCTCTAAATAAATGCAGGTATGAGAAACCTGAAGTTATCTTTATTCTGAACAATTTTCTTCTTTTTATTTTTATGTTTTTGATTTCCTCTCGTTTTTATGATGTTGTTGCCGGTCTTGCGAAGTAGGTATGGGCGGGCGGTACGGCCCCACCCGCTCATACTGTTGGTCGTTAAGCATATGCTACCCTCATCCTTATTTTTTCTGTTTTGGTACGACCGCGTGGTAGGGGCGCATCTTCCCATACCACTGGTCGTTACCGATACGGTATCACTTCACCTAACTTTTTGTTCGACTCTTTTGTGTCTAAAAAAATTAAGTCGGTATAAGGGTGGTACGGACGGGCAGTACGGACGGAACCTTCCCATACTGCTTGGTCAGTTCCCAAGTTACCGCCTATCGTAACCGTGTGTGCCTGGGAACGACCCGGTACGGGCATGCCATATGGGAGTACGCCTATACCGCTGGTCATTACGATCGCAATTTCTTCCTTTTTCATTTATTTCTTTCCATATTTGTTGGGATTTTTTTCTTAGCCGCCCCTTTTACTTCCAGCACAAGTTTTCCCTTACTCTAACCCCTTATAAGCCTTCTTAGATGGCCTCTTTATTTCTACTTACAATATAGACCTCTTCCACATCAAGAACCCTAAAACAATGTCCTTCCCATGGATCTTTGTTCAAGGGAGTGAAGATCCCCATGGATCATCCTCAAGGTTCACGGAGGAAGTCGTGGTTGCTGAATCAAAAAAGACAGGGTTGGAAGAAGAGGATGGATTCAAGATTATAGAAACAATACAAGATGGACATAAAGTTTTCAACCTCTTTATTGGTAAATAATGAGAATCTAAAGAAGTCCAACTCGACTTGGGAGGAGATGGAGAGTTCTACTTGAAGAGGGCACGAGAACAGAGAGAAGACTCAAGCTTCCTTAGATGCCCTCGACCGTTGTATCAAGAAGATTGAGGTAAAATCTCTAGGATCTTCTAAACATATTGAACTGTTGCATCGTTATCTAGACCAGATGGACCTGAAGATAATGAAAGGACTCGAAGCGAATCTCGACATTAGCCTTTGATCCATCAACACCCAGAAACAAACAATAGAGATGTATAAAGATCTTGTGGAGAAATTGGATAAAGTTAGCGAGCAACACCGAATCCGAATCTTGATTCTGGAAGCATCAAACAAGGCGCTTCGAGTAATCCTTCGGGATTTAAGGGGACGCTCCTATGCAGACTAAAGGGGAATGCCACGATACCAAATAAACGCAAGGAATTATTTGATCCGCCCGGTTTGATTCCAAGCTTGGGGGGATCTGTGAGATCCTTGTAATCTATCTTTCAGTTTTTAGCATATTTACTTTTATGCATGCATGTTAGACTTTAATTCCATAGTTTGCATTAGTTGCATCAACTTCTAGTTCCCTATGTTCGAGAGATGGTTTATATCCGTTGGGTGGCGAGACTTTATGATGTCTAAAGTGTGTTATGATTCATGATTATTATATTAGATGATTGAACTAGTTTGAGTGTTATGGTACTTATATAGTTGTCATGATTTTAGGGACTTCCACACCAATAAAAGTATTGATTAGGCTATGAGAAGAACAATTCCGGTAGCATATTATATTTACGAGTTCTCCTTGTATCCATCAAAGTAGTGAGCATGATCAAATAGTTGTATGACAAAAGAGAAAGAAGAAAAGAATAGAACACATATGCATAGATAGACAAAAAGCAAAAAGCAAAAAGAGAGAGCAACTATAAAAGAGTCAAAAGAAAAAGAGAAGAATGATCATGAATCTTCATTACTAAACCAAGAGTTAAATACCTTTAAACTCAATGATTGTATGATATGTTAAATCACTAGAAGCTTCTTATATTTCCATTAATACTAGAAAACGGTGTGGAAGCCTCTAAGTCATGTGATGTGTAACAGTATGATAATACCCCGACGTTTCTTTACATCCGATGTTGTATTCCTGTATCAAATTTTTGCCTCATTTATTGTAACAACTCGTGCCTCATGAACATGATGATCTCGTCCATAAGCCACCTTCTTGCTCGGGTACGAGCAAGAGCCTAGCTTGGGGGAGTTGATGAGTCCAAAATTGCATTTTAACCTTTTGTTTTTGCACAAATAGTGTAGGGATATTTGTATTTCACTGTGTTCGCGTGCACCTTTTGTCTTTATTTTGACAGGACCCCAAACTACTAAGTCTAATATGAATATATCAATTAACCGCTGCATCTACATCACCACCACTACTTTCATCCTCCATTCATTATATGTTGGGGAGGTAATGTAACACCCTCAGAATCGACCCTATGCAAGTTTTAGCGAAACCCGCCAAACCCGCATAGAAACGATTCAAAGGTGCCCACCAGGCACTTTCGTGCGGGTGGAAAACGAAGTAATAACATTACACAACAGTCCTCGATGGGACCCACAGAACAGATATATACAACAGCGACTCAAAGAGTCAAGAATACAGATATAATATACAAGATCCAAATCACCTTGAAAATGATAGAGCGTCCGACTACGGACAAGATGCAAATGGGGCTAAGAGCCCTGAAAAATAACCAATGGCGTCCATAACCCTGCCCAGGCCAAGCCGGAAGGGTAACCCTGCTAACGACGTCGATCTCAAAACCTGCTTAAACAAAAGGGGTGCCGACAAAGGGCAAAGGAAAAATAGGAGCGTCAGTACTGAGGCCAGTACACGGCGAGACTAGAATTCGGCGGTCCTCGCCTACGTAGGTATGGTGGACTGAAGCGGCAGCGGCAGCATGCACTAAACAACCTATAGAGACTCGACGCAACAGGCGGCTAACAGAGAGGGGTAAGGAAGAGCTATTCGGATCCAACCTGAATCTTACACCAAACAATCCCATCCTGGTATTTCCCCCTCGAGACCAATCGAGGAAGTCCACCGAGGAGCTCACACAGTTGGCAGTTTTATTCATTCGGTTATCGTTGCAGCAATTACTAGTCAAATTTAGATAGACGTCCTGATATAATAAGCAGTGGGCAATTTTAGTTAACCATTCCGTTGTAGTTGCAACACTTACTAGTCAAGTACAATTAGCATGAGATGTCCCCAAAACCCAGCAGTTGTTGGTACTTTTATTTAGCCATTCCGTTGTAGTTGCAATACTTACTAGTCAGGTACAATGGTCGCGAGCGACAACTCAAACAAGCAATTATGGGCAGTTTTATTTAGCCATTCCGTTGTAGTGACGCTGATTACTAGTCATTATAAAGTCAAATTTATAGCACTACTTTAGTTATAGTTGTCTATGATCGAGATACTGTGCTCCAAGTCGTCCATAACCGCGGACACGGCTTTCAGAAAGTTTTACCCGGCCGGGGTGCACAAATAGCAACACACACATGATCGACCTCGGAAAAACCAAATCAAAACCCAACGAGGCTTTCACGACAAAGCAATCACATGATTCATAAATATTTCAGGGGGCCACCCCTTGGAGTACACCCGCAACGAAGTTAGCTGACTTCGAGACGGACCCGAGGTTTGTGGGGCCGGCTGTAAGCGACTGGGAACCCAAAACTGGGCTTGTCGATACCGCGTAAACGGGTCACAATTCCTAAACAGTACAGTGTGCTCCTCGCACAATCGTAAATAAAGCAGTAGCATGGCATAAGTACAGGATAGTAAATAAAACCTCAAACTAGTTTGTGGCCCCAAGAAATAAGAATGAATCAAGCTCTGGCTAAGGGGGGCCCATAATTCCCCGTATGTGGATAGCGCGATAAATCAAGGAACAGGTATCAAGCACTCGGGGTCCTACGGGACACAAGTGGACGGTTAACAACCAAATAACATCTATTGCCCACCTGTGCCTCTGCTTACCTACTTCAATTTTAGTTGTTAAACAATAATTACAGTGAGCAATAAATAAAGCCATAACCGTCTCCAACATTAAACATGCGGCAATGCTCCAACAACTGTGGTACTTGACGACACGCAACAGCACTTGAGCAAGCGACTACGACGCGCAAGTCCAGCTATCTACCAAACAACAGGTAATAGGATGTGTCCAAGGCAATATAAGGCTGCGAGAGATATCACGGGTACGGAAAACTAGAGCATCGCAACACGGATAGCAATAGATCAACAGGAGGGAATAAATACTATAAAAGTAAGATAGGTAGAAAGGGGGAGATGCTCGCCTGAAAACATTGCCGAAGGTTCAACCGAAGATCGGGTCGAAGCTCACATCAACTCAACGGCCCAATCCGCGAAGAAGCAAAACACTAGAATAAACACCGGATGCACTATTTAATACTACAACAGAAGATCGGCATGGTGCATGTATGATGTATGACATGGCAAAGGTGCGATGCAATTAGGTCATATTAAGCGGAACCGGGGTCCCGACATTTAATTAAACGGTTCAAGTTATTTATCTACCCCGCAAGTTAAATGTTGCATTATCAAGACAAAAGATGGCATCGGTTCGCTACACAAATTTAAATGAGGCCAATATGAGACTAGATTTGCCTGCATATGGGCCCCATATTTAATTATATGGTGAATCGGCATAAGGCCCCCAAACCACAGACAAGCATGCATGCAAGATGAACAATTAATATGCAACAAGTTTCATATTTAGCATTTATAAAATAGGGCTCGGGATAAGGTTCACACATCGGGGTTCGACGACCTTGGTCCGGGGTTCGGGGTCGGTCTCAGGGTTCGACGGAAAGGCAGGGTTCGGATCTGGGGTTCGTTCTCGGCGGGATCGTTCTCGGATAACGGAGGTAGGTCTTGTCGCATCCGTGGTCTTCGGGTCATGTCGACGGCCTTGGTGTCCTCGTTGGAGAACTCGGTGTTCCGGGGAGAAGGACTTGGTTCGGTGTCGGGGGCGCATCGGACTCTTCCGGGTCGGTGTCGATCTTGTCGCAACGAAGATCTTGTCGTGTCCTCGTATCGGGTCGGACTCGGCGTTCAGGATGAAGTACTTGTCGTTCTCGTGGCGATCTTGGCGGTCATCGGGCCCGGACTTCGCCTCCGGGAATGGGTCTTCAGGGTCTCGACGAACTTGGTGTTCCGGCATCTCCGAGTCGTGGATCTTGGCATCCGGGTTCTCGGTCATCGGATTCGGGGGATCTTGGTGTCCTAGTAGCAGATCTTGTCGATGGTTCTTCTAGCTATCTTCGGGTTTGCCGGTGTTGGGCTCGGGTTCCACGCCGGTGGTTCAAGGCAGCACCAACATCTAACATCAAGCACACACCACGGTCCTGGAGGTTCTGGCCTTCGACGTGTAGCAGCACTCTTGGCCGCAGAACAGGGACGCAGGGGTCATCAGAGATTCCCGGCGAGGTGCTAGCGACAGCGGCGGCCCTGTCGAGGGAGAGGGCATGCCGCCGGTGGCGCCCGGGCTGAAGCAGAGGCGGCGGCAGGGAGCGAGGAGCGGCCGGGGGTGGTGCTTGGCGGGCGCGGCGAGGAGCGCGGCCGCGGCGGAAGGCGGTGGAGGCGGAGCTCGCCGGAAGGCGAGGGGCGGACGCGGCGAAGGGAGAGGAGGCGGGCGCCAGCGGGGTTGGGGCAGGGCGACGTCCGGCGAGGTGGGGCGAGCCGGGACCCGCGGACGGGGCCAGAGGCACGGGGTCGCGCCGGCGCAGAGGGAGGCCGGAGGCGAGGCGGGGCCGACGGAGGAAGGACGGGGCGGCGGGGCTCGGGCGCGGCGGCTGCTGCCAGGGTGGCTCGAGGACGCGGGGTTCGGGCGGAGCTCGCTGCCGGAGGAGGGGAGGCGCAGAGGCGACGAGGAGGGGAGGCCGGCGAGGAGGCGACCGGGAGGCGCGCCGGCGGCGGGGTGGAGGAGGCGGCCGGGAGCAGAGCTCGGGGCTAGGAGGTGGCGGGGGAAGCGGCGGTCGCTGGAGGCCGAGGCGGCGGAGGGGCGCCGCCAGGCGGCAGGGCAGGTCGGAGAGCTTGGGGCCGGCGGCGGCCGAACGAGAGGCGGTGGGAGCGTCGGGTGAGGGAGAGGTCTCGGGGAGGGGGAGGAGGTGTCGGGGGCGAGCGGGGAGGGAGGAGAGAGGAGAAGGAGGTGGGCCAGGGGGAGTGGGGTCGGGCGCGTGGGGTGCGTGTGGGGGGCGCGTGGGGTGCGCGTGGCCAGGGGAGGCGGGACCCACATGCAGGGAGAGAGGTGGCTGAATGGGGTGGAAGGTTGAGGTGAGAGAAGGCGTGGGGAAGAGGGTGGATTGATGAGGTGGCAGGGTGGGTAGGAAAAATGGGGAGGGGTGAGGTGGCGAGCTGTGAGTGGTGGGTAGATTAGGATTGGGTGGGAATAGGATTTCGGGTAGGCTGGTTTAGGTGGACCGTTTTAATACTGGGGGTGGTCGACTGAGTCGAATCGGCCCATTTGACTGCCCCACTAAAAATAATTAAATATTTTATTTATTTCAAACAGACTTTTGCAAACCGATAGCAGACAAAACAAAATAATCCGGAGACCCGGGCTTTGCGTTTGAACAAAGACGGGGCGTTTTAGAAAACACGAAATAGGTTTTTCTGCAAATAGTTTTATGCAAGCAAATGCAAGATGATGACGATGCTCAAATGCAATGTGGCATGATAACATGAGCATGCGGTCATGATGATGCAATGCACAAAAACAACGCGATTTTCTAGTAGTGGTTTTGCGGGATGCCACAATTCGACACCACTAACAATGGATCTCGCCCTCGAGATCCGCCTCATGGTACCGGGAAGGAAGGTCGGCGATCTGCGTCTTCTCGCTTCGTGTAGATCCTTGCGACACCACTAACAAGAGGTCGTTGTCCGTGATCGTCGAGGGAACACTCCGGGAACAAAAGGTCGAAGGTAGAGGTTTCAACAAATAAGCCACCTCTAACTTCCGCGGACGGAGTAAAACTGCTGGATCCACTGATTCGACGTACAAGAGCGAATGATAAGAGTAGTGGTATGGTAGCTACTCCATCCCGCACTCAAACCATTACTCTGCACACGAATAGGCGGATTATGCAACCAACTCTCGGAATCAGACTGAAGATCTCGACAATCGAGGTTCAGAAACAAAGGAGTGATGCAGACTCTGTATCGGATCTGGCGTAGATGATGTCGTCGCGTCGGAAAACACCGGAAGGCACAAACAAGGAATACAGAATGGTAACACCGTAGACGGATTCATCAGGCAACTTCAACACCGGACGGTAGAACACCGTTAACAGAGGAGGAAGCGAAACCCTGAAGGTACGACGGAAAACCCCACCACGAGAATTCCTGGACTCGAAGAAAAGATAAGAGAGCAGGTCCAAAACACGTCGAGATAAGAGGAGAATAGTAGGGGGGTAAGGAGTAAAATCAGACCTAATCAGAACTATCCAACCGATTTTCAAAAATAGTTTTGACACTCTACTTCGGCCGTTAGCTAGGTTATCCTATAGGCTGGACTTGTGGGGTATCGCAACTGCTGTGCTCTGATACCACTCTGTAACACCCTCAGAATCGACCCTATGCAAGTTTTAGCGAAACCCGCCAAACCCGCATAGAAACGATTCAAAGGTGCCCACCAGGCACTTTCGTGCGGGTGGAAAACGAAGTAATAACATTACACAACAGTCCTCGATGGGACCCACAGAACAGATATATACAACAGCGACTCAAAGAGTCAAGAATACAGATATAATATACAAGATCCAAATCACCTTGAAAATGATAGAGCGTCCGACTACGGACAAGATGCAAATGGGGCTAAGAGCCCTGAAGAATAACCAATGGCGTCCATAACCCTGCCTAGGCCAAGCCGGAAGGGTAACCCTGCTAACGACGTCGATCTCAAAACCTGCTTAAACAAAAGGGGTGCCGACAAAGGGCAAAGGAAAAAGAGGAGCGTCAGTACTGAGGCCAGTACACGGCGAGACTAGAATTCGGCGGTCCTCGCCTACGTAGGTATGGTGGACTGAAGCGGCAGCATGCACTAAACAACCTATAGAGACTCGACGCAACAGGCGGCTAACAGAGAGGGGTAAGGAAGAGCTATTCGGATCCAACCTGAATCTTACACCAAACAATCCCATCCTGGTATTTCCCCCTCGAGACCAATCGAGGAAGTCCACCGAGGAGCTCACACAGTTGGCAGTTTTATTCATTCGGTTATCGTTGCAGCAATTACTAGTCAAATTTAGATAGACGTCCTGATATAATAAGCAGTGGGCAATTTTAGTTAACCATTCCGTTGTAGTTGCAACACTTACTAGTCAAGTACAATTAGTATGAGATGTCCCCAAAACCCAGCAGTTGTTGGTACTTTTATTTAGCCATTCCGTTGTAGTTGCAATACTTACTAGTCAGGTACAATGGTCGCGAGCGACAACTCAAACAAGCAATTGTGGGCAGTTTTATTTAGCCATTCCGTTGTAGTGACGCTGATTACTAGTCATTATAAAGTCAAATTTATAGCACTACTTTAGTTATAGTTGTCTATGATCGAGATACTGTGCTCTAAGTCGTCCATAACCGCGGACACGGCTTTCAGAAAGTTTTACCCGGCCGGGGTGCACAAATAGCAACACACACATGATCGACCTCGGAAAAACCAAATCAAAACCCAACGAGGCTTTCACGACAAAGCAATCACAGGATTCATAAATATTTCAGGGGGCCACCCCTTGGAGTACACCCGCAACGAAGTTAGCTGACTTCGAGACGGACCCGAGGTTTGTGGGGCCGGCTGTAAGCGACTGGGAACCCAAAACTGGGCTTGTCGATACCGCGTAAACGGGTCACAATTCCTAAACAGTACAGTGTGCTCCTCGCACAATCGTAAATAAAGCAGTAGCATGGCATAAGTACAGGATAGTAAATAAAACCTCAAACTAGTTTGTGGCCCCAAGAAATAAGAATGAATCAAGCTCTGGCTAAGGGGGGCCCATAATTCCCCGTATGTGGATAGCGCGATAAATCAAGGAACAGGTATCAAGCACTCGGGGTCCTACGGGACACAAGTGGACGGTTAACAACCAAATAACATCTATTGCCCACCTGTGCCTCTGCTTACCTACTTCAATTTTAGTTGTTAAACAATAATTACAGTGAGCAATAAATAAAGCCATAACCGTCTCCAACATTAAACATGCGGCAATGCTCCAACAACTGTGGTACTTGACGACACGCAACAGCACTTGAGCAAGCGACTACGACGCGCAAGTCCAGCTATCTACCAAACAACAGGTAATAGGAAGTGTCCAAGGCAATATAAGGCTGCGAGAGATATCACGGGTACGGAAAACTAGAGCATCGCAACACGGATAGCAATAGATCAACAAGAGGGAATAAATACTATAAAAGTAAGATAGGTAGAAAGGGGGAGATGCTCGCCTGAAAACATTGCCGAAGGTTCAACCGAAGATCGGGTCGAAGCTCACATCAACTCAACGGCCCAATCCACGAAGAAGCAAAACACTAGAATAAACACCGGATGCACTATTTAATACTACAACAGAAGATTGGCATGGTGCATGTATGATGTATGACATGGCAAAGGTGCGATGCAATTAGGTCATATTAAGCGGAACCGGGGTCCCGACATTTAATTAAACGGTTCAAGTTATTTATCTACCCCGCAAGTTAAATGTTGCATTATCAAGACAAAAGATGGCATCGGTTCGCTACACAAATTTAAATGAGGCCAATATGAGACTAGATTTGCCCGCATATGGGCCCCATATTTAATTATATGGTGAATCGGCATAAGGCCCCCAAACCACAGACAAGCATGCATGCAAGATGAACAATTAATATGCAACAAGTTTCATATTTAGCATTTATAAAATAGGGCTCGGGATAAGGTTCACACATCGGGGTTCGACGACCTTGGTCCGGGGTTCGGGGTCGGTCTCAGGGTTTGACGGAAAGGCAGGGTTCGGATCTGGGGTTCGTTCTCGGCAGGATCGTTCTCGGATAACGGAGGTAGGTCTTGTCGCATCCGTGGTCTTCGGGTCATGTCGACGGCCTTGGTGTCCTCGTTGGAGAACTCGGTGTTCCGGGGAGAAGGACTTGGTTCGGTGTCGGGGCGCATCGGACTCTTCCGGGTCGGTGTCGATCTTATCGCAACGAAGATCTTGTCGTGTCCTCGTATCGGGTCGGACTCGACGTTCAGGATGAAGTACTTGTCGTTCTCGTGGCGATCTTGGCGGTCATCGGGCCCGGACTTCGCCTCCGGGAACGGGTCTTCAGGGTCTCGACGAACTTGGTGTTCCGGCATCTCCGAGTCGTGGATCTTGGCATCCGGGTTCTCGGTCATCGGATTCGGGGGATCTTGGTGTCCTAGTAGCAGATCTTGTCGATGGTTCTTCTAGCTATCTTCGGGTTTGCCGGTGTTGGGCTCGGGTTCCGCGCCAGTGGTTCAAGGCAGCACCAACATCTAACATCAAGCACACACCACGGTCCTGGAGGTTCTGGCCTTCGACGTGTAGCAGCACTCTTGGCCGCAGAACAGGGACGCAGGGGTCATCAGAGATTCCCGGCGAGGTGCTAGCGACAGCGGCGGCCCGGTCGAGGGAGAGGGCATGCCGCCGGTGGCGCCCGGGCTGAAGCAGAGGCGGCGGCAGGGAGCGAGGAGCGGCCGAGGGTGGTGCTTGGCGGGTGCGGCAAGGAGCGCGGCCGTGGCGGAAGGCGGTGGAGGCGGAGCTCGCCGGAAGGCGAGGGGCGGACGCGGCGGAGGGAGAGGAGGCGGGCGCCAGCGGGGTTGGGGCAGGGCGACGTCCGGCGAGGTGGGGCGAGCCGGGACCCGCGGACGGGGCTAGAGGCACGGGGTCGCGCCGGCGCAGAGGGAGGCCGGAGGCGAGGCGGGGCCGACGGAGGAAGGACGGGGCGGCGGGGCTCGGGCGCGGCGGCTGCTGCCAGGGTGGCTCGAGGACGCGGGGTTCGGGCGGAGCTCGCTGCCGGAGGAGGGGAGGCGCAGAGGCGACGAGGAGGGGAGGCCGGCGAGTAGGCGACCGGGAGGCGCGCCGGCGGCAGGGTGGAGGAGGCGGCCGGGAGCAGAGCTCGGGGCTAGGAGGTGGCGGGGGAAGCGGCGGTCGCTGGAGGCCGAGGCGGCGGAGGGGCGCCGCCAGGCGGCAGGGCAGGTCGGAGAGCTTGGGGCCGGCGGCGGCCGAACGAGAGGCGGTGGGAGCGTCGGGTGAGGGAGAGGTCTCGGGGAGGGGGAGGAGGTGTCGGGGGCGAGCGGGGAGGAAGGAGAGAGGAGAAGGAGGTGGGCCAGGGGGAGTGGGGTCGGGCGCGTGGGGTGCGTGTGGGGGGCGCGTGGGGTGCGCGTGGCCAGGGGAGGCGGGACCCACAGGCAGGGAGAGAGGTGGCTGAGTGGTGTGGAAGGTTGAGGTGAGAGAAGGCGTGGGGAAGAGGGTGGATTGATGAGGTGGCAGGGTGGGTAGGAAAAATGGGGAGGGGTGAGGTGGCGAGCTGTGAGTGGTGGGTAGATTAGGATTGGGTGGGAATAGGATTTCGCGTAGGCTGGTTTAGGTGGACCGTTTTAATACTGGGGGTGGTCGACTGGGTCGAATCGGCCCGTTCGACTGCCCCACTAAAAATAATTAAATATTTTATTTATTTCAAACAGACTTTTGCAAACCGATAGCAGACAAAACAAAATAATCCGGAGACCCGGGCTTTGCGTTTGAACAAAGACGGGGTGTTTTAGAAAACACGAAATAGGTTTTTCTGCAAATAGTTTTATGCAAGCAAATGCAAGATGATGACGATGATCAAATGCAATGTGGCATGATGACATGAGCATGCGGTCATGATGATGCAATGCACAAAAACAACGCGATTTTCTAGTAGTGGTTTTGCGGGATGCCACAGGTAACCCCGGATAGGGTAAAGACGGGGAAAGACGAAAGGATGTCCCCCGTCTAGTTTCCGAGTTACAGTCTGAATAGGCCGAATCCTATAGAAGTCGGCCGAGATAGGAAAGGGCAGGACCCTTATAATGATGGCAAGGCATTACCTGGCCGAGATACTGCGTAAGTCGGGTTAGCCCGAGTAATCTTGATGCAGGTGAAGGACAAGCCGAGTTACGCGAGGCAGGGCCGAATGATACAAAGCTTGCAGGAGAAGGAGAAGTCTAAAGTCAAACTCTAGCCGCAGGCTAGGGAGAATCTGAGCGGAGCCAAGCACTAGGGACAAAGGCGCAGAGCGACAGAGAGGCAGAAGGAGGTCACGGAGGTGACAGTCCTGAAGCCCGAGGCGCACAGGAGGGGCCCTCTAGAACCTTGCCGTCATTAGGGAGCGACAGGGAAAGGGGGGCGCCGAACTACTATATTGGGACAAGCATATTCCTTGAATATGCTTGCCACATCAGCCCTAAAGGAACCCAAGGCTCTCCTTTATAAGGGGAGGCTTGGACCCTGAGGAGGGATCGGCTCATTTTTTAGTACCTTTAGGCTGGTAAAGTTCTTTCTTCTTAAACACAGCTCAAGGAGCACCTGTAGCCCAAGGAAGGAGAAATAAGATCTTTATCTTTGCCTTCTGTGTGTAGAATCAACTGCATCTTCCCTCCCCAGATCCCTCTAGCATCCATTGGCCCCATACTTTAGCCTACCCATGGCATCTTCCGTGCCACCACCACGACAGTTGGCGCCCACCATGGGGCCAGCAGCGGTGCTAGCTGGAGTCATGATCCGGACGGGAAACTTCATCAACACTGGCGAGCGCGTGGTTTCTGGCCTGGTCCGGAGATTCGATCTCTGTGACTACGTCAGCGACAACGCGGGCAGCTTCAGGGGAAAAACTCCCCCGTGGAACGGTGTCTTCATCAGTTTGGGCGAGCACAGGGTCTACGTCGGCGTCGACATCTCCGGCATTTATCCTCACCAAGTTGTTGTTGCAGGAGAGCCACCCCTTAGCGCTGCGAGCCGTCCGTGCGGAGCGCATCCGGAGAGCAGCGTCGAGGTGATGGTCGCAGCCGGAGTGCAGGCGGGAGTAGCGAGTGCCGGATCAACCAGAGACCCCGCCGCAGGCGTGCAGATCACGCTCAAGCAGACGGCACCACCCACCGAGGTAATCCCTCCAGTGACCAACCAGGCCGAAGTACAGGACACTACCCCAAAAGCACCAAGAGTAAGAGGGCCACCTCTGGAAAGGCCAGAAAACATTCTTCAGGCAACCATAGAGAACTTGACTACACCTGTAGCGCAGATACTTGATCCGGCTAATGCTCAGGCAGAGTTAGAAGAAACCAGGCAAAAGGTGCTGGTAGAGGCAAAAAAGGTGTCGGCCCTGCGGGAGTCTCTAAACAGGACCCTGCGAGAATATGCCAAAGCTAATAAGCTTGACGTCGCGCCCGAACGGGTGGACGAGTTAAGATTGAGAGGGAAAAACCTCATAGATGATATCAACAAGGAGCATGATGCTCATAAGGCAGAATCAGTTGATTTGGGCTTGCCGAGGTACAGTACCCCGGCAAAGAACCTAAGAGCGGCAAATGCCGCAGCATTAGAATTAGAGGGGTTGGCCGGCGAAGCCCGGCAAAAACAGCAAGAAAGAGTGAATGAGCTGGTGCGCATCGTGAACCAGCAGAACGAAGAAATGCTCAGGGCAGACCCGGCGAGGCCGGGGGCCTCACGAATGGTTCACTCGGCTGGAGCAGCACCTGCCTTGTCCATGGCAGCAGCGTCCTCACCCGGAAATAATGCACGAAAGGACAAAGCTGTAACTTCAGGAAAGAGAAACAAGCAAATTGTTCCGTATGATCCGGCAATAGCCGGGAAAGCAAATGAGAACAGAGGCAATGGAAGCCGAGGTAACAGTGGTGAGAGGAATCCCGGACATATTGAGAAAGACGGCGGAAGCCGAGGCAATGGAGACCTCGGCAGAAGAGAACTCGGAAGAGGTAATCATGAGAACAATACCCCGGTTGAAGTAAGGAGAGAACCGCCGCTCAACCCACAGCCAAGACATGAACCTCGGCAGGAAAGAGAAGCGAGACCAGCTCGCCACAATCAAGTGAATGAAAGGCACAACGATGGTTATTCCGAGATGGAATATGCGATCCATGGTGGAAATAACCACTATGGAATGCAAGACAGAGTTCTGTACAGTGATTTGCCATCAAATGATGCAAGAGTAAAGCTAGACCGGCTATACCGGTCCGAGTTGCTGGAAGAACAGGGTCCACCAGGTCCGACGTGCTTTGGACCACGGATCATGGGCGAACCACCTGTGCCGAACTTTCAGCTAGCGAGAGGCACGAAAACATATAATGGGAGTACCAAACCACAAGACTGGTTGATTGATTATGCCACTGCTGTGAAAATAGTGGGTGGAAACTTACGATGGGCAGTACGGTATGTCCCACAAATGTTGGAAGGACCAGCTAGGGTATGGCTGAATAATCTACCGGCGGGCAGTATCAACTGTTGGTTAGATTTTGAATAAATGTTCGTCAGCAACTTTACCAGCACATACAAGAGGCCAAACAGGCCGGAACAGTTAGCCATGTGCAAGCAGAGGCCGAATGAAACAGATAGAGAGTTTTTAACTCGATGGTGTAACCTGAGAAACTCATGTGAAGGAGTTATAGAGTCGCAAGCAATAGCTTGGTTCGCTCAAGGATGCCGTTATGCTAGTGTATTGTGGCAACGACTGCAAAGAGATATGCCAACCACATTGGCAGAAACCATCAGAATAGCGGACTCCTATGCATTAGGAGATCCAACGCAACCAGAATTAATGTCGGCAGATCATCGGGAGCAACAAGACCAATATGCAAGAGATTTGGCCGGGTCATCCAGGCGCAATGACTTTAGAGGAAGAAGAAGAGAAGGAAGGCCGGATTATAGATACAATTCGGCCCAAGTGGCAGCGGTAGCGCAGGATCAGCCGAGTCACGGAACGACTCAACGACAAAAGAATAGTCCTCAGCAGTGGACACCAAGGAATGAAGGAAAAAGACAGTGGACCCCAGAACAAAAGAAGCAATGGCAGGAGAGGCCGAAGTACACGTTCGAATCTATGTTAGATCAGCCGTGTAAATTTCACACGTCAAACCCATCCAGGCCAGCCAACCATACGACCCGCCAATGTGCATGGATGAAAAATGCGGAAACCCCGCAGGCATTCAGGCAGCGCCCCTTCAAGTACATCAACAGCATCAGCCACAGTTGACTAGAGCAAATGCACAGCAACTGATGTTACCACCTCCTCCCCCGAGATACGATAACTCGGACCGGAGAGATGCGGTACATCAAGTGATGAACCAAGGTCAGGATGGAAGGACAAATCCAGGAAATACTGGACGCAATGATTACAGAGAACATCATCAGTCTTATTGCGTGTTCACAACGGAACAGCAAGACAAGCAGAGTGTGCAACGCCGGAATATGGAAGGAAATGCAGTTATGCCGGCAGTGCCAAGATATGTGCCTTGGTCAGATCAGGAAGTAACTTGGAGCATAAAGGATCACCCCAAGATAATGCCGAATCCGGGGTTGTATGCACTTGTGTTGGATCCGACATTTGTTGGACCAAGCATTAATGTGAAATTTTCAAAGGTTCTCATTGACAATGGGAGCAGTATCAACATCATGTACAAAGATACCATGCATAAACTCGGAATATCGCAGAACAAGCTGCAATCCACGAGGACCACTTTCCATGGGATAGTGTCAGGGCTTTCATGCGAACCCATTGGTAAGGTCCGAGTGGACGTGTTATTCGGCACAAGAGATAACTGCAAAGCAGAAAACTTAGAGTTTGAGGTGGTGGATCTAGAGAGTTGTTATCATGCTTTACTCGGACGGCCCGCGTTGGCCAAATTCATGGGCAGCTGTCATGTAAGTTATCTGAAAATGAAGCTACCCGGACCACAAGGAGTGATAACAGTAGCAGGGGATTACAAAAAGTCAATGGAATGTGCTTCAGCCGGGTCAAATTTGGCCGAATCATTGGTTATAGCAAGAGAAAAAAGAAGGATTCAGGAGGTAGCAGCCCTCGCTCAGTCGGCACAGCTGAATATGCCAGCACTAGCCAATCCACATGGAAGTGTCTCCTTTCAGCCGACTAAAGAAACGAAGAAGTTTCAGATAGATGAGCAATTCCCAGAGCATACTGTTACTATTGGTGCAGGCCTAGATGCTAAATAGGAAAGCGAGCTCACCAACTTCCTCCGTGAGAATCGGGACATATTTGCATGGTCAACTCAGGATCTGCAAGGTGTTCCGAGGGAGTTGGATGAGCACTCTCTGAATGTAAGGCCAGGAGCAAGGCCGGTGAAGCAACCTCTCCGCCGCTTCGCCGAAGACAGGAGAAAAATAATAGGGGATGAAATAGCTCGGCTCCTCGCGGCCGGGTTCATCATGGAGGTGCTGTATCCGGATTGGTTGTCAAATCCGGTGCTAGTAGAAAAGAAGAAAGATGATCCGAATGTAGCCATTGTATGGCGAATGTGTATCAATTACACGAACCTGAACAAGGCGTGTCCAAAAGATCCTTTTCCATTACCTAGAATAGACCAAGTCATTGATTCGACCGCTGGTTGTGAGTTATTGTCATTTGTAGACGCGTATTCTGGTTTTCACCAGATACCGTTAAATCCGGCCGATCAAATAAAGACTGCGTTTATTACCCCGTACGGGGCTTATTGCTATCGCACAATGCCATTCGGCCTGCGAAACGCAGGAGCAACGTATCAGAGATGCATGCAAAAATGTCTACACGACCAGATAGGAAAAAATGTACAAGTATATGTAGATGACGTGGTCATCAAAACCAAGGAAAGCAAAACGCTACTGGATGATATACGACAGACTTTCGCGAACCTGAGAAGGTTCCGAATGAAGCTTAACCCGGAAAAATTCACATTTGGCGTGCCAGCAGGAAAATTACTCGGCTTTCTTGTATCTAGCCGAGGTATAGAGGCCAACCCAACGAAGATAAAGGCAGTAGAAAGAATGGAGTTGCCAAGGTGTCTAAATGACGTAAAAAAGTTCACGGGATGTTTAGCCTCGCTCAGCCGGTTTGTATGTCGGCTGGGAGAGAAGGCACTACCACTCTATCAACTGATGAAGAAATCAGATAAGTTCATTTGGACTCCACAAGCAGACAGTGCATTTCATGAGTTGAAAAGGATGTTGGTCACAGCACCCATTTTGGCTTCTCCACTATCAAAAGAGCCTATGTTACTCTATATAGCGGCTACCAACAGAGTAGTGAGTGCTATAGTCGTCGTAGAACGACTCGAAGATGATAAGTCGGTACAGAGGCCGGTATATTATTTAAGCGAGGTGTTATCCGCTTCAAAGCAAAATTACCCACATTATCAGAAGATGGCTTATGGAGTGTACATGTCGTCGAAGAAACTTAAACATTACTTCGAAGAGCACCCCATCAAAGTGATCTGTGAAGCGCCCATAGCCGACATATTAAGCAACAAAGATGCAAGTGGCCGAATAGCGAAATGGGCAATTGAGTTGTGACCATATGCTCCACAATTCGATAGGAGAGATGCAATCAAATATCAGGCGGTCGTCGACTTCTTCGTAGATTGGGCCGAGGTGCAGTATGAGCCACCATTACCAGACCCAAATTATTGGACGATGCATTTCGACGGTTCCAAACTAAGAAATGGTTTGGGGGCAGGAATAGTGTTAACCTCGCCCAAAAGAGATCAGCTGAAATATGTGCTGCAAATACATTTTGCTACGTCAAACAACGTAGCCGAATATGAAGCACTGGTCCATGGATTGAAAGTAGCAAAAGAGATTGGTATACGCCGAATCTTGTGCTATGGGGACTCGGATCTAGTAGTGCAGCAAGTCTCAGGCAATTGGGACGCATTAGATGATAATATGGCTTTGTATAGATTTCATGTGCAAAAGATCAATGGATACTTTGAAGGGTGTGAATTTCACCACATACCTCGGGCGGAAAATGATGTCGCAGACACGTTGTCAAAGCTAGGATCAACCAGGCAGTCAATTCCCCCAGGTATTGCCCTAGAGCACCTCAGGAAACCATCAATAACTCCATCACCAGAGTCCGAATCCATCTTTATTCCGGCAAATTCAGCAGAAGACAATGTGCCGATGGAAATAGACCAGCAATATAACCCGAAACTCCCCAAGAGGAGGACAACAGAGGTCAGCATAACTATGGAGAAAGACGAGGTAGTTATGTCGGCGGAAAACATGGAAATAGACAGTGAGACCACACCAGAGAAAATCACACCGGTATGGGCGCAACCCATATTCTCTTTCCTTAAAGATGCTATTTTGCCGAATAATGAAGTGTTAGCAAGACAGACAGCAAGGAGAGCTAAAGCTTATACAATCATAAATAATGAGCTATATAAGTGAAGCGTCACAAGTGTATTGCAAAGGTGCGTGAGTTCGGCAGAAGGCCAGGAGATCCTCCTAGATATACACCAAGGAGAATGTGGACACCATGCCTCATCTCGTGCCTTACTGGCCAAAGCATTCAGGCATGGGTTTTATTGGCCAACGGCGTTGAAGGAAGCGAAGGAGCTGGTTGAAAAATGCAATGGTTGTCAGAGATATGCAACCAAGATACACATGTCGTCGTCCAGTTAAAAACAATACCCATTACTTGGCCGTTTTCTATGTGGTGCTTAGATATGGTGGGACCATTTAAGCCGGCCCGAGGGGGGATGACCCACATATTGGTTATGGTGGACAAGTTCACAAAATGGATTGAAGTGAAACCAATAAAAAAATGCGATGGGCCCACAGCAGTGAAATTCCTCAAAGATATTATCTTAAGATATGGGTACCCGCACAGTGTTATTACAGATAACGGCACAAACTTTGCAGAAGGAGCTTTCGCTAGGTTTTGCCAAGAGAAACACATAAGATTAGACGTTGCCTCTGTGGCTCACCCAGCATCTAATGGGCACGTGGAAAGGTCTAATGGACTAGTATTGTCCGGAATAAAACCACGACTCGTCGAACCATTGCAAAGGTCGGCAGGATGTTGGATTGAGGAATTACCAGCAGTATTATGGAGCCTCAGGACTACTCCGAACAGATCAACAGGTTATACACCATTCTTTTTGGTATACGGCGCAGAGGCTATGCTTCCAGCCGACATAATACATGACTCTCCAAGAGTTACTCAATATACAACTTTAGAGGTAAATGAAGTAGCTCGGCAAGATACTGTTGATCTGCTAGAAGAAGCCAGAGAGCTGGCGCTATCACGATCAGCTATTTATCAGCAGAAATTGCGACGATATCACAGCAAGAAGGTGAATCCAAGAGTGTTCAAAGAAGGGGATTTAATTCTTCGACTGGTGCAACGCACGGCCGGCATGCACAAGCTGTCACCTCCATGGGAAGGACCATTCATCGTGAGCAAAGCATTGCACAATGATGCTTATTACCTAATCGATGCTCAATCCCCTGGAAAGAACAGGGCAGACAAAGCCGGCGAAGAAACGAAACGGCCATGGAACGTAGCTTTACTTCGTCCATTTTACTCGTAGCATAGTATCTCAAGATCAAGCACCAATTATGTATTAAACCTCGGCATCCAGAGCAGTGACTCGGGGACTGCCATGTGTTATTTCAATTTTGGGTTATGTATTAAACCTCGGCATCCAGAGCAGTGACTCAGAGACTGCCATATGTTATTTCAATTTCATCTTATGTATTAAACCTCGGCATCCAGAGAAGTGACTCGGGGACTGCCATGTGTTATTTCAATTTTGGGTTATGTATTAAACCTCGACATCCAGAGCAGTGACTCGAGGACTTCCATATGTTATTTCAATTTTATTTTGTGTTAAACCTCGGCATCCAAAGCAATGACTCGGGGACTGCCATATGTTGCTCCAATTTTATGTTATGTACTAAACCTCGGCACCTTGAGCAGCGACTCGGCAACCGTCTTATATTGTTTCTGAAATTTGGTTTACACACTAGACTTCGGCGCTATAGGCAGTGACTCGGGGACTGCCATATATTGTTCCGAAGTAGTGGTTAGCCTTTGATACAAGGAAGGTATCAAACTTAGACACTCAAAGTAAGAACAGCTCAATCTCGTATGATATTCGAAGCTCACACCCAGATTAATTGGCTAAACCACGGGAATACAAGGGCAAAGATATATCCCAAAATCAAGAAATCGCAGGCCACCAAAGCAAGGATTCGGACGAACAATACCACTTAAACAAAGTGATAACAACTACAAACATATATGTCTCAGCAGCACACGGCAAAAGAAATTCATGCCATACAGAAGACGGACAAATGTTCCACGTACATCGTACGCCCGGCATACCAGGGATAAGAAATGACTTAAAGATTTTTAGCTGGAGAGGCAATAACTTGGTCAGGGGCTGGATACTCCGAGGTAGGAGGAGCCTCGGCCGAGGTTGCCTCGCCCTCCACAGACCCAGGTACGACTTCGGCAGAAGCCCGAGGCTGCTGAGGAGCATCAGTTTGTGCAGTTGAATGCCCAGTACCTTTGGAGGAGGATCGCGCGTCGCCGTTGCCATCTGAGCTCGAACTGGAATCACCAGAAGTAGCCGAGTCATCCTCATCTTCCCCTTGTTCAGCTGAGTTGTTATCCGATGCATCCTCGACTACGACCTCGTCGTCCGGGTTCGGAAGGAAACTCGGACCTTCATTCCAGGTATGCACGTCGGCATACTCAACGAGCTGGAAGGCGCGATCTTGCCGAAGAGCGACGAAGGTGGGGTCCTCAACCCAACGGGAACCAGTGCGCAAATTTCTCAAGATATCAAGAGAAATATCTTCATACCATGACATGATAACAGTGAGAGCCATATCAGCGCCAGCTCGTCCGGCTGATTCCCTCCAAAGACTTAGTTGCCTCTCGGACGCCATTAATCTTTTCACCAGCAATTGGACCTCATTGATATCAGGAGTCCCAGAAGTATTCGGCCAGAGAACATGGTACGCTCGGATAGCTGCTTGCACCAAATCCCTGCCCATAATCTTCATCGGACCAACTACAGCGCCGACAGCAACCAGGAAATCTTCCATCGAGTACTCCGAGTCCGCGTCAACAGGGACACCTCGGCGCACACGAGCAGCAAGAACCGCTTTAGAGCTCACGGGCTTAGCTTCTGGAAAATGATCTGCGCAAAACACGAATGTGTCAGGGGGCAGCAGGAAAAAAGAAAAAGATAATCCGGCCGTGCCAAGAAGCTTACGATGAATATAACTCATCATTATCTGAAGGTCTTTAGCCCAGTCAATTTTGCTCTTCTCAAAGCGAGCGATCTCCTCGCTCATTCCCCGAGTTTTCAGTTCGGCAGCCTCGAGGAGCTCTTTATTTTTCTGCAGTTGCAGAGCTAGCCGATTTTCCTCCTCGGAGAAATCCTGGTCGACCTTTTCTAGTTCGGACTTCTGAGAGAGCTTAAGGGCCTCCACCTCGGCGCGCAGGCGAGCTATTTCATCGTCCTTTTCCTTTAGCTGCGCCGAATGAGTAGCGCTTTGTTCTAAAAAATGCAGCATCACATCAGGCATGGGCGTGCAATTTTGGTGAGATGCTGCAAAGGTTTGTAACTCGGCTTTACCAAAGCCAAACGAGATAAAAGAAACTTAGCGCACATCATAAAGAGGGAAAGGTATAAGGTAAAAGGGAAACTAACCTTCCAGGTTCTTGACTTTCTTCTCAAGACGGATGTTGAGATTATTGATGTTACCTGTTCATCAACAAAGTGAGCCGACATCTCGCATACAAAACAATAGGAATGTCGGAGATGACGAAAAGAATTGTCGACTTACCAGCTTTTTTCACCACGGGAATAACTTTCTCATATTTTTCTTCCAATTTTCTGTGCGAAAAAAGCAATCTTTGAAATTCAGCAGTCCGCCGGTCATGTGCAACCTGAGCAATAGGGCAAACGATGAGTGGATATTCAAAGCCAGAACAGATCCGAGTCAAGCAAACCTTAACCCGGACCTAGGTGGCTGGATATTCAAAGCCAAAACAGATCAGAGTCAAGAAAAACTTAACCCGGATCTAGGTTGCTGGATATTCAAAACCAAAACAGATCTGAGTCAAGCAAAACTTAACCCGGATCTAGGTGGCTGGATATTCAAAGCCAAAACAGATCCAAGTCAAGCAAAACTTAACCCGGATCTAGGTGGCTGGATATTCAAAACCAAAACAGATCCGAGTCAAGCAAAACTTAACCCGGATCTAGGTGGCTGGATATTCAAAGCCAAAACAGATCCAAGTCAAGCAAAACTTAACCCGGATCTAGGTGGCTGGATATTCAAAGATCAGCTAGACAAAAATCAAGCAAAGTTTAAGGCAGATCTAGTCGGATATAGGTTCGAACCCTAAAGTTAAATCGAATTAAGTAGAGCATCATAAAACTTCCAAGCAAATAACAAGTTATTCGCTTGCAAGTTTCGGGGACTAGGGTATATATAGTAGCATCTGGAGAATTAATCAAAACTCCGTAAAACAACAATTACCTCATTCATCCTGTTACTATCAAGGACGATCTTGGCGGCTTGATCCAAGCGGCTGCTAATGTCGGAAAGCTGGAACGGTTGACTGCTGGGATTACCCTCAAATTGATCGGCAGCATTCCAGTTATTGGCATACTCCACCAGTGAGCCGAGGCTGTTCCCACTTGCCGTCCGAGTTAGGACTTTACCCCGGACGTGCTGTGTAACAACCGCAGCCGCATGGGCTTTTATGAAGAGCAAGCTGAGTACCGGCGGCCGGAGTAACGAAGGTTTTGGTGGAGGCAGTTCCTTTGCGCAGCACATCGGCGATACTCGGCTGATAAGAGCCGACAAGACCTTTATGGGAAGTGGAAGCCTTGGCGGCGACAACTTTTCTTGCTTTAGAAGAGGCATCAGCAGGAGCTGATACCTCGGCAATGGGAACGGTGTCTTTAGGATCAGGAGGGGTCACGGTCGCAGAAGGCGCCGAGATATTGACGTCCTCGGCCGGGGCTGGAGCTACTATAGAAACCGCGGGGGTAGAAAGAGGCTCGGTAGAGACGCTCGGATTCACAGAGGAGGCAACTGGTTCGGTGGAAATCTCGGAGAGCCGAGCGGAATCAACGTCAACAAGAGGAGTCTCAGGCACATCGTGGCGAGGGGGCGATCGATTCGGAACTGGAAGAGATGCAGCACGAGCAGGACTGGGAATCCTGGTATCTTCGGCAGGCGGAGGAGACGGCTGCCGAGTCACACGGCTAGTCATGTTAGGACCGCCGGGCTTAACAGAAAGTGGAGCACTGTGAAAATAGAAAAGAAAGAAGGGTGTCAGGTTGAAAAACAGAAAGAGAGAAACAAGAAATACGAGCAAAAGGAACTTACCCTGCGACTCCAGGCATGGTCTTGCGCCGGGGAGGATTCGGTGCGGATTTCTTCATTCGTTTCTTGGGGGCCGCCTCTGAGGCACCAGCAGGAGCCCCACGTTTCCCCGAGGTAACAGGGGGCCGGGAAGCAATAGGCTCGGTGTCGTGAACCTGACCGGCCGGATTAGCTGGGAAAGTAGAAGCCGGAAATGCATAAGAAATAGGCATTGCGGCAACTACCTCTAGAACTTGGACCTCGTCCGAATCACCTTCCTCCTCGTGGGCCGAGGTCTTGCCACGAGCACGAGCCGGGGCGAGATCCGACTTAGGGACGAACTCTTCCGAGTCCGGCTCCCCCATGTCCGGGGTATTCCGGTCCGCAGGCCACGGAAGCGACAAAACTTCGGCATCCTCGTCCTTCTGCTCTGCGAACCTCTGTAAGACAAGAAAAAGGGAAATTAGCGAAAATAGTTACGAAAACAATTGGAAAACAAAGCGTTAGTGGTTAAGCTTACTTCGGGAGGGGGACGCTCACGGGTGAACGGCTTCAATCCCCAAGCCCAGTCCTCAGGCATCTCCGTCTTGAAGATAGCTCGGACACGCTTAAAGATGAGATAGTTGTCCAGCTCCACGGTCGAGACTCGGTTGGGGTCAAGAGGACCGCTCATGTAGCAGAGTTTGTGCGTCCGTTTCTGGAATGGGCAGATTCGGCTACTGATAAAGGTAGCCATCAAATCCTCACCGCGTAACCCGGCGCGGATCAGCTCCTTAAGACGAATCTCAAAAGCCTCGGCCAAGGCGTGACTCTTCCTCGGATTATAAGTCCAATTCACCTTGGAGGGCGTACCAATGGAGAATGCAGGGAGACGAATCTTGTCCTCCGTTCCCGTGTTCTTGACATAGAAGAAGGATTTGTGCCACTTTTTGCACGACTCTAGCCCCGTGACACGAGGAAATACGGACTTCCTCCGAGGTGTAATGGACGCTGCTCCACATTGAGTAAGCAGTTTCTCGGAAGGATGCAGAGACTTGTCGGGGACAACATTAGAACGAATCTGGAAGAACTTTGACCAGACATGCACGGACGGCCATAGGCCGAAGTATCCCTCCGAGGCAGAGATAAAAGCAGAGAGAGAGGCGATGGCATTTGCAGGAAGATGATGCGGCTGAAGGCCGAAGTAGTCGAGAAATTCCCTAGAAAAGTCGCTAAGAGGGAGACCAAAGCCGCGCGAGAAATGCGACATGAAAACTACATACTCGCCCTCCCTAAGATCCGGAGAGGACTCGCTGCCGGGTAAGCGAGACCTCGGCGGGAATCCTCCGAGTCCGGATAAGCCACTCGATCTCGCGGCGAGTAACGGAGGATCCCTGCCACGAGCCTCGCTCGGGCCCAGAGCCAGCATCATCATCCTCTATCAGGGCACCGCTGAAGGAGCTAGACATAGGCTTGCCGGAAAAACCAGTGGAGGAAAGTTTAGAACTACAGGGCCCCGTCGTGATTCTACACAGAAACGGCGGCGGAGCAGCAAAGGAACCACCGCACGAAAACGAAATGGAGACAGAGAAATCTAGAGGAAAGCCTAGGCGACGGGATCGGAAAGAACTCACCGGCGACGATGCCGAAGCTAGCGAACAAGGACGAGGCAGACGGAACAACGCGGCGGAGTCCTCGCCGTCGGAGGTTCAGATGAACGCGTGGCGGCAGAGCTACGAACGGGCGCGGAAGCGAGAGGAAGAAGAAGGGCGCGGGCGAACGAAAAGGGGAAAGTGAATCTCCCAGCGCCGCGCCTCTCTTTATAACCGAGATGCAAGCGAGGTAGTGGGATCGTGGGTGTGGCGGTTGGCCGTGTAGATCGTGTGCACCGCACGACCGCACGTCGTTGAGCGGAACCGCACCAAGGGCCACACGATAGCAAAGAAGGTCACGATCCCCAACGGAAACGGCACACGAGGCGTCGCAGCGCCGGCGGGACAGGCGCAGTAGTAACTGTAGCCTGTCAGTAAATACTGTAGAGGAACAAAAAACTAGAGAACCAATGATGGGAATGACACGTAGGACAAGGCGTACGCGAGAAGATACGATGATACCTCGAACGAGAAAGAAATAACTCGGAAACAATGCGGAACGAGTGTCATGAAACTGATACGGCCCGGCCGAGGTTATCGGCGGGGCTATACCAGCTTCGGGGACTAATGTTGGGGAGGTAACCCCGGATAGGGTAAAGACGGGGAAAGACGAAAGGATGTCCCCCGTCTAGTTTCCGAGTTACAGTCTTAATAGGCCGAATCCTGTAGAAGTCGGCCAAGATAGGAAAGGGCAGGACCCTTATAATGATGGCAAGGCATTACCCGGCTGAGATACTGCGTAAGTCGGCCGGGTTAGCCCGAGTAATCTTGATGCAGGTGAAGGACAAGCCGAGTTACGCGAGGCAGGGCCGAATGATACGAAGCTTGCAGGAGAAGGAGAAGTCTAAAGTCAAACTCTAGCCGCAGGCTAGGGAGAATCTGAACGGAGCCAAGCACTAGGGACAAAGGCGCAGAGAGACAGAGAGGCAGAAGGAGGTCACGGAGGTGACAGTCCTGAAGCCCGAGGCGCACAGGAGGGGCCCTCTGGAACCTTGCCGTCATTAGGGGAGCGACATGGAAAGGGGGGCGCCAAACTACTATATTGGGACAAGCATATTCCTCGAATATGCTTGCCACATCAGCCCTAAAGGAACCCAAGGATCTCCTTTATAAGGGGAGGCTTGGACCCTGAGGAGGGATCGGCTCATTTTTTAGTACCGTTAGGCTGGTAAAGTTCTTTCTTCTTAAACACAGCTCAAGGAGCACTTGTAGCCCAAGGAAGGAGAAATAAGATCTTTATCTTTGCCTTCTGTGTGTAGAATCAACTGCATCTTCCCTCCCCAGATCCCTCTAGCATCCATTGTCCCCATACTTTAGCCTACCCATGGCATCTGTCGTGCCACCACCACGACATTATATCTTGTTGTAATTCCAGATTCAATTGTGGTTTGCACTAGATCTATTTCATTACTTTCATCCATCCATTTGATTATGATGATGTTGTTGATTGCCTCTATGTGTGAGTAGTTCCTTTATTCTTGGGGAGATGGAGAAACCCTGACACTATTATGAATTTGTAATAAATATGATATGATCTTGTGTCCATATGACTTGTCGGTCTATGATTGATTTATGATTTGTGTTTGATCTCTCTCTTTAGATGGTATGTGAAAGTTGACCATATACCATTTGCCCTTTGGGACTAAAGGGAGGGAGAAATCCTTTGGACGTGCTTTGGGATCGTACCCAAAATAGCCCTGTGGAAGATTGGTGTCGTTTCGTGAACGACACGGTCAAAGGAGGAATAAAGAGAGACACCCTAAGCTAATTACAATATCCACGGGGAAGCCCTTAATTGCGGTGGTCTGTATGGGTGAATGCTCTCAGGAATCACAGTGGTTATTTAGACATGACCTCACTCTTGGCTCAACAAAGTGGCTTCCTACGAGCCTTGCAGTGAACATCTTATTATGGAGGTCTCTCCACACATTTCATGACATAAGAAGTATGTTATTTTAAATTATTAATAATGGCAACACCATGATAGAGGAGTATCCTACATACCCGAGGTCGTTTTAGCCCTATTGCATTCACCCACGCTTTCATACGAACTTGCTTTATTTTAATTCTTTTAATTACATTCATGCACACAACCCAAACACTTTTCAGACACTCTTTACTTGAGATCAAAGGCAACTTACAAGTATCCTATGGTAGATAGTAACGAGGGGCATAAAAGCCTTTACCAATAGCTATCTGTGGGTTCGATATCTTTACTTCGAAACTAGCTACAAGCCTACAATTGATCTGTGCACTTGCAGTCATCACTGGCCCCGAAAACTAGTATGTGTTTTGATTCAACAAGAGCTTCATCGCCACCTGAATCCAAGCCCGTAACCGACCACCCACGCTGAATTCTGAGTACTCCACATTAGAACTCCAAGATCTCCTTCACGGTACCAACGACCACAAGCACGCCGACAGGGATCCGATACCCGAAGACAACAAGACCCTGGATCCTAAATCTGAAGACCGAAACCCGATCTTGATGTCCGAAGACCAAATCTGACGCCTTTCTCCTTCTTGGATCCGAAGGCCAGTCTCGCCGAGCCCGGACCCCCGTCGAACCCTCAGACCCCAAGACCTTCGACACCAATGTCCGATCCCCTTTCCAAGCCCTATTTTATAAAATGCAATATAAACTTGTGCATCTTAAATTTTTCATGAATGCATTCATACTTGGTCATTTGGGGGTATTTTGTTGACTCACCTAATAATTAAATATGGAGACCATATTCGGGAAAAATCTAGCCTTATATTGCCTCCATTTAAATTTGTGTAGAGAACTGATGCCTTGTTTTGTCTTGTTAAGCCAACATTTAAATTGCAGGGTATCTAAACAACATGAACCCAATAATAAATTGTCGTGACCCTGGTTCCATTTAATATTGTCTAATTACATCATATCTTTTCCATGTCATGCATCATGCCCGATCTTCTATCATAGTATTAAATAGTGCATCTAATGTTTCTTCTAGTGCTTTGCATCTTCATGGGTTAGGCCGATGAGTTGATGCGAATGTCGACCCGATCTTCGATTGAACCTTCGGCAGTGTTTCCTAGGTGACCAATCTCCCCCTTTCTACATATTTTGTCTTTATAATCTTTACCTCCTACTGTTGATCTATTGATATCTGTGTTGTGATGTTTTAGTTTCCGTACAAGTTATATTCATTGCAGCCCTATATTGCCTTGGACGTCTCCTATTACCTGTTGTTTGGTAGATAGTCAGTCTTGCGAGTCGTAGATGCTTGCTCAAGTGTTGCTTCACGTTGTCGATGTTCCATAGTTGTTGAAGGAATACCTCATGCTTAATGTTAGAGATGATCATGGATTTAATTACCACTTAATATTAAAATACTGGGAATAGTTATAACTCATGCATAGACACGCTATGGGCAATAGATGTTATTTGGTTTTTAACCGCTCACTGGTGTCCCGTAGGATCCCGAGTACTTGATACATGTTCCTTGACTATCGCACTATCCGCATGTGGGACCATGAATCCCCTTAGCCAGAGCTTGAATCGTATTTTTTTCTTGGGTCCACAAATTAGTTTGGGGCTTTACTACTATCCTGTACTTATGACATGCTTTTTCTCTTTATTTACTACTGTTGCTCGAGGAGCATTTAATACTGTACTGTTTAGGTAAGTAAAATGTTTTCATGGTATCGAAAAGCTCAGTCACACTTTCGGGTTTCCAGTCGCTTACAGCCATTCACAAAAACCTCTCGGTCCATCTTGGAGCCGGCCAACTTCGTCATGGGTAGCTTAGTGGGGTGGCCTCCTGAAATGTTTTATGATCTTTTGATTGCTTTGTCGTGTTGCCTCGTTGGGTTTTCATTTCTTTTTTCCGAGGTTGATCGTGCATGTTTTGCTATTTATGCCCCCCTACAGGGTAAATCTTTCTTAAAGTCGTGTCCGCGGTTATGGACAACTTGGAGCACAGTATCTCGATCATATATAACTATAACTAAAGTAGTGCTATAAATTTGACTTTGACCTGTCTAGTAATCAATTTCACTACAATGGAATGAGTAATTAAAAGTGCCAGCAACTACTGGATTTGGGATGTCTCATGCTACATCTGTATCTGATTATTAAGTATTGCAACTACAATGGAATGGTTAACTAAAACTGCCCACTTCTTATGATATCAGGATGACTCATGCTCACCATACCTGACTAGTAATCGCTGCAACTATAACAAAATGAATAAAATTGCCAACTGTTTGATTTTCCTCACCATGACTTCTTCGTTTGGTCTCGAAGGGGAATACCAGGATGGGTATGTTTGGCATTATTATTAGGTTGGTTCCGAATAGGACTTTTTTATCCCTCTCTAATAGCCAATAGTTGTATCGAGTCTCTATAGGTTGTTTAGTGCATGTCGCGCTACCGCTTTAGTCCATCATACCTATGTAGGCGAGAGTCGTCGAATTGTAAGTCTCGCGGTGTACTGGCCTCAGTACTGATCGCTCTCTTTTTTTCCTTTGCCCTCTATCAGCACCCCTTTTGTTTAGAAGGTTTGAGATCGATGTTGTTAGCGGGGTTACTCTTCCGGCTTGGTCTAGGCAGGGTTATGGACGCCATTGGTTATCCTTCATGGCTCTTAGCCCAATTTGTTTCTTATTTGTACTCGGATGTTGTAGTGTTTTGGAGGTGATTTGGATATTTGTATTGTATATCTATATTCTTGACTCATCGAGTCGTATTGTATATATTTGATATGTGGGTTCCATCATGGACTAATGTGTAATGGTATTACTTCATTTTCCACACGCACGAAAGTTCCTGGTGGGCACCTTTGAATCATTTTTATGCGGGTTTGGCGGGAATCGCTAAAACTTGCATAGGGCCGATCTGAGGGTGTTACACTATTATTCTTTATCACTTTGTCACTCGAGGGCGAGTAACATCTAAGCTTGGGGATGTGGATAGCTCTAGATAATTACACTTTTTACCAAGGATCTCCCACTTGTTTTCACTTTGTTTCGTTGGTTTTTACCTTTCACCTAACACTAATATCGCAAAACAACAAAACCTTGTTTTATAATGTGACTTTCATGTACTAGATACTTTCAGAATTATCCGAGCGCATTTATGAGCTGATTACACCAAATCAAGCAAATATCCAATTGAAGGAATTCCGATTCGAGGCCTCTAGAAGACTTAACGACCATCAGTACGGGCGCACCTAGCCCGTACCGTTTGACCGCACCACACGTTGTCGCCTCCATTATATTAATACAAGCACTTATCGTGAAGGCAATAAGGATGAACACACACAACCGCCACAAACAAAACCAGAATAGAGGAAGACCAGATCTTAAAGAGAAGAAGACTCCCATCCATTCTCCCCAAGATCTCCAACCTCTAGATCATTCATTCCTCCATAAATCCCCCTTGTACTGAGAGAGATAAACACTTGTAAGATTAGAGTTTTAACCTCTGTTCATACTTTAGCTTGTATTTGATTTGATCTTCAACCTTATTGTGGCATGCTATGGTAATATCAAGATGAATTCTATTTACAACATGATTATATTAGTATGCTATTCTCCTATCATGTGCGAGTAAATCCCCATAAGCACGGGAGATGTAGGGAATTGGTGAGATGTGACGTGTCTATTATATTTTTCATCCATTTGTCATTATCGTTGTGATTGTTCTGTGTGAAAAAGATTATCTGTGTGTGACTAATTCTTATTGTCTAATTTAAGGGCCAATGCAACATGATCTTGAGATCTCATAGATATGTATTTGTTTGCTAGTGAATCGGCGACCCCCGAGTGACACGACCGATATAAAAGAGGAGCTAGTATAACTCGAGGATAAACGATGAACTATTAAGTTTAAAACCTTGATCTGGTATCACGATCTTAATTAATGTGCTAACCATCATGGCTTTGGTATAAGGCACAACGATCATTGGAATCAGGAGAATCTACCAAGAGGATTCATGATTATCACACGGTGTGTTCGCCTACTTGCATACTAATAAGAAGTATTATAATCACCTAATATCATTTGTTCCATTTGGCACATTCACTATCACCATGAACCGTATCTCTACGCGCGTAGTCTTTCATATGCAGCAAAATCCAAACAACCTTCATTCTATTTACTTTTATGTTCTTTACTTTCAATACCGTTCAATACTCAAATCTCATTCATTCAGACTCACTCATTTCCATCTCAATTCTTGCAATCAATTCACAAAAGATTAGTGACACCTTGAGTGCGACAGAAACACCACAGTTAAACACTTCTCTAAGCTCCTTATTGGTATCGATATTAAAACTAGAAATAATACTTCCATGAAAACGTGCTCTCACGAACCTATGCACTTGCAGGCCATCACAAGCACCTTCCAAAGGATCTCAGAGGCAGTTATAGCTTTCTCTCTCATAATGACCTCCTTTTCCAGAGAAATCATCTCCTTCTGGGAGACATAACCGAACGTACATAGTCAATATCATGGAGCCAAAGAAAGTATAAGACGATATACCTTCAAACAAACCATTGACATCCTCCTCCAGACTTGGCCTAACATTGGCTCGGAACTCCTAAAGAGTATCAAATGCAAGATAGTCCCCAACAGCCTAAGCACTAGGCATCGTAGGATTAGAGCAAGATACTCCTTCCACCATGACTCTAGTATGCCACATGTAATAAGTATTAGCCAAGGTTTCAACCTAGGAGCTTTGCGTCCAATGGATATTAGCTTGTTAATCGTGGCCTTTTCATTATGACCTAGAAGAGAGTTTCCTATTCATTCGACGACAACTTATCAAGGGTCACCTTTTGCTTGAGAAGATTTAAGGAAACTAAACATAGGCATTGAAAGTAGGTCATAAATACAAACATAGATAATAGAGATACATCGAATATAAGGACTGAATGTAACCTTGGAGGCAGTTTGGTGCTACTTGGTTGCCATGGCTCACTTCTTTTCCCCCAAGGTGATAGAATGAGCACACGCAACTAGAATAGGATGTGCTTCCCCAACTTCAAGAACCTCTTGAGTTTAGCCATCCAGACAGATAGTGGAGGGAATGTTTAGCGATGCAGCGGACCGGTGTCAAGAATATAAAGAAGCGTGGTGTCAACACCCGGATTTTTAATCACAGATGCCTATTATGCCATGCATCGCAATCCCAGGATTACCAATTTTGCGAGACATAACAGATTGGATATCACAGTACATCATCCATTAAAAACCATACATGAGGTCTTACACAAATAAGGATCTCATGATCCAGTTCTTAATACAATTCAAGCAGCGGAAAAAAAACGTAATAGTAATGATAGCGTAGGTGAAGCTCCATCTTCAGGGTCATAGGCAATGCTGACGATGGGAGATGATCCTACTTGTCGTAACCTTCCTGTTGTCCTTTTTCCTGATACTCCTCTTTATAGTCTGGCCACGGGAATAGCCAGGGACAAAGCCATGAGTACTCTTTAAATACTCGCAAACTAATACTAACAAGTGAAGTGGTTTTGGAATAGGAAGTACTAAGCTCTAGGGTTGTTTTGCAAAAAGCCAGATTTACCTCTACTAAGTTCAGAAGCAAAGAAAGCTAGTTGAAAGTTTTATAACACCTAAGTGGGAACTTGAATTTCATGTCACAACTCTGTTGTGGTCAAGTCAAAGTCACAAATCAATTCATAAGTCATTTTGAGAACATCTGACGACGGAACAGTATGGCTGTCACATCCCAAGATTTTCCAAATCTTGTAATGTGAAAAATAAAATAAACAAAATAAATTATTGTTGAATTTTAGGGTGAAAAGAAACTTTTGTTTCTAAATGGAAACTTAAAATCCCATCTTGAACAAACTCTGGTAAAAGTTTGAATCCAACAAAAATCCAAATCAAGAGAAATGCATTCTTCATAAATGCATCTAGAAATTTAAACACTTGGAAAATAAATCCTAAACCCTAAATGGAATAAAAATCATTTCCAAGTTATCTCCAAGCCTATGGATTTAATCCATATAAAAATTTGTCAACAAACATTTACAACAGATCAAGAAAGACAAATAGAAATATATTAAAACCATATAAATTGGTTTCACTTAAATTGGAACCATAAATAAAATCTTATGAATTTAATAAGATAAGGAAATTAAATTTCCAAAGCTAATAAAGAACCTATCTAAAAATCCATACCAAATGGAGAGCAAATAATCCTAAAGATATTAAAAAGGTTAAATAAATATCAAATAAAATTTTACAAATTGGAATCACCAAGTTTGGATCTATAAATAAAAAGATATGGATTTTATAAGATAAGGAAAGAATTATTAAATAAAGAATATTTAAAGACCAAATTAAATCTTGGCAAAGACCATAAGCAAATGGAATAAGATATAATCCAAATCCAAATAAAACATAAGGATAAAGAATTTTCCAAAATAAAATAAAATGGCATGAACCAAATTGAATAAAGACAAAATCCCTATTAAGAAATGGTTAATTAAATCATGGGAAAAGATATTTGGAATTTACCCAAGTGGAATAAAAGTGAATCAATTGACCTAGATAAGATCAAAGAAAACTTCGAAATAAAATTTAGGGAATTAAACTATATTTAATTCCATTGGAATTAAAACAAATACCTAATTCAAATGATTTATGAGTCATATTAAATACTTTCCAAATAATTCAAGATGAATTATTTGACACCCTATTAAACTAAAAAACTACTGAAAAGATTTGGAAAGTTTTTAGAAAATTAAATGGTGTTTGAAATTATTATTAAATCTTATTTGATTTAAAACAAGGGCCTTTTTGAATAATTAAAAAGACCCCAAAGAGAATAAAGTTTTATTCAAAAATTGACTTCATATTATATTACTAATCAATATTTAAACCTACACAAATTTTGGTTGAAGTTGGAATTCAAATTTATGATTGAATTGTTTGATCAAAATCAAAATAGAATAAAAGAAATGGAAAAAGAAACAGGAAAAAAAAAGGAACAGACTCAGCCCAGCCCATTAAGCCCAGTCCAGCCCACCTCTCCCTCTCACCCGAGCGAAACGTTTTTTCACCGCGGAACTCACCCACTCCGCCACTGATCGCCTGGACCCACTCCCCCTCTCTCCCTCACGCTGACAACGGACCCCACCGCCAACTCATCTTCGTCCTCACCCGCGCGAAGACCCCGCCCCTCACCTCGTCGGCCGTTGCATACGTTTAAAGCCCGGTTTAATTCACGTTAATCACGCCAGTAAACAGCCCCGCGACCTTGCCCTCTTAATCGCCTCCCTCCCCTCTCCATTTCCCCCAGTCGTCGCCCCACCGGAGCCCCCAGGCTGTCCCAATTTCCCCCTGCACCGCCCTCTGCTCCGGCGAGCTCCACCAGCGATTCCGGCAGCCCCTCGCCGCCCCTTGCCTCCTCGACCACGCTCACATGATCCCCACCTCCTGGCGAACCTCCCCGTAGTGCCAGCTCGTCCCCGCGCGCCCCAGAACCTCGGCAACGACGATGACCACCACCGCCACCGTCTGCTTTCTCTCCGGCGAAGCCTCTGGTAAGAATCTGATCGCCCCTCTCCTTCTCTTTCACGCACGCATCCTTGCCACGTCCTTGCGCATCTGACCGTGTCTTCCACTCGTCTCAGCACGCTCTGTAGCTTCGCCACCAACGACGTCTGAGCGAGACCGACGCCGTCACTGACTCCGGCGAGGAATTCCGACAAACTACAAACGCGTTGAGCTTCAGCATCACTCCACGAACTCGGTGAGCACCTCCTTTCGCCCTCTCGCATCCTATAGCATAGTCACTGCCACCGTCTGACCACACCGCCACCACCTGCCGCCGCCAGCGCCGCCCATCTCTGGCAAGCATGCTAAGCACCGTCAGATCTCGATCGCACGGTTAGGATAGGTAACTTAAACGAAAGGGTACGGGTGTCTCTGCACTGCTCGATCTAACTTAGATCCAACGCAACAGAGAGCGTGATCCAGACGAACCGGTACCAGCGAATAGCATCAAGACACGTGACCCTGTCCGTTTGATTTAAAACAGAATTGATCTATTAGATGTTCTAATTTGAAAAATTCATAACTTTCAAACCACACGTCCAAATTTTGCAAATTTTATATCAATGGAATCAGCAAGACAAGTACTTTCTGACCATGCACTTTGTTTAGTAAAATGCTTCTGTTAAATTGATTGTTTTTGTAGAAACTTATGTAAGCATGTTTAGGATATAAAAATTGTTCTAAAATGATTTTTGAGATAAAACCTTTGGCAAATGGATTGTTTTGAACCTACTGACCATAGAAAGCAATTTGTGGTTTAAAAAATGTATTTGGTGAAGCAAAAGAATGAATCTTTGATTTAAACCATCCTAGTCAAATAAAAATATGGTTTATTTGTTAAAAATGCTTTTTGAAGAAAACCTTTTGAGAAATGTTTTGTAATAAACCCTCTGACCCTAAACACAAGGTTTTATGGTTTGAAAACATATTTTGTGAACCCTATAGATTGTTGCCTTATTAAAAACATTTCTTCACCACATAAAATAATACTTTTGTTTAAAAATGGTTTATAGGTAGAATCTTTTGCAAATAGTTTTGCCTCTTTATAAAGTGACCAATAAGTGTTTTAGAAAGTTTAAAACCTATTATAAACCACTTTTGTAAATAAAACAAAGTTTGTCATGCTTGCATGCATCATTTTGTTACTATTATTTTATGTGATGTTGCTTGAATGGTAGATTGAAAATATTGCTTGCTTGATTGAATTGTAGTGATTTGAAGAGTGTGAACATTGCAAAGATCAAAGAGTGAACTTATACTCTCTACCAAAAAGGCAAGTGATGCTTCATACTTTTGTCCCATTACTTTCACTATGCATTAGTGATATTTCTAAAGTAGGACTTGCATGGAATTCTTGCTAAGTGTAAACTATGCCATGGGAAATCCTAGTAGATGAAACCTTAGTAGAAATTTCCTAAGTTAAGATTCCTATTACTATCATGCTTAGCTTAGCTAATAGAAAACAAGGGTGGAATATATATTCATGCTATGGAAAAATTTCTAAGTCTGAGGACTTGTGTTTTGTTTAATAAAACAACTAAGTGAATGAATCACCTGGGTGGAATGGAAGGAATGGTTTGTGTTGAGTGGTTACACAAGGCCAGGGGACGGGTGAACCTTGTGTATCACACTTGTGGAATGCCACCCAGGAACAAAGAGATTTGAGATGTCAAATGTTGAGAAGCTTCAAGTGCAGCCACTTGGCATTATGGGCTCTGCCTGGATCATATAGGTTGCAATAACTTAGCCAAACGGACAGTTGGTGGTAGGGGATGATAGGTTGGAACGCGTCCATTCTGGTCTAAGGGAAGGCTTCTGAAAGATCTTGTCTTGGTGAAACCAAGTCTTGTGGGGAAAGTGCACCACCTCTGCAGAGTGTAAAATCTAAGTACTTAGCCATGTCCCTGGAAAAGGACAAGTTGAGCATCAAGACATGGAAGCTATCAAGAATCTCCTCATCCCAATTTCTAAGTTAAAATCTTGTGGGTGAACAAGGGATTGAAGGATCACCAATTTCTATTGGGAGATGCCTTGGGAAAGTTTTTGTCAAGCAAAAACTTAGAGTTTTCAAATGATAAGGAAAATCTATTTTGAGCAAAGCAAGCCTAAGCTCCACTTAGCCAAATGCATATAGATGATAGACTCCACTATACTACCATAGTTTCACTTGCCAATACAATTCAAATGTATTGACCCTTGTGGCTGTAACTTATTATGTTGCAGGTTTGATTGATGTTAGTGAAGTAATGATTAGGATTACAAGTATACAACCAGCATGTCTGCCTGTGGCACTTTGAAGATGAAGGACCCCATGCTATTGTTATATTCTGCTGCATTGTAATGAGATAGCCAAATGAGCTATGTAATATGTAATAAATTATGTTATTCCTGGTTATAAAGTTGTATTATGACCTTTGTTTCTTGATATTACATCTTAACTGTGGATGCTAGCTATTGATCCAGGGACTAGCATTGTAAACACAGGGATCTCTACCTTATTAAAGGTTGGGAACCTTACAATGGCCACTCCAACTGTCTATAACCGCGGACGCGGCTATTCGAATAGTTTGACACTTTGCAGAGATTGTACACTTTCACCACAACATTTGATACATCCGTCAGGAACAATCCTGAATTCACCATACTCAGTATGCGGATAATCAATCCTAACTTTTCAATTACACGCCCTAGTATATGCACCTCTCCTGTGAGTTTGGCCTCCCAACCATGACCAACTGTCATCTTGGGTACTGCACAGGTGGACAATCTTCACAAGGTAGCGTCATCTCAAACCTTGGCCGCAAGGGAACCCATACTAAGGTATATAAATTTCCAGTCAAGCCCTACCCAAATTTCGGGTATTGTGGTTATACGGTAAAATTGGAATGGTATCGCATCCAGACAACCATCAGTTTTGTAAAAGGGCTAAGGCTCATGCCTTAACATTTTCGTCATCAAAATCATCTGGTGTTCAAGAACACATGTCAAAACATTTCAATAGAATGACTCATCATTCTAAGGTTTTCATAACCATTTTCACCAAGTATTCCCATCTAAAGTTGATCAAGTTTTATGCTTAGCACTAGCATCTACAAGTGGGGGTAAATACTACTGAGGGGTGGTAAACAATTGGATCCTATCTAAGTTCAATCTCATGCCTCAGGATGACATCAAGATTTATCTAACTTAGGCCAAGTTTTATGCTCTTTATGCTACCTTTAAATATCTTTCTGAAATCTACAAGTCACTAAGTAAACTCTAAGAGAAAGCTTTAATCAAGAAATAAGGTACTAAGCTTGCAAGTAAAACTATGATAGTGTGTCAAGTGGGTATAATCACATATGCTTAAGGCATATAGTTGGCATAGTAACAAGCAAGTAGTAGCTTGCTAAGATGCAAGTGTGAGCTTGCTCAGTTAATAGCTTGTTAATTCAACTAGTAGTATTAGGCTTGCCTTGTGCAGAGCAGTGGTTGAAGTTCTCCTCGGCTTCTTCCTCGTAGTATCCTCCTTCCTCCTCGTATCCTTGGTCGGTACTAGCGTCTATAAATAAATACGAGGTACACAATCACCACACAATTCGTAACTACTATATTTAGCACACAAAGGTTCACACTAGATGATTTAGCATCATCACTAACATTACAAGATTAAAGCACTTGTCTCATTTATTTTATTTTAGAAAAGTAATTTCTACTCATTGAAAAACTACTTAAGATTTAATATTCTCCAACTCAAACATAGGATCATGTTGACACATGTCATTACCACATATTTCAGTACATGGTAATGTGATTTAAAGTGGTGTCACAATTTAATAAGGTTTAACCTTTTATTTTAATTAATTAAAGTGACTAGAAATGCCTATGTGGCATTCTTTTATTACTTGATCATTATTTCTGTAAGTAAACCTATATATTTTTATATATTCTGAAAGGTATGGTTAAATGTGATTTTTGAGAGTTGGAATCAACTCAAAAGCTCTTATGTTGAATTTTGAAAAATGTTTGAATGCAGAAAAACTTCTGCCTTGTTATTTTTACCATGACTGATCTACAAATCTAAATGGTTTGAATCCAACGGGCTTGGATTAAGCATTTCAGTACCTTTCTAACAAAATTGGTTTCATGCATTTTGGTTCAGTGAATCGAGCTGGGTTGATTTTTGAATCTAGGTACAGAACTGGGTTTGAAATTAAATGAATAAATCTAAATTTGAATTAGTGGGTCGCGCGGGATGTTTTAACTGGGCCGGCCCACTATGCACAGCGCACGTGGGCTGGTTAAGTGAGCGACCCCACTCGTCAGTGAGACAACGAGGGGCGAAGCGGTATGGGGCGATTAGGATCGTAGGATCTAACTCTAATCGAACGGCTCTGGTTCATCGTTCACGTCGGGCAACGCCGGCGGGACAGAACCCTAGCGTGGCTAGTGGGGGTCATGGGAGGCTCACCGGGGCTCAGGCGATGGTCGACTACGGGGGCGAACGACGAAGTCGACGACGACGATCCTCCTGGTACCGGCAGCTTCTCCTGGGGCGGTTCCAATCGACGGCGCCTCTCCTCCTCTACAGCGGCAAACTCCGGTGAAATTCCAGCCACCTAGTGCTCGCCTTGCTCCGGGAGTGAGTGGGTGTGATCAGTGAGAGGTGGGGAGTGAACTGGTGTGAAGAAAACGAGCGGGGGAGGCCTCCTTTTATAGTGGCTGAAGGGGACCGAATGGCGCGGGTGGAGCTCATCGGTGTCGACGACACAGAGTGCTACTGGCATGGGCGACGATAGGGGCGGTGCTATGCTCCCTGGAGAAGCTCAACAGCGTGGTCTTGCGGCGTGGGGCGGTGCTGAACGGTCGGAACGTTGCAGCGCTCTGGGCGGGTCCGATGGCAATTTTAATGGCGCACATCGTGTGTGGTCCGCGTGGCGACAAACGGGGTTGTCTGGCAGGGTGCTAGGATGCTGGCGAGCACGTCTGCAAGCGGCGAGGGCGGCGCGCGGTCTGTGGTCTGATGTTACTGACGGCGCACTGGCGCGCTCTCGGCTCGCATGCAGAGAGACTGGACGCGTGCTTGGCGGGTGGTCCAGTGGCTGGCTGCGCTCGGGGCTTGGCCAGAGAGTGGTGGTGGACGGTGCTGCATGTCCTAGACAAGGTTGGCGAGGCTAGTGCTGCCTCTAGCTCGTTGGCGACATGGGGGTGACAATGAGGCTCTCAGCATGGTCACCATTAATGGCTAGGCTTTCTCATAGTGGTGCTAAAGCTAGTTAGATTACTTTGATCATCTACTGAGAGTGTAGAGTGAGCTATAGAGGGAGAAAGTTAGGCACTGATCACTGCTCACTATAGTTTTTTGTGTTTGTTTGTTTGCTGATTACAAGGTGTTTGATGAAATGGCCGAAAGAAATTCAAATTTGAATTTTGGATTCAAACTTGGTGGGTTTTCTAGGCACATACTAGGGAGTATCTGGTTAGTTGGATTGGTCAAGGGGCACTGGTTTGGTTGGGTTTTGAAAATGTGTGATCTTCACATATGTTAAAGATTCAATTTTGAATTTTCCTTTGAATGGGTTTGTCAAATGTTTCTGCAAATTTGAAAGGTGGGCTTTGATTCACTTTTACTTGGTCTAGCAAGGGGTGAAAATAATTGGAAAAGTTTCTGTTTGAAATCTTGGACTAGAAACACCCAAAGTGGCCTAGTGAGCAAGATTGGCAAAAATGACCATTTGCCTTATTTAATTTTTTTCTTGATTTATTTCTGCTTGGAAATGTTTTAGATGATGTTATATTCATATTTGAACCATTCCTTACTATTTAGTTGAATCACACAAGTCCATTCATGCATTCATCAAATCATCACATACACACATGCATTCATTTGGTTTTTATTTAATCAAAGTTTTTGTTAACCCTAATTTTAGTGATTAGAGTTTGATGATCATTGTTTCATATTTTTGGGATGTTACAAGTGGAGATTCATACCTTGGCCATATTCTACATGTGATCTTCACGGAAAAAGCCAACGACTATTAGGAGATGCCCCAAGGCATGAACCACACTTCAAGACAGTTTTTGAGAAGACCTCCTCCTAGGGCCATGAACTAACTTGCAAATTTCAATACATGAAGGTTACTTACAAGAGAGAGTTGGCCTTATCAAAACTCTTTGTGGAACCCTTATCGATTCATTCCTGGAGGGGATCCTATCCAAAGGCATGAACCCAAACGAGTCTTTCCTTTCCCTTAGCTTACTAAGGTAGCACAGAAGGACTTCATTGATGACACAAGCCAAGGTTAAGTCGACATTTCTACGATCTATGGCTCCTAGTAGCTACGAAATTAGGCCTCTTATCTTGGCTTGGTCGACCACTCGGATGAGGTTATGGTTGGCGCATCCTCAAAGGGAGGGATTCCCTTCATGCCACCTGTGATGACCCACCGGGAGATCTATGATGTATTGCCAAGATCAACATGCTAGGATACGAAGGAACCCATCAACCTTGTTCTGCCAAAGGTGAAGGATACAAGTCGAAAGAATCTTGGATCAACGGATGAAACCAGAATTTCTCCAAAACAAAGAAATATTGCAAAAGCTCCCTTGAGGGCATGGTGGCCCTCGCACGAGTGTGCAAATGCGCTAATACCTTCGATATGGATGACATATGTAGTATATATTGTTTTTCCCTGAAATACCTTGCTAGGTTTATAGAATCCTTGGGAAGAATCTACTTGGTATAAGATTACTTTGAACAAGACCTTGTGAACTTGTAACTTTTTTTACCGGACCAGAACAGACTTTTTGTGGGTTTTATCTATGGTTGGAAATAGGCCATGACCGATATTTCACTTGCAGTTACGCACACACAAATGGGATACGAAAGATAATGATAAGTGCTAAATGAATAAAAACATAATAGAGATTCGGTGATATTTGTGGGCGGGTGTGTCCTAACAACATCATAGCCTACTAGCGCAGCATTATGGACACATTGTCCAACCAATATCCTTCCGACTAGCGTGGGGCTCTAGCTGATATTAAGATAAAAATACCAAAACATTAAGATCTATGATGTCACTGTTTCCCCTTCAAGATCTCCTCTAGCTACTATACTCCCCTTACTTTCACCGGGTTTCACTTCATAGCCATCAGATCTCCTCTCCTCTCTCTGCTCTTTACCTTCATCGAGCTCTGGAGTCTTGGGTCCATGAAAAGTCCCAGGATCCAAGCAACACACTAGAGAAAAATAAATGAATCTTGATTACTTCAAATAAGAATCTTTTGCACTGCCTGCATGAACTTATTTGTAAAGGTCATTTTTATTTGTATGATTAAATATAAACTTGCAACATCTATTTTAAGACCAAGGGAGTATTAGTAGAAATCACATGTATCGCAACACAGCTGGAGCCGTACGTCGCCGAAAAGGTAGCAGCAGGCAGAGCCTATGAAGAGGCGACACATTTCACGTACGGTCCGGTACTTCGTACCACACTGACTGTTACGTACAGGAGTCGTCACGAAAACACTCGTGTGTGCCCACGACAGCAACTTCGATCGCTGATCGCCCGTCCTGTCAGCCCGGGCCGACCATGCTAGAACTAGGAGATGGCGGACAAACTAATGCAACTAGCCACGTACGGAAGATAGGGCCTAAGCGGAAAAAAGATACCCTGGAGGAGCATGGATGGATGGATCGGTGAGAGCGAGCGCGAGATGGAATTTTTCCCGTGCAGCTGTCGCCCCAGCCGTGGAGGTCGGCTTCGATTTGGTATTTTGGTGGATCCACAAGCTGCAAGCACCAGAGTTTTAATTAGATCAATGTTGTTTTATTGCCTAGCTAGATGTTGCCCAGTTTGTCCTCCACAAAAACGATGCAAGATATATCGCTATGGTGTCCGGTCATTGTTGGTATTTTGTCCTTTTTCTCATTATTAGAACGTGTAACACAACACGTAGAGAATATATATGTTGGAAACACTCTAGGATACATAGGTGTCTACTTTCCTAAATTAATTGAAACTTAAAAGGATCAAAAAGAAGAAGGCAGATTGGGGAGAACTTTAGGCCATCGCTTGACCGGTCTCCGTAGTGTCTTCGAGTTCTTCGCCTCTGGTGTAGGGGCGTCGGCAGCGATAAGAATAAAGATCATTCAGCCCGCCCTAGATCGATGTTTTTCCCAGGAGGAGTGCCGGTGGGCTAGAGTTTGGATTCGATTATTGGGCATTAGGCTTGGCGTGATAAGTGTTTGTCTATGGTGGATGGGCCATCGGTCCAATGGCAAGGAGCGCAGTGGTGCTCCTGTCGGCGCGAGTTCGAAACCCACTTGAAGCAATTTAATTGTGTGTTTTCTTGCAGCCCCACACTCCCCTTAAATACAAAACCGCATGAGTCATCCTGCTGTTGGTACTCGTTTTTAGTGTCTGTCTATGACAGTGTAGCTCAGTGGACGGGATGTTGTGTTACGACGCATTGATGTCCTCAAGTTCCGCCTCCGTCTAATGAAGGTTAGTCAGGTATGACTTCGCTAGAGAACTTGCAAGTTTAATGTCCCCCATCTCCATCTGGTCGGAGATGGGATTTGTTAAGAATATAATAGACGTCTAGCCTTTTCCATCAGTTCGGGCTTTTGGTCTAGATGGCTAGTGCATGCAATTCAATATGGTATCAGAGCCAAGAGGTCTCAAGTTCAAGACCTTGCTCGCGCAGTTTATAAAAAATATTCTGCGGCCTACACCGAACCCACGCTAAGGACTAAAAATAGCCTAGACGTGAGGGGGTGTTAAGAATATAATACACGCATAGCCCTTTCCATCAGTTCGGACTTTTGGTCTAGATAGCTAGTGCATGCAATTTAATAGGATTATCATTTGACCATTATTGGTACTAGCTTCTCCGGTACGGCGATCTTTTGAGATCATGGTCGCCGGCATCTTCTATTTTACATCAACAACTTCCCGGGCACTGCTTCCACAAGCGTCTGGAATTTTTCAATCCGAATTTGCTACGCCGGAGCCGTCAAGGGATACAGGAAGAACATGGTGCTGAATTTTTTGAGGACCTATGTTTTATTTCTTCTTATAAAGATTTTCTTGTGATGACGGGTTACAGATAATATATGTTCTTAGGCCTTTTCCCCTAAAATGAACCAAATGGTGGTGTCAAGAATCAAAGAAGAGATGATGTTGTGGGCTAAGGCCAGAGCCAAAGCGTTTAGTAATGTAATACCGCGAAAGTAATTGTTTCTTCCTTAACCTTTTGGCTTGACGTTGGGTCTGTAACAAACTTAAGACTTCTCTCTCTGTTAATGAAAATGGCAAGCCTTTTGCCTCATTTCAAAAAAAAATGAACCAAATATTGGACAATAGAGTTTCACTGGGTCCACTTGTAAGTGACTCGTCAATGAGACGCGGGTTTCTCACATCCAATACGTAGGCGTACCTGCACTGGCCTCCCTCTCGATGGAGAGGGCATCAACAAGGGTTTCTGTCGCGTCATGCATGGGGCATCGTCTGGGGTAGCAGTCGTTGGGAGTCGTCGTTTTCGATGGCTCCGCCCGGCGCATGGCTCGTACGGTGGTGGCGCATCCGACAGGCGCGTGCCGCCGTGCGCGCGCACAGTACACCCGGCGTCGTCGTCAGGGACAGGGGCTGCGTGCAGGTCCGGCCGGGTGGATCGATGCGCGCATCCGGCAGCCACACGTGCCGCTGCCTTCTAAAATCTCTACAACCCCAACCCCAACCCCAAGGATCGGCCGGTTTGATCAGGGTCTCAACCCAAGGAGTGGCATATAGTATGTATTATTGCACATTAAAAATCCATCCATCTCTCCTCATTCCTCTTCCCCCCCTGGCGGATCGACCGGCGAATCATCAATGCTGCCAAGCGAGAGTCCGGCCAGCAATCGGTCCCGCGCCTTGATTTGTACCGATCTTCGTCTGGACGCATGTAATTAAAGGCATCAGATGCAATAGTATACGTACGTGCATTTGGCTCTAGGCAAGAGAGGAACAATGTACCTCGCTGTACGTAGCCTGATCAGAGTCGACAAAAACCAGACACGAACAAAAGCCGTTTGTAATGTACTCCCTCCGTTTTAAAATATAAGATGTTTTAGCTTTGTGAAGCAAATGTATCTAGACTAATTTTAATACATAGGTTCACTTATGTTTGGGATGAATCTACATACTAAAACAAGTCTAGATACATTCTCTCTATAAATCTAAAACATCTTATATTTCGAAACGGAGGAAGTACTACTGTACGTCTACTTATGAAGCCATGAATTATACTACGGATCGAGTACTATATGGTTATTCATATGGAACAAATGAATCAGTCGAAGAGGGAGATATAGATAGCACAAGCAGCAGCAGCAGCAGCAGCAGCAGCAGCAGCAGCAGCAGAGTATGGGGGCTCATCGAACGAGCTTGCGATAAGCAGACAGACACGCCAGGAATTCCAGATTGCGATCGTAAGCTGTGGCCTAGCTAGCTGCCTTGCATTGCCTTGACCCACCATGGCACCATTGGCACTGCACTGATTGGAGGCCCCGCGGATTTATATATCCACGGGCTCACTCATGTTTAGTCAGATCTAATCGCGTCTTAATCGCACGCAGAGATCTCTAAAAGCTGACGATGTGCCGTGAAAAGTTGGTGGTCTACAGTACAGGAGGAAATCATCAGGCAACGGAGAAAGATCTTTCGAGGCTAAACCCCGGCCGCATTATCTGGCAACAAGGACTAGACGATGATGCGTGGGCCTACCTCGGGCACCAACGTACACAGACATGCACAGTTGATTGATGTTCGCCCGATTTGGACCCAGGCAAGGGCAAACATGAGTTGGCATCTTCACACAAATATATATACGGAGGTGGTCGCTCTCGCAAACACTACAACTTTTACATGTCAAGGCGGCAGTTGATCGACTCACTTCTGAACTCTTCATGTTAATTGTCTTCTTTCCACCTTATTAATAATGAGTAGAAAAATCGAAAAGGGGAAAACATTGGCCTGAAGCATATAACATGCAGATGGGAAGTCCTTGTTCAGTGCATCGAGTGATGCAGATGGCACCCGTAGGGTATGGATATAGATACGGTAGAGCCAACACATACTCATATATGTCGCCTCCGATTTTACCCTTCACATGTACCCATACCCGTCACCCGGCAGGGTAAATGTGTAAAACACATCAAACTGAGGAAAACATAACCGTAAAATAACAAGATATGACCATAATTTGTAAACAATAACATGTACTTATAAACAATGGCATATTAATAAACAACAACCCTTTTCCATTAACAACAACACATTTTCATAAACAACATCACATCACAAAATATGAACACCTACACATAATCATAAACAACAGCACATAGCCATGCACTTTAACTTCACAAATTCACAACAAAATACAGATGTAATTTGAGTGTGCATAAAGCTACAAAATATGCATTACAACAAGTTCCAACACCATAACAAGTTTGAACAAAATAAAGTCGAGCGATCCAATAGTAACAAAACAAATACCATGACACTACACTTACTTAATCTTGATTGGCAAGCGTGAGGTCGGCATAGCTAGCGTCTGTCAATGTGTGATCAGGGAAAATTTTAAGTATGTTAGAATATTATAGAGACCTCTTGTCAATTTTTTTAGGGGTACATGGGTATGTGGGTACGGGTTCTATGATCCTATACCTGTCTCCGCTCAACCAGTTGGGTATGGTATTTTCCCTTCTACATACTCATGGATATTGGTTTGTCCCATACCCGTACTCTAATGGGGTTTTACCTGTTGGGTACACGGATAACAGGTACTCATTGCACACAGTAATCTTGATTTGTAGCAAAGTTTAGATCCTCGTAACAATATTAAAGAATATCATCAACAAGCTAGAACAATCACAATAGGGAATAAAGCTAAAAAAATTTAAATAATACATTTTTTATTCAATTTCACAAATAATACACGAAATCAAAAAATTGCAAATCTAACGGACCGTCGTCCGTTGAAAAAACGAAGGTGGTGGTTCGTCTTTTGAAAAGACGAAGGGGGTGGTTCGTCTGTCCCAGTCACCACGTTCATCTTTTAAACGGACGAACCTCCCCCTTCGTCTTTTCATCATTCATAATACACGTTCATATTACTTGTTACTAAAATAGATGTATTTAGACATGTTTTAGTGCTAGATACATTCATTTCAACGACAAGTAATATGAATCGAGAGGGAGTATATATACCGCCATTCAAGTTGGTTAGATGCAACCTGGTCCACCACCTCTAAGTGGTTACACAGGGACCAGAGAATCTCACATGTCCATTTGCAGTAGTTACAAGATCCAGCGAGTAGCTATATGAATGACCTCCAGTAAATGGTGAACCATTTTTTTGTAAACAAGTAGAAGTAGCCAACGCAAATAATAATTTTAATTTCAGGGTGTATATTATATATCATCTATCTATAGATAACCTGAAAGGCTAGAAAAACTAATGCCCTACACCAGATATGATGATTCCTCTCTAATCGCACGAAATGATGAGATTTCCGCGAGGACCACAGAAAAGATCCTTGTGCTATGCAGGTAGCGCCACATCCTAGCCAATCAGGCGCGAGATGCAGATCGAGCAGTCACAGCCCACAAAGCCATCCATCGCCCATCGGCGAGCTGTGGCCTCCCCGGACTAGACACGTAGTGGCGTGACAAGACGAACAGGAACATATACCCGCGCGCCCATCCGATCGATCTTAACACGACCGCACCGCACCGCACGTACGCTCGCGCGCGCGCGGGCATTAAGCAACACTAGCTAGCTACAAGAAGCTTGTTGCATGGCGAATCAATTAAGGACGAGACGCCGATGGATGGACGGACGGATGGAGACGTACCCACCTCGCATCACGTGGCAGGGAGGGTGTGTGTGTTCCGTGTGTTCGCCCACTTGCAAAAACGATCTCAATAATACGGTCCGCTTCCGTGACCAGTTTAGGGTATATACTGGGATTTTGGGAGTGGTCGATGGCACCACCAGTCACCACACACCAGCGCCTTGCATTGGGAAGCTCAACGGCAGCGCTTGACTTTTCTTGCGCCATGATCTTGGCCGATGTGAGGAGCAGATAAGACCGGTGGATAACAAGCTGAGTTCACCATATCCAATTCATACGTCTCATGATCGATCCGTCGTCGTGGAGTAACCACAAACTTCAATTTTGGACTATATGAGAGTATATTGTAGTATACATTTTTCTTAGAATAAGCTCTTTTATTACTATCTAGCCAGGGTACGTCAGCGTCCCGGGCCCAGCTCCACACACTCGTGTTGCGTTTGGACGTTTTCTGGCCCACGGCCGCGCACACGGCCCAACATTCAGTGGAGACCCCACTCCATCCCAAAAGCCCGGACTGAAGGGAGGAGAGAAATTCACCCTTATAAGCTGGTCGTGGCCTCCTCCCGCTAGCGAGGTGGGACTAAAGTCACCGGCAACGCTTGGTACCTAACACCCCATCCCCCTAGGAAGCCCCCCAGGCGGGCATGGCGGTGCTGGCTCTGATACCAATTGGCAGCGTCCCGGGCTCAGCTCCACACACTCGTGTTGCGTTTGGACGTTTCCTGGCCCACGGCCGCGCACACGGCCCAACATTTAGTGGATAGCCCACTCCATCCCAAAAGCTCGAACTGAAGGGAGGAGAGAAACTCAACCTTATAAGCTGGTCGTGGCCTCCTCCCGCTAGCGAGGTGGGACTAAAGTCACCGGCAACGCTTGGTACCTAACAGGGTATAAACTTTCCGGCTGGGAAAGTCGATCTGTAACGAACTAAAGATCATGACCACACCGCAGGCAGCTGGTACACGGGTATAACTTTTTTTTTACCGAAAGAGACTATCATTTCTACTACACATCAACATAGACAAGAAAAAACAAGATAGGACGCAATTTGCAAGGTGCGCCACACTGTTAGCAATGGAATATAATGTTCGAAAACATAGCAAAAGCTAATCATCCGAAGAACTGCTGATGATCTGCTAGGTATGTGCAAATGCCTTAAGAAAATTCTATCCCCCAATCTCATGTAAATATTATAGTTGTGTTGTCGTTTTTGGAATAAAATTTGGTTTAGACCGGCTTTCTGCCCATCATAGTTCCCTACAAAAATAGCAGTCATGACAACCAATTAAAATTAATGAATGAGGTGATCTACGAACATCCCATGATCAACATGTGTTGAATGGTCTTACTCAGGAAATTATAATGTTCATGTATGTGCATTAAGAAAGCACAAAATGACAACAAAAATATGCAAGAAAGAAGATGCTCCATCTAATCATGGGTTAAAATGACATGATACGATGAACTACTAGAAGCTTTACTAAGGGCGTCTCCAATGTTGAAATAAGGTCGGTCATAAGGTCTCTAAGGTCGACCTTAGGCAATTTTATACACTGTGAGCCTCGGTCCTAAGCTAGAAAAACTTAAGGTCGCCCATAGCGGTAATGCCCGGCCATAGGAAGTAGAAAACTATATTTTCTCTCTCTTCCCTCTATCACACGACAGTTCTTTGACTTTCTTACGTGCAAAGTGAAGAGCAAACCTGCTGGATAAGGAAAAGAAACATGCATGGTGGGCTCCAGTTTAAGACCCAGTTCGTCCTTAAGCATTGTGAGAATTTCATTTCCCTATAGCATGTACGGTGGGATCCAGCTTATAGCCCAAATAAAATTTAAGCATTGGAGACGCCCTAACGAAATTGAAGTCACACTCTGCTTGGGGACAGAAGTAGATCAGAGTGACTGATGGGCACTTTGGCAGAGAATTTGCACTGAAAGATTCGTCAGTATGAGTGGACCTAGCGAAGCTGCATGCTCTTTGAAAAGATATATACTCCAAAATGTAAAGGCTCCACTCGTTTCAGATCAGCTCAGCTGCACAATGTATCCACTGAGCAAGTACATAGGTAAATGAATCATGAATGAACAAGGCAAGACAAAACAAGGAAGAAAACAGATGCGCGGGTGCAGGCGTACGTATGGTGTGGCAGACAACACGATAAAAATTCCAGCCGAAGCTTGGGATCTACTCTTTGCCTCATATTACTCTGTACTATATTACTTCCTCGGTTTCAATTTTTTTTAGATGATCCTCGGTTTCAAATTAGAAGACGTTTTTTGGTAGGCTAAAATTTGGAGTGGAGGTAGTAGTTATCATCACAGCCAACTTTAATAAGTTTGATCAATCATATCACAAAAAATATCACATTTATAGTACTCCCTCCATGCAAAAAATATTTCTTAGATATGTCATGTAGATTCACATGTATCTATATACATTAAAACACGTCTAATTAACCGCGACATCCTTTCCGGAACGGAGGTACGTACAATACAAAGTACTTCGAACAATATCGATGTGATATTATAATGTTTGTAATTTTTATATGAATGGTCAAATTGTATAAATTCAGATTTAGACCAAAACTAATATGCAGAGTAATTTTGGATGGACTAGCAAGCAGACAAATCACTGCAAACGTCCAAGTCAGTGCCAGGAGTATCAAATAGTGCTTTCTGGGACACCCAAGATGCTCCCGTCCCTTCCTAGCCATTGAGTAAATGGCATCGGTAGTCACACAACTTGTCTCACATATACACTTAAGTCACATAACTTGCAAACCAAACTAACAAGTTATACAACTTGTAAACCCGTGCACTCGTGGTTACAAAACCAGTCAACTCAGTGGTTTTTGACCAAAATAGTCATAGAAAGACTAAATTTTTGCAAAATCCGTATTTTTCGTTTCAAAAAATCTAAAATTTATTTTGGAAATACATATGTGCAGGCTGAATGATTGTGGCACGTTTCGGTCAAAACTCGTTTTGTTTTGGGTTATGAGAAAAATATCCCAGCTGTATATACGTACATATTTCTATATGAGATTTGTCTTTTTTGTATTTCGCAAAATAAAATGTATTTTTGCCTAAATTTTTTTGCGTACCTTTGGAATGTATAAATGTTTGTGCGTGATTTTTTTCAGATTTTTGGGGTCTTAAAAATATCTCTTTTTTTTTAAAAAAAGAGCTCCGCTCGGAAGCCACTACCAGTTTTGTCATGAGCATCCTATACACTTGCGAACATAAAAATATAAATAACTTAATGTTTTCTTTGTAAAAAATTAGTTTATCTATAACCGGTTTTGGTCAAAAACCATCCAGTTGACCGGTTTGTGACCACGAGTGCACAGGTTGGCAAGTTGTGTGACTTGTTAGTTCAGTTTGCAAGTTCTGTGACTTAAGTGCACATACGGGACAAGTTGTACTCCTAGCCATTGGCACGCTCCATGACAATTTGGAGCAATTTGATTGGACTAGGAGCACACTCGTTTGTTGATGTGTTAATCTGCCTTCGCCTCTCCTTAGTTGTTAGATTTTAGGTGAACGTTTAGGTGTTCATATAACTTTGTAGGGAAAAGTGATAAATATGCTTGCTTTGGTGTCATGGGTTATTGTGTGCTGTTAAACATGCCCCGTCGGGGAAGGTCCCGAGTCTAACGATTGCCTTAGGGAGCTAGTGACTTAGTCCGGCTTGATGCAACACAACCGAAGGGGTGCGTACAGATGAGGTGCGGCATGGAGGGTCTAGTGCCACATAGGTCATACCAATCATTTCATGATTCCCATTTGGATCCCAGTCATCAGCAACATGTGTAACAGATATGCCAGGCCAACTTGTGAGAACCAGGGGGAAATCTTAAATGTGATGAAATGTGGCATAAATGGTCGGATGGATTAAAATATGACACACATATACAAATAGGAGGTAGAAAGTAATTTCACTCAAAAATGTAATATTCTTATCAAATTGATGAACCCACTAGTTCAAAATATATTTCACCTATTCATGTTATGCCGGTATAATCCTTGATCGTGCCAACTCATATTTGTTGTGCCATCGATCGGATGGCCGAGTCCATCTTGCATCTTCCTACCAGCGCAGCCCCCCCCCCCTTAACACCGGTTCGTGGCATGAACCGGTGTTAAAGGGGGGCTATATAAGACACCACCCCAGCCCACACACACCCCACTCTTCCATTCTTTCACATTTTGGAGCCTAGCAAGAGGGTGTGAAGAGTGCTAGTTTTTTTTTCATATGCACAAGAGGTGTTCGGTGAAATGCCCGAGAGCTCAAAATAAGTTTTCTTGTTGCTCTTTCCGTCTTGGTCGAGGTCGGCAACTATCCTTTCATGTGTCATTGATGTACTATATATATAAATGGCCATCTCCCTATTATTTTTTGATATATACTACATATTAATGCAGATGAACCGGCAATGGATGTACGGTGACCGCCGCACTTCCGAGTACATTACGGGCCTCCAAAATTTCATCGTTGTGGCTAATGCAAACCGTGGTCACATTGGTTTTATGTGTTATCCGTGTGTTCACTGTCAGAACAAGAAAGACTACTCAAATACCAGAACCATTCACGCCCACCTGCTTCGATCCGGTTTCATGCCCAGCTATAATTGTTGGACCAAGCACGGAGAAAAAGGGGTTGTGATGGAAGACAACGAAGAAGAAGAGGATGATGGCAAATATCATAATATGTATCCTGAATATGATGATAATGCAACGGGGATAGATAATGAAGATCAAGAGGGAGCAGATGGGCCCGCTGATGATGATCTTGGTCGGGCCATTACTGATGCAAAGGAAGAATGTGAAACTGAAAAGGAAAAGGAGAAGCTGGAGCAGATGTTAAAGGATCACAAAACATTGTTGTATCCAACTTGCGAAGATGGCCACAAAAAGCTAGGTGCCACACTGGATTTGCTGCAATGGAAGGCAGAGAATGGTGTGACTGACAGCGAATTTTCAAAGTTGTTGGTAAAAATGAAGAATCTTCTTCCAAGAAATAATGAGTTGCCCGACAGTACATACCAAGCAAAGAAGGTTGTCTACCCTCTAGGATTAGACGTGCAGAAGATACATGCTGCATTAATGACTGCATCCTCTACCGCGGTGAGAAGTACGAGAATTTGGATGCATGCTCGGTATGCACTGCACTGCGGTATAAGATCAGACGAGACGATCCTGGCGATGTTGAGGGCGATGCCCCTAGGAAGAAGGTTCCCGCCAAGGTTATGTGGTATGCTCCTATAATACCATGGTTAAAACGTCTCTTCAGAAATAAAGAGCATGCCAAGTTGTTGCGATGGCACATGGAAGACCGTAAGAAAGACGCGATGTTGAGACACCCCGCTGATGGGTCACAGTGGAGAAAAGTCGAGCGAGAGTACCCGGACTTCGCACGTGACGCAAGGAACTTAAGGTTTGGTCTAAGTACAAACGGCATGAATCCTTTTGGTGAGCAGAGCTGCAGTCACAGCACCTGGCATGTGACCCTATGTATCTATAACCTTCCTCCTTGGTTGTGTATGAAGAGGAAGTTCATTATGATGCCAGTGCTCATCCAAGGCCCGAGGCAACCCGGCAACGATATTGATGTGTACCTAAGGCCATTAGTTGAAGAACTTTTACAGCTGTGGGCCAAACCAGGTGTAAGTATGTGGGATGAGCACAAAGGGGAGCCATTTGACCTACGAGCATTGCTTTTCGTAACCATCAATGATTGGCCTGCTCTTAGTAACATTTCAGGGCAGACAAACAAGGGATACAATGCATGCACACACTGTTTAGATGATACTAAAAGTGTATATTTGGATAAATGTAAGAAGGTTGTGTACCTAGGGTATCGCCGATTTCTTCCGAACCTGCATCCAGTAAGAAAGAAAGGCAAGCATTTCAAACGTCCGGCAGAACCCCGGAGGAAGCCTGTCCTCCGTACCGGTGAGGAGGTATTTGCTATGGTCAAGGACCTAGAAGTAATCTTTGGAAAAGGTCCTGGCAGTCTATCTGTTCCGAATGACGATGCCGGACACGCGCCCATGTGGAAGAAGCAATCTATATTTTGTGACCTACCCTATTGGAAAGTCTTAGAGGTCCGCTCTTCAATCGACGTGATGCACGTGACGAAGAATGTTTGCGTGAACCTGCCAGGGTTACAAACAGATGTGGCCCAATGTCTTGTCAGCTTTGAGTTGGTGTTCCCACCATCCTTCTTCAATATTATGACGCATCTCCTGGTTCACCTAGTAGAAGAGATTTCCATTCCCGGTCCTGTATTTCTACACAATATGTTCCCCTTTGAGAGGTACATGGGAGTCTTAAAGAAATATGTTCATAACCGTGCTAGGCCAGAAGGAAGCATCTCCAAGGGCTATGTAACAGAGGAGGTCATTGAGTTCTGTGTTGATTTTATTCCTGACCTTAAGGCGATTGGTGTTCCAGAATCACGACATGAGGGGAGACTGCGTGGAAAAGGCACCCTAGGTTGTAAAGCAATGATATGTAGGGACGGGCATTCTCTCAATCAAGCACACTACACGGTTTTACAAAGATCTATCTTGGTTGCCCCGTATATCAATGAACACAAGAATTTAATACGCCTTAAACACCCGGGACAGTCTGATGAATGGATTATAAGTGAACACATGGCGAGTTTTGGCGGCTGGCTGCAAAGACTTCTCACGAATAACACCACTGTTGGGGATCAGCTGTACTTGTTGGCCAGGACACCATCTTCGACTGTATGTACTTTCCAAGGGTACGAGATAAATGGGAATACATTTTACACGATAGGCCAAGATAAAAAGAGCACCAACCAAAACAGTGGTGTCCGCTTCGATGCAGCAGAAGACAATGGGCAAAAGACCACGTATTATGGGTTCATAGAGGAGATATGGGAACTTGACTATGGACCTAATTTTAAGGTCCCCTTGTTTCGATGCAAATGGGTCAAGCTAACAGGATGAGGGGTTGAGGTAGATAAGAAGTACGGATTGACAACGGTGGATCTCAACAATCTTATGAAGGTAGACAAGAACTTAGACGAACCATTCGTCCTAGCCAATGATGTGGCTCAGGTTTTCTATGTGAAGGACATGTCCTCCAGACCAAAAAAAAAGAAAAAATATGCAAACGAATACATCATATGATGAGCCAAAGCGTCACATAGTTCTTTCAGGAAAAAAAACATCGTGGGAATCGAGGACAAGACAGACATGTCAGAAGATTATAATAAGTTTGATGAAATTCCGCCCTTCACAGTGAAAACTGACCCAAGCATTCCGTTAAGTAAAGAAGATGCTCCATGGTTACGTCTGAAGCGATCATAAGGAAGGACATATGCCAAGAAGTTCATGCTCATATTATGTAACTCTAGTTCATGTTTTTAATATTAATACATGTATTGAGTGTTAGTCATGTTTTGTGGATGGACCGGGACTATGAGAAGAAGTTGTCCCGATTCGTACTTACCATTAAGATCTGATCTCCAAACGCGCGCGGTCACATATTAGGGAGTGCCTCTATGACCAGTTTCTTGGAGATGCCGGAGGACTAGGCTCCGTCGGCATCTCCCTGAAACTGGTCGTAGTGGTGTCCCTGCTCTCGAAAACCATCTTGCAGCTTTGTAACTTCTCTAACTAGATCAATACACCTGGGAGCTAACTAATTTCACATATTAGGGAGTGCCTCTATGACCAGTTTCTCGGAGATGCCGGAGGACTGGGCTCCGTCGGCATCTCCCTGAAACTGGCCGTAGTGGTGTCCCTGCTCTCGAAAGGAGGTAAGGCATAGCCTCAAACTGGCTGGAGGACTGGACTCACAAGGATGCCTATTTATAGTACAATCAGCTCGACATAGTGTCGACACTTACGAAATAATGTCGACACTCACCCCTATTATTAGTGCTGACTCGTGTTTTGTCCCGGTTGGTGTCTCCAACCGGGACTAAAGGTTCATCTTTAGTCCCGGTTGGTGTCTCCAACCGGGACTAAAGGTTCATCTTTAGTCCCGGTTGGTGACACCATCCGGGACAAGGTACACGCCGCACGACATAATGTCGACACTCACCCCTATTATTAGTGCTGACTCGTGTTTTGTCCCGGTTGGTGTCTCCAACCGGGACTAAAGGTTCATCTTTAGTCCCGGTTGGTGTCTCCAACCGGGACTAAAGGTTCATCCCACCATTTTTTACCGCCATTTTTCTTCCCGCTAGTTCTTCTTGCCGCCATTTTTCTTCCCGCCATTTTTCTTCCCGCCAGTTCTTCCCTCCAGTTCTTCCCGCCAGTTCACTATATATATATATATGTAGGGTTGGCCTCCATTGTCATTGCACATCTCTAGACTCATATCTGCAACCTCATCACTCTTTCCCATGGCTTCCACCGTAGCACTAACCCCCAGGGAGGAGGAGGCGCTTTGCGCCTCGAACTACCCCTGCCCGCCGGGCTACTGTGTCCCCGTCGGCTGGATGCTGAGCGTCGGAGGCGTGCCGGTTCCTCCTGTCCCTCTAGGTGTGGCGCGCCGGATGGCCATCACGAACCACTACTACTTCGAGCTCACGCCGGAGCAGCGGAGGAATCCCAGATGGCATCCCGACTATTTCCCTACTTGGGAAGCCTTCTTCGTGGATCGGCGTGAGAGGGCGCTCGCCAGGCACGAGGAGGACGGCGCACCTCCTCCTAACTTCAACGAGGCCGGCCGTCGGCTATGGTGGCGCGGTCGGACTCTCCAGAGCATCATGGCCTATGACACTGCCGCCGACTCTAACACCCGTCTGCGCTACCCTCAAGTCCAGCCACGCGCTACCCTCAAGTCCAGCCCACGCGTACTCTCCAGAGGTTCAATTATGGCGACCCCGACGATGACAGCGATGACGGCGGCGGCGAGTACGACGACTACAGTGGCGAGTATTACAGGTGTAGGCAGGAGCATGACTGAATCACTCCAATATTCCGAAACAAGTTCGGCCGATTGTTACTTAATCTGGCCATGTATCTTAATTTTTAGTTCTTTTATGTATCTTAATTTTCAGTTCTAGTTCGGCTTTATGTAACTTACTATTAGTTGTATTCTCATTCGAGGTTGACAATATGCTATTTTATCAAAAAAACAATGCAAGTTGAGCGAGGCTTGGCCCCGAGCTAAGAATCATCATGCCCGTTGTTCGACAAAGTTTGTCGATAGTTTAAAACGGGGATAAAAAAATAAAAAAAGATCGAAACAGTGCGAAACCTTCGCGTGGTGTTATATTATGTGACATAGTTAGAAGGAAAAATCTCAAACTTGGTATATTGATTATGTCTCGAAAAAACCTTCACAAAATGACCTATCTCATTCGAGGTTTCTTGGCTTTCGGGTCAAATGACCAATGTTATGGCTAGAATCAAGGCATAGTTTATGATAATATGGCCATATTGTGCATACATGTGCATCATGGCATGGCAAACAATGTTGCAAGAGGAAGTTTTCCTTTTTATCGCACCAAAAAGGCATTTTCCATTTTCTGAGCATAAAAAACGGACTGTTTTGTGAAGCAACCACCAAATAGCTAATTCAAAAAACTACCAACACATTTTACAAAAATACTAGACCACCTTATATGCACAATGTACCAACAGGGGGATCTGAAACCTTTCCGTTCACCTCTGGTGAAAAAGACAAATTCCTACCGAATCGGTAGGAAGTGGGTCAGATATGAACTATAGGTACATGATACGATGCTCATGATTTTTTACAAAAATCATTTTTAGGTTCACAATATGCTATTTTATCAAAAAAAATGCAAGTTGAGCGAGGCTTGGTGAGATACAAGTGTATACAAAAGATGCGACATTTAAATATCCAATCAATTCAAAAATGTTAATACAAAAGATGCGGCATTAAAATATGATTTGATCTAATAAAATAGGGTTAGATTTATTTTTAGATGCTTAATATTTCTTATGTTCAAAGTTTTAGGATTTAACAATTTATTTTTGTTTGAATTGAATAATCATAATTTATATGTAAGTGTTTTAATTATTTTGAAAATTTTCATGTAAAGTAAATATAAAATGATTTACATGAATGGATAGATATTATTTTTCTGAAAATTATGATATATTATTCATATTTTTCTGAGTTGAAATGAAAAGATATGAATTTTCTAAATTCATATCATATTTTTTGAATTAAAAATGCCCCTTTAATGCATGAAATAAATGCCCCTCCTTTAACACCGGTTCCAGACACGAACCGGTGTAAAGGGGGGCGCATTTATTTCATTTCGCGCGCGAACCCCCCCCCTTTAACACCGGTTCCTGGCTGGAACCGGTGTTAAAGGACCGTTTCGCGCGCACATTTATTACCCCTCCTTTAACACCGGTTCCAGCCACGAACCGGTGTTAAAGGGGGGTATTAAATTCGCCTTCCCCTTCCTTTCTTCCCCCTAGAGCCAGATCGAACCGCCACCGCCCATCGGAGCAGAGAGAAGCCACCGCCTGCCGCCACCACCCTCGGAGTGAGGGAGGAATCGTCCGTGGGTGCCCTGAATCGTCGGCCCTGTCACCCACCTCTCTCGCCGCCACGAATCTCGCCGCCGCCGCCTCCATTGTCGAGCTTCGGAGCTCGAGGTCCTCGACGAGGCAGTCGCCCCCGACCCTCTCTTTTCCGTATGACCTCTCCCTCTCACTTGACCGCATCGCCCTGACCACCTCTTCCCCGTGCAGGAGCAGCCGACCGCGCCCAATTCCTCGCCGGAGCACCGCCGACGCCGCCCGTCTCCAGCCGTCTGGCTCTGTCGCCCGAGGAAGCAATCCACCGCGCCAAGGCCACCAACCTTCTCGCCATAGTACCCCGCCTCTCGTAGGCCACCTCGACATCGTCGGAGACCGCCGCATCCGCCACTAGCACCGCCGCCCGACGAGCCCTCCGCCTCCACGTCACCCCACCGGTGAGTCTCGCCTCGGACGCCCTGCACCGTCCGATCAATCTAAGATCCGACGGCCACCATCTGTCCCCAGGTCGAAAGGGTACCAGCAAACCAGAATGCGCCACCTGTCTTCCGCGTCAGCGATGAAACAGCGCCAGTCAACGTTGACTCTCCTGAAAAATAGAAGAAAAGATAAAAATTGCAGAAAATTGTATAATCTTGCAAAAATCATATAAAAAGATTCATAGATCCAAAAATAGCAAATTATATATCAATGAATTCAGAAAATTGAGTAGATTATTAATATCAAGTTGGATTTAACTTTTACAGTACGTGTTTACTGTAATAATTTAATTAGTTTTAATGGTCTTTTAGGTTAATAAATTCATAGTAAAATATCTACTTGTCCAAAAATCACAAATAATATACCTATGGATTCACAATTGTGTGTAGATCATCAATATGCAAATGGTTAAGCCAAATAATATAAGGTTTTTCAGCAATTAAATAAATGGTATAATGGCTTATTTAGAGTAATAAATTCATAAGAAAATAAATAATGTTCAGAAATTACAAATAATATGTCCCTGGAATCACAACCCCGTGGGGATTATATATCTGATTTTAGTTTAATTTTTAGACAACAGAAACTATTTAAATGATTTAAAACCCATTAAACACTATTTAAATCATAAGAAAAGATTTGTAACTCTGATTAGGGTGAATCCAACGCCTACTGGTTCGTATTAATGTCCTCTATCCAGTAAACCCAAGAAACAAATTCAATTCAACAGTTAGAACAGGCGTTACAACATAACTATTAAAAACCCTATATTGGCAAGTAGTTATTAATAACAAATACTCCATTGCATTAATTGGCCTCTTGCATGCATCATATACTTCAGTATTGTTTAGAGAACTAAAGTAACAACCATTGTGACGTATTAAATTGCCACGCATGCATTTGTTGCATTTGTTTGATCTCTATGTGCTATTGTTTATGTTGTATGAAATTGTTTGCTTGATAGATTGTGAGGAGTGCAACGTGTGTGATTGCTACGAGTGCTTGAACGATTCCAACAACTATAAAGCCAAGTAGATGCTACCTTGTTCATGATGTTATCCTACTATTTTCAATGCATTGTCGTGTATTTTGTAGATGCATGTGTAGGATAACACTATCGCTATGCTATGTCCTATTATGAGGTAGGGCTTTCCTTGTAGATGAACCACCGTTGGTAGATGTGCTTAGCCATGCTATGATGGACGAGGGCTGGGTTACATCACTGAAAGTTGTTTCTAAATGTGTTGGTTTGCGAAAACTAAAACAACTTAATCAATGAATCTCCTGGGTGTGATGGGATTGATAATTTTTGGTGGTATCATTGCGGAAAGGCACCCAGGTATCAAGATAAAATGATTGGCTTCTTTATTTTGTAGCTTACGTGTACAACCATGTACCAATAATGAAATGGGCGGTTGGTTGTACTTAGTAGGTTGTGGTAACTCGAACCCGCGTATCCAGAGATGTAGAATTTTGGTAGGTTGGACCGGTACGCGTCGGGATTGGGGAGCTACTTCCCGAACGGTCTCTTCTTGGACTTCTCCCTATCATCACCCAAAATAAGAGTGATGGTACGAGCTGGGCTGGCCAAGTCACATGGATAAAGTGTAATAAATGCTCGCGCGAAACGAAATCCCCCCCCTGACATGTGGGCCCTATCTGTAAGCGATAAAAACATTTCCATAAATGTTTTCTAATTAAGAAAATTGTTTATGTAAATTCCAAAAATGCAAATGGTTTTATAATATTCCAAAAAATAATTTAAAATGAAATAATTTAAAATGCAATTATTTTATAATGCATCCTCGCCGTCGGAGCCGCCGCCCTCGCCCTCGCCGTCGGAGCCGCCGTCCACGCCTCTGCGTCCGGCAGTCGTCGGCGGCACAATGTGAACAATGTGTCAAAGCTGGCGGCACAATGTGAACAATGTGAACAATGTGTCAATGCGGCAGCCGTCCACGCCTCTGCGTCCGGCAGTCGTCCTCTCTGAACAATGTGGGGAATATGTGTGATGTATAAAAGATGTAGTCGTGTATTCATATTTGAGTAAAGTTTCTGGTGTTGTAACATCGATAATATTGTTTACTTAGTGTTGGAGGGAAACTCGAAACTAAGATGGCATGTAATTATGGAGGGAGTAGTAGTATAGATAGGGTGTCAAGCGGGGCGGGTTCGCGGGCAACATAGTTTCACCGGCTAATATAAATTGTACTACATGCATAGATTAAAACTTGTATACAAATTGGACCTCTGACTCATCCTGATTAGGGTTTCGACCCCTCGGAACTCGTTTAAAATGATCAAGCATCCTTAGGGTTTTAATTTCATTTGTGTATTTATTTGTGTATTTTTGTATGAATAATATGTATATTTGTGTATGAATCCAAGTCCACTTGAATGTTTACACTCTTACTCTAGATAATATTATTGTTTTAGAAACTATGGATCCACTTAGTAGAAACCTTGAAGAAGAAGAAATAATGGAGAACATTATTGATGAGGACACCTCACAATATCTGAACTTGGAGGGACATGATAACGACAGCTCAAGTACTAGTCATGGAGAAGATGAAGACTCCGGTGAACGCAATTTAGTGGTTACAAAGTCCGACGAGGTATATGCATTGATTAAGCCTCTGCTGACTTCCACCAACAATCTTCTTCTACATGTATTAATTAACGCTTCTTTCTTCTTTTAGCCCTCTGGATCGACCAGCCAGCAACCATCTTCTTCTACGAAAAAGAGCAAGCGAGGCGCGAGCCAGCGGTTGAAAGATCGTGCAAAGTTCACGATCGAAGCAGTCCGTGTTGATGGCAGGCCGATGGAGCCCAAGAAGGCCGCAGACAAATTTGTACGTCAGGCTGGAGTTCTTGTTAGGGACCAAATCCCAATCATAATTGAAAATTGAAATACGCCAAAGAAGGGCGACGGTACCTTTGTCGATGACAGATCCAAAGAAACGCTTTGGAATTCGTTGTTGGTAAATTTCACCCTTCCGCCAGAGGAGGATGAAAACAACCCGGTTATAAAGGAAAATGTCAAAGAGTGGACTCTAAAGAAGATGGCTGACGCTTTCCGCAACTGGAAGACAAAATTGAACAAATTTGTCAAATCTGGCGAGACTCCAAATTTCGAAGACGCATATTATGCGAAGATATGACCTCACTGGCCCGAATTTGAGACATATAAAAAAGTGCTATAGCTAAAAAGAGGTCAGAAACCAATACGCTTAATGCCCTGAAGAAGGAATATCACCAGAGGACGGGGTCAGGTGGCTACATATCTCAGAGGCCTAAGTGGGAGGAAGCTGAGAAGGCCCTGCGCGCTAGAGGGATCACACCCCAGACAGATGGGTGGGACCTACGTGCAAAGACTTGGTTCTATGGAATCGGGGCAAGGTTGGACCCAGAAACAGGATTGTGTATCTTCCCAACCCTCCTTGCCAAACCCGTCACTGAACTCATCACGGCATACGAGGAAACATCCGCCAGGACCTTCCATCCCGACAGAGAGAATGACCAGCTCACACGCGCCATCGGTAAAAAAGAACACCCTGGACATGCACGAGGCACAGGGGGTATGACGTGGAAGGATGGGTTTGCCGACTGGAGCGACTCTTACAGATGGCGCGACAGAAAAGAAAAAGAGCGTACAAAGCGGATGACACAGATAGAACATGCACTTGCGGCGCTGCAGGCGCAAGTGAATGCACAACAGAGCCATCAAGCTACCGGCCCATCTCAGCGGCACGAAGAGCCTGCATTGGAAGCTGCTGACGGCCCAGACTCTGCGCGGAAAAGCAGTGTGGCTTCCACGGAGAACGTGCAGCCCACGCTTGAAATGGCGGGTCCTCGATACCCCGTGGATGAGATCACGGAGAGCGAACACGCTGAGCTGCATGTGAGATTAATGGGCTTATCCATTAAGGTGGCTGTCGGCTATGCCTACCTCCTGTAGCTGGTGGAACTTACCACTGCCGACCGATTCCAGATGGCTATGCTATTGTCGGGGTGGATGAGGTTGTGAAGGAATATGAGGAAGCACAGCTTGACCATGCTACAGGTGAAGGGGAAACTCAACTCAAATTTGCAGTGAAAACAACCATTCTTTGGAAGAAGGAACACATTGTGCTTCCAAATTGGAGGTCACTGGCACCCCCGCCGTCTCCGCAGCGTCAGCAGTCTGAGCCGCTTCAGCTATCTCCTGCGCGGCAGCCATCTCCGGCGCTTCAGCCATCTCCTGCGCGGCAGCCATCTCTGGCCCGTCAGCCATCTCTGGTGCTTCAGCCATCTCCTCAGCGTAAGCGGAAGAGCACTGCCACGAAGAGCATCAGTAGCACTGCCACAAAGAAATCCGCAGGAAACCGTACGCCAAAGAGTTCAAAAAACTACGTCCCGCAGCCTTCCGCCAAGCCATTGCCGGTTTTACCGTGGAATCGCAGCGACGAGGAGACCAATAGGATCTCGGAAGAACAGGTCAAGAAATTCTTTGCACCTAGACGGGCCGAGATCCGGCGGTGGTGGAGAAGTTTTACAAAAATCTTTTAAAACCTGAAACCCCACTTGTGCCGGACTACGAGCGCCAGATTTTGAAGGCGGATGCAAGGCGCCGTAGGGAGACTGAAAGTAGCAGTCGTGAGGCACCCCAGAAAACAGTTCCCATGCTCGGAGAGCAGGAAAACCAATCATGCGCCCCGCTCCAAATGTTCGACACACGGGACGCTCCTCCCGTAAATGATTACGAGGCAGAGCTACAAAGAAAGGCCAATGAGATGGGGATGACTTACATTGCATACTTGAACGTCATGGGAGACAACTTGCCCAAATGTGATGCCAACCCCATACAGCCATGGAAGTATGGGAAGAATCTCGTCAAGAAAGAGGAGCTCAAGAATCTACCAACAAAGATGCGAAAATTGCACAAGTGGTACCTTGATTTCTGCAAGACGAGAAAAGAAGAATGGATCACGGCGCATATAAGAGATGAGATTTTCTTCTGCGGAGACGACGGGATCGACTTCAACATTCAAGACTTGCATTTTCTATTCAATCAGAAGGAACTCGACAAAGCTGCCATCAGCCTTTATTGTGTGTAAGTACTATTTCTGTAATTTATATCTCATCTCATTCACTTCATTAATTGCATGTATATATATATGCTCACCATATATGTATATACTATTATGCAGGAAAAAGGTTATGAAATGCAGGAAAGGAGGCCCTTTTGACATTGGGTTCGTTGACCCAAATAGAGTTCATGAAGAAGTGGTAAGAACCAAACCCGGGCAAACAGAAGATTACTTGCTAAGGTCTTTACTGAGACAACAAACCAAAAGGGAAATACTATTGCCTTACAACTTCTCGTGAGTACTGTTACCCTCTCTCTTGTACACATTCTATTTCGGCTTACTTGATGTTAAGTGTAACTGATGATGAGTTATGCGTGCGTAGGTTGCACTTTATTCTGCTAGTCATTCAACCCGACTCAGGAAAAGTCCTTGTCATGGACTCGTTACGAAAAGAAAAAGAGATATGGGCAGACTTTAGAGAGATGCTCCAGAGGTAATTTCAATCATATTATCGCACTAGATCGGCAACTTTCGTGACAACAAGTAATTAGTTACTCCTTTATCCATTTTCTTTGCCGGACAGGGTTTGGAAAAGGTTCACGGGCAGGGCCGTGGGTGAATGGTCAGAAGAACTGAAATTTGTAGACCAAAATGTAAGTAATACTAGCTAGCTAGGTCTGCGTATCTCTTTGATTCTGCTTCCAATTCCATTATATCATGCTTTATTGATTATTATTTTGATTGAACTCTCTATTCTCGTAAAGTGCGCGCATCAGGGACACGGCAATAACTTATGTGGGTACTATGTTTGCGAGTTCATTCGCAACACGATATGTGCGACGGGCCAAGCCGCACTAGAACAACTTAGAGTAAGTAAACAAAGTCCACAACATTATTTTATTACCATCAATTGTGATGAGTTTTATTCTTATATATATATATTGACGACCCATTCTTCATATATATTCAGATCGAACGGATGCGGCCGGGACCAACTCCTACCATTTGAACGCATACGAGCCATTCAAGAGGAATTGGCGGGGTTCATACTTGATGAGGTCGTCACGCCTGGCGGAGAACTCTTTAGATATCCACCAAAATGAACGATGACGATGTATGTGCCGATGACGATGTTTGTGTATAATAATAGTTGCTTAATTATTCATGTACTCGTATGTACCGATGACGATTTATGTGTATACCGCTCCCGATCGATTCCCCTCCCCCCTCCCGCAGAAATACGCCCAGAACGGGGCAGAGGCAGAAGTCTACCGTGGCCGCGGCAAAACGGCCTAAATCTCTGCCGCGGCAGAAGAACCTTTAACACCGGTTCTAGCCCCGAACCGGTGTTAAAGGGGGGGGGGCTGAGGCCTGCGGCAGCCCCACGTGCGCCACCCTTTAACACAGGTTCGTATAAGAACCGGTGTTAAAGGGGCCCCCTCTAACACCGAACCCTCATGAGGAACCGCTGTTAGAGGGCCCTCCCAACCGGAGTTAAAGGGGGGCTCTGCACTAGTGTTATAGGGACTTTGATCTTCATGAGTTCACTGTTGCTAAAAGAATGGTTGATCATTGTTGTTGAACCCATAGGCGACATAATAAAGGGCATCAGGTTGTTAACCATCCTCATGGTATCGTGTCTCTGGAAGCTTAGGAACGTATATATGTTTTTAGTGTGGTTCTACTCGGTTGTCGGGCCTATCCTTGGTTATACCGGCTTTGAATATTGGTTGACGCTAAGGTGCTTGGCTTTTGCCCCTCCCTCAATGTGCACCTTGCGGACCAGTGAAAGTGTGCCATGTTATGTACCCAATGCCCAACGATGTGCATTTAGATGCGTGTTTGAGAAAAAAGATGATGCATATGGGCGGAGTCAGGAGTACAACTTAAGGAGGGCCAACCATGGTAATCAGCTATTAGGAGGGAGCAATCATGATACTTATCACTTAAAAATGTTTTTTTAACCAAGCTTAGGTATGAAAATTGGCTTGATCGGGGGGGAGGGGGGGGGGGGGGGGGGCAAGGCCCCTGCTCGTCCCCCCTAGCTCCGCCACTATGCTGTTGCTTTGAGACATGGTGTTTATAGTAACACGTGAAACATCCCATACATATATATATATATATATATATATATATATATATATATATATCAATTATTCGTTAATTGGAGCCATGGAGTGATCAAGTGCCAACGAGTAGAGCCTCGTACTAAGTAGTAGATTCCTCTTTTTTGAAATCGGGGTCGGCTAGCTCGGTTTTTCTTTATATTGGAGGGAAAAATCCCAAGGTGCATGTATAATTGGGAGAGTTGATAGCGCATAAAATTACCACTTTACATGTCAATTTTTTTCAAATAATACCAGTCGACCTTCAAATCACAAAAAACTATCAGATCGGAAACGAGTTGTCGCAAAAAGCACCGATCCACGATTAATCGCGAATTGACACCAATTCTGACAGTAGGACCCACATGTAAGGAGAAAAGTTCCTGACGTGGACTGGCCCCACCTGTCAGCTTTATTAAAAATAGTCAAAATATCAACAAAAAAAGTGGGACCCATCTACCCCATCCTTGGATATATGGCGGTGACAGAGGCGACGGTCGCGGCCGCGGCCACGATGATGGTGGCGCTGGCGGAGGTCTTCCTCTCCTTCGTGCTCTGGTTCTGCACCTTCCTCTGCGCCAATCGCTCCAGGGGAGGCGTGTCGCCGTCTTCGGGCAGCGGCGTTGTCGTGCACCTGCGGTTCCTGCTCTGAGGCGGGCCGGGAGGGCCGGCGTCGGCAGCGACGGCCCCACCGTGTGGTACTATGACGGGGGCCTGGACGATGCGTCCATGGCGTCGCTGTCGCACAGGGAGGTGCTGAAAGGTGAGGCCGTGCACTACACGGTCTGCATCATGGAGCTGGCCATCGACGAGGCGGAGCGCGTGCTGTCATGCTGCGACCATGCCTTCCACGTCGTACTCCACCTGCCTGCTCTGCCGGTGCCCGGCCGTCGACGTGTCGCCTCTGCCACCCGCAGGAGGTAGGAAAGAGAGGGGAGGCGATGATGGGAGGGGGGTCGCCGGAGTGCGGTGGAGGCCATGGGAGAGAGGGAGGGGAGGGCGGTGGCAGCCATGGGAGAGAGGGAGTGGAGGGCGGCGGCGGCCATGGGAGAGAGGGAGGGAAGGGCGGCGACGACCATGGGGAGAGAGGGAGTGGAGGGCGGCGGCGATGGGGGCAGTGCCTCACGACGGGGATGGGGAAGATGGGTCAATGCTGCCCCACTTATTTTTTTTTGATATTTTTACTATTTTTAAGGGGGGTGAAGGGGCCGTCATGTAAAACATATATTTTTATTTTTTTAATTCGGCTGACAAGTGGGTCCCACGCCACGTCATCAGTTTAGCCCTAACAAATGGACCCATCTGTCAGAAATGGGGTCAATTTCGTGATTAAACACAAATCGGTGCTTTTTGCGACAACTCGTTTCTGATCTGGTAGTTTTGGGGATTTGAAGTCTGACTAGTTTTATGCTATCAACTCATAATTAGTGTCTAGATTCATTCAAATATAGACAATTTTATGTCAATTAATATGGATCGAAGGGAGTAGTTTTATGCTATCAACTCATAATTGGGATGAGGAAAGTGGGAAAAGACTAAGACAAAAGGAGAAACAAGATATGGATAGAAAGTGTGATGATGATCCGACGTGAGCGAGGAGGACAAGAAATCGGTGTGCTGCCTGGCCGTGTGTGGCTTCCCTCGAAGCACCAACCACCAACCTAGCTAGCTGCTACACGTGCAGGGACGACTAAGCCCCGACCGGGCAAGAAATGACACACCTGAGGTAAAGTTTAAAGCAAAGAACAAACACAGGACACATGCATGCATCTGGGCGGGATGCCTAGCTAGCGGGCGGGCGGGCGGGGAATTGAAGATTCCTAGCTCTAGGCTCTTCGACCTCTCCAATGCTGGCGTGTTGTTTCAACGATGTGTCCCCCTTTCACCCGGCCTGAAAGGAGAGAAAAATACTGGAGTCAGTTATGCTGTTTTAGACGGGACGATCGAGCGGGCCGGTGTTGCTACGTGGTGGGGACAACACGTACGTACGCGGACGCAACGAAAACGCCCAATAAGCTAGCTAGTTGCTCGTGCGAAACAGTCCGCGCGGCCGGACGCAGCAGCCACCATGGCGCGCGCATGCCACTCCAGAGTCCAGAGCGAGCTTCCCGTGCCATAGCTGGGCTACACCGACGGCTGCCTCGGCCGTGTGCCCTCCCACGTACGGGTACGGGGTACGGTACGGTACGGGTTCTAGCTAGCCTAGCTACCGCTCAAAAAGTACATATGATGAGTCAGTCGATAGTAAGTCCATGACCACACACGACACGAATGTACCTGGCCGCAGTGTTTTCTAGCAGACGTGTCGGCCGCCTCGCGGTGACGATCTGCTCCGAATCCTGCTGCACACGTACGTACGCCCAGCGCAACCATGCACATATATATATGTACATGTATCATATCGGACGGGGGGCCCTGGCTGACATACAGGTACTGTTACTGTACTCCTATGTACAGTTCCACAGGTACAGTACGTGCTAGACGCCAACGATATTTTCCCGGGCCCATCTGCAGCGTCTCATGTATGGCATGCATGCATGCGGCGACAGGGATCATGCATGATGATCGCCTGTTGACGGGTCAACCATGCATGCATGGCAGGCTCCAGCTCCAGCTCCAGCTTGAAACTCTATAAATAATAATGCGGAATTAACAGCCCATCAAGTATATATAGTCATTAGACACCCATCAAATCCACGCGCGTAGTAAACCACATCAAGTATGTACTATATGCATGATCGGCCGGCGAGACATTGAAGAACGACATTTTAGGGATCGATGCCTCTGGAACTCAAGATTCGAAAGAAGACAAAAGAACGGAAAAAAAAAGAGGGTCTGATGAAACTGAGAGAACAGTTTTATGCGCGCTGAGGGATCGATCACCCACGGCAAACGAATCTTAGCACAACGAACACGAGTTTGATTAGCAAGGGAGACCGATCCTGATGGGTCGTCATTATGCTGCAGGCGAATAATATGCGGGTGGTGTGATATGCGCCGTGCATTGTACTTCCACTAGTACCTAAACTTCACCTCTATATATGCTCTCCACATCATTGTAATGTAGCACTATAGTAGTATGAGCTATGTGGTTTCCATGATATGCATCCCATTGCGCCATGTCTTTATGGTGCACCCCGTGTGGTAGAAGCATTTCTTCGTAATTGCTGAAATAAAACGAAATTTTGTGCATTCATACATTCTCTCACTCAAGGATTATAAATTCACAACTAAATTGGTCGTTTTAAAACACAACATTTAGACTAGATAAAAATTTAAGATTATACTCCATGTAAATACATATTAGACCAATTCTACTTTGTCTGGTTTTTCTTAGAACTAGAGTACGTTTTTCATAGCACAATGTAGCGCCACAAAGGCATTGGTACAACTCTCCTCTAAAAACGCGTCTGATGCATGGCAAGTTTGTATGCACACGATTCACCCGCACATTGTATCTACCATACATCTAGAGTGACAGACCTAGAAACTTTCAGAAGAATGGGCGAACAAGCTTAAGATGTGAACCTTTCACACAATCGCTATAAAAATCTATATATAAAAAGGCAAGCTTTGCGCCGTCAGCAAGGCTTGATGGCTGCCCAGGCTGGAGGGACGCCCAGTGTCATGTATCATTGGATACCATAATCATCCTCACATGCACTTCCTTCTTCTTCTTCTTCTTCTTCTTCTTCTTCTTCTTCTTCTTCTTCTTCTTCTTCTTCTTCTTCTTTAAGACCTTTGTCTTATTACATTTGTGTATTGTTGCTGCACCATGGATAGATGTGACACCACCGTACCATGTACTATGCCACTCTCGAAAAGCAGTTGCCATGTGTGTGGTTTGGAGATTGGGGATTGCAAGAAAAAATGGCATTTGTTCTCGATTCGAGTTTGGAGGTTTGCACATCATCTCTTTGTGATTTGTGATTTTTTGCTTCATCTATTAGATTAAAAATTCAAATATTTCTCATATTGTATAGTTGAAAAGTTCCCCGAAGTTTAGTTGACACTACAAAACTTGTTATAGGTCCAAATGCTTAAGGGGCGTGGTTGGTATGGTCATCTCAAGGGCGCATGTTGGTTTGCGCAACATTACCCTTCAAATAATTGGGCGTGTTTATCTCCTCGAGTGCCCGATTAAAATTGTGTTGTGCCTATATCCATGGTGCTAGTTGTGAGATCTAATATTGATTTTGTGCACCCGCGCTAATCTCAATGAGACATCTGACAATATCAGATTGTGAACTGAAACATACTCCCTTCGATTTTTGATTTGAAATGTACAATTTTTTGAGGAAAAAAACTGGAATATAGAGTGTATTTTGTTTGCGACACAAATGTACCCCTCTAGGGATGAGTCCCAGTCATAAAATCTAGATCAAAATACCTATAAATGAGGAGTTGGTTTGTTTGGAAGCCTCTCCCCGATGTTTTTGACGGAGAAATCAGTCCATCCTATACAAATTTTAATGTTAAAACCAGGTCTTCAAAGATTCATGCCAAACTATACACCCTATTTCAAGGAACAGAGCGATTATAAAAAAATACTTCCTTCATCTTAAAATAGATGTCGCCGGTTTGTTAAAATTTAAATAAATCTGTATACTAAATAGATTCATCCAGATTTTAACAAATCTGCGACATCAATTTTAAAACTGAGGGAGTATATATACAACTTAGATTAGTAGAACCAGTGAGTCTCAATTGTCATCTTGTTGCGATCTCACGAATCTCAAAGTAAGAATGGACTGTGATGGAGATAGTCCCATATAGGGATCAAGCGGGAAAAAAAAATGTTTTATCACTTCCATGGTATGCGCCTTCTTGTCCTGTTGTCATGGGCCCTGTAGTCGCCTCGCTCCAAATATATTCTCCCTCCACTGTCTTCTCCCTTCTTCCCCTATTACAAATACCCCACCATCCCAGACAGTCTCCCGCACACTCACCCGCAGCTAGCTCACACATCTCTCATCTCATGGTGCTCCAGCCCACACAGCAAGTAACATCCCTGTCCCACCCGCCTCACTGCAGCGTCCCCAGCGCGCGCTCGTCTGCGGTCATGGACACCAGCCCCGCGCCTCCCCTCCTCCTCCGTCCTTCCGCCCCCAGCATTGACCCATCGGCGGCCAAGGCCGTCATCAACAAGAGCGGTGGCGCAGCCGCCTCGGTGTACGACCTCCGTCGGGAGCCGAATATCCCGGCCCCATTCGTGTGGCCACACGCCGAGGCGTGCCCGACCACGGCCAAGGAGCTGGGCGTGCCGGTGGTCGACGTCGGCGTGCTGCGCAATGGCGACGCCGATGCGCTGAACCGCGCCGTGGCGCAGGTGGCTGCCGCCTGCGCCACGCACGGGTTCTTCCAGGTGTCCGGTCACGGCGTGGACGAGGCCCTGGCGCGCGCGGCGCTGGACAGCGCGAGCGTCTTCTTCCGTCTGCCGCTGGCCGAGAAGCAGCGCGCGCGCCGCATCCCGGGGACCGTGTCCGGGTACACGAGCGCGCACGCCGACCGGTTCGCCTCCAAGCTCCCCTGGAAAGAGACCCTCTCCTTCGGCTTCCGGGCCCGCGTCGACTCCGCCGTGGCGCCCGTCGTCGCCGACTACTTCACCAGCACCCTCGGCGAGGACTTCGAGCCAATGGGGTAACGAAGAATATATCCACTCGCCCACTCAGTCTCCTATCCAGCTAGGAATTAATCTCCGCCGTCGCGTTTTTCTTTCGATCGATCGTACGTTGGATCGGTGCCCACGTACTTGAGCCCGCCGTACGTGCGTACGTACTGAGACACGTGTGGTTGGTTGTGTAGGAGGGTGTACCAGGAGTACTGCGAGAAGATGAATGAGCTGTCGCTGACGATCATGGAGCTTCTGGAGCTGAGCCTGGGCGTGGAGAAGCGCGGGTACTACCGTGAGTTCTTCGACGACAGCAGCTCTATCATGCGGTGCAACTACTACCCGTCGTGCCCGGAGCCGGAGCGCACGCTTGGCACCGGCCCGCACTGCGACCCCACGGCGCTCACCATCCTCCTCCAGGACGACGTCGGGGGGCTGGAGGTCCTCGTCGACGGCGACTGGCGCCCCGTCCGGCCCGTCCCGGGGGCCATGGTCATCAACATCGGCGACACCTTCATGGTAATCAAATTAAATCGATCGTCCACTTACTAACAACGACTCAGCTTAATTATTCATGGTAATCAAATTCGTCCGTTTGATTGATTAAATCAGTCGCCACACAGTAGTCAACTACCTATGCTCTGTTCCGATGTACTCTGCTTCCCAACGAGCGAACCGGCCCATAAAAACTGCCCTCCTGTTTCCAAACAAAAATGAAAGGGAGTGTGGTAGCCTACTGACACGACGCGTGATTACGGTGTTTCCTAACAAGAGAACCACTTGTAGGACTATCGACAGAAAGCAGCTGACATGACGTGGTTTAGTTTTTTTCTCTGTTCCAATCAAGGCTTTATTATTAGATTGGACAGAGTGAAGTTACATGCACTAGTTACGTGTAGTACTGTAGTAGTAGTAGTTTAGTAGGGTCCCCTTCTTGGAACTGACATGCATCTATCCTGATGGGTCGATAGCAACATTAGCACGAGTGATCATCGACCATTCCTGCCTGAAAGAGCTTGGCTCCGAATTAACGTCCCTAGTGTGTTTTCGGATGACAATGGATACCCGACGGATGTCTGTATCAAAAAGAGGAGGGTTTGGTTAAAAAAAAATCTACACATCTGTTTTTCGGTAGAAATCAAGACCCATTGAGTCGCGAGGGTGGGTCTTGGGGTGCCAAACCCGCGCTCTCTAACATGCAGATCCGACAATGAGAAACCCTAACCCTCCACTAATCCTAGATTCCTAATCCCACCACATGGGTCGTGGTGACAGGAACTCCCCATCCCACCCCCCACATCGTCCTTGCGACGCCGCCTGTCCACCCCCGCGCCACTCTTGTTCCCTCTACCGCGCCGCTCCACTTCCTCGTCTGCAGCTCTGACTTGCGCTGCCGCATGCCATCTTGCGCTGCAGCCTACAGCTTCTCGCTCGCGCTCACGCCTCCGGTTGTCTGGCTTCCTCCTTGCTGGCCAGTGCCAGGGGATCTCATGGTGGGCAGTGGCGGCCTTCACTAGTTGCCACCGGCGCCCTCCCCTATTTTCCACCGGCGCTGATGACGCAAGTACACGAGACCCGTGAGTGCGACATACCTGAGGCAAGGCCGGGTCTGGTAAATTCTTGGACCTGGTGTTATGTTCGGGCTCTGGTCGCGGTAGCGAGGTGGGGGGTCCCAAACCCCGCGGGTGCCATGTCATTTCTAGTGATGAGTGATGAAGACATAAACATAAGTATATATAGTACATCTAACACGGACATGATTACATGGATGGAGAAGTGGATCCAGTGCAAGGTATCCACCACATAGCTAGCATAACCTCGAGTTGCTCCCATTTCTAGTGGTCTCTAATCGGACTGAAAGTGGTAGGGGCTCACACAAGCGATCGGCGAGCTATCCGTCCAAAAAGGCTGCGATGCGAGCAGTGGGAGTCGGAGCCAATTAGAGGCGGAGAAAAGATAGGGGCAGCCACGGGAGTATCTTGTTGGTTGCGGCGAGTTTGGAGCGATATGGAAGGGGGGATTGGTTTGTACAGTAGCGCCGGTGAGGGTGAGGCGTGAGGGTGAGGATGGTGGCGCTTTCGGTGGCGGGGCAACCCAGGTGCATGCGCGCGCGCGCGCGGGCGGGCGCTCGTCCTTTTCCTTCCCGGGCCTTTGCTTGGCGCCACACACAGGGGTGGGATGGAGTTGTCGAGTTGATCTCCTTTCTCTTGGATCTCATCTACAGTAGTAACTCACCCGGCCGATTCGTGCGTGCGCACTATGCAAAGCTTCCGACGTCACCGTGCGTGTCGTCCCGCCAGTCGCGCGCCATTGGCTGGCGAGCCTGTTTGTTGCTCATCCTCCGAAGGTCTCCCCGCTGCATCTGTCGCTGTTTCCTCCACGGCGACGAGGGCGACGCCGGCCGGGCTGCCTCCGCGCGCGAGCGGTCGTCGTCGTGGGTCGGCCGTCACGTGGGCGCTGCCGCCGTCGCGTGGTTCCCACATGTGTACTCCGTACCGACGTAGCCCCCGCCGGAATGACGTACGATGCATCAGTTCGGCTTTATTTACAGTTTTTTTTCTTTTGCTCCTGCTGCATTTTCTTGTGCTGGCTGAACACGACAGACAGTGAGTGATGATGTGCGTGCGTGTCATTTTGCACCTAGCTACTTGCACTGTTTGGACGGCGCGTATGGAGCGAAATGGGCACCTGCTGGCGCAACCTGACATTTGAGCGTTCTTCTAACACGTCGGCTTTGTGTGTCCATGCAGGCTCTGTCGAACGGGCGGTACAAGAGCTGCCTGCACCGGGCGGTGGTGAACCGGCGCCAGGAGCGGCGGTCGCTGGCCTTCTTCCTCTGCCCGCGCGCCGACCGCGTCGTGCGCCCGCCGCCGAGCCCGCTGCCCCGGCAGTACCCGGACTTCACTTGGGCCGACCTCATGCGCTTCACCCAGCGCCACTACCGCGCCGACACGCGCACCCTCGACGCCTTCACCCAGTGGCTCTCCCCGGCGACGCCGACGCCGCTCCCTGCCGCAGCAGCCACGGCCCAGGAGGCGGCCTGACCCGATATCGATCCATCCATGGATTCGTCTCCGGATCGCGACGCCAATTTTTGTCGGGACCGGCCACGTGCGATCCCAGGTGCGGCAGGGCCCGCGCGGAGTGGCGCCCACGTGGTTCGCCGGACCCACACCACCTTCCATTTTTGGACGCTGGCTCCATGGCTGGCGCTCTACTACTAGTCCCCTTCTTTGTCGCCACCTCCGGTCCTCACCTAGTAGTACTGTACATACCATGGAAATCATGGAAATATATATATATATAAACTCATTTCCAGTCCTTTTCTTTTCTTTTCTTTTCTTTTCTATTACGGGGGTATATCAAGCAATAATAATAGTACTATATGGACAGATATATCAGTGCTTGGACGCTTGTACGTAAATAGCCTCTTGAAATTTCCATTCTGGACGGACGCAAGCTTGAAACTTCCTTTTCGTCTTGATGAAAGAAAGAAAGGTTGCGGCTTCGTATCAGGTTCCAGAATCTCCAGCGTTTTGTCCCGTCGCGCCACGTGCACGTCTGTTCCTCACGTCTCGACGTCGAGATCTCGGCGCTTCCGCCCAACGAGAATCGGAAATTGTTGCTGAACGCCTCGCGCTTATCTTCATCGGAGCTGCTATTTCTGGAATGGAGTGTCGGCAAGGCCGTCGGCGGCGACGAAACCAAAACCACGCCGCCGTTCTTGTTCGGTTCCGGGTCACGGTCGCCGATCCGGTCCGGTCCGTTCCTCCACCGCTTCCAGCCAGCAACACGCCACATGCTGAATGCATCTGTGTCTATTTTCCTGAATGTATCTGTGTCTACTTCCTGAATAATGTTCCTCCTTCTGACTGTTGTCAAGCTGATAGCTTCGGCATGCCTAACTGTGCACAGCTAGATTCGGTGGCCGCACGGGCGGTTATTATCTTGCCGAAATGCTGGGGATGACGTTAACCATGGTCTAGGTATTTTTTGTGTCACTGTTGAGTGCTGGGCAACATGGAAAGAAGCCATGGATGACATGAGTTCACGGTTTCTTTCTTATTCCTTTCTAGGCAACCGGCGGCAGAAGCCAGGGATCGTCACGCCGAAAGCCAGACCCCGCTGAAAAATATCTTCGTTCGCAATGTGAGCCAGTACCTCAGTAACTAGAGGTTAGGCGAGTGCAATCCAGCATTCTTCCGCGTGGTTCATTCCTGTTCCGGACGTCCGCGAGAGCACAAGCTTGGGCAGGCTTTGCCCAAGTGGGAGGCAGTCCCAGGGCACTTTTTTTCTTTTGAACCATGGAGGGTAACTTATATGTACTTCCTTCGTCCTAAAATAAATGTTTTAGATTTATCAAAATTTTAATGAATCTAAACACTATTTAGTATATGGATTCGTCTAAATTTTAATAAATCCAAGACATTTATTTTGAGACGGAGAGAGTACATATTTAGAAGAAAGACCTAAAAAGTAGAAAAAGAGCTAGAACGACCAAAACAAACATACCAAACCTCACCACACCCCAAGGGAAGAGCTAAACCACAATAAAGTACATCCAAGGACGAAATAGAAATTAAGGCAAAAGGAATTGACCATGGCCTGCGAGAGCCCACATTCTTGTGTCCGATTTGATCAGCTTGAAATAGGCTTAAAGATTCCATCGAAAACCCTTCAGTTCCTTTCTCTCCAAATGCTCCCGACCAACATGACAAGAGTATTGAACTTTCTTTTGGAACCATCCTGCAGACTTGAGCTAGCTTGATGCCACCAACCGTAGAGAGATTGTCCTGTCATTGGCATAACCTGGGAAAGATCAGCCCATGCAAGGACTGAACACCATATGATGTTGATCACGGTGCATCCTGTGAAGAGGTGGCTTGCGTTTTCATACTCCAAAATTATCACACCGTAGGGATTCTTTTGGATCACTCCAAGCTCAGCAAGGAGGGCTTGTATCCAAATCAACTCAGCTGTAGCATTAGCAAGTGTCTTGTATACAAACTCTGTACTGAAACGGGACACAGTAGCCTGTTTTCTGGCACTCCATGACACTAGATTTCCTCCATAAAAGATAGCAAATCCCCCCGTTGATCGGCGATCGTTAGGATTACCCGCCAGTCAGCATCAGAGAAAGCTGATAAAAGCGACACGGTAGAGAAGGGGCGCAACAATAGTCCATGTGACAGAGTACCCTGCACATAGCGGAGAATGCGCTTGACCGCCGATAAATGAGAACACCGAGGAACATGTAGAAACTGACACACTTTGTTGACTGCAAAGGACAAATCTAGGCATGTCATAGTAAGGTACTGTAGACCAGCAACAATACTGCGATAGCGAGTAGAGTCTTCGACGGAAAGGGGAGTGCCATCACTAGCTGAAAGTATCTCAAAAGCCACCATAGGAATAGTTACAGGAGCACACTTCTGAAATTCATCTTTAGTCAATAACTCAGAGGCATACTTGAACTGACTTAAAAGGAGGACACCATAACGGGGAGTGTGTACCTAAATACCAAGGAAGTAATGGAGTGGGCCAAGATCCTTAAGAGCAAACGAAGAGCCAAGCTGCCGAATCAGGCGGTCAGTTGCTGCAGACGATGATCTCACCATAATAATGTCATCAACATAAACAAGCAGGTAAAGTGTGACTTTCAGTCGTCACGGGATAAACAGAGATGTGTTAACTGTAGAAGGTGTGAAACCAAGACCAGAAAGTATAGAACTGAGTCTGGCATGCCATGCACGAGGGGCCTGCTTGAGCCCATAGAGAGCCTTATCAAGCTGACAGAAATGTCCGGGATAAGTAGGATCCTCAAAACCAGGCAGTTGTCGCATAAATACCTCCTCCTCAAGAACCCTATGTAAGAATGCATTCTGAATATCAAGCTGACGAACATGCCATCCATGAGAAAGAGCCAATGATAGTAGGCTTAACAACAGGACTAAAAGTGTCGTCGTAGTCAAGTCCATATCGCTGCTTGAATCCTTTTGCAACAAGATGGGTCTTGTATCTGTCAATGACCCGTCAGCTTGCCTCTTGATTTTAAACACCCATTTGAAATCAATGGTGTTCACTCCTGACCGAGGCGGAACTAGTTGCCACGTCTGATTTTTCTAAAGAGGTGTGTACTCGGCTTCCATAGCAGTGCGCCAGTGAGGAGACGAGAGGGCTGCACGAAAATCAGGTGGCTCGGTAGCCAGCAGGGTAGGATCAAATGACTAGTTGTATTCCAAGCAATAGTACCATCGGTCAGAATTTTCTAATGTCGAATGCCACGCTGCAGACGTGTGGTCACGCGAGGTTGTGCTGGCGGCGGTGACCCAGCGATAGGGGCGATGTAGATGGTGCAGGAGATGACAATGGATTTGTATCCGTCGCGCTGGTCGACGAGGCAGAACCAGGTGAGTGGGCCACCAAGCCGTGCGCGGGGAACTAAGTTGGCCCAGATGAGCCGGTAGCGCCGCGGGAGAGGCCCGGATCTGCATGCACCTCATGCAGATCGACGTCGTCATCGAATGTACCACCTTGATCGACATGAGGACTGAGGAGTGGACGGGGACTCCTCGTCAAGTAATTCAAGACATGCTCCACATCCTGAACCTGCACCATGATTAGCCAAAAGTAAAGGAGTATATGCAACATCAACAAATTGGTCAAAGTGTAGGGGAGAATTATGAGAGTATGGTGTGGTGAAGGATACATTGGTGTGAGAAATAGGAAACACCGTCTCATCGAACACAACATCATGGGAGATATAGACGCAGTTGTTAGGAACATGCAGACACTTGTATCCTTTGTGAAGAGAACTACACCCATGGAAAACACACTGTTCAGAATGAAACTGGAGCTTATGGTTATTGTATGGGCAAAGATGTGGACATCACGCACAACCGAAGATTTTAAAGAAGGTGTAATCTGGTGTTTCACCTAGGAGACGCTCGAGAGGTGTTTGTATGTCTATGACGCGGCTAGGTAATCGGTTAATGAGAAAGCAAGTTGTGGAGAAATCATCACTCCCAAACCGAAAAGGGACACTTGCATGTTGAAAAGGGACACTATTATGAACACATTCCATTAGTTCATAATAGTTTTATATCATGCTATAACTATGTCAATAGGAAACATTAATATATGTGTGATATGTAAACAAACCCAGGTACCTAGTAGCCTCTATTTAAATAGTTCATTGGTCAACAAATGGTCAAGATTTCTTGATCATGTTGGTTCTTAGGCACCTATTGACAATGGAGCTATCTTATTAGAGAATAAGATAGTGGACACCATTCTGCAGATGATTGTTGCAACACGATCATATCACAAAGTTCAAAGTTGCAATTGTCAGAAACATAGTGACTTGTTCCTCAGACCGTGAGACCATATTTAATAACTGTCACCCGAGAGTGCTTAGAGAGCATCAAACATCACTCCGTGAAACAATGATTATAAAGGTGTGATAAAGTACTCATAGGGGCATGTTGAGGCGTATGTGTCAAGAGAGGGATTTGTACATCCGTGTGATGGAAGACACTTTGTGCCCACTTGGATAAGTTATATCTAATATGCTACGCAACATGTGACTAGGTCACGAGGATATCACTTATCGGTACAAGTTAAAATAGCATTTGTCGGTAACAAGGTTGAACCCTACATGGAGATGTCGATGATTGAATCTTGAACAATGCAAGTATCGCAGAGACAAAAGGAACACGACACATATTGTTTAAGATTCAATATGATGGAGAATCGTGAGTGTGTAGGGGTCATCATGGGCATCTCGGTCCCGCTGTTGATCATTGATATAGATTATGTCTATGACATTCTCAAACGTAGGGATGCACGCTTAAGGGCATTATGATGCTTAAAGATCTACCTGTAAGAAGGAATCCCAAAAGAGAGAGAAACCGGAATCGTTCCGGATATTTGAAGTTGTTCGAAGAAAGAAAGAAGGAAAAGGACTAAAAGGAGTTTCAGATAAATGGAAATTTAAATATGCATTTATTATATGTTAATTATGAATTAATATATTTCTGAATAAATATATAAATTAAGATTTATAAAGGCAATTTTATTATAAGGCCAAAACCCCATAGGGAATTGACTTAGAAGAAAAAACAACATGCAGAATGGGACATTTGATCGACCCATGAGCGCTACACGTCACGGGTGAGGGGGGCACCACCCGGATACCGTGCCTAGGCCACCACCCCACTAGGCCGCCTGGGACGCTTGCTGCTGCGTGGGGCCATCGCCCGGCTGCTGTGTCAGGCCGCGCACACAGGACGGCCCACGGCGGATCGCCTGGCCACATAAAAAGGCCGCCGCCTGCACTGGTCCTTGTCCTCTGTGCCGGGCCCTTGTGGCCTAGCCGGCTGGCACACGTTTTTCTGCCCCTTTTCTTTTAAAAATAGTCCCACATGAGGCACCTAAGAGGGAGGGGACTCCTCTCTTCCCCTATATAAAGAGGTGGCCATGGATGGGATTAAACACACAATAAATTGAGATATTCCCTTTGGTTGGAATACTCCTCTTTCTTTCTAAAATTGCCTCTGCTAGTGCGTGGTCCCAAGTCAGGACAGCACATGCAAGGAATTCTCTTCTGCGGCACGCCATTATGCTGCTAGAATTCCAGCTATGAGGTCTACTTACGCAACCTCGACGGGATCCGAGCCCGGGAGTCATTGTCTTGCATCGTATGCCTGTGTAAATTCGGTGGGGCTATTGAAGCTATCCAGGACATCGTGTGAGGACCTGGACAAGGAGTGACGTGCGAGGAGCTTTGTGACCTTGAGGTCGGACGGGTACGACTATATCAACCATACTTCTTCAAGGGTACGTTATTCTGTCTTCCTCTATTATTGCATTACTAGTAGATAGATCTTGGGCATTCATGGTTTCCCGCGTATTAATTTTTTTGATTTTGTGCACCAGAACCCCAACAGTAGTAACATGAGTAGATAATAAAAACGTCAACCGATGACCCTTACCTTGCTGATAGGCATCACACACTAAAATTATAGCTTTATTAACTGACATAGAGAGAAGCTCATGATGATATAAAATATGCTGGACGATTGGAGAGACTGGATGTCCTAGACGCGAGTGCCACTGATCTCGCGACACCTTGACGCTGCTGAAGGCTTGTTTAACAGAAGACATATCAATATTATAGAGACCTCAGCGACATCCCCCTCTAAGTAGAACCGCCTTGGTGCCCCGGTCCTTAACAAGAAAATATCATGGATGGAATTTAAAGAAAACATTAGTATCGTATGTGAATCTCTGAACAGAAACAAGATTGCGAGTAATGGATGTTACATGATGAATGTTTTTAAGATGTAGGGGTTGTGTTGGTGTAGGAATTATGGATTGACCAATATGTGTAATGTGCATACTTGTACCATTTGCAGTTTGGACAGTGTCCTTTCCATGGTATTGCTCCTTGATGTTCAGCTTGTTGGAGAAGTGTTTAGTCGTTGTAGTGTCCGCATACCAGTATGGATCAACTGGATATGAGGGAGTAGAGGTGCCGACGTGGTAGGCAGCAGCAGCACCATCATTGAGAGCAGCGAGTTGGCGGTCCATATTACGACTGTCGTTCCCGTTACCCAGAATTTTTTTCTGGAACCTCTTGAAGTAGAAGCATGCGACGTGGCCAACCTTGGAGCAGATCTGGCACAACGGAAGAGCTCCACCACCGCCCTGACCACCAGCGTTGCAACCACCCCCGCCTTGACCCTGTTGATGCGTGGGAGGAGGTGGCACGGCAGTTCCCTGCGAGCGTGCGCCAGGGGCCTGGTCATTCCACTGTGTTAGCGGCATTGGTGGTGGTGGCTGGTACATAGGCGTGCGTCCACCACTTTGGCGTGAGGTGTAGTTGGTGGAGTGGATATCAGCGCCGAGCTCAGCGCGACGTGCCTCGACACGTTGTTCAGTGTTCAGGAGCTGCGCATAGACATCCCGTATGGGCATAGGTTCAGACACCAACCGAGCAGATACATGATCAACAAGGGGATCATAGTCATTGTCGAGGCCAGTGAGTAGAAAGGCTTTAAACTCTTCTGGACAGAGCGACTGCCCAATCGACGAGAGCACACCTTCTAGGGACTTGACCTTGTTGAAGAAGACGGTAGCGTTGGGGTAGTCGTGGTTCTTGACCTTGGACCGCTGATCACGGATCTGCATGACCCGCGCCGTCGACTGTGACTTGAAGCTGGCCTCCAGGGCCTCCCACGCTTCCTGCAACGTCGGGATCATCATGACCATGTCGAGGATCCCCTCGGTGAGAGAGGAGACAATGTCCAAAAGGATCGACTAATCCTACTGGTGCCATGTCGAGTACTTGGGGTTGGGCTCAGTTGAGGCAGCGACATCATCGCACGCCGAGACTTGAAGTTGTTCGGCCAGACAGGGTAGAGACCGAAGAGCAGGTTGATCCTCAATATTGGATCGACTTGAGTGTGTCAGTAGAGTTAGTTGTCTATTGTAAGGCGAATGGTGAACTTGTTCGTCAGATCAGTGGGAGTGTCGGGAATCCTCGCTGCCATCACCGCCCGAGCGGCGCTCCCGAAGCTCATCGAGACACCGGCGGAGGTTGTCCTTGCAGACAAGGCAGATGACGGGCTGGAGGAGTTCATCGACATGCTATAGGTAGTCATGGCGCAATTGGCAGACGGAGGCGCTAGGCGGCAGTCGCTAATATGGGCAGCGGCGACGATCTAGGCGGCAGCGACGGTAGGGTAGATGGAAGCAAGAATTAGGTTTTGCTCTGATACCATGTGAAAATAACGATATGGGTAGGTGATGGATGTGAAATATAGCCATCCACATCCACATTTAAACTGGATATTATTCATATTTTTTATGAAATATCTCTCTAAACCCTGCCACTAATGCCTAATGATCAAAGGGGTATGCAATTCTTTCTTTCTATTTTCCTTGCGCAGATAATGACATTTGATGATGGGAATCACAACATTAAAGTCAAAGATACGAGATTTCCAACAACCCAAAGAAACCATGAGTCATGGAGAGGAGGCAGAAGCTTTAACGACCAACTATACAGCGGGAATAAAATTCCAGCCGTATGGTTGCCACTGACACCGTTAGGTCAAACAGAACAACTTTCGTGAAGGGAACCCTATATAAAGAGGCCTCGGGCGACGAGAAACGAGAGTCGCGCCCCATAGAACATAACACCGAAGAGCCGCTGGAGGAATAGATTTAGATCTAATCTCCAAACCCTTCTCCTCCACCATAGCCATATTCCACCACTTGTAATAGTAGATCTCATCTCCAATTGGCGATATTGTAAGACTATTTGCTATCAATCTCATGATTTCCATTACAATGTTTATGAGTGTTGATTTCATCTCTAAGTGTGAGTAATGACTAATCTGCAGGATGGGAACCCCAGTGACAGGAAGGGTAGTACGACTGTATGTGAGGGATTTACTTGGGATTAACGGTGACATCACTATGCATATCATTAGTTCTCTTTGTTCTATGGATGAGACTAGTAGGTTATTGCTATAAGCGGTTGTAGAGGCAATAGCAGTTACGGATGCACTGCCCACATATAATTATCTTGCTCTAAAATTACATGCATACTTTATTATTATCTTTTATTCCCATTAGATGTTTTGCACAACTACAGGTGAAACCGAAAGCCCCAGACCCTCTCTCTCCATCATCGACAACAACAAAAGAGAGCCAACTCTTGGTCCGATAAAACACAAAGAGAATTCTAAACTCCCGAAGGTCCGTTAAAGTAACTTTACTACGCTTTCTGCTTTCTGAGGATTCGATAACCTAGGTATACTATGGAAAAACATCTATACTACATCCATAAACCGGATCGAAGCTATCAACCCTTTTTCTGGCACTGTTGTCGGGGAAGCAATAGCTACCCTGGTAAGGTTAGTAGGAACCTTGCTAGTTTTAATTCTTGTTTTTAATTTTGTTAGTTTGCTTCCAGTCTTTATTTGGAAAACCAAAAAAATTAGTTAGTCTTTAAATTCTTGTTTTTATTATCATAAGTCTTTTGTATAAGAAAATCCAAAAACATAGGAAATATGGCTGAAAAGAAGCTTGGGGAGTTTGCAACTCCCAACAATGATTATTTTCGTACTCCTATTACCCAGCCAACAATTACTGCCGAGGACTATGATATTAAGCCCCACTATTTAAGTTTGGTTCAACAGAATAAATTTGGAGGCTGTTCTGTTGAGGACGCAGGTATGCACTTGAATACTTTCACTAAAATATGTGATATGATGCACATTAAAGATGTTGACCCCGATACAGACAAGTTGCGCTTATCTCCTTTCTCTCTTAGAGGAAGAGCAAAACAATGGTTGCTATATTTTCCTAGAAATACTATTGCATCATGGGTGGAGTGTACTTCTTTATTTATGACTAAATCTTTCCCACCTGCAAAGACTATGCAACTAAGATCTAATATTAGTAGTTTTAGACAGGAAGAGCGTGAGACGCTAGCGCTTGCATGGGAGAGGATGAAAGAATGCTTGAGAAACTGTCCCGACCATGGGATAGAAGATTGGTTAATTCTCCATTTATTTACAATGCTCTTAACCCTGTGTCTAAGTATATGCTTGATACTGCAGCTGGAGGAACATTTATGGGAAAATAAATTACCAAAGCAAAGCAGCTGCTAGAAAATATGCAAGACAACCATGCCCAATGGCATGTGGATTGATCAAACACAAAAAAAGTGAACTCCATCACACCTCAGGAAAATGAAGAACTCAATGCTAAGATGGATGAAATCATAATAGCCTTCAAAGCTAAGGAAACCCAGGTAAGAGCTATCCTAGAATCAAATATTGAAGAAATAGACTTCATAGCTCGTAATGATTATAATCCTTCCTGGAAGAAGAACTATAATCCTAATTTCTAGAACATTATTCTAGTCCTACAGATAATTCTAATAATATATAGGATCAAGTAATGGTAGTCTCCAAGAAACACTTAATTCCTTTATGGACTCGCAAAATGAGAAAAACAATATCCTAGTTAAGATAACAGAGAACCATGATACAATGATTGGTAAATTATCTAACCAAGATGTGAGTTTGAGGAATGATTTGCAGGCTCTCCAAGAAAGAACAAGGATTTTTGAGGTACAACTAGGTAAGATAATCGAGATTCAAACTATCATTCTAGCTAAATTTGCAGGTAAAGCTGAGCCCAATCTGGTTAAAGACCTCAAGATGATAAGAATCCAAAGGGAGGAGCCTAGAGAACTTGACTATAACAATGCTCCTTCACCAAATTAGATGGTTGAAGATCTTGTGAAAAGGATCAATATCAAGATTCCCATAAGTGAAGGAAATGAGGAAGATATGTATCAACACTTCGTTAATCAGGTAGCAATAAAGGTACATGAGCTTGAGGAAAAACATAATAAAATTGCTGAAAAATTACCTGTTAAGCTTGATGATATGTTTGAGACTACTATTAAGATTAAAATTGGGACTAATGAGATAGCTGCACTTTGTGATTTAGGTGCAAGTGTTTCAACAATTCCAAAAAATTCTTTTTAATAAGTTAAATCTTGGCTCATTTTAAATCACTTAGTTAAAATTACATCTAACAGATTCTACCTACAAACAAGTTGTAGGAATTAAGTAGAATACTTTAGTATACATTAAAGGTTGTCCTGCTCTTATGATTTTGTTATTGTTGACATGCCTGAAGATGTTACTGCTCCTATCATATCAGGCCGTCCATTCTTAAGAACTATTAAGGCTTTTTATTAATCTGCATGACGGGAACGTGAAGCTTCAATTGCCTTCGCGAGATCCTTTTTTTATTCATTTCCCCAGGAGGAAGAAATCCAAGCATGATGAGAAGGAGGCCATCACTTTTAAGGCCAACTATTTTGGAGTGGGTGTTCCACTCATTTGGCCTAAGTGAGCAACATCAAGGTCAAGCTATTGACCATAATAGAGTGCTTCATAGGAGGCAACACATGTGAAATTAAGGTTTGAGTAAAGTTTTTAAGTTTTAGTTTAAGTTTCATGTTGAATAAAGAGTGCTAGAAAACTCCAGTTGAGGAGGAGAAGTTCGGTGGTACTAACAATCCTATTTTATACATGCTGATGTTGGTCGACAATTTAGAATGTCATTTTTCTGTCAAAACATGGTGTTTCGCTAAGTTTCAGGTAAGAAATAATTCTTGAAGAAACAGAATTCTTTTGGCGAGTATAGAAGGTTTAACGACCAACTATACAGCAGGAATAAAAATTCCAGCCATATAGTTTCGGCCGTATAGATATCTATGCCATCGCAAAATTTTCTTCCCTAGGTATAGAAGGTTTAACGACCAACTATATTGTGGGGACAAAATCCCGGTCGTATAGTTACGGCCGTATAGATATTGCCTCCAGGAAAAAATCCTAAGAAACCCTAATTTTTTAACGTTAGACCAACTATAGGGCGGGAACAAAATGTTCCGGCCATATAGTTTGGCCGTATATTTTCCTCCAACCACAAAAACGCCACGGGAAAGGTACCCCAACACCAAAACTTCAATCATTTTTCTCTTTTCTACCTCCAAACTCTCTCAAAATCTCATGGGATCTTCATCTCAACCCAATTTCGTTCGATTTCCTCGCACAAGTGATCTACGGTATGTTTCTCTTCCGATCCTCCAATAACTTTTTGCAAATTCATGTCTGATTTGTTGTCATTATCAATCTAGGGTGAGATCTACTATGAAATAATTGCCATCTTTCTCTTACCTAGATTATTATTTTGATGAAATCCTTTAATGTGCTATGATGAGGAATATGTTATGCTTATTACTGTTGGATCAAAAAGTTTTATTTTTGTCTCTCTTATTATTTTAGAAGATGAACATAAGTAGCCAAACGCGTGCTCATGCCGTCGCGAGTTCTTCTCAGGCTGCCGCTGCAGCTCAGGACCGCATGGGGGAACGTGATCTCTTCAAAAAGGTCAAGAACCGAGAAGTGAAGACAACCAAGTGGGCTTGTCCCTTTCTATTGAATCAACTCGGTATTTCTGATGACTTCAATTTACTTTGCAATAGAGTTGGCCTGCAAAATTTTGTATTCCATGATGCGCCTACCTATCGCCGGTTAACTCTTGAATTTTTAAGTTATTTTCAAAGCATCGTTAAAACATGGCATGTAGAGGACATGGTTTCTTTTCGACTTATGAACAACAACTATACATTACCACTTGATGATTTGTGCAATTGTCTTGGTTTACCAAATAATGATGCTAATGCTTTACGCGCATCTTTTACTGGCATAGATCCTTCCCAAGATCATTATTATAATAGAATGAGTTTCACTTCTAGAGTCAACAAGGGGAAGAATATTTAGCATACTTCTATTCGCTATTTGTTCTATGTTATTGCTAACACCTTGCAGGCATGAAATGAGTTTACAAGACTCAATGAGTAGGACATCTTAGTCCTTGCAAAAGCTGCTTTCAACAGCATCGACTTGTCACTCAACTTGGGCGAAATTCTTGTGCGCTACCTAGATCACCAATCCTCCCAAAGCCAAGGACCAATCACAGGTGGAGGCGTCATCACCGTGCTTGCCATTGCCTTAGGAATCGACCTAGGTGAGTTGCAACCATTGCTAGGTGAGCGACGTGTTGGTTTCTCTACTTTAAAAGCTTGTGGAATGCTCACTAGGAGAGGTGGTGGTTTTTACTTGCATATTGCAGGAGTTGGGTGTCTCTACTCCACTCCTTTGCCTAATGGTATTTTATATATCGAGGAAGGACGTTTGCTATATGATGTGCAGGTTGAACAACACCAACCCGAGGAGGAGATTCTGGATGAGGATGAGGACCAACAAGAGGAGCAAGAAGTTTCTGATCATGAGGAGCATCCACCAAACCGGTTCGCTACATATCAAGACTTCCAAGAACTTGGAGGAACTGTGGAGGGGATGCATAATCTCGCCCTGAACCTCCGAGAAATCACAAGTAACTTATAAAATCAATTTGCAAACTGGAGTTACAAATTTTTCCCGCCACCACAATGATGTGAAGGGCTTGCTAAAGCCTAAGCTTGGGGAAGTTTCCTCATTATATTTATTTGGCATTCATTTGTTTTTATTTATTTCGAGGTTATGCTTTTAATTTTAGATTATAAGCACTCGTGTTGGTTTCCCCGACACTTTATCTTTAGTTATTTTTATTTTTTTAGAGATTTTCAAGCCGAGCTTTGCCGCCAATTTTCTATTCTTCAATTCCCTCTCTTAAAAACAACAATATTATTTTTCCATTTATCATTATTTTCCCTCTTTATTCTTTCTATTCTCCTCGTGGCTTTCACATATTTGCAGGGGAGTGATTGACTTCGAGTTTCCAAGAAACGAATCAAAAGGGAAGATAGAAGTGGAACCAATCATGAGAGGTATGCCTTATGACTCCCCATGTTTTGAAGTTTGAGAAACCCATGCTAGTTAGTAGTAAATGTTAAGATATTATATTGGTAGAGTGAATCTTTACATTGTAGTAAAATTTTGTTTGCATGGGTATTTATTTGAGTATATTTTGTTCTAGCTCTTGTAGTTAACCAAGTCTTGCCTAAAAATTTGCTAAACAATTGTAATAAGAAAAAGTCTCACAATTGAAGGCTTGGGTGTTGTAGTGTTTAGTCTTGAAAGCTTATTCCTAGAGACACTCGACACCACAGAAAATAATGATTGACTTGATAGCTCGCTTTGAAAGGATTTGCTCAATTGAATTAATGTTTAGCGGTCTTTGTGAGCATGCCAAAGTTTGACTTGTGAATCATAAGAATGATATAGCTTTATGCGTGTCAAACTTCATGGGATGCCAACAACTCCGCTAGCCTACGAACGATCTTCATGGAGGAAACTCCTAGACTTCGGCTGTGATTTGATTAAACATATGTATCAACAATTCTACAATGGGTAAGATTCTTGGCATTCTCGTGTAGATGTGTGATAGCTGTGAGATTCGACACATTTTTTATGGTTTGTATTGATGATTTTCGTTTGGATTTGATGGTTTTCTAGCTTTACCTAACACTAATACTTCGCTAGCAAATAAAACTTGGTTTTTAATGTGTGTTTTAGGTTTTGAATATCAATAGAGGGTTTTAACAGCAGAAACACAATATTCAGATGAAAACATGCAAGTCTCGTTTTGGAAGCAATCAAGGGGAGCATACAGTAGCTTTAACGAGCAACTATACAGCGGGAATATTTTTTTGGTCGTATAGTTGCCATCTGTCTCGTCTTGTTAAAAGGGAAAACTTTCTTGAAGAGGAGGGGACGAAAACAGAACACACGAGCCGCCATCCCATGCAGAAGGGAGAAAGAAGAGATTCGGATCAGAAAGGGAAGATGTTCTTCATCTCGCTCCACGATCTTCGATCCCCTAGACACCACACCTCCATAGCCATTACTTGTACTTGAGAGAGACAGATCTCCACATTGCAAGATTATGGTTTGAGATTGTTCTTCCCATGTTGAATTGTGTTGGATTTATTTCTATTCTTATTGTGGATCTTCACGGTAATATCAAGAAGAACTCCCTTTATTTAATTATATCGATGATGCTTTCTTCTCTCATGTGTGAGTAAGTTCCCTTGGGCGTGGGAGATGTAAGGAATTGGTGAGATGCGATGTGCCTATATAATTTCCATTAAGTTTGTGGTTGATTTTAATTACTATATTATGTGTTCTTGACTATCTGTGGGATGCTTAATGCTTGTTGTCCAATTAAGGGCCCAAACAACATGATGCTTTGTTCTACATAGATAAAATCTTGTTTGCTAGCAGACCGGCGACCCCCAAGTGACACGAGGGTATTAATGGGAATCTAGTTTGACTCGAGGATCACGAGTAGCCATCGAGCTTATTGCATTAGTCCGATCCAAGGATCTTAATTGCTAAGCAACCTGAAGGATCTTAATCGTATAGTGACTGGCCATGGCTGTGGTAACATGCTAGTAGGATTATTGAAGTTGGGATGAAATCTACCAAGATTAGTTCCGGATAATTATGGGTTGCTCGGCTACACACATACTTATAAGATTATAATTGTTACACTTATCACTCATCCACCTGGCACATTCACTATCATCATGAATTGAATCTCCCCACGCCTACTTTGTCATCTGCAGAAAACAACAAACAAATCTTTCTTTACTTTTATGCCTTTTATTTCTAAAGTTTACATTTTAGTTTTATTTAAATACATTCCTTTAATCCGAACTTTTATTCTAATTTCAACGCTTGCAGTCAATTCACTCGAAGACCTTTGACAACTTCGGGTGTGACAGAGACTTCACACATAAACACGTACCTTTGGGCTTCCTTTGGGATCAACATATTTACTTCGAAACTAGCTACAAACAATCTGTTCACTTGTAGTCATCAAGCTATTTTTTGGCACTGTTGCCAAGGAGCTAAGCGTTAAGTGTTTTGTCTATTTACATTTCAGGTGTTACTATTACAAGATGATCTCCCTAGGAGACAAAAGGTCTACACGCTCTGGTAGAACATATCTACCAGATTATCTTGATCGCGTGCCTGTTCAGAGACGCGAGGAAATTATTGAATTTTTTTTGAGATCGAATAAGTTTGAAGTTGAAAACCTAAGTGACTTTATGGAAATCATGTGCATTCATAGGAAAACTCCCAACAAACTTGAGAAGACTCTCAGAGAATATAGTGCTCCAAATTATGCTTTTCTTAAACAACCAATAGAATTTCCTAATCCTCGAGTTAGGGAATATCGATTTGATGGTGAGATTATTAAAATTTTGCAGGAAAAAGCTTTCAGCAGAAGGGAAGAGGACGACCCAGGAAGACGTCTTAGAGAGTTCGACGATGTTATAACATCACTTGGACCAAAAGGTTTGCCTAGAGAATTCTCTCATCTAAAACTATTTCGTTGGTCTCTCAAAGGTAAGGCTCTAGACTGGTTATATTCTCTCCCTCGTCATTACATTAAATGTTGGAAAAAATACATTGTTAAATTCATAAACAGGTTTAATCCTTTTACAAAGGTAACCGAAATTAGATAGAAAATAGGCAACATTAGTCACAAAATAGGCAACATCAGTCAGAATGTTTCTTCAAGATGATATAAATATTTCCGTTTCTACTAATTTTGTTACAAGAAGAGGTGCAGTTGTTAAAGGACCATTAGGACCACCTAAATATGAAGCTGGAAAAGATCGAAGGGAAAAGCCTTGCTTAGACTGCTAAAGAAACACAAGATCAAACCTTGGGGGAGCAGAATGATGCACAGGATGACAGTTATGACTTTGATGCATAGACAGTTGATCCAAGAGAAGAAAAAGACACAAACAAATAAGATGTAGTAGTTGTAATAGAAAAGAATAAAAGCGATAAGCAACAACAAAATAAAGTAACTAAAGAGCCCGATCCTCCACAAAAGGTAAAAGATAAGAGTAAGAAACTTCCATATCTAGATCGCAAAAAGAAATCATCGGATGAGATAATCTATGACTCTTTTAAAAAGGCATTAAGTGATTGCTGTCTACGCACTTCTATTCTTGTAGACAGTTGTTGGGCCTCCAAGTGCAGAGGTTTGTAGAACAGCAGCAAGTTTCCCTTAAGTGGATTACCCAAGGTTTATCAAACTCATGGAGGAAGTGGTCAAAGGTATCCCTCTCAAGCAACCCTGCAATCAAGATACAAGAAGTATCTTGTGTCCCCAACACACCCAATACACTTGTCAGGTGTATAGGTGCACTATTTCAGCGACGAGATAGTGAAATACAAGTGGTATGAATATAAGACAATGGTGCCAGAAAAGAGCTTTTGACAGGGAGGAATATCCCCGGCAACGGCCCTAGAAAAGACTTTGATGGCGTGGAAGATACTAAAGGCAAATTGAAATAAAGATGGCAACACGCAAACATGTAACAGATCTAGTTGTGAACGGTGTTTTAATGTTTAGAAACAAGGCCTATGGATCATACCTTCACTAGTGGATACTCTCATATAAATATCTTATCTTCGTGATACTACTCTGAACTACTCTCCGGTTGGACACTCTAATCCACGGTAGGGCTACAAAAGCACTCCTTAAAGGTTGCCTTCACCATATAGATAAGCCCACACTGTTACCTTGAGCGCTAGATGGTTCCAACAAACACCACAATTTCATAGAGACATCCAACTCCAAATATACTCATAATAAATATTTATGAACTCTAGCCTAAGTGCCATCACGGCGTGCATGCTGTCACTTTCACACACGTGGGGAGAGTAGAGATCTATTGAAGCACTTGAGTATTTATGTAAACCTAGCCTAAGTGCCACCACGTTATGCACGCTATCACTTTCACACACGTTGGGAGAGCCAGAGATCTATTAAAGCACTTGAGTAGCAGAGTAGATCTACGTGATTACTGATACGTCCATTTTGCATCACTATTCTTTATCGTAATTTGCCTCTATTCATTGATATATTTCATATTAAGAGGTGTTAGTTACGTCACTTTCATCTATTTTTGCATGTTGGATGATTCTTGGAGGATGGACTGTCGTAGTGAGGATTCTGATGGAAAAAAGCGGTGTTTTGATGCAATTTCGCGAAGATCAGAAAAATACCAGAAAAACTACAGAAAATTATATTTTCCTAGAAGACAAAGGATGCCAGAAGGGGAGGCGGAGTTGGGCCACAGGGGGCCCACACCCGCCAGGCGCGGTCCGCCCCTAGTCGCGCCTATGATACGTCCAAAACGTATCTACTTTCCCGAACACTTTTGCTATTGTTTCTCCTCTAAACTTGTGTGATTTGGATACAACTAACACGGACTGACGCTGTTTTTAGCAGAATTACCTTGGTGTCTAGTTTTTGTGCAGAAAATCAACTATCAGGAAAAATCCCGGAAAATATGCCAAAAATCCTATTTCACCAGAAGATCCACAGAGCCAGAAGAAGAGATGGAATGGAGGCCTAGGGGGCCCACACCCCTGCCAGGTGCTGGTGGGCCCAGCCCGCGCCTAGGGGGTGCAGCCACCCCAGGCACCCCATCGGGCTCCCTCTGCGCCTATAAGTTACCCCTTGACCTAAAAACCGAGGGGGGTTCGGAGTTTTTCCAAAAAAAGAGTTCCGCTGCGTCGCCACCACCAGAGACAAGATTCGGAACCAGAAACTCTGTTCTGGCACCCTGACGGGACAGGAAATTTGGGGAGGATCATCGCCATCGTCATCACCAATGCCTCTCCATCAACCATCGATGTTTCCCTCATCCATGAGTGAGTAATCCCCCACAGTAGGTTATGGGGATGGTAGGGATTGGATGAGTTCTATCATGTAATCGAATAAGATTGTTAGGGCATAGTGCCTAGTATCTCTATTAGTGCTATTTGACTTTGTTGCAACTTGTTGTGCTTAATGCTTGTCACTAGGGTCCGAGTGCCATGATCTCAGATCTGAACTTATTATTGAATCATTATTATAGTATTGTTTGTGATCTTATCTGCAAGTTGTGTACACATATCATTGTCCGGATCCAAAGGCCTCGAAGTGACAGAAATTGGGACAACCGGAGGGGATGGTTGTGATGTGAGGATCACATGTGTTCACGGAGTGTTAATGCTTTGCTCCGGTGCTCTATTAAAAGGAGCACCTTAATTGCCAGTAGTTCCCTAGAGGCCCCGCTGCCACGGGCTGGCTGGACAGAAGATGTTGTGCAAGTTCTCATTGCAAGCACGTATGACTATATTTGGAGCACATGCCTATTATTGTTTAGTACTTGGATGCTTGCTATTATTTATCTTCAATGCCCTAGATCTTGAAGTTACATGTTTAGACTCGTTCATGCAACGCCCGTCCATCCATCCCTATGCCTACCGCACTCGAATCCCACTGTTTACTATTACTGTTACTATTACTCCTGTTTCACTGTTGTTGTTGCTTTGCTGTTGCTACTACAAACTGTTTCTACTGATAAACTTCTGTGAGCAAGAACTATTTCCAAGTGCAGGTGAATTGACAACTCAGTTGTTAAGGCTTGCAAGTATTCTTTGACTCCCCTTGTGTCAAACCAATAAATTGGGTAATACTACCCGCGAAGACTTTTATGATCCCCTACACTTGTGGGTCATCAAGACTATTTTCTGGCACCGTTGCTGGGGAGCATAGCTTTATTTGTAAGTTCACTTGGATCTATTATTGTTCACTGCTACTCCTTTCATCATGGGGAAGTCTCGTGATGGAAAGTTCCCTATTTTACCGTCCACTACAAGAAGAGGTACAGTCCTAAACACCTCTACTTCTCTTGATTCACCGTCTATTATAAGTAAGCTTGTTACACCACCACCACATACACATGCTACACACACTGATACTACTACTGATTGTGAAACTTCTTTTGATGCTCATGATGTTACTTCTATTGTGCTTGATGCGAGTGGTTCATTAGGTCCTTTCCTAGATGCTACTATGGCTAGTCTAGGAAATACTGAAACTCCTAGTGAAGACACTATTACACCTGTTAGCTCACCCAAGTCTAGAGAGAGTTATGATATTAATGATGGCTACATTGAGTTTACTGATGATTTTGTTGAAGAGTGCCGAAACACACATGGTATTAGTGTTATTAAGAGTCTCCTTGCAAGACAAACCATTATTCCTAAGTTGTCCTCTAATCCTAAGTTTGCCACCTCTCCCATAGATATTAAAGATAAAGATTATGATTTCTCTCTTGATTTATCCTATTTGGACATTGTTGAGAAAGAACCTTTTTGTGGGACTGAAACTGAGAGTGTTGTGGCTTATATGAATGAGCTTTCTACTATGAGTGCCTTATTCTCTGATGATTTTAAGATGCGCAAGTACTTTGTTACTAAGATTTTCCCTTTTTCACTAAAAGGAGAAGCTAGGGCTTGGTTTAATATATTACCTCCTGGTTCAATTGATAGCCCTGATTGTTTGATTGCTTCTTTCTTCCAGAAATATTTTCATCCCAGTGCTAGACATGCTTCTTTGCAGAGACTTTTTGATTTTAAACATGGAGAAGAAGAGAAATTGCCTGAGTCATGGACAAGGTTATGTGCCTTGATTCATGCACATCCTGGATGTCCATTACCTAAAAATGAGCTTCTTGATATTTATTATAATGGACTAACTGATGATTCTAGGACAAAACTAGATAGCTTTGCTGATTGTGTTTTCAGGAAAAGAACTCCTACATATGCTGAAGAATTAATGGCTAAAATAAGAAATAATTATGATGATTGGACTTCAACTGAGCTAAATACACCCGAGCCTATTACTCCTGAACCAGTTGTGCCTTAACCAGTTCCAACACCAACACCAAAGAAGAGGGGAGTTATTGCATTAAATGATGAAGTGATGAAGGAAGCTAAGAAGTGTCTAAAGGAGAAAGGAATTAGAGCTGAAGATGTGAAGAATCTACCTCCTATAGAAGAATTATGCAAGCCAATTCCTCACTCATCTACTATTGAGGTACAGTCTCTCCAACACTTTGATGAAGGTGATATTCCTTATGGTAAGCCTCCTGACCAATGTTTAGAGGAACTTGACATTTTTATAGTTAAGCAAGGTAATTTTAATAAACAAGTTCAGAATCATTTATTGGAAAACTCTAGAGCTATTAAAGAGTTAAAAGATATTGTGGAAAGAACTTCAAATGATATTAAAATGCTTTGTAAACACTTTCAAATGGTTTAAACCCAACTTGATCAACTTGCTAAGGTATAAAAGGATATGCTAGTTAATGCTTAGGGAGATAAACATGCTTATGGAATTAGAACTAGGAGTGGTATAGCTACTAAAGATCCTTTATATCCCGAAGGACACCCTAAAAGAATTGAGCAGGATTCTCAGCAAGGTGAGAGTAGTGGTAGTCCTCGTAAGAGAAAGAAAAAGAAACATAAAATAGTTGAGGAACCCCTTGAACCTGCCGTAGACCCTAATAGTATATCTGTCTTTGATGCGGAAACTAAGAGTGGTAATGATAAAAATGATGCTCCTCATAAGGAGGAAGTTGAGGAAGAACCTGAGAAGCACACTAAGAACACTAGGTACACTAAGGAATATTTTATTGCTAATAAACATGGTAAAGAGAGAGAACCTTGGGTGCAGAAACCTATGCCTTTTACAGGTAAGAAACACAAGTCAATGGAGGAATAACACTACAACAAGTTTTGTGAGTGGATGAAACCTTTATTCTTGCAAATTCCTTTGACTGATGCTATTAAGTTGCCTCCTTATTCAAAGTATATGAAGGATATTGTCTCTAATAAAAGGAAGATTCCTGATGAGGAGATTTCTACTTTTCTTGCTAATTATTCCTTCAATGGTAAGGTTCCAAAGAAACTTGGTGATCCAGGTATACCTTCCTTGCTCCATTAATAACAATTATGTTAGAACGGCTTTATGTGATTTGGGAGCTGGAGTTAGTGTTATGCCTTTTTCTCTCTACAAGAGACTCCAGCTAGAAAAGTTGATACCAACTGATATATCTTTGCAAATGGCTGATAAGTCAACTACTATTCCTGTTGGTATATGTGATGATGTTCCTGTTCAAGTGGCTCATAATTGCTTGGTTTTAACCGATTTTGTTGTGCTTGAAATACCTGAAAATGATAATATGTCTATTATTATTGGGAGACCTTTTCTTAATAATGCAGGTGTTGTCATCAATTGTAATCAAGGAAAAGTAACATTTAATATTAATGACAAAGAGCATACTGTTTATTTCCCCAAGAAGGTTGCTAAGAGCTATTGCCTGAATACCATTGAAAATATTGAGAGCATCAAGGTTGGATAAATATATTGTCCCATTCCACAAGCAATTTTGAAACTATTATGATTGGGACCATTGCTATCAAGCTTGAGGTAACATAATCACTTTGTGAAATACAAAGTTTTGTTTCATATAAGATTGTTTTGTAACAAGACTTGATCAACCTTGTTAACAAAAGGATTTCAATGAACAAAATAATGTTTTCACTATGGTTATTCTTGCTTTCTTTTACTTTTCTCTTTCCTAGTCTTTGTTTTTGCTCTTGTTAGCTAGTTATTTGATTTTTAGAAGTGTCTTAGAACTGCTGTAGTTTCGTTTTTGTTTGCTTTTGCTTCTTCCAAAAAAAATCTTTTCTGCGAGAAAATCAATTTTCATACCGTGAAAATTGGTCAAAAATAAATTTCCTAAAAAATCCCAGAAAATTCAAAATAAATTTTTCCTCGGAAAAAGGGGCAGAGGGACACCTGGAGTGACCCAGGGGCCACCCCAGGCACCCACACCCCTAGTAAACGCGGTCTCCCTACAGGTGGCGCCTGGTTGGGGTGTGGCCCACCTGGGCCCCTCCCAGGTGCCTCCTCAAAGCCATCTTCTTTATCTCTCCCGAAAAACATCGGAAAACTTTCTCAAGCTCGAGTTCTTGTTGTTCTTGCTCGCGATTTTCGATCTCCTTGCTCGGCCCATCTTTGCTGCTAATTTTTGGAGAGTTTGCTCCTTGGTATGTGCCTCCTCCACTTGTCCAATTAGATTTCTGATTGGTAGATTGTATCTTGAGTATTTTACTGCTATAGGTGTCCGGTTGTGTGCGCTTTCATGCTTATTCTATGCTTAGAAATTTAATTTTTATGCATGTGTAGCCCTCTAGCAAATTCCTATAGTAGTTGCTCATCATTTATCAACTTGTAAATTACTTGGTTTGATGTTTGTCTAAAACTTTCAGCAAGGAAGATGAGTGCATATCCACTGAATCAATATGACTTGATGGTACCTGAGCCAATTAAATTTCATCGCGATGAAGGAGTTTTCCCTTCCATATATCCATGCCAGGAATTTATGAGAACCACGGGAATCCTCCAGGATTTCCAAACTATGATTACTAATGCAGGGTTGGAACACTTTGTTGAAGGTGAACCTTTTCAATATGTTAAGCTAACCATGGCTGTTGTGCGGGACTTTCGATTTACTTGGTCTCCATCTAATCCCATGGTCCATTATAAAATATACAATATAGCCGTCGACCTGCCGTTTGCTGATTTCTGTGCAGCTATTAGAGTGTGTTGGGGATCTTGTGAGAAGATCAAGGAGAGGCCCAAGTTACTTATGGATTTATATACTGAGATTTGCCAAGGTTTCGACTTCTCGAAGGAAAGTGGTAAGATTCGGAATATTCAGTTCCCCTCTATTAGATATTTTGCCTATTTTATTACCAAGTGTGTTCTTGCTAGAAAGATTGCTAGGAAGTTATCCTCCTTTGATCTAGCTTTTATTACAGCTGCTTTGAATAGGGATATATCTTATAACCTGGGTGCTTTGATAGCTTACCGTCTCACCACTAACGGCGAGAAGGGTTGAATTTGTGGAGGTCTCATTGCCTCTAGGTTGCTAGCTTTTCATGGTTTAGAGCCTCACCATTCAGATTATCAGTTCACCATTGAGAGACTTGATCTTGAATTTATGATTCAGCATGGTTTTGTTTCCTTGGGGGATAATGTGAGAAGTTTACCGTTTGAACTATCTTTTGCTCAGCAAGGTTGGAGAGGGGGTAGGACTGAGAAAATAGTTTATTTGCCTCCACCCACTTTGTTTAATTTTGATAACAGGCAAGGATGGTCACTCACGGAGGAGGAGTTTGACACATACGTGGCGGAGGTCTCCCAGCATGAGGAGAATGATGGAGTCAATGCCGAAGATGATTCGGTTCAACCCTCCAACTTGGGAGAGTCTTCGTACCAGCAGCCTTCTTATGATTGGGGCGCGTCTTCTTCTTCTTCGCAAGCGCCTGACTACGATCATTCCTATGATGACCCACCAGCTTGGGGTTACTACCCGCGCTATTGAGCCCCACTTAGTCCAAAATCCTAAGCTTGGGGGGGGGAGGTATACCGACATCACACTCATCTATATATCATGTTCGATCGGTTCTTTGTATATCCGTTGTTTCACTTTCTTTTTGGTTCCTGTTGCTGTTTTCTCAAAAACACAAAAATACCAAAAATATTTTCGTTTTTTCTCTTGGTTTGTTTCTTTGCTTTTTGGGTTTGGTTTGCCTTAAAAGAAAATTCCAAAAATATTTTGCTTTGTTTGTTTCTTTTGGTTTATTGTTTCTTTGTTTGGTTTTGTTTTGTTTGCTTGTTCTAAAAATCGAAAACACCAAAAAAATTGGTGTTCTTCTTGGTTTTGTGAGTTCTTTGCAGGGTTCAGCCGTCCTCAGTGGAGTTTGGTTTCATGTTATTATTCAAGTCACACAAGTGAAGGGTAATAATGAAGATTAAGACAACTTTAGGAGTGGTAAGAGGCTGGTAACAAACTCTATTTGTTTTCATTTTTGTACATATACTCATCATTGTGAGCATGCTTAGCCTGTTCGTGCAAGGTGTATGTTATTATGAATGCTTAGTAGTTCTTGCTTGCTTGTGATTAGCTCCATCTTGCTAATAGTTTGTAGCATGTCATATGAATGTTTGCGTGCATTGTTTTATTCATATTTTGGTATGATATTGTGGTATCCTCCTCTGAAAGTTTCATGTAAATCGACTTGGCACATGCTCAGGCATGCATATGACTAAACAATAGTCAGTAAGCCTCGATGATTTATTTTGCCTCAGAGTTCTAGTATCACTTTCATCCCATAATTAGTCATGTTTTGTTACAAGCATGATTATGACAGTTATTGCTCTCTCGTTTGTCGCTCCCTCTGTATTGCTAGCCTTCACTTGCACTGAGTATGATGTCTACCTGTGCTTCCATTTCTCCAAAACCAATATTGCCAACTGTGTCCACCATACCTACCTATTAGCATCATTTTCTACTTCGGTGCATATTTTATATGCCGTGTTTTCTTCCAAATAAAATGTTTGTCTGTTTTGAGAAAGTTAGTTAGTAAAGCTCTCACAAACTTGATGACACACTTTATTCCTTGCACTCAATAATCCTGAACCATTGTGACCTGTCCATGAAAGTTATATGCTGGGAGTCAGCAGAACCGTGTTGTCACGGGGAACGCTTCCAACACTTTTTGGATATTTTATCCAGTTGATACCTTGCTCTTTTGTTTGAGGATGTCGTCGGTGTGAAATAAAAAGGGAGCTTATGAGTTCATGGAGTCTATACATTGTGTTAGAGAAACGTCTGTGCCGCTAGCCTAAGCCATCCCTAATCATGGTGGAAACTTGCAGCATCACCATAATGAGCATTTATGAAGCATCCTCAATAAAAAGATATGCACATAGTAAATAAAAAGATCGTATGGGCACCTAGAGGGGGGGGGGGTGAATAGGTGCTACTTCAAATTTTCTTCTTTTTCAAATTAAGGTTTGACAATAAGGTAAATTCTCTAGATAATGCAACTATGGTGAATTTACCTATATGACAATTATGCAAGAGCTACCACAACACAACGTAGTAACAAGTAAGTAAGGTGCGGTAAAGGATAGAAGTAACCAAAAAGTGGACGCGGAGACACAAGGATTTGTTTCCTGTAGTTCCTTCCTTTTGAGGGGAAGTACGTCTACGTTTGGAGAGGGGGCGGTTTCAAACCACCAACGCCACGAAAGGCCTCCCTTGTTCTCCGATGAATCTCACCCCAACGGGATCGATTCACCTTCCACTATATCGGCAACCTTCAAGGTGGAAGCCGGCACTGTTACAAGTTTGGGGCACACATCCACAACTTAATCGGAGGCTCCCAAATACAAGCAAGCTGTCAAAGCAATCAAAGACAAGCTTGTAAGAAACAAAACAAGAACTAGGGTTTTCAAGAAAACACTAGAGCAAAGGGGCCCTCAATGAAATGAGGGGGAAATGAAGATCTCTTTTGGTGAAGTAGTAGATCGGGGCCTCCTCCTTCGATTCCCCAAAGATCAAGGACTTTGGGTGGTGGAATGAGGAGATCTTGAAGATTGAGTGGCTCCAATGGTGGTCTTGACTTTAATGTGGCTGAGCAATTTGTCCCAAGGTAGGTGGAAGGGTATTTATACCCCTCCACAAAATCTGGCCATTGGAGCCTTTACTGCAGCGGTAGTACCGAAAGTTCAAGAGGTACTACCGGCGAACTCCGGTACTACCGGACCTGGTATCGGACGACCCTCATTCAAAATTCATAAAGCACTGCCCATAGCGGTACTACTATTGATGCTACCGTAAAGCGGTAGTACCGCAAATGGCAACCGGTACTGCCGGACGTGCAGTGGAATCAGCAGCTTTAGACGAAAAAACTCTCTGTCACGCCAGGTAGTAAAATGTGGTACTATCGCATTTTACTACCTAAGCAGACATAAGCTTTTTGCCAACATACAAAAAGTCTCTGCCCCGAGCGGTACTAAAATGCGGTACTACCGCATTTTAGTACCGGAGCAGGCAGAAGCTTTTGACAAGTGGTCAAAAAGCTACTATCGCGCTAGGTACTAAAATGCGGTACTACCGCTTTTTAGTACCTAGCCCGGCAGAGGCTTTTTGACAGTTAGTCTAAGCCTTCTGTTGCATCCGGTAGCAAAAACCGCTTTTTGGTACCGCGCCAGGCAGACAGTTTTTGAACATTGCAAAACTTTTCAATGCACCTGCGATACACTTGGCAAATAATTAGTCCGATATGTGTGTTGTTATAAAACACCAAAATCACTAGGGATAGGAAATTCTCTTTCAACAACTAACACGGACTGACGCTGTTTTCAGCAGAATTACCTTGGTGTCTAGTTTTTGTGCAGAAAATCAACTATCGGGAAAAATCCCGGAAAATATGCCAAAAATCCTATTTCACCAGAATATCCACGGAGCCAGAATAAAAGGAGTGGAGGCCTGGGGGCCCACACCCCTGCTAGGCGCGGGTGGGCCCAGCCTGCGCCTAGGGGGTGCAGCCACCCCAGGCAGCCCCTCGGGCTCCCTCTGCGCCTATAAGTTACCCCTTGACCTAAAAACCGAGGAGGGTTCGACGTTTTTCCAGAAAAGAGTTCCACTGCTTCGCCACCACCAGAGACAAGATTCAGAACCAGAAACTCCATTCTGGCACCCTGTCGGGACAGGGAATTTGGGGAGGATCATCGCCATCATCATCACCACCGCCTTTCCATCAACCATCGATGCTTCCCTCATCCATGAGTGAGTAATCCCCCGCAGTAGGCTATGGGTATGGTAGGGATTGGATGAGTTCTATCATGTATACGAATTAGATTTTTAGGACATAGTGCCTAGTATCTCTATTAGTACTATTTGACTTTGTTGCAACTTGTTGTGCTTAATGCTTGTCACTAGGGACCGAGTGCCATGATCTCAGATTTGAAATTATTATTGAATCATTATGATAGTATTGTTGGTGATCTTATCTGCAAGTTGTGTACACATATCATTGTCCGGATCCCAAGGCCCCGAAGTGACAGAAATTGGGACAACCGGAGGGGATGGTTGTGATGTGAGGATCACATGTGTTCACGTAGTGTTAATGGTTTGCTCCGGTGCTCTATTAAAAGGAGCACCTTAATTGCCATAAGTTACCTAGAGGCCCTGTAGCCACGGGCTGGCTGGACAGAAGATGTTGTGCAAGTTCTCATTGCGAGCACGTATGACTACATTTGGAGCACAGGCCTAGGATTGTTTAGTACTTGGATGCTTATTATTAGTTATCTGCAATGCCCTAAATCTTGAAGTTACATGTTTAGACTCGTTCATGCAACGCCCGTCCATCCATCCCTATGCCTACCGCACTCGAATCCCACTGTTTACTGTTACTATTACTATTGCTCATGTTTCACTGTTGCTGTTGCTACTACAAACTGTTGCTACTTATAAACTTCTGTGAGTAAGAACTATTTCTAGGTGCAGCTGAATTAACAACTCAGTTGTTAAGTCTTGCAAGTATTCTTTGGCTCCCCTTGTGTCGAATCAGTAAATTGGGTAATACTACCCGCGAAGACTGTTGCGATCCCCTACACTTGTGGGTCATCATCCTACAGGGGGTGTGGCCACCCTGACCCACATCTAGCTTCACCCTCTTGCCTATATCTTCTCCTCAAAACCCTAAAACCAGGGGGGCGACCATAGAAATATTCCGCCGCCTCTGCGGGGCGGTAAACACCGAGAGAGAAAGAGCTCTCCGGTAGACAAATTTCTGCTAGGGAAATTCCTTCCCAGAGTGATCGTCGTCATCAACACCGTCATCAAGCTAGACTTCATCGGGATCATCATCATCATCCACACCATCATCACCACTCTATCCCGTTGTAACAATTGTGTTGAATCTTACATAGTTCTTAGGGTAAACTTTCCCGGTGTTGGTTACTATTGTAGTTGATGCTTGTGAGTGGAACCATTGAATTATTGTTTATGTTCAAATTTTTATCCATCATCATACCATCTCTAATCTTGATCCATATGATGTCTCATAAGTAGTTCGTTTAGTTCTTGAGGACATTGGAGAAGTCATGATGTTAGTAGTGGAATTGTGTTGAGATATTATTCAATGATTTGATATTTAAGCTGTTGTGCTATTCTTCTAGTGGTGTCATGTGAACGTCGACTACATTATACTTCACCATTTATGGGCCTAGGGGAATGCATTGTGTATTTGGCTACTAATTGTGGGGTTGCGGGAGTGACAGAAACCTGAACCCCCATTAGGAAACCATTGCACAATGGAGTGTAGGATCTCAGAGTTTAAGGATGTGGTTAGGTTTATATCTTAATTGGTTTCTTGTAGTTTCGGATGCTTGCAAGGGATTTAATTACAAGTATGTATTAGTCCAAGTAAGGTCGGTACATTAGCACAGGTTCACCCACACAACACTTACCCAACCAAAGAATACTACTCAGCTATATGAAGCGAAAGTACTTGGCAGTATTCCCATGTGTCCTCGAGAACGTTTGGTCCTCATAAGTATTATCACCGGCTTGTCCTTTGCTAAGAAAGGATTGGGCCACTTGCTGCAATTATTTGTTGTCTTTATTTACTTGCACTTTATTTCTTTGCTTATCAGAAAATCCCTAAAAATCTGTTTGCTAGTATTTATAGAGAACTCTTGAGCCAGTTTCACTAGTAGGCACCTTCTGCTGCTCGTTGGGATCGACACTCCTATTTATCCAAAGTACTACGATACACCCCCTATAGTTGTGGGTCATCAAGACTATTTTCTGGCGCCGTTGCTGGGGAGTGAAGCACTATTGAAGAGTGGAATTGGTAAATGAAACTTCTACTATGAGTATTGCTTTAATTTTTTGTTTGTTACTTTGTTTCCAATATGGATAACCCACTTGGTTTTCTATTTGGGAAAACTACTACCACTTATAGGGTAGTAGATCAACCACCGCCTGTTGAGATATATCCTTTTAAGATACCTACAATTATTGTTGATCGTGTTATGGATAATTATTATTTTGGGGATGGAACTGTCCATCCTGATGATCACTTGCTATTTATCCATGAATTATTCGGATTGTTTAAGTGTGCAGGTATCACAACTGAACAGGTGAAGAAGAAGTTACTATCTATATCATTGAAAGGAAGAGCTGAAGAATGGTATAAGCTACTGAAGAATGGACAATCCATGGAATGGGAGGAAATAGTACCTCTCTTTTATTCTAAATTCTATCCTCCTAGTGAGATTCATAAGGATAGTAATCAAATATATAAATTTTTGCCTCGTGATGGAGAGAGTACAACTCAAGCTTGGGGAGATTGAAGTTATTAATGCTTAAATGTCCTATTCATGAACTCCCTAACAATATTATTATAAATGACTTATATGCAAGGCTTTCTCTTCATGATAAAGATTTATTAGATGCTTCTTGTGCTGGATTATTCACACGTATGAAGGAAAAAGCTAAATGGAATCTCCTAGACCTCGTATTCAAGAGAACACTGAAGCATGGGAGAATGACAAAGGAAGAAAGTCAGGTATAAATTACGATTATGAATGCATTAAATCTTTTATGGGAACTGATGACTTTCATGATATTATTACTGAGTATGGTCTTGATTCTCAAAGTATAGCCAATTGTTATAAAGCTTTTGCCTCTTATATTGAAATTCCTAAAAAGAAGTGGAACAAGTACCATGCACCTTATAAAGATGTTGTTAATCATGTTCGGTTAGAAATACTGAAGTTTGTACTATTGATCGTAGTTCGCCTGAACCTTATGTTGAGAAAACTCCATTTCCAGCTAAGGTAAAGAAACATTCTATGTTAGTTAGTGCGATTAACAAAAGTACGAAGAGAGCTGTAGAGAATGATAAACAAATGAATATTGAACCCGTGGTAGCCATTGTGAAAGACCTTGTCACTAAAAATATAGAGGATGAGCATATTGTCTTCTGTGAAGATGGTTCTAATATTGTCTCTCATCCTAGTAAGGCTATAAAAGCTAGTGTCCCTGTGCTTTTTGTTAAAATTTGTGATCATTGCTATTATGGTTTGTGCGATATTGGTGCTAGTTCTAGTGTTATTCCTTATGATCTTTACAGGGAAATTATGCATGAAATTAGCCCATGTGAACTTGAGGACATTGATGTGGTTATTTACCTTGCTAATAAGGAAACCATTTTTCCTATTGGTATTGTAAGATATGTGGAGGTTCTTTGTGGTAAGATTAAATATCCTGCTGATTTTCTAGTACTTGGTTCAGAAGCTAGTAAAACTTATCCTATCATTTTTGGTAGACCTTTTCTGAACACTTGTGGAGATATTATAGATTGTAAAAGGGAGAAATTTTTAACTAAGTTTGATGGAGATTCTTATGAGTTTAAATTTTCCAAATTTGCTAAAGCTCCTTGTGAAAATAATTTGCCTAATGAGGATTTCAGGGTGGAACAACTTGCTTCTATTGATCCAGTCCATGACCTTAGACCTCCTTTTGATGATTGTAAGTATGCCCACTCTGATAAAGTTGTTTCTTATGAAAGTTATATTGTGAACTTTATTCAAAGTGCTTCTGAAAGCTATTATGAGAAAGGGAAACATGGTTTTATGCATCTCAATAATATAAAGTTTCCATGTTTTATGTTGAAAGCTTTGAAGTTGCATTTGTTTTATCTTCCTATGCTGGTGTCCTTTTGTTTCAATAATTTGTTTTCTCATGAGACTCCCTTGCATAGGAAGTGGGTTAGACTCAAATGTGTTGGATATTTGCTTCTTGATGCTCTTTTTCACTTCAAATCCATATCTCCTATGTGAGCATCTTTGAAATGGTCAAGCCTAACTTAAAGGCATTAAAGAAAAGTACTTCTTGGGAGATAACCCAATAGTTTTGTTGAGTCTTGGAAGTTATTATCTCAGTAATAACCGCTCCTTATCCTTTTTTTGGTTTTTTGAGTCAAGATCAACCACTTTTGTGAAGTAGAGGAGTTGTGAAAAGTTGCTGCCCTGGGAAAGATTTTTGTGCTGCATTGTAAAAATTTGTGAAGGAGCTCAGTACCTCGGATGGAGCTGTAATTTTCTGTTCTTGTGCCCCAACTTGTTATCCAACTTTCATTAGTTTTGCACTTTTTGATTTGAGCAACATAAGATTTTCGAAAAAAATCAATCTTTATCCGCTGGTCTGTTTTAACAGATTTCTGCCTTCATTTGCATTTGCATCTCATAGTGACTTCCTTTTACATTATTTTTGGGCTTTTGAAAGGACTTGCTTCGGTAGCTTTTTGTTTTGTTGGTTTTTAGTTGAAATTTGAACCTAAAGTTTTATTGTTTTTGCACACACTAATATTGTCATTGAAGTTTGTGTGAGGCTTTGTATGAAAGGAATTTTCAGGTGCTGGAGATAAAGAATCTGCAGAGTCCATCTACGAATAGGTAAAGGTATTAAAAAATAAAGGTTCGTGAAAAATCTTTTTCTTTATATTTTTTGCTGTTTTTGTTACATATGGAAGGTTACGAGACGAAACAGAGGAGGAAGCGGAGCTCAGGTGGGCCACACCCACCAGTGGCGCGGGCCCCAGCTAGTCGCGCCGCCAGGGGTGTGAGCCCCCTGGACTCCGTCTTCGCCTCGTTTTTGCACAGTACCTTCCGTATGTAGTAAAATTTCGTAATATATAACCCCCCAGATCCCCGAGGTTCGTATATCGTGTTCTCGTCGTGTTTTCGTTTCGATCTGTTTCTGTCAAGAAATACTCTCAAGTTTAGAGGCACCATGGTCTCCGCCAACAACAAGGTCAAGAAGCCCGTGGAAGATGATCCTCAAAACCCCAAGGAGGAGAGATCTTGGTTGGGGATGAAGAGAACGTGAACGAGGACGAGCACCCAGACACCCGCGCTACCGTTGCAAGCATTGGAGTAGTGGTAAACCCTATCAAGCTTAGGAGGACAGCACAAATGTCTACGGGAGGGAAACCTCCATGCCATTGCCTCGCTCTGCGGTCACTTCCTCCACGTACCAAGAATCCCTTCCATACTCTTATACATGAGCAACAATTCTAAAAGGTGCCCAAAGGGAATTTGCCCTCTGTTTGGGATTTGCCTCGTTCTAATCATGCAGGGAAGGAACACTCTAAGAAGGAACAGTGGGGAAAGAATAACAAGGACTGAGATTCTCAGGCCGACATGATCATGAACTGCATTGAGCATAATTTGGAGTTGATTCGTAATCTAACCTTTGAGATAGAGGACATGAGGAAGCTGGTCAAAAACTCATCAAGGGAACACCACCACCACCGACGTAGTAATTCGTCATCAGGTTTGGCATCCCCTTAGCTTGTTCCAAGCTTGGGGGAGTGCCGCGGTATCACATCATTATCTTTTATATTTAAACCTTTTTAGTAGACTCATATCTTGTTTAGAGAAGTTATCATATAGGATGGTTTGCATTGTGGAAGTATGTCTCCTTTAGTTGGTTATCTATGTATCCCTTGGTGTGAGTTCCTTTATTGGAATATTAATGAGAAGTCTCATCTTTTACCTTTTGCACTTCTTATTTTAGTTTGCAATCTCTATTATATGATTGATCTTGTCGATCAGTATTGGTATCACTTTGGGAGCATCAAGTAGATCTAAATTGGTTTTGGCAAACCGAGCTCTGGTCAGTAGCAACACTTTTTGAGGTTTGAAAGGAAAAGAGAAAAGCACTTACAGGTATTTTGTATCATTTATTTTCTTTCTTGATTGGCTCATAAGCTTAGTATTCTTTATTTAAGATCTTTTGTTGTCACATCCCAAAATTTTCCAAATTTTGAAATGTGAAAAATAAATAAACAAAATAAATAATTGTTGAAATTTTATGGTGAAAAGAAACTTTTTGATTCCAAATGGAAACATCAAAACCCATTTTGATCAAATAGAATCCTAAAGGGATTTAAAAAGATAAACAAATAATAAATAAAGTTAAAAAAGTTTGAATCACCATTTTTGAATCTTTAAATAAAAAGATATGGATTTTATAAGTAAAGGAAGAAATAAATAAATAAGGACTATTTTAAAAAGCCAAATTAAATCTTGGCCAAATAATTGAAATAAAATATTTTGTTTAATAAAAAGAGTAAAGGATTATTTAAATAAAATCATAAGGATTTATTAATATCCATTTTTATTTATGTAAAGACATTTCCCAAATTTAAATGAACATTAAAACATATTAAAGTATTTTAAATTATAATTCAAAGTGAATTATATTTAAATAAAACCTACTGAAAAGGTTTGGTAAAATTTAGAATTCAAATAGAGTTTTTAAAACATATTTAAATCCTATGTGAAATAAAGACAATTGTCTATTTTTAAAATTAATAATAGACCCTAAAAGAATAAAAGAATTATTCTAAAATGGACTTTGGAATATGTTAATAAACACTATTAAAATATATTCAAAGTTTGACAAAGGTTTGAATTCAAATGGGGTTGGAATTATTTGAATAAAAATCAAAACAGAAATTCAAAATAGAAAAAGAAAAACATTCTGTATAAAAAAATGAAACGAACCCAACCCACTAACAGGCCCAGTCCAGCTCAGCAGCGCAGCCCATCTTTCCTCCCCGCGAACCGTTTTTCCTCACACGAGTGCGCACCCGCAAAGTCGCTGAGCTGCGGACCCTACTCTCTCTCTCTCTCATAGACAACCAGGACCCAGCTGCCTGTTCATCGTTTCCACCCTGCGACCAGCTTCCCCCATTCATCGTTGCCGTTCCCAGACGTTAACTCCGGCGATGAATTCTTGTAAATGACAGCGTTAAACTCTCCAGTAACCACACGTACATAAACGCCCGCGTCTCCTCTCTCCTATCCCCTAGACGCCACTTCCCCTCTGCCCCTAGGCTACCTGAATTTCGCCCTGCACTCCACTGTCTCCGACGAGATCCTTCGTCGATTCCGGCGAGGATAGTCACCCCCTCGACCCCTGCTTCACACGAGCTTGACCAGGAGCTTCGTGCGCATCTGCGAGCACCTTCACCTTGCCCGCGCGCGTTCCCTAGGCTCGACAACAACCACACCCGAACACGCCGCCACCTCTGCTCCAACTCCGGCGATGCCCCGGTATCCTCTAACCTTTCCCTCCTTCTCCAGTTGATACGAGTATGATCCCCAACACCGTACGCACATAACCCAACTCTCTGTTTGCCTTAGCGCGCCCTCAAACCTCGTCTCCGACGATGACCAGACGAACCCGACGCCGCCGCTAGCTCCGGTGAGCAATCCCTCTGGAACCCGTGCGCCCCTTGGCCGACAAAGACCGCGTTGAGCATCAGCAACGTGCTGCGAACTCGGTGAGACCCCACTCTCTCTTTCTCGCATCCTGCATCACCGGCAACTTCTCTGACAGAGTCGCGCCACCGTTCGCTGCCGTAGGCGCCGCCCAGTTTTGGTCAGACTCCTATACACTGTTAGATCATGATCGCGTGGCTACGATAGAATCTTAGACGAAGGGGTATCCGTCGATCTGAGCCGTGCGATACTCTTTAGATCCAACGCCCCATGTTGCACGATCCACGCGAACCGGTACTGTCCAATAAGAACGTGACACATAGCCAGACTCTGGTTTTAAAATAGAAATTTGATCTATTAGTGATTAGATTTTGTAAAATTCATAACTTTTAATCTACACGTCCAAATTTTATATCAATGGAATCATAAGAACAAGTACTTTCCAACCATGCACTTTGTTTAATGAATTGCTTCTGTAAACTTAGTTGTTTTTTCAGAAACTTGTGTAGGCATAATTTGAATATAAAAATTATTCTAGAAATATTTTTATGGTAAAATCTTTGGAAAATGGATTGTTTTTAACCTATTGAACATCGAAACCAACTTATGGATTTAAAAGTGTATTTTGTGAAGACAAAGAATAAATCTTTGAATTAGAACATTTCTAGTCAAATAAAAATATTGTTTATGTGTTAAAAATACTTTTGAGTAAAATCTTTGGAAAATGATTTGAATTAAACTCTCTGACCCTAAACACCAAGTTTTGGGACTTTAAAACATATTTTATGAACCTTAGTAAATAATTACTTGTTAAAAACATTTCTAGCAAATAAAAAATATGGTTTGATTTAAAAATGGAATTTAGGTGGAACCTTTTTTCAAATGAGTTAATATTAAACCATTTAACCATAAACACTAACATTTGTGTTTAAAGAATATATTTGGCTAAACCTACAAATTATTACTTTGATATAACTCATTTTAGCAAAACAAAATGATTTAAATGGCCATTTTCACCAACTTGAATTTAAATGGTTTAACCACTTTTGTAAATGACCAATGGGAGCTTTAAAATGTTTAGAGCCTACTAGAAACCACTTTTCCAAATAAAACCATCTTTTGCATGCTTGCATGCATTGCCTTGTTTTTGTTATTTTATGTGGTGAATTGTTTGAATGCTAGTTGAATATATGTTTGCTTGATTGAATTGTAGTGAAATTAGAAGAGTGTGATATTTGCAAGATCAAGGAGTGAACCAATATTCTCTACTAAAAAGGAAAGTGACACTATCATCCATGTCCTACTATTTTCATTACACTTAGTGGATTTTTGTAGCATGCATGATAGGACTACTATATTTCTATGCTATGTTATATCCTATTAGGATATCCTTATATCTTCCTTAGTAAAACATTGTAGTTGTAGTATTCTTAGCCCTGCTATATATTTGGGATGGAATACATGATATGATTACATATATAGTGTTGGAAAATATATGTTTTATATAATAAAACAAGTACTCAATGAACCACCTGGGTGAAAGAGGATACTCCATTTTGGACAAGGTGTCAACAAAGGGAACCATGTTTATATGGCTACCTTTTTGTATGTGCGCTAGAAGAAAACCACCCAGGGACTTAGAGATTGAACAAGTTTCTCGTACAATGGCTTCCGTGTACAACCACATGCTAAATGGGCTCTAGCTTAGTCAACTACATAGTGGAAGACCCTTGCATTGGCATCTTCAGGTTAACTAGAATTGTGTATAGGAAGTATATCCTTACATTGGTGCCTGGAAGACAAGCTAGCATTGTGTATTGGGAGGACTTCTATGGAAATACTTTGTCACATTCTCGATCTGCCGATACTCCATTAGGTGATTACTTATCCAGCGGCCACTGGTGGCGTCAAAGAAGAGATTGTGTCATGTGGGTAAAGTGTACAACTTCTGCAGAAGATCAAATTCTAAGTACTTAGCCGTGTCCCCGGTTACGGACAAATCTGAGCAACTAAGGCCTGAAGCTATGGAAGATCTCGACATTCCAATTTCTCAAAGTAAAACTTGGGGTGACAACAAGGGAATTCAAGCACTTGGAGTTTTCCAAGGAGTTTAGAAATATTTTCAAAAGATCAAAACTATTTTGAAAAGATAGGATAAAACTATATTGCTTTCTGCAAATAAGCCTAAACCCTACTTAGCCAAATATGCATGTAATGATAGGATCCACTTATTTCTACATAGTAGTGAAACTTGCCAATACAATTCAAATGTATTGACCCGTGTGGCTGCAACTTATTATGTTGTAGGTTTGTTTGATGTTAGTGAAGTGTGTTGAATAAGATTACAAGTCTACAACCAACATGATTGCCTATGGCACTTTGAAGATGAAGGACTCCATGCTATAGTTATTTCTGCTGCATTGTAATGAGATAGCCAAATGAGCTATGTAAGATGTAATGAATTATTTTATTCCTGGTTATAAAGTTGTATTATGACCTTTGTTTCTTGATATTACATCTTAACTGTGGATGCTAGCTATTGATCCAGGGACTAGCATTGTAAACACAGGGATCTCTACCTTACTAAAGGTTGGGAACCTTACATTTGTGTATACAAGTGATAATAAGGTAGAGATCTTGTATGTTGGGATCCCTGTGTTTACAATGCTAGTCCCTGGATCAATAGCTAGCATCCACAGTTAAGATGTAATATCAAGAAACAAAGGTCATATTACAACTTTATAACCAGGAATAAAATAATTCATTACATCTTACATAGCTCATTTGGCTACCTCATTACATTGCAGCAGAAATAACTATAGCATGGAGTCCTTCATCTTCAAAGTGCCACAGGCAATCATGTTGGTTGTAGACTTGTAATCCTAATCAACACACTTCACTAACATCAAACAAACCTGCAACATAATAAGTTACAGCCACAAGGGTCAATACATTTGAATTGTATTGGCAAGTGATACTATGGTAGTATAGTGGAGTCTATCATCTATATGCATTTGGCTAACTGGAGCTTAGGCTTGCTTTGCTCAAAATAGATTTTCCTTATCATTTGAAAACACTAAGTTTTTGCTAGTCAAAAACTTTCCCAAGGAACCACCAATAGAAATTGGTGAACCTTCACCCTTGTTCAACCACAAGTTTTAACTTAGAAAATTGGGATGCGGAGATTCTTGATAGCTTCCATGTCTTGATGCTCAAATTGTCCTTTGCCAGGGACATGGCTAAGTACTTAGATTCTTCCATCTGCAGAGGTTGTGCCCTTTCCCCACAAGACTTGGTTTCACCAAGACAAGATCTTTCAGAAGCCTTCCCTTAGAACAGAATGGACGCGTTCCAACCTATCATACCCCTACCACCAAATGTCCATTTGGCTAAGTTATTGCAACCTATATGATCCAGGCAGAGCCCATAATGCCAAGTGGCTGCAATTGAAGCTTCTCAACATTTGACATCTCAAATCTCTTTGTTCCTGGGTGGCCATCCACAAGTGAGATGCACAAGGTAAACCATAGAAATGGGCCTTGTGTAACCACTCAACACAAACCATTCCTTCCATTCCACCTACGTGATTCATTCAATTAGTTGTTTTATTAAACAAAACACAAGTCCTTGACTTAGGAATATTCCATAGCATGAATATAATCCACCCTTGTTTTCTACTAGCTAAGCTAAGCATGATAGTAGTAGGAATCTTAAACTGAGGAAATTTCTACTAAGGTTTCATCTACTAGGATTTTCCATGGCATACTTACACTTAGCAAAAATTCCATGCAAGTCCTACTTTAGAAATATCACTAATGCATAGTGAAAATAATGGGACAAAAGTATGAAGCATCACTTGCCTTTTTGGTAGATAATATAAGTTCACTCCTTGATCTTGCAATATTCACACTCTTCAAATTCCACTACAATTCAATCAAGCAAGCAATATTTCAATCTACCATTCAAGCAACAGCACATAAAATAATAGAAACAAAGTAACGCATGCAAGCATGCTAAAGATTGTTTTATTTGGAAAAGTGGTTTCTAATAGGTTATAAACATTCTAAAACACCTATTAGTCATTTTATATAAGTGGCAAAATCATTTGTAAAAGATTTTTACTTATAAATCATTTTTAAACCAAATCAATATTTTATGTGGTTGAAAATGCCTTTAGCAAAGTAATAATCTTTATATGGTTCACCAAATATATTTTTAAATCATAAAACTTGGTGTTTGGGGTCAGAGAGTTTAAATCAAAACATTTCCCAAGGTTTTCTCCAAAAAGTATTTTTAACATATGAACAACATTTTTATTTGACTAGAAATGGTTTAAATCAAAGATTTATTCTTTTGCTTCTCCAAATATATTTTTGAAACCACAAATTGATTTCTATGGTCAGTAGGTTCAAAACAAACCATTTGCCAAAGATTTTATCCCCAAAATAATTTTAGAATGAATTTTGTATTCAAAATATGCCTACACAAGTTTCTGCAAAAATAAACCATTTTAACAGAAGAAATTTACTAAAAAAAGTGCATGGTTGGATAGGGTTTGTCTTTCTGATTCCATTGATATAAAATAAACAAAATTTGGATGTGTGGATCAAAAGTTATGCAATTTACAAATTTGAACATCTAATAGAACATAATTTCTGTTTTAAAACAAACCCTGGACACGCGGTGCTTTCCTACTGGCGCGTACCGTTTCATGCGGATCAGAAGATACATGCCATTGGATTAAATTAGATAGAGAGGCACAGAATCGAACTTACCTCTTCGTTTAATGAATCTTTCGTAGCCGCCAGATCTACATCCTACGGTTCCTAGCGTCTTAACCAAAACTTGGCGGCGGCGATGTTCGGGCGGCAGCGCTCTGGCTGTTCCAGGAAGCTAGGGAGAGGGAGGGTATGCTCACCGTGTTTGCCGGGACGTGCTGGAGCTCAACGTTCTCGTGGTTGGCGAAGGGGCGCACAGAGATGATGGCGATTCCTCGCCGAAGTTGTCGTCTGCGTCTGGCACTTGCTGTCGACGTCGAAGGCGAGCCTAGAGGTCCTGTGCGAGTGAATGGCGAGCACCTGGATGTTCACAAGGCACAAGCGAACAAGTTGGCATGAAACTCTGGTCGAGGCGCGCACGGGTTCAAGCGATGAGGCTCACCGGAGTTGTTTGTAGACGACGGTGCTGTTGGTTGACGTCGTTGTCGATGCTGTGGGTCAAGCGCGGGCAAGTCGAGGCCACTAAGAGATGCATCTGGATGAGGGGAGAAGGCTCGAGTGGTTGAGGGGGCAAGGTGGTGACTGGTGCTACCGGAATTGTCGCCGGAGTATCTTCGGGCAGAGGAGGTTCGAGCGCGCAATTGCAGCAGCCTGGTGGCGTTCATGGCGTGGGGTCTGAGGGAAAATGAGGAGGAGGGCGAGGCGATTAAGAAAGTAAGGTCCCGGGCGGAAATTATGCGGCCATTAACGCGAATTGACGCGAGGTATTAACAGCAGAAAACGACAGTGAGGGAGAGAGGGGAACGGGTCGCGCGGAGAAGATGAGCTGAGTTGGCAGGTGGGTCCCTTTTGTCAGTGGGTTGAGGGGTACGCGGGCTGGTGTGAAAAGAATAACAGAGAGGGATGAAAATGTCGGGTGGGCTGGTTGCTGGGCCTAGGGATTGTTGGGCTGACTGGGCTGGCTGGTCTTCATTTTTTTATCCAGATTCATTTTTCTTTTTCCATTTCTTTTATTCTATTTTGATTTTGTTTAATCATTTCAAACAACAATTTGATTTTAAACTTCAACAAGTCTTTGTGTGTGTTCAAATTCTGTTTATTAACATATTCTGAGGTCAATTTAGAATAATAATTTTATTCTTTTTAGGGTCTTCTAATTATTTAAAATAGGCCCTAGCATTTATTCAAATAAGATTTAATAATGTTTTCAAACTCCATTTGAATTCTAAATCTTTTCAAATCTTTTCAGTAGGTTTTATTTATTTATTAGGTTGTCAAATAATTCACTTTGAATTATTTGGAATATTTTTAATATGATTTGTTAATCATTTTAAATTGAGTATTTGTCTTTATTCCAATGAAATTAAATATAGTTTTAATTCCAAAAAAAATTATTTGGAAGATTTCTTTGATTCCATTTAAGTCAATTAAATAACTTTTATTCCACTTGGGTAAATTCCTAATACTATTTTCCCATGATTTAATTAATCATTCTATTTAGGGGTTTGTCTTTATTCAAATGGAATGGAATTTGGTTATTGCCATTTTATTTTATTTGGAAAATTCCTTATCCTTTTATTTTATCTGGATTTGGATTATATTCATTCCATTTGCTTATGGTCTTGGCTAAGATTTTAATTTGGTCTTTAAATATTCCTCATTTAATATTTCTTTCTTTATCTTATAAAATTCATATCTTTTTATTTATAGAACCAAACTTGGTGATTTCAATTTCTAAAATCTTATTTGATATTTATTTATCCTTTTAAATATCTTTAGGATTATTTGCTCACCATTTGGTATGGATTTAGATAGGTGCTTTATTAGCTTTGAAATTCAATTCCCTTATCTTATTAAATTCATAAGATTTTATTTATGGTTCCAAATTGAATGAAATCAATCCCTATGGTTTTATAATATTTCTATTTGTCATTCTTGATCATTTATAAATGTTTGTTGACAAAATTTTATATGGATCAAAACCATGGTCTTAGAGATAACTTGGAAATGATTTACTCCATTAGGGTTTAGGGTTTTGGTTTAACTTTTCCAAGTGTTTAAATTTCAAGATACATTCATTGAGGAATGTATTTCACTTGATTTGGATTTTTTTGGATTCAAACTTTAATCAAGGTTTGTTCAAGATGGGATTTTAAGTTTCCATTTAGACACAAAAGTTTCTTTTCACCCTAATTTTCAACAATTATTTATTTAGTTTATTTATTTTTCACATTATAAGATTTGGAAAATCTTGGGATGTGACGGTGTTACTTATGTCACTTTCATCTATTTTTGCATGTTGGATGATTCTTGGAGGATGGACTGCTGGAGTCGGGATTATGATGGAAAAAACGGTGTTTTGATGCAATTTCGTGAAGATCATAAAAATACCAGAAAAACTATGGAAAATCATATTTTACCAGAAGACGAGGGATGCAAGAAGGGGAGGCGGAGTTGGGCCACATGGGGCCCACACCCCCCTAGGCGTGGGACGCCCCTGGCCGCTCCTACAGGGGGTGTGGCCACCCTGACCCACCTCTGGCTCTGCCCTCTCGCCTACATATTCTCCTCGAAACCCTAAAACTAGGGGGACCACAGAAAGATTCCGTCGCCTCTACGTGGCAGAAAACACTGAGAGAGAAAGAGCTCTTAGGCAGACAGATTTTTTCCGAGGAAATTCCTTCCTGGAGAGGGGAGATCGTCTCCATCAAGACCGTCATCAAGATATACTTCATTGGGAGCATCATCATCATCTACACCATCATCTCCACTAGCACCATCATCACCACTCCATCCCGCTGTAACAATTGTGTTGAATCTTGCATAGTTCTTAGGGGAAACTTTCCTGGTGTTGATTACTATTGTATCTGATGCTTGTGAGTGGAACCATTGAATTATTGTTTATGTTTAGATTGTTATCCATCATCATACCATCTCTGATCTTGATCCATATGATGTCTCATGAGTAGTTCGTTTAGTTCTTGAGGACATACGTGCTCACAATCAGAACTTGCACAACATTTGCTGTCCAGCCAGCCCGTGGCAGCGGGGCCTCTAGGGAACTACTGGCAATTAAGGTGCTCCTTTTAATAGAGCACCGGAGCAAAGCATTAACACTCCATGAACACATGTGATACTCACACCACAGCCATCCCCTTCGGTTGTCCCAATAATTGTCACTTTGGGGCCTTTGGATCCGAACAATGATATGTGCACACAACTTGCAGATAAGATCACAAACAATACTATCATAATGATTCAATAATAAGTTTAGATATGAGATCATGGCACTCGGGCCCTAGTGACAAGCATTAAGCACAACAAGTTGCAACAAAGTCAAATAGCACTAATAGAGATACTAGGCACTATGCCCTAACAATCTTATTCGATTACATGATAGAACTCATACAATCCCTACCATCCCCAAGCCTACAGCAGGGGATTACTCACTAATGGATGAGGGAAACATCGGTGGTTGATGGAGATGCGTTGGTGATGACTATGGCGATGATCCTCTCCAAATCCTCCGTCCCGGCAGGGTGCCAGAACGTAGTTTCTGGATCTGAATCTTGGTTTCTGGTGGCGGCGGCGGAGCAGAACTCTCTCTGGAAAACTATCGAACCTCCTGAGTTTTTAGGTCGAAGGGCAACTTATAGGCGCAGAGGGAGGCCGAGGGGCTACCTGGGGTGGCCAAACCCCTGCCACCGCGGCCAGTGGTGGTCCCGCGCCTGGGGTGGGTCTGGGCCCCCAGGCCCCCTCTCTGTCTCCCCTTCTGGCTCCGTGGATCTTCTGGTGAGAAATAGTTTTGGCATATTTTCCGGGATTTTTCCTGATAGTTGATTTTCTGCACAAAAACAAGACACCAAAGTAATTGTGCTGAAAACAGCGTCCGTCCGTGTTAGTCGTATCCAAATCACACAAGTTTAGAGGAAAAACAATAGAAAAGTGTTCGAGAAAGTAGATACGTTTTGGACGTATCACTTGTCCTTTGCTAAGAAAGGATTAGGCCACTTGCTGCAATTATTTGATATCTTTATTTACTTGCACTTTATTTCTTTGCTTATTAGAAAACCCCTAAAAATCCGTTTGCTAGTATTTACAGAGAACTCTTGAGCCAGTTTCACTAGTCAGCACCTTCTGCTCCTCGTTGGGATCGACACTCCTATTTATTAAAAGTACTACGATACACCCCCTATACTTGTGGGTCATCAGTTACAAATCTCATGACCTCATAAAGATCATGCATAGAGAGAGAGAGAGAGAGAGAGAGAGAGAGATGAACACATAGCTACCGGTAGAGCCCTTAGCCTCGAGGAAGAACTACTCCCTCCTTATCATGGGAATCAACAATGGTGATGGAGATCGATGGAGATGGCTCCGGGGGCACTTCCCCATCCCGCCAGGGTGCCGAAACAGAGACTTTTGTCCCCCGAATATCCCCTCCAGTGGCGGTGTTGTGGAACTTTTCATGGATTTCCGCCCGCGTTCAGGTTTACGTCTCGGGGAGACGTATAAGTAGGCGAAAGGGCAAGGTCAGTGGAGCCTCGAGGGGCCCACACCTAGGGCTGGCGCGACCAGGGGGACCCGCGCCACCCTAGGGTGTGGCCACCTCCTGGCCCCCCTTCGTCTGTCCTTCTGGCTCCGTGTTTGCTCCAGTAAAACATTGACTTTGGCTTTTGTCTCGTCCAATTCCGAGAATATTTATTTTCTAGCTTTTCTAGAGCCAAAAACAGCAGAAAACAGGCAACTGGAACTGTGGCATCTTGTCAATAGGTTAGTCCTAGAAAATGTATCAAAATACCTCAAAGTGTAGACAAAATATAACAAAGTTGATACTAAACAAGCATGGAACATCAAAAATTGTAGATACGTTTACGACGTATCAAGCATCCCCAAGCTTAACTCCTGCTCGTCCTCGAGTAGGTAAGTGATAAAAAGAATAATTTTTGAGGTGACATGCACCATCACAATCATGATTAAACCATTTGCAAGTATTGAAAGCTGGGATCAAAGTACTCTAAACATGAGCATGAAAGATGAAGTTCTAACAATAAGACAAAGCAACTATGTTGCAACATATGAAAGGATACAAACAAAGATCATGAGTAACAATGCATTGAAAGAAGTTTGTTTGTTTCACATATAGAAAACATTGCATAGTGGCATTCAGCTTGTCCCTCATGGAGTAGCAAAACATAAATGCATAGGATACCTTCAAAGTTCATAAGGGTGACTAGATACAAATAGTTCAAGAACAAGCAATATCAACATTATGAATCAATCAATAAGTTTTGGGACAATGCACATAGAACTAAGAATGACAACTATTGTCGTGGGAATGACCACGGCAGATGCTGCAATCGGCAGCGAGTAGTAGAACAGGGGGCAAGGGCGGCCAGCCATCTACGGCGCGAGATGAGGGCAGAGACACAAGGATTTACCCAGGTTCGCCCCCGGGAGGGTAAAGACCTACTCCTGCTAGATTGTATTATGGTGGAAGTACAATGGGGCGAGCTCGGCGGCTAGGCAGCGAGTCGCTTGGGTGGATGATGGAACGTATCCTCTACACGACCTCTAGGGAGGTTTATATAGACTCAGCCCCCTAGGGTTTACAGATCTCAACCGAATCAGTTAAGCTTTCAGCAATCGTTTAACCTAATCCGACTGGGCCTATCTACGCTTCTGGGCCTTCAGCTTCCAGTCGCTTGAGTCCACGCCAGGTCCTGATCCAGTCGCCGTTACCGCAGGCCCACTCGCTGGTGCCTGGGCCAGTCGGAATCGTCCTGCTGGGCATACCCCGGTAGGCATATCCCCATCAGTAGTCCCCGAGGCCATCGTTGATTGGTCGCAGGCGATCGCTGGCAGTCAGTGTATACGGATCCACTGCGGACGCCCAGTAGAATCGGCGGCGGACTCCTGAATAAAGGAAAAACCAGTTATTCTAGTCGCATTAACGGCGACCAATTTAGTCGCAGCTTGGCGAATGGGTCGACGAATTAGCAAGTCACGCGGAACGACGAGTCGAGTGGATGAAGTTGGACCGTCAAGTGGGGTCAAACTAGCCGTTGGGATAATCCAACGGTAACTTTCTGGCGTAATCACCGCGGAGTAACGGCTTCCGAAATTGGCGGGTAACAACCGCTATATAAGGGGAATGACGGGCGAGCGGGGAAACTCTCCTTCATCTTTCCTCCGACCTCGCCCATCTCTGTTTCCACTCCGCATCGCGATCCAACCGATCCAGAGAGTCTCGACCTCCGCAAATCTTCCAACCAATGGCCCCCTCCACCGAACAATGGGGCCGATCCAAATGCACGAGGGCGCTATTGGCGTCGCTCGAAGATGCCAGGATCCTGCGTGCAGGCAGGTGACTCCGGACCCGCGCGAAGGAGAATTCGTTTGCTTCCCCAGCCACCTGGATCAGGGGCTAGGGTTTCCCACTTCTCTATTCTTCCGGCGGTTCTGCGCCTTCTACGGGATCCAGCCGTCGGACCTGGGCCCGCATAGCATCGAGCAGCTCGCCATTTTCGTGGAGTTCTGCGAGTGCTATCTGGGCTGCAGGCCCTACTTCCCCCTGTGGCAAGATCTATTCCATGGGAGGATTAGCCGCGAAGAATCAGGCGACCCGATGCTGGCAGCGGGTGGCCTGACGTTTCAACTGAAGTCGAAGGCGTCCTTCTTCGATCTGATGCTGCCGGCCAAGGCGGCAAGCGAGTGGAAGAAATCCTGGTTTTACATCACCGAGGCAACTCCAGATGGCTAGGTGGCGCTTCCAAGGTACTCCACCAACCGGCCTGAACCGCGTCGGCTCCAGGACGGCAAGCTCCCGCTGAACTAGCGGATGGTTGTCGATGAAATGTTACAAACCATCCGTGGCCTGAAGAAGAAGGGCCTCCAAACCATCAATCTTTACAACTGCTGGCTCGGGCGGCGGCTCGTGCCTTTGGCCCGCCGCGACCATTATATGTACGAGTACGCAGGTAGGGACGACCAGAAAAAATCCTGCCTCGTCGAGTGGAAGCTCGAGGACTATATCCTGGCTCTGAAGAAGATCACCCAGGCGGCGTACCTGGACGCGAAGGCTGGGGTCACCCCCTATACTGCAAGGCGCCCAGCTCCGACGGTAAGTCGCCATTTTTGTCGTCATTCGCAGTCGCAGATGATGCAGTCGCGGTTATGCTGATGTTGTTTCATCTTTATTGTAGCTGTTCCAAGTGGTGGAAGGATGGCTCCCACCCGCAGATGACGAAAACTCGAGCTCGTCCGTTCGGGATGGGAGCGAGTCGCCACTCGCCAGAGGCGACGCCGGGAGCGACGCGGGTGATGACGAAGACGAGCCCGTGGAGGACGCCGCCCCGATGGTTCGCAAAACTCGCGTACAGCATCAGCGCGAGCTCAAGGCGAGTAAGAGCCTCGAACGGCACCACGATGATGACGATGAGCTCCCGAGCACACCTCGCGTCGTGAGGTTACGCCGTCGAAGAAGAAGAAGAAGAAGAAGAAGAAGAAGGAAGTGAAGGCTCCACCAAGGAGGAAGACAAAGTCGGCGAAGCAGGCGTCTCCGCCTCGCTCTGCGACTAGTTCTGACGCCAGCAGCTCGGCTAAGGGTGAAGCGTCGCACCCGATGGAAACACCGGAAGCCGCTGTTCTCCTTGATGAGGTACCTCTGGCCTCGCTTCCACCCCCGTTCTCCCCGGTCTCTGGGCTGGGGGCTATTCCAGCCGCAGCGGCTTCGCCTCCCAGGAGATCTCCCACAGACGTCGTCACGGAGGCTCCTGCCGCAGCCTCGTCTTCGAAGAGGCCCTCCGTGTCTTGGGCACACGACGTGCTCGAGATGGGCCTCAGTCGGAAGCTGGGTCCCGAGCTAGAGAAACCGGCCAGTATCCGCACGGGACTGCAGTTCATACGGGTCGCCAAGTAAGTTTTGTTCGTCTGCTTGCCTTCCGTTGTACTCGGACAATTTTGCTCGTATCGTTGTTTCACTGGACTGGAGTTAAGAAGATCGGCCACCCTTCCGTGGCCAAGGTGCCGCCAGTCGTCGCCGAGGAGGACCCCTCACGGAAGAGGAAAGCTGATGAAGTCGCTGTCCCCACAGACAGTGCTAAGAGGGCGAAGGACGATGATGTCGTCACGGTCTCTGACGATACGACGGTTGCTCCGAGTGATCCTTCGACTGCGACGGAGGTGTCCTTGAAGACCAAGGAGGCTGTTTCCTCTCCTGGAATGGCCGAGCCGGCTCCTAGTGGTGCTGGAGCATCCACCGCGACCTTCCCCCGCTTTATGGCCAAAGCGGCTGCAGCGAGTGGTACAGCGCCATCGAGTCGCACGCCTGGGGTCGCCGAAACGGAAGTCGAGCAGCATCGCGGACACACTCCGGCTCTTCTTGTAGGGGTTCGTAGCATGGAAAACAAAAATTTTCTATCGCATACAAACAAACAAGCCAAGATCTATCTACTAGATTGTAGCAACGAGTCGATGGAATAACTTACCCTCGAAGATTCCAAAGCGGTTAACGAGAGCAGATTCTCGTGGGTGATGTAGTCGTACTCTTTCCGATCTCAAGATCGCGTAGACGATCCTTCCGGCGCCACGTTCCGGCAGCGCTCCCGCAGTCGGTCACACGTTCGGTACTCGACGAAGACCTTCCTCTCCCTTGTTCCAGCAGGCAGCGGAGGTTGTAGCACTCTCCTCGCGATTCCGGCAGCACAACGGCGTGGTACCGGAAGTAGAGGGGAAATCCCGCAGGGCTTCGCCTTAAGCCGGTGCGAGTATGGTGGAGCTTATGAGAGAGGCTATTAGTGGTCTAGTAATTAGACACACCAATTAGAAGGCTCTAAACCAATTAGAAGGCTCTAAACCGCTGGCTAAAGCAATTAGAAGCTCTAAACCAAAACGGCTCTAAACCGGAGGTAGAAGATAGGAACTTGTGTGTCTCAAGGAGGAGCCCTGCCCCTCCTTTTATAGGTGGAGGGGCTAGGCGCGCCAGGGAGGGAGGGAGTCCCTCCCCAACTAGGCCTAGGGCTGGGCGCCGGCCAAGGAGGAGAGGAACTCCTCCTCCAAGTTGGTTTCAACCTCCTCTTGCTTGTTTCCCACAGTTTCCTGTTTCCCACAGTTTCCTGTTTTCCACAGTTTCCTGTTTTAGCCGTTTGACTTTCAAACTGGCAATTTGACTTTCATGTTTTTGGAACAGCAAGAACACTCAGTACATGATGCAATCATTCAATGACACACTCATGTACCCTCCCCCCCCGGAGTGCCGGACAATCCGGACCCTTCTAGAACATTCCCGATGAAAACACCGGAATCATTCCCGAACTCCGAAACGGGACTTTCCTTATATGAATCTTATTCTCCGGACCATTCCGGATCACCTCGTGATATCCCGGATCCCATCCGAGACTCCGAACAACATTCGGTCTCTTTCTCATAATACTATAACTACTCAAACAACGTCGAATCCTTAAGTGTGTCTCCCTACGGTTCGTGAATTATGCGGACATGATCGAGACACTTCTCCGAACAATAACCAATAGAGGAATCTGGAAATTCATATGGCTCCCACATATTTCTACGATTACTTTGCGATCGAATGAACCACTTACATACGATACCAATTTCCCTTTGTCTCACGATAGTTTACTTATCCGAGGTTATGATCATCGGTATCTCTGCATACCTAGTTCAACCTCGTTACTGATAAGTACTCTTTTCTCGTTCCCGTGATATGTGATCCCTTGTGACCTAGTCACATGCTTGCAAGCTAATTGGATGACTTTTCACCGAGAGGGCCCAAAGTATATCTATCCGTCATATGGATGGACAAATCCCACTCTTGATCCATGTGTTTCAACCAATACTTTCTGAACACTTAATGCCACCTTTATAGCCACCCTGTTATGGTGTGGTGTTTGATGACATCAAAGCATCCATCCGGAAAAGGTGATATGCATGATCTCATGGTCGAAGGAATTAGGTTACTATGTATCAGAAAGCATATAGCAATTGAACTATTGAAATGACTTGATCTTTATGCTACGCTTATCTATAGGAGTATGTCCATCACATCATTCTCCTAATGATATGATCATGTTGTTAATAACATCTCTATGTTCATGATCAGGAAACCATGATCATATATTAACCAACAAGCTAGTTTAACAAAAGGCTTTACTAGGGACTCTTATTTTAGTTTACAAATCACACAAGTATTAATGTTTCCGGTTAATACAATTATAGCATGGTATGTAAACATTTATCATAAGTGTGAAGATATGATAATAACCACTTTATTATTGCCTCTTGGGCATATCTCCAACAGTCTCCCACTTGCACTAGAGTCAATAATCTAGTTTCAAATCTTTGTGTATTCAACACCTATGGCTTTCCGGTGTTGTATGTACACGATTTCTAGTGGTCAACTGATCTCCGGATCTGACACTTCCAGGTCCGTGTGTAATTGCATGTCTTTGCGTCTCTACGCATCACTCATTCTCTAATGAGATGGCTTTGTATAAATTTGGTATTTCGGTGTGACCATTAGCTCTTTTGGGGTTAAAACATGTTGATAATATTGTCGCACAATATATCTTCATTGTATTATCCCACTGTGAACTACACCTAGTTTGATAACAAACTACTTGACACAAATGCCCTCTTTAGCTGCTATTATAGCAGTCATATACTTAGCCTTTTGTTGTAGTATCTGTCACAATGTCTTAACTTTGGAACTCATCCAAATCCATTATGGAACTCACTTTCCATTATATTGTGCCACCCTTAGTTTAGATTGAGATAAACTTAATTTGTACTTTGTGACAAAACTAGTATCAATGTAGTACTTTTACAATGAACTAACCATCTATTTGTCACTTCTACAAATATTATACTCTTAGTTCTTTCAAAAGATCATAAGAATATCCTTACTATTGTCCAATGATCATCTTACGAATCATTCTGGTATATGCTCACAACATTTAGAGCATAGGACATATCTGGATTTGTACATATCACAGTATGATTGATATAAATACTCTTTGTGATTTCATACATCAAGTATCAATCTATACTTGATTATTTGTTTCACTTTACCAAATGTCAATACACTTGAATATATCATCAACATTGAACTTATTCAATCCTTTCTGTGCGACAAGAACCTCTCTTGTAGTTTTTATATTGAACTCATTCAATATCTTGTCTATGTACTTCTGGCACAACCATATTAGCGTCTATTGATGCCAAATATTTGGGTTTTGCCTAAGTCTTTCATCGGGATGAAATTCTTAATATGTGTTAATAAAAAATACATTATTTCCAATCAACAATATGTCTTCCACATAATGTATTAGAAACATGTCTTAGCGCTCCCACTTAATTTCTTGCAAATGCAAGCATCTTCATTGTCTCTAATGAACTTTTAAACTCCTTTAACAGTTTCATCATAGTGAAGATTCCAACTCCGCGATTCTCACTTTAACCATTGAAGTTTGCATATGCTTTTAGCATCCTTTGAATTAACAAAACCCTATGGACCGTGTTATGCACATGTCCTAGGTAACGATTCTATTAGAAGAACTTGTTTTGTTTATTCAACTACCATATAACAAAATTATATGTAGTGGTTGCTACATTAATCCGTCTAGACTAAATATCACTATGACAGATCAAATCTTGTCATAGTCAACCTTTGAACATTGTTGTGAACTCTTTCCCAACATATCGACTATTTCATAGATGTAAAACATCCATGTCTATTTCTTTATAGATCCAGACACAACTGTAAGGTCTTACATCTTTCTCGAGGGTCTTTCAAGTTAAGAACTTGATTTCTTGTGTATGGAACTATCACGGATTCTATGGCTTCAAGCCATTTTACGGAGTCAGGGCTCATCATCGCTTCTTTGCATGTAGTACGTTCATTATTCTCAAATAATGATTCAACCCTCAAATCTTGGTATTTGATTGTTTACTTGACCTACTTGTTTCAATAGGAACTTAGATCTCCGTGACCACAACCTTTGAGGTACGTGAGCCATGAGCATTGTTGCTGCCTCCGAAACACTTTTCGGCGCTGCGCAACTCTGCACATATAGCTAAGGTTCTTTTAACCTTATCAAAATTCTATTGTCCTCCCACTTAACTTTTCACGAAAAATTCCTTCTCAAAGAAACTTGACGTTCTAAGCAACAAACACTTTTGTCTCCGGTGTTTATGGAGGAATACTTAACAGTTTATACAAAGACAGGTTCATCCGACTTTGGTTGCACACATCTTTCTTATGCATAGCATACCAATGTTTAAGAAAGGACAACTTAGGTTTTATCCCAAACCATAACCTTATATGGTGTCATTTCAACGGATTATGATGGAGCTCTTTTCAGTGGAAAAACGGTAATCTCTAAAGCTTTTAATCTTTAAAATATAATGGCATTTTTATGAATTATACCTTTGATCTTACCATGTCAAACAAGGTTTAATTACATATCTCGAACGTTCCATACTCTTATGGTGTTTCGGGAAAATGCAAATCTACGGAACGATTCCTTAAATCTTAGGTATTATGCTAAACTTGTAACTTAAATATTTTCCTTTATGATCTTATCATAAACTATTCATATTCTTGTTACAATGATTTTGCACTTCATCTTGAAAGTCTTTGAACTTTTCAAGTGTTTCATACTTTATCCTTATTAAGTAAATATTCATATATTCACTCAAATTTTTTGGAGAAAGGATATGAAGTTGAAATCCATCGCTCTTGACTACACATAATGGATTTCGTACAACAATATGTACAAGTTCCAATAAGCTAGTCATTCGTTCCCTTTTGGCCTATGAACAAAGTTTTAATTATCTCTAGGAAAGTTTCACAAGCGTCATTTGATCAAAAATCAAAAGACTCCAAAATTCCATCAACATGGAGTTTCTTCATGTTTTCTTTCCATTATAATTCAAACGGCGATGTCACTTCCTAAGTGATCTTTCAATCAATTTGTCTTTCGACATTTTTAGCACTAGTTTTATGGATGTGATTTCTCCAACGAGATTTGTGAATCATCCATCTTTTATGGATTACGGCAATTATTTGAACAACCCTTTTGTTCTCATAATACCTGATAAAACAAATCTTGAAGGCAAGCTTTGATGTTTTAACGAGCAACACAATAACCCTTTATTTGTTCTCGATGAACATCATCACATATTCTTTTGCTAATTACTTAGGCCACTGCAGTTCATGAATTCTGTTGTTTCGTATGACGATTCATACCAACAAATTCAGTATCAAATACTTAAGAACCACATTGTTTAATAAGCAAAGAATATAGCCATAACATGTATATCATCTATATACTTAAACTGAACAATTCTAGTCCTTTCTCTTCTGCCATATATTTATGAGATTCTCTTTCAGTATTTCCTTTTCTGTTTGAAAGAATCTATCAACATCAATAGTGGAGTCATACATATGACATTTAGTCCAAAGCGTGTATAGTTAAATACCAATGTCTTTGGACTTGCACTTTGAAGTAGATCACCGTCATCAAATGTTTGGTGTTCTTTCAAATTCCTTTCTTTAGTAATCTCTTGGTGTAGTAAACATTTTACCTACATCAAATATTCACCCTTATCATGGAATCATCCATGATCAAGCAACTTTTAGCTTATAATGGTGAATCATGAGTATAATGTTGCTTTCTAAAACCTTTTGGAGGATTAGGACAACTAGTGTCTCCAACCTTTTGCAATTTCTCATCAAATATGAGAACATGACTTTTGCCATATTATACTCTATCATGTTGTAACCAATACTTTGTTTCAGATATCACAATATCTTCCACACATCATGGTTTCTGAAACAACTTTTTCAGATCCTAGATAACCTTGATATTAAGAGAATCCTTTGAATATCAAGAATCATGGAGACAAACATGATACTTATATACTAACACTTGGAATTGTTACTCTTGATTTAATACTAATTATTAAACTTCATGGAGTAACCGGAACTTACTGAAAGTTTGCAATAGGACTTTTAAACTTTAGATTAACACTTCAAAAACAATACGATACCAGTTCGTAAAGTAACTAACCAGAATTCTATAGTTCTATCATCTCAATTATAACTAAGCGCAAGGTGGTAAACGGATGCCAATGACTACAACAACTATGCAATTTAACTTTGATTTAGTTTATGATAAATTGAGTTCTAATTAATAATTAAATTAATATAGGTGAACCCCACTCAAAACAATATCCCTCACATTGTTTTAGTGATCACACGAACCAAATCCACCACATCAAAACCGATCATCACGAGAGTTGATATAGCTTTAATGGCGAACAATCAACATGTTCATCATATCTACTATATGACTCATGCTCTACCTTTCGGTAATCTGTGTTCCTGAGGCCATGTCTGTACATGCTAGGCTCGTCAAGATCAAACCTTAGTTTCCGCATGAGCAAATCTGGCTTGCTCACGTTGTATACACTTGCAGAATCTAACACACCCGATCATCACGTGGTGCTTCGAAACAACAAGCATTAGCAACGGTGCATACTAAGGGTGAACACTTTCGAACTTGAAATTCATGTGCATGAGGGATCATCTTATAATGCTACCGTCGTCTACTAAGCAATACAAGATGCATAAAGGATTAACATCACATGCAATTCATAATATGTGATATGATATGGCCTTTCTTCTTTGTGCTTCTGATCTCCATCTTCAAGCACGAACATGATCTCCATCATCACCGGCATTGCATCAAGGTCAATGATGCTTCTCCATGGTTGTCGTCCACCAGCTTCAACTATTACAACTACTTTGAATAGACACGCGGGTCTTAACATAAATTAAAGACAACCATATGGCTCCTGCCGGTTGCCAACTTACAATAAGGAACATTGCATACATCAAATATAATCACAATCATGGCCATATCACATCACTGCACACCCCTGCAAAACAAAGTTAGACGCCTCTAATTTTCTTTGCATGTTTTACGTGGTTTGGGGCTTTCAATAAGTGTCGTTCTAACTTACGAACAAGAACCACAACATTGATACTAGTATTGTTAATCACCCGTTGTAAATTGGATCTTAACTATGCTAGGAGAAACAGGCACCCGCAAAGCCACTTATGCAATACAAGTTGCATGTCGAGCGTGGAGCAAGTCTCATGAATGATGTCATGTAAGGTTAGCCCGGGCCGCTTCATCCCAACATACCGCAAGATGCAAAGTACACAAGAAGCAATCATCAATAAAAGCATCAACGCCCACAATGACCATTGTGTTTTACTCGTGCAACAGATCTACATATAGACACGGATCTGATACCACTGTAGGGGTTCGTAGCATGGAAAACAAAAATTTTCTATCGCATACAAACAAACAAGCCAAGATCTATCTACTAGATTGTAGCAACGAGTCGATGGAATAACTTACCCTCGAAGATTCCAAAGCGGTTAACGAGAGCAGATTCTCGTGGGTGATGTAGTCGTACTCTTTCCGATCTCAAGATCGCGTAGACGATCCTTCCGGCGCCACGTTCCGGCAGCGCTCCCGCAGTCGGTCACACGTTCGGTACTCGACGAAGACCTTCCTCTCCCTTGTTCCAGCAGGCAGCGGAGGTTGTAGCACTCTCCTCGCGATTCCGGCAGCACAACGGCGTGGTACCGGAAGTAGAGGGGAAATCCCGCAGGGCTTCGCCTTAAGCCGGTGCGAGTATGGTGGAGCTTATGAGAGAGGCTATTAGTGGTCTAGTAATTAGACACACCAATTAGAAGGCTCTAAACCAATTAGAAGGCTCTAAACCGCTGGCTAAAGCAATTAGAAGCTCTAAACCAAAACGGCTCTAAACCGGAGGTAGAAGATAGGAACTTGTGTGTCTCAAGGAGGAGCCCTGCCCCTCCTTTTATAGGTGGAGGGGCTAGGCGCGCCAGGGAGGGAGGGAGTCCCTCCCCAACTAGGCCTAGGGCTGGGCGCCGGCCAAGGAGGAGAGGAACTCCTCCTCCAAGTTGGTTTCAACCTCCTCTTGCTTGTTTCCCACAGTTTCCTGTTTCCCACAGTTTCCTGTTTTCCACAGTTTCCTGTTTTAGCCGTTTGACTTTCAAACTTGCAATTTGACTTTCATGTTTTTGGAGCAGCAAGAACACTCAGTACATGATGCAATCATTCAATGACACACTCATGTACCCTCCCCCCCGGAGTGCCGGACAATCCGGACCCTTCTAGAACATTCCCGATGAAAACACCGGAATCATTCCCGAACTCCGAAACGGGACTTTCCTTATATGAATCTTATTCTCCGGACCATTCCGGATCACCTCGTGATATCCCGGATCCCATCCGAGACTCCGAACAACATTCGGTCTCTTTCTCATAATACCATAACTACTCAAACAACGTCGAATCCTTAAGTGTGTCTCCCTACGGTTCGTGAATTATGCGGACATGATCGAGACACTTCTCCGAACAATAACCAATAGAGGAATCTGGAAATTCATATGGCTCCCACATATTTCTACGATTACTTTGCGATCGAATGAACCACTTACATACGATACCAATTTCCCTTTGTCTCACGATAGTTTACTTATCCGAGGTTATGATCGTCGGTATCTCTGCATACCTAGTTCAACCTCGTTACTGATAAGTACTCTTTTATCGTTCCCGTGATATGTGATCCCTTGTGACCTAGTCACATGCTTGCAAGCTAATTGGATGACATTTCACCGAGAGGGCCCAGAGTATATCTATCCGTCATATGGATGGACAAATCCCACTCTTGATCCATGTGTTTCAACCAATACTTTCTGAACACTTAATGCCACCTTTATAGCCACCCTGTTACGGTGTGGTGTTTGATGACATCAAAGCATCCATCCGGAAAAGGTGATATGCATGATCTCATGGTCGAAGGAATTAGGTTACTATGTATCAGAAAGCATATAGCAATTGAACTATTGAAATGACTTGATCTTTATGCTACGCTTATCTATAGGAGTATGTCCATCACATCATTCTCCTAATGATATGATCCTGTTGTTAATAACATCTCTATGTTCATGATCAGGAAACCATGATCATATATTAACCAACAAGCTAGTTTAACAAAAGGCTTTACTAGGGACTCTTATTTTAGTTTACAAATCACACAAGTATTAATGTTTCCGGTTAATACAATTATAGCATGGTATGTAAACATTTATCATAAGTGTGAAGATATGATAATAACCACTTTATTATTGCCTCTTGGGCATATCTCCAACACTTCTCGCATCTGTGGGCGCGCTACAGCTCCACGGCATCCTGGGCGCAGCCATCCAGGTATGTCCAGTCCCCGAGGATCGGGCCACTGAATTTCAGTGGTCAGATTCTTTTAGTGTTTGTTTTTATTTGTAGCACCCAGTCCCCGAGTGCCTAGTCGCTGAATTTCAGCGGGTGGGCGCTTAGGTTTTTTTTTATCTCCAGTCCCCGAGTGCCTATTTGCTGAATTTCAGCGGGTGGGCACTTAGGATTTTTTGATCTCTAGTCCCCGAGTGCCTAGTCGCTAAATTTCAGCGGGTGGGCACTTAGGTTTCTATTGTTGTTGACTGTTTGATTTGTGCGCAGGGCTTGCAGCGTGAATCAGCCGATCGGCTTGCTGCGAAGTGTCGCATGGAGAAGGAACTTGTTGCCGTCCAAGAAATGAACAAAGGACTCCAAGCAATCGCTGCCAAGGCAGAGGAGGTCCGCCAGGGCCTTGTCCCGGCGGGTGAGCTGACGGCGGCTCAGTCTGCGTTGAGTACGGCTGAGAAGCGGATCGCTGATCTGGAGCGCGAGCTCAAGGAAGCGAAGGCGGAGGCGAGCTCCACGGATGGGCGAGCAAAAGCTGCTGTTACGGCTGCCGCTGAAGATCGAAAGGTCTCTGACGCCCTCGTTATTGGGCTGCAGAACGACTTCTCGCTTCAACGCTTCATCACGGGCCTCTGCCGTCCTTTAATTGGTGAACTTTCTGCCTCTGCCTGTAGTAGCTGCATTATGTAATCGTTGTTATACTCACTGCCGCCCTCTGTCCACAGGTCGGATTATCGACAGCTCGGAGGAAGCACAGTCGTATAACGCGCGGCAGTGTGTGACCACTCTGGTCGACTCGGCCACGTTGTCCGCGGCTTGCATTCGGGCATATCTTCAGGAGATATCGCCCACGAAAGTCATTCCCAGCGACCTTGTCGAAGTATGGCGGTATCTGGAGAAGGCGCCGGCAGTCGTTGAGTTCATGACACGGTCGGCGTTTCGGCGTGGGGCGGCGAAGGCTCTCAGCCTTGGGCTTGCCCACTTCCCGGAGGACTTCGATCTCGACGACGTGACGAGTGGCTACCCCTCGTCGACGGGCTCGGTGGAGATCGCCGAGGTGCTGAAGCTGACGGACCGGGCCGCGGTGTACTCCGGTCGTGTCTGGGCGATGGGCGACCTCCTCCCCTATCAGGAGACGACTGTCGCCCCCAACGATCCCGAGCCGCCGCATCAGGACTTCAAGGTCGAGCAGCCCTTCCGTGCGGCGATGGAGGGTGAGTTGACGATGTACCCGTCGAACCCGTACACGCCCTTCATTCGCAACCGCAGGGGTGGCGGCGAGTCGCCGTCGAAACCTGCGGAGTAGAAACACTGTGCCCTGGGGTGTTAGTAGCGATTAGTCATTGGAATCAACTTGTATGTTGGACCGTCGTTGTTCTGCTGTAATGAAACTTCGTGTTATTTTGCGAATTGGTTCATGATTTTGATTGCTGATTGGACGAGTCCCCGAGCGCGTCCGCCCTTTTTATGGGGTTTACCTCGTTTGTTATGTGTTTGTGGTTTTGAATGTTTTGTCAGTTGTTTTGTTATTGAGGTCGACTCGCCCGAGCTCGGAGAGCCAGTCGCAGGGCGACTCCCGTGAGTGCTCTTTACTTGACCGTTTTCCCTTGCGCGAACGAGGTCGGGTGGTCGAGTCCCCGAGCGTGGTACTTGGTGGTTCGAGTCGCAGCTCCAGGGTGGGTGAGGACTGAGCGCGTTAGAGTAAGCGCGTCACTCCTGCCTGACCCGTAGGGTCAGTCGCATGGCAAGTCCTGGGCACGCTCTCACACTTGGCGTTTTTCCCTAGTCGCTCGTGCTCGACTGGTCGTCAGTCCCCAAGCGTGGTACTTGGCCGTTCGAGTCGCAGTGCCGAGGATGCGGAGGACCTTGGTCGCTGTGAGGAACGAGGGCAGCTGTCTTGGCTCGTTGAGCCAGTCGAGCTAGAAGACTCCAATGGTGCTCCGGGTTGGGCGTTTTTTGTGGACGTTACGAGTCCTAGGGTAACCCAGTGCCCTCGGAACGCACTACTTGGCCGTGCCGATCGTTGTACCATAGGTTGACTTCTGCGGTTAGCTTGACGTTGTTATTACGAGTGGGAGTGGCACAAGGCACGGAGAGTAGACGAAATTTGAGGTAACCGATCTATTTTATTTCATAGTAGGTGGAGAGTACATGTATGGAATTCTAGGAGTAGAATTTCCTTAGTAGGTTTACATTCCACGGTCGCTTGACGTCGAGTTTCCCGTCTCCTCGGACGTCGATGAGGTAGTAGGCGTCGTTGCCGAGGACTCGCCCGATGGCGAATGGTCCCTCCCAAGGGGGGGACAGCTTGTGCATGCCCTTCTTGTCCTGGATGAGGCGTAGCACCAGGTCGCTTTCCTGGAACGTGCGAGTCCTTACTCGCCGGCTATGGTAGCGGCGGAGCCCTTGTTGGTAGATGGCAGTGCGGGAGCGGGCTAGGTCGCGTGCCTCGTCGAGTTGGTCGACTCCATCCTGCCGTGCGAGTTCGTTTGCAGCCTCCGTGTAATGGACAACCCTAGGCGAGTCGTGCTCTAGGTCGGTGGGCATGACTGCCTCGGCACCATACACCATGAAGAAGGGGGTGAACCCTGTCGACCTGTTGACGGAGGTGCGGATGCCCCATATGACGGAGGGTAGCTCCTCGACCCAGCACCCGGCGGTGCGCTCGAGTGGTACTTGGAGCCGTGGCTTCAGGCCATGGAGGATGCTCTGGTTGGCCCGTTCCGCCTGGCCGTTGGACTCCGGGTGAGCGACTGAGGCGAGGTCGAGTCGGATGTGATGTTCTTCGCAGAACTCGGCCATGGCTCCTTTGGCGAAGTTGGTGCCGTTGTCCGTGATGATGCTGTTTGGGAACCCGTAGCGATAGATGAGCTCGCGTAGGAACTTGGTGGCGGTCTTCCCGTCGCATTTCCGGACTGGCTTGGCCCCCACCCATTTTGTGAATTTGTCGACTGTGACCAGGAGGTGGGTGAAGCCAGAGGGGGCCTTTTTGAAAGGGCCTACCATATCCATACCCCACACGGCGAACGGCCAGGTGATGGGGATTGTCTTGAGCGCCGAGCTCGGTACGTGGGTCTGGTTGGCATACTTCTGGCACCCGGCGCACCGCTGGACAATGTCGACAACGTCTGCGTGTGCGGTTGGCCAGTAGAAACCGTGTCGCATAGCCTTTGCGACCAGAGAGCGGGCTCCGGCGTGGTGGCCGCAATCGCCGGAGTGGATGTCGTGGAGGATTTTGCGTCCTTCAGCGGGTTGGACGCAGCGTTGGAACACGCCGGTCACGCTGCGCTTGTGGAGCTCGCCGTCGATGATGACGAAAGATTTGCAGCGGCGTGCTATCATCCGGGCGTCTGTTTCGTCTGCTGGCAAGGTGCCTCCCTCCAGGTAGGCGATGTATGGCGTAGTCCAATCCTCTGGCTCGGCGATGAGCGCGACCAGGGCTGCCTCTGGTTGCATCGGGACTCCGATGTCGATCTCCCTTGGGGGAGAGACGGAAGGCTTGGTGATGGTGTCAAGGAAGACGCCGGCGGGTGGTGCAAGTCGAGCCGAGCCGATACGAGAGAGTGCGTCGGCCTCCTCGTTCTTCCGTCTGTCGATCCACTCGACGGAATAGCCTGTGAAGTGTCTGCCCAGCTTGTCCACTGCTTGGCGGTATGCCGCCATGGTGGGGGAAACGGTGTTGCAGGTGCCAGCGACTTGCCCAGCGACGAGGTCGGAGTCGCCGTAGCAGCGTAGGCGGTTGACATTCATCTCCCTGGCGGCTCGCATGCCGTGGAGTAGTGCCTCGTACTCGGCCATGTTGTTGGTGCAGGGGGTGAAATCGAGGCAGAGGACGTAGCGTAGCTTGTCGCCCTTCGGAGAGGTTAGCACGATCCCTGCTCCTGCACCATCCGCATTCTTGGAGCCGTCGAAGTGTAAACTCCAGTAGTGGAGGTATGGAAGCTTTTCTGGCTATTGGGCCTCCTCCCAGTCGGCGATGAAGTCCACGAGAGCCTGCGACTTGATCCCTTTGCATGGCTCGTACTTGATGTTGTGGACGCCGATTTCGACGGCCCACTTGGCGACTCGCCCGGTCGTCTCACGGTTGCGGATGATGTCCTGCAATGGTGCTGAGGAGACGACCGTTATCGGGTGCTCCTGGAAGTAGTGCGGCAGTCGCCGCTGCGCTCTGAAGACCGCGTATACCAGTTTCTGGTATTGCGGGTATCGCTGGCGCGACTCGGTGAGGATATCGCTGATATAGTACACTGGTCGCTGTACTGGGCATTCCTTTCCTTCCTCTGGTCGCTCGACGACCATGACGGCGCTGACGACGTGCTCGGAAGCCGCGACGTAGACCAGCATGGGTTCCTTGTCGACGGGGGCGGCGAGTAGCGGTGCTGCGAGTAGCACCTTATTGAGGTCGCGGAGCGCGTCGTCCGCCTCCTTGTCCCACTGGAAGGTGGGATTCTTGCGCATCAGGCGGTATAGGGGCATCGCCTTTTCGCCCAATCGGGGGATGAAGCGACTGAGAGCCGCGACTCGCCCGGCCAGCTTCTAGACGTCGCGCAGGCACTCGGGTTTGCCGATTCGAGCGATCGTGTCGATCTTGGTGGGATTCGACTCGATGCCGCGCTTGGAGACGACGTATCCCAGTAGCTGCCCTGCTGGTACACCGAAGGTGCATTTGCTTGGGTTGAGCTTTATCTTGTATTTCCGCAGGTTGGCGAATGTTTCCGCCAGGTCGGCGAGTAGGTCGCCTTGGCGGGCGGACTTCACTACCACGTCGTCGATGTAGACGTGAATATTGCGGCCAGTTTGGCTCGCAAGGCACTCCTGCATGCACCGTTGGTAGGTCGCCCCAGCGTTCTTGAGGCCGAAGGTCATGGCGGTGTAGCAGAAGGCTCCGAATGGCGTGATGAACGCCGTCTTCTCTTTGTCCTCAACGGCCATTTTGATCTGGTTGTACCCAGAGTAGGCGTCGAGGAAGCATAGCGACTCCGAGCCCGTGGTGGAATCTATTATTTGGTCGATCCGCGGGAGGACGAATTGCTCCTTCGGGCAGGCGCTATTTAAGTTTGTGTAATCGATACACATCCTCCAGGTCCCATTCTTCTTCTCGACCAGGACTGGGTTTGCCAGCCACTTGGAGTATTTGATTGGCTGGATGAAGCCTGCAGCGAGTAGGCGCTGCACCTCCTCGGCGATTGCTCGGCGGCGCTCTTCATTGAAGGGCCGCAGCAACTGCTTGACAGGACGCACTTTGGGGTCGGCGTTGAGTTTGTGCTCAACGAGTTCCCTAGGGACACCAGGCATGTCAGAGGGCTTCCATGCGAAGATGTCCCTATTCTCACGGAGGAACTCGATGACCGCGCCTTCCTATGCTGGGCTCATGCCCGTCCCGATCATCACCGTCTGGCTGGAGTCGCTTGGGACCAGCTCGACGGTGCGGGTATGCGTTGTTGCCTCGAAGGCTGAGGTGTTGCCGCCCTCCGAGTTGGGATTCTTGAGTATAGTGGGGTCGTCTTTGTTGACCCCGCTCGCGTACTTAGCGATCTCATCGGCGTGGTTGGACTCTGCCGCGATGACGACATCAGCGAGTTCGGCTCGTTTGGCCTCGCATTCGGCGGCCATGTCGGGGTCGCCGTGGATGGTGATGACGCCACGCGGTCCGGGGAGCTTCATCGCGTTATACGCGTAGTGGGGCGCCGCCATGAACTTGGCGAATGCCTGGCACCCTAGGATGCAGTGGTAGGGGCTGTCGAAGGGCACCAGCTCGAAGACGATCCGCTCGGTTCGGAAGTTTGCCGGTATGCCGAAGGTGACTGGCAGCGTGACCTTGCCGATCGGGTACGCCTTCCGACCGGGGACGATGCCGTGGAACATGGTGTAGGTCGTCTCGACCATCGACTGCGGGAGCCGCAGTCGCTTGAAGGTGTCTAGGTACAGGATGTTGATGGAGCTGCCGCCGTCCATCAATGTCTTGGGGAGCCAGTAGTCTCCCACCTTGGGCTTGACTACCAGGGCGACTCGGCCTGGGTACTCGATGCGTGGCGAGTGGTCCTAGCGGCTCCAAGTGATTGGTTGCTCCGACCAGTTGAGGAACTGGGGAACGTCCACCTAGGCCACCGCATTGACGGCGACGGTGCGGGGGATGACCTTCTTCTCGTGCTTCGTGTTGCAGCCTATGAAGGTGTGGAGCGAGCCAGCCACGCTGCCGAATTTTCCGCCGTTTGGCGGGTTGTTGTCGGGGTCTTCCCGCGCTCGCTGTGCCTTATCGATCTCCTTGAGAGAGTGGCAGTCGGCGGTGGTGTGTGTGGCGGGCTTTCCTTACCTGCTGTGAAATGCACAAGGTTGGTTAAGGAGGGCCGCGGGGTCGAAACTTGGTTTCGCCTTGTAGTTACCGCCATCGAGGCGGAAGCTCTTGGGCTCGCATTGCGCGTGCCCAGCGTTGGCGACGAAGTCGACTCGCCCGTCACTGCGGCGCTTGCTGGTGAGGCGAGTGTTGCTGTAGCGTAGGTCGGATCATCGTCCGTTGTTGTTGCCGCTCGTGCGGCGTTGTCCTCCTGACTCGTCGTCGGTTTCTTGATTTGGGTCTTCCTCCGCGTATCTTTTGGCGATCTCAAGGAGGTCCGGTATGTTGTCGAGTGTGCGGTATGCTCGTTTGAGCTTGGCGACCAGGGGATCATAACGGCACGAGGTCTTGAAGCAGTGGATTGCAGTGTCTGGGTGGATACCGACCGTGTTGTACCACAGTTCTTGCCATCGTTGGACCCAACTGCGGGTCGACTCGCGAGGTCCCTAGACGCATCGTTCCAGGTCCTCGATGGTGGTGGCGCGGGTGTATGAACCCTCGAAGTGCCTGACGAAGGCGTCGCGCATCTCTTCCCAGGAGTCGATGCTATCCGCGGGGAGAGTGTTGATCCACTGCCTGCACGCCCCCTCCATCATCAGGGGGAGGTAGCGGGCTGCGAGTAGATCGGTGTGGCCGGCGATCCCCATTGCCATGAGGTAAGTATCCAGCCACACGGAGGGATCGTACGTGGGGTCGTACTTCTCTATTTCCTTCGGCGCTTTGAAGTTCTCCGGGTATCTTTCGCCTCGGATCATCGGTCCGAAGCACCGGGCCCCGAGTCAGCTTAGCGACCCCCTCGGCTCGCCGTCGCGGCGGTTGGTTAAGGTATGTTGTAGGTCGTCGGGATGGCGTGCGCGCCAGCTCTGGTTGTTGATGATGTGGGTGCGGGCGGCTTCGGGCTGACCGTTGGCGGCGACGAAGTTGGTTCGGGTGGCGGGCAATTGAGGGTGTTTGCCGCCAAGGGGTGGCCGCTTGAGGCTGCTCTGCTGCCCGATGAACGCGAGTACATCCGACCTTGTGAGTCGACTCCTACGTTTTGTTGCTCGACCGCCTTTGCGAGCAAGGCCTTGACGTACTGGTTCTGTAGGGCACCGTCACCGGTGGCCGTGATGTTGTCGGCCGCTGCTCGGCCCGCCACGAGGTTGTCCATTGGGGTGGAGAACAGTGGTAGGCCATTAGAGTATCGCTCCCGTGAGGAGACCACGATCCGCGGCTGGTCCCTGGGAGGTGCGCGGTTGGGTGGAGGTGGGGCGCCATTCGCCGTCGACCCTGGTCGGGGCCGGACGCTTCCTCCTAGTGGCGCATTCTCACAGATCGCGCGCTCGGCCGCGCGGGCCGGGTCGCTCTCGCCGTCGAAGTTCAGGGCGCGCCCCTGGATGGTGGGGTTCAGGCGTGACCTGATTCATTGCTGGTGGTAGCACAACAACTCCTGTGCCGTCACCTGCTCGAGGCGAAATTTTTCGCGCTCGGCTTGCTCCTTGCGGACTGCTTCCGCCAGATTCAGGCGGAGTTCCTCGACCTCCGTTGTTGTTGCGTTGGGAGGGATCGGGTGGAGAATGGATCCTCCGGCGGGTTGGCTCCAGCCGCCATGTAGGTCGCGGCGTGGCGACCGGTCCCGTCGCGGAGTTCGGCGGAGTTCTCCGACCCGGAGTCGTAGTTGAAGATCCCAAGGATGGAGGGATCCTCGAAGTCTCCGACGTTGGAGACCTGGGTGATGGAGCCCGCGGGCGACGCGGCGACGATGGATCCGGTGAGTGACGTCGGGGTCGCTGAGTCGGCGTCGTCGTTGAGGTCCGCTTCTTCCGCGGCCGCGGTGGTTTCAGCCACGTCGCTATGGGCTGAGTTGTACTCGGAGGCGAGGCGGTGGATCGTGCGGACCTGACTCTCGGAGATCCGGTCGCGTGGCGGTGACTCGCGGATGCCAGCCGAGTCCTCCGAGACGATGACGTCGGTGAGGCCGGTGAAGAGACTGATCGTGCCGACCGTCAGGATCATGCTATGCGTGACGGGTCGCACCACCGGGACGTAGCTGCTTGGCAAGATTTGGAGCATCTCGCCGATCGCTATCATGCGGCCGGTGACGACCGACTCGTTGATGGGCAGAACACCAGCCAGACCGGCCAGGCCCCACGGTGGGCACCACTGTCGTGGGAATGACCACGGCAGATGCTGCAATCGGCAGCGAGTAGTAGAACATGGGGCAAGGGTGGCCAGCCATCTGCGGTGCGAGATGAGGGCGGAGACACAAGGATTTACCCAGGTTCGGCCCCCCGGAGGGTAAAGACCTACTCCTGCTAGATTGTATTATGGTGGAAGTACAATGGGGCGAGCTCGGCGGCTAGGCAGCGAGCCGCTTGGGTGGATGATGGAACGTATCCTCTACACGCCCTCTAGGGAGGTTTATATAGAATCACCCCCCTAGGGTTTACAGATCTCAATCGAATCAGTTAAGGTTTCAGCAATCGTTTAACCTAATCCGACTGGGCCTATCTACGCTTCTGGGCCTTCAGCTTCCAGTCGCTTGAGTCCACGCCAGGTCGTGATCCAGTCGCCGTTACCGCAGGCCCACTCGCTGGTGCCTGGGCCAGTCGGAATCGTCCTGCTGGGCATACCCCAGTAGGCATATCCCCATCAACTATGCTCTCTTAATTGGTGCCTAAGGATAGAAGGTGGAGACTCAATATAAAAGTGGAAGAAATGCCCTTCAAAGGGAGCAGGGATTTCAAGTTTCATAAAGAGCTTCCAAAAATTATGGTACTTGTTATCTTTCAGCTCTCATTGCCCCTATCATAAGCATCTTGAAGTGATTAAGGTTAAAGTGAACAAACTATGGAGTATATGCTTGACAAAGTATAAGTTAGCAATCTCATGTCCCTTGAGTACGAGGGCCGCTCCTCATGCTACTCAACTTTAGTTACCGGTAAGTTATTTTCATAGTAAATACATTTGTATCATAGAGAACCGCCAACGGGGTACCCCTTGAACATGACACATGAGCTATCCCATATCAAAATGACAAGGCAATAGACAATGAGCATCTCAGCAATCTTCTTATTTACCATGGGAATATGGTGCTTTTTTCTCTCTTTCCTCTTTTTCTCCTTTTTTCTTTTTTTCTGTATCTTGTCTCTCTTTTTTTATAAGAAGAATGCTTCATATATTCCTCACTATGGTTATGCTGCAAGTTTCCACCATGATTAGGCATGGCTTAGGCTAGCAGCCCATGCGTTTCTCTAACACATATACATAACTCCATGGACTTACAAGCTCCCCTTTTATTTCACACCGACGACATCCATAAACAAAAGAGCATGATATCAATGGGGCACATATTTACAGGTGTTGAAAGCATTCCCTGCGACAACATGGTTCTGCTAATCTCAATGTATAAGTGCAAGAATATACAACATAGATGACACAATGGTTCAAGTTTATTAGGGGCAAGAAAAATAAAGTGTGCCATCAAGTTCGTGAGAGCTTTAATCACTAATTTTTCACATAACAAAGTAACTTTTTAATTAGAAGGTAGATAAAACAAGAATTTACTTGAAATGGTGTAACACACCATGCATAGGAATTTATAGTGGACACTTTGGAATAACTTGGTTTCTTAGGAGTTGGATGCATGAGTAGAGCTTACTCAATACAAGTGGAGGCTAGCAAAAGACTGGGAGCAACTAACTAAGAGAGCAATAATGGCCATAATCATGCAAAGCAACAAAACATTATCAACTAAAGCATAAAGTGGTATCACAAGTCAAAAACTAAATCATCATAGAGGCGAAGGTGACCGGTTCATAGTCATAACATGGTGTGAGCATGTGCCAAGTCAACCCAAACAAAGCATCAAAGGAGAATACCACAATATTATGCTTTTGTATGCTAAAACAACGCATGATTCCTTCAAGGCACACTAAGCTATCTCAATTGTTTGGAACAAGTCATGCTACGGCAATAATCACTAAGCATAAGGTCAAAACAACATCTAGCATGACATGATAAAGTCTAAGCCACAGTCAAAGCAAGCTCACTTTTGTACCACTATAAGCATGAAGCTTTCTACTCTTTTCTAACACCAATCAACTTATTTGAAACAACACACAAAGATAATAATCAACAAAGATCAGTGAGATTGTCTCACAAATCCACAAAGAAGAACTAAAAAGTTCTAAGCTGAAAGCACAAGAAAACTAAGGCTAAACACAGTGCTAGCAAAAGAGAACACTCATAAGACAATAAGAATGAAAACTAGAGTGTTATAGGCAAAGAAAACCGAGTGTGTCTCTCTCCAAAAGAAGTGTACCGGGATCCAACCAAGTTATTGCAACAAACAAGCAAAATAAGACTAAAAACAAAAACAAAGACACTCCAAGAACAACACAATAGTGCATGAAACAATAAAAATGAAGTGTCTAGAAAGAGACCTGAGATTTTTATTGATGAAGAAGGGGATGCCTTAGGAATCCCCAAGCTTTGGCACTTGTACTTCTTGAATATTTCTTGGGGTGACACGGGGTGGAATACCCAAGCTTGAGCTTTTGTCCATTATTCATCTCATTACATCATTCTTCCCCTACACTTGAAAATTTCCTTCATACAAAACTTCACACAATCTTCATTAGCAACATTAGTGCATCCAAAAGTAATAAACCTTTGGGTTTAGTTTCAACACAGAAAAACTTTCATTAAAAACACAAGCTACTGAAGCAATTCCTTTTAAAAATCTCAATTTACCAAAAAGAACTCAAAAATAAAATGATAAGAAGCAAATGCAAATAATGGCAAAAATCTATCAAAAACAGACCAGCAGGTAAAAACCGATTTTTTTGAAGACTTTCTGTTGCTCAAATCAAAAAGTGTTGAACTAAGTAAAGTTAGCTAACAAAATGGGGTATTTATTCACAAAATTACAGCTCAATACGACATACAGATATTTTTCACGAATTGTTACAGTGAAGCACAAAAATCTGTTACGGGACAGCAACTCCCCAAATCTTACTTCTCTCTCATTAGAGGTTATTCTTGGCACAAAAATCAAATAAAAAGGATAAGGAGAGGTTATTACAGAAGTAATAACTTCCATGACTCAACTAAAACTTTTGGGTTATCTCCTAAGAAGTAATTTTCTTTAACGCCTTTAAGTTAGGCATGATAGTTTGAGAAGATGCTCACATAAGAAATATGGATTGAAGTAAAAGAGAGCATCAATAAGCAAATGCAAAACACATTTAAGCTAACCCACTTCCTATGAAAAATAATCTTGTAAAGAAACAAGTCATGAAAGCACAAAGCAACAAGCATAGGAAAGCAAAACAAATGCAACTTCAAAATTTTTAACATAAAGAGGGGAAACTTAATATTTTTGAGATGCATAAAATTTGTTTACCTCTCTCATAATAACTTTCAGTAGCATCATGGATAAAATTAACAATATAACTATCACATAAAACATTCTTATCATGAGCCACATGCATAAAATATTTATTACTCTCCACATAAGCATAGTCATTCTTATTAATCGTAGTGGGAGCAAATTCAACAAAATACCTATCATTATTATTTTGATCACCATAATCATCAAATATAGGAGGCATCATATATTGGAGTTTTAGTATCATCAAAGTAAATTTTCTCCTTCGTGCTTGGGGGACTAAAAATATCATGCTCATCAAAACCAGCTTACCCAAGATTAGACTTTTCCATAGCATTAGCAATAATGGTGTTCAAAGAATTCATACTAATAACATCGTTATTAGCATGCAAATGAAGTTCCATATGTTTTTTAATTTTCTCCTCAAACACTTCATTTCCTAACTCAAGATAAATACTATAAAGCTCTCTAATTTTTTTGTTGTTTTCCATTAAGCCTAACTAGTGAAAACAAGAAATAAAAAGACAAAATTGCAGAATCTAAAGGAAATAACTTCGAGCACTCACACACCAGATAGCTTACTAGCCATAGGATGTGAGTACCTTTTACCTTACCTCCCCGGCAACGGCGCCAGAAAAGATCTTAATGTCTACGCACTTCTATTCTTGTAGAAAGTTGTTGGGCCTCCAAGTGCAGAGGTTTGTAGAACAGAAGCAAGTTTCCCTTAAGTGGATTACCCAAGGTTTATCGAACTCAGGGAGGAAGTGGTCAAAGGTATCCCTCTCAAGCAACCCTGCAATCAAGATACAAGAAGTCTCTTGTGTCCCCAACACACCCAATACACTTTTCAGGTGTATAGGTGCACTAGTTTGGCGAAGAGATAGTGAAATACAAGTGGTATGAATATAAGACAACAGTGCCATAAAAGAGCGTTTAACGAGGAGGAATATCCCCGGAAACGGCCCCAGAAAATACTTTGATGGCGTGGAAGATACTAAAGGCAAACTGAAATAAAGATGGCAACAAACAAACATGTAACAGATCAGTTGTGAACGGTGTTTCAATCTTTAGAAACAAGGCCTAGGGATCCTACTTTCACTAGTGAACACTCTCATATAAATATCTTCTCTTCATGATACTACTCTGAACTACTCTCTGGTTGGACACTCTAATCCATGGGAGGGCTACAAAAGCACTCCTTAAAGGTTGCCTTCCCCATCTAGATAAACCCACACTATCACCTTGAGCGCTAGATGGTTCCAACAAACACCACAATTTCATAGAGACATCCAACTCCAAATATACTCATAATAAGTATTTATGAACTCTAGCCTAAGTGCCACCACAGCGTGCATGCTGTCACTTTCACACACGTGGGGAGAGCACAGATCTATTGAAGCACTTGAGTATTTATGTAAACCCTAGCCTAAGTGCCACCACGGTATGCACGCTGTCACTTTCACACACGTGGGGCGAGCCAGAGATCTATTAAATCACTTGAGTAGCAGAGTAGATCTACTTGATTACAAAGCTCATGACCTCATAAAGATCATGCATAGAGAGAGAGATGAACACATAGCTACCGGTAGAGCCCTTAGCCTCGAGGAAGAACTACTCCCTCCTCATCATGGGAATTAGCAATGATGATGGAGATGGTGGTGGAGATCGATGGAGATGGCTCCGGGGTCACTTCCCCGTCCCGGCAGGGTGCTGGAACAGAGGCTTCTGTCCCTCGAATCTCCCCTTCGGTGGCGGCAGCGCTGTGGAACTTCTCGTGGATTTCCACCCAGGTTCGGTTTTACATCTCGGGGCAACGTATAAGTAGGCGAAAGGGCAAGGTCAGTGGAGCCTCGAGGGGCCCACATCTAGGGCTGGTGTGGCCAGGGGGACCCGTGCCACCTTAGGGTGTGGCCACCTCCTGGCCCCCTTAATATGTCCTTCTGGCTCCGTGTTCGATCCGGTAAATATTGACTTTGGATTTTGTCCCGTCCAATTCTGAGAATATTTATTTTCTGGCCTTTTTAGAACCAAAAATAGCAGAAAACGGGCAACTGGCACTGTGGCATCTTGTAAATAGGTTAGTCCTAGAAAATGTATAAAAATACCTCAAAGTGTAGAAAAAATATAGCAAAGTTGATACTAAACAAGCATGGAACATCAAAAATTATAGATACGTTTACGACGTATCAGTGATCTTCGTCTAAAAATTCCATTTGTGGATGCAATAAAAGTTCATGCCTATTCTAAATTTCTCTGTGATATTCTTAATAGAAAGAAAGAGATAACTGAAATTGTTGCCATGGTGACTAGTTACCCTGCTAATGCTCCCGGGATACCAACTATTTCATGTTCAATAGGCAAAACTGATATTCATAATGCCTTATGTGATTTAGGTGAAGGAGTTAGTGTAATGCCATATTCCCTCTATAAAAGGTTAGAATTAGGGGAATACTCCCCCACTTCTATCACTTTACATATGTCTGAAAAATTTACTAAACAACCTGTTGGTATGATTGAGGATGTTCTACCTAGAATAGATGAGCATGTTATTCCCACTGACTTTATCATTCTTGAAATGTCAGAAGACGGAAAATTATCTATAATACTTGGAAGACCTTTCCTTAGTTCTACAGGAGCATCAGTTGATTGTGCTGAAGGGAAAATAATCTTCAATGTTTATGATGCTGAAATCATCCGGTATTTTCCGAAGAATATAGAAGCAGGAGAAAAGTATGTTCCACCGGAAAAACGAATTCATGTGGTAAGTGCCTTTGATAAAGGGCAACCCAAGGTAAGAATTCGAGAACAGAAAAAGGGTTGAAATATTCAACCATTCTTAATAAAATGCTTAATGGGAGTCAACCCATCACATAAAATAACCTAGAAGAATAAAATGTTCATCACATTCCTACAATTTGTTCACAGACATTCTTGCGGAAGCGCGCTCGCGAAAATGCAGCTGTCGAAAAGTAGTAGAAATATCGATTGAACAATTGTAGAATTAGTGTAGAAATAAAAGTTTGAGTTTTATTAGCAAAAACTAGCTAAATCACATTGTTTTGATTAAAAAGTGCATCTCTGAAAATTTGGGCGAAAAAGCATGTTCTAGAAGCTTTAACGACCAACTATACAGCGGGAATAAAATTCTGGTCAAATAGTTCCGGCCGTATAGTTGTTGACATAAAACACACAAATTGTGTCTCAAGTACTGTAACTTTAACGACCAATTATACGGCGGCATCATTTTGGTCTGGCCGTATAGTTGCGGCCGTATAGTTATTAACACCGATTTCACAAAATTCATCTCGGGGCACAGAAGGTTTGACGAGTAACTATACGGCGGGACCATTTTGGTCCTATCGTATAGTTGCACCCGTATAGTTGTGATCTGGCGTGTGGAAACCCTAAAAATTTCCGCCGCCACAACTAGACGGTGGGAGCTACTTATTCCGCTTGTATATCTCCCGTCGTATAGTTTGGCCCGACCACTTAATCGGGTTGGGGCAGGATAGGGTTCCTCCTCCCCTCATTATTTCTCTCATACTCTCTCTCCAAACCGATCAAAACACACCTAGAGCTCTAGATTCTTCGCGGATTTCATTCGTTTGAGTGAGGGAATCAATAGATTGGTATGTTTCTCTCTCTATCCATGCTTTATTTTTAGAATTCCATGGTTTAAATCCTCTCATTGAATTAGTGGATGAACTCAAGGTTGTTTGATTTCCCTTTTTGATTTCTCATGTTAGTATTGAATTCCTCCATGTAGAATCGTTCATATATCACGTAGAAACCATATGCCTAAGGTTTTATATTGAAGTTTTTCAGTGCATCAAGATGAACAAGCTCGGTGGCCTTTTTCGCAAGAGCAAGCACCATCGTGGCGAGAGCTCAAGGGTCCGGACTGAGTTCGACAATAAGTATGACATAATTTAAGCAAGGAAGGTGTTGCCCACTCGTTGGGACGATGATGGCTTTCTCTCAGTGTCAGGGTTGAGAGCGAACTTCGACCTCATGTGTGGAAATGCAGGGTTGTCACTCCTCGAATGTGCAAGACACTACACCTACGTTGAGCTCATCTTCGAGTTTCTCGCCTCCTTCTACGATGACTACAAGGAAAAAGGTAACACATGCACGGTGAGTTTCACTATAAACCAGCAGCCACATCAAATAACTTTCCAAGATTTTTGAAATGCTTTTGGATTCCCTCAAACTGGGGAATCAATTGTTACAAATTTGTATAGCGTCTTGAGTGGAGACACTTGGGAGGTTATTTCTGTTAATGGTGGTAGGGACTTCTACCAGAAGAAGATATCCACCATCTAGAACCCAACAATTCGCTACTTCACCTTGTGTCATGGTATTGCCGACGAGTACGCCAGGGAGGGGTCCTCACAGTGTGTGTTTAGATACGTGGGGGAAGGCGGACGGTTGACGGGTACGAGGTTACACAGCTTACCCAGGTTCAGATCCCACGACGGTGGCGGAATCCTACTCCTGCTATAAATCACTATAATGGCAATACGCTGAGTTACAGGGATTGGTTCGCTGTGCGAGGTGTATGTTAATCGATGTGACTTGTGCCCTAAGGGCTCCCATAGGCCCGACTTATATAGTCGCCAGGTCCTAGGGTTACAGGGGAAAAGTCCTAGCCGGACAGGTTATAGAGTCCTACACTGCATACAACTAGTCTAGCGTGTCTTGCACTCCAAGGATCCGGGTACGTCGGTGACTCCTCCATAGCCTTCCTTTCCGGCATGGGCCTCCCTTTTGGATCCATCTAACTGGGCCGCCCAGCAGGCCATGGGCCATGCTACCAACTGTGGGCCACCCGGGTTATCCGGATAGGAGACATGCTATGAGGATACCCATATAGCATATCCCCAACAGTAGCCCCCGGAGAACTCTGAGATCTTGCGCCGTCTTGCCTCTTCAGGTTGAATGCTCCATCTAGATGGATGTCGACAAATCGTCAAGCAATATCTTATAGTCCTCCCAAGAACCATGCATGGTTTTATCTGTCTTCAATTTGTAAGTCGGATAATTGCTGAATCTTCTATCGTACTCTTCCGTAGCCGGACTGGATCTGTCCATGCCGGAATATTCCGATGTGATGGTTCACCTGCCAGTGACAGCTAGGACGACATAGACATAGGTCAGCGATGCCTCGTAACTCACATATGCAGAGAACACAATCATGTCTGTTTTCCCGCGCGAGAGATACAAACCGTTAGTGGCGAAGGTTGGGAACGTGGCGAAATTTCTGCGCACGCGCCCGCACACGTCGTCCACGCGCCGACCATTCGATCGTCTTGCATGAATCTTGACGCCAGGGGTTATAAATCGTAGCTGCGGTGAAATTTTGCTTTTCACCTCATTCTCCTCCCGCGTCATCTTCTTCCTCCAGCGATCACCTCCTCGATCTCTCCGCGTGCACACAAAAAACCCTAGCCCCTCAATCCTTCCAGTCACCACCTCTCCCCTTCCAATGGCAACCAGCAGCTCTGCTCCTTCCATGGCGGCATCAGGCGATTCCGTGGCGAAGCCGGTGAGCACTGTCCATGTGCCCCCAGAGGGTCTGGTGCTTCCCAAGTCTGCGGTGGTCGAATCCACCGGCGGCGACCAAAATCCAGCATCACTGGAGTTGCTGGAAGAGGACAGTGATTCCCACAAAGGGGACTGGCGTGGCTCGGACATCACGGACAGCGACATCAAGGAGTTGCTCGTCGAGGGCTACCTCCCTACGACGGAGGGGCTCGTCTGGCGGGCGGCGCCGGCCAATGAGGTCATTCCTTTTTCCCAAGCCGGAGAGAAGGTATACCTCAAGGCCCAATTGGTACGCGGCGTTTCCTTGCCCATCTCCAATTTCTTCCTAGCTGTCCTTAGCGATTACGGAGTACAGCCTCAGAACCTCTCCCCGAATAGCATCCTCGCGCTTAGAAACTACGCGGCGCTTTGCGAGGGTTACTTAGGGATTAGGCCTAGGCTAGATCTCTTTGTTTATTTCTTCACCGTCAAGAGGGAATCCGGAGCCGGCAAGGATGAGCTCAGGAACTGCGGGGCAATTAGTTTTAAGATCCGGCCTGGCCGGCGGTTCCCCGACATTGTCGGCCATGAGTCCTGCAAGAACTGGCAACGGACGTACTTCTACGGCCCAGATATCCCTCTGGCCGGCCGAGAAGAAACGTATCCAGACTTTGTCGACGGAGCCGCTGTCAAAGCCCCGACATGGAGATCCCAGGCCACCCTTCCCTCCGATGCCGAAGCCTCCCGTGCCATAAGGCGGATAGAGTGGTTCGTGGAGACGGGCCTAACCGGATTGGACCTGGCCATGTGCTAGTTCGTCAGGCGGATCTAGCCTCTGCAGCACCGCCCCAAGCTGATGGATGAGTACTCTAAGGAGAGGAAGGATAGCCTCCGCATCTCCGAGGACAAATTCTTGAGTGACTCCGTCAAGCTCTGCCTCAAGGACATCGTCAAGGTGAAGGACAAGAAGCGTGGCTTCGCCATCACCTACTACATGTTCGAGGAGGGCAAGTGCCCAGAGGTACCTGTTTATTTTTCGTGTATGACATATACTCCAGTTCTTCCGTCTTGCCACTACTACATCATTTAACACTCTGGGATTTCACTTTAACAGCTTAGTAGTATAGAGGAGGGAAACATGGCAGCCCAAATCTATGACCCCAAGATGAAGGAAGTCATTGTCGTGTCCGACGACGATGTCCCGCTGGAGCGAAAGCGGAAGAGCTCCACCTCTGACGCTGCCGACGGGGGCAAGAAGAAGAAGACGGAGGGTGAAGCCTCCAAGAAGTCCACTGCCGCCCTGGAGGCGGAGAAAAGAAAGATTACCGGGATTCCTTTTGCCAAAGCACCCCCTATTGTGTAAGCCTCTTTTTCTTCGACATTGTCCATTGCTCGTTTTATTCCTGTACTTATACTCTTTGCACGTTTTAGGAAGAAAGCCAGTGCTAGTTTGAAGAAGACCTCCAAAACATCCGGGGCTTCTAAAAACATCAAAGATATGTTGCAACATGATGTACCACACCACGCATCTCCCGCCATCGCCCCCACCACTCCTAGCGTCCAGCCTGCTGCCGCGCCGACAAGCTCTCAAGCTAAGGAGGCATCTGGCCCTTCCGCCATGGAAGTATACCCAGTTGTCTCCGCGGAGCTTGTCGTTGTCGGCGAGCAGGCGACACAAGAAAGTACTGCAACCAAAATGGCTGAACCTCCGACTAAGGATGCCATCGGTAGCGACAAGGCGGTGGTAGTAGGTGGAACGTCTGCTGAAGGCGGCGCCTCTGCATCTAGGACAACCACAGAATTCCCGAAGATAGTCTTCCCGACGCTCACGCCGGGTAGCTCCACTTTGGTTCCTGGTGCAGTGCCGACATCTCCAACCTTCGGTCTTGAGGAGCTTCTCCGACAAGCAGATATCTTGCAAGGAAACAGCCTTTCCTTCAGCAAGTTGCTTGCTGAGAGCGCAACCAACCTCAAAATTATTGCACTTGTAAGTTTTATTTGCTTTTTGCATTTCATATGAGTATCCCACTGTAGCCCTGAGGATTTAGACGGAAAACCATAGGCCTTTGCATCTGAATTCTCTAAGAGTGACTAAGCTAGAGAACTTCTCACTGTAGCCCCCAAGTATTTAGTTTGAATGAATTATTCTGACTATATACTTTCAGAGTAGCGTACGCAGTGTTTGTAAATTTCGATACTGTAGCCCCCAAGTATCTAGTTGTAACTGAATTAGTTCCTACTAGATACTTAAAGAAAGACTAAGCATATGACTGAGTTAAAAAAACTTTATACTATAGCCCCCAAGCTTCTAGTTGAAAACTAGATCAGTTCCGACTAGAAGCTTAAAGAAAGACTAAGCATATTGCCAAGTTAAAAAAAACTCTCACTGTAGCCCCCAAGCCTCTAGGTGGATAGTTATCCGGCTAGATGCTCCAAGTAGACTAAACAACTTTAAATTTTCCTTCCACAGAATGAGAATGCTCGGAGGGGTGTCGCCAACGAGAAGTTCCAAAAGATGCGTGCGGATTTGGAAGCCGAAAAGGGCAAAACTGCCTTCTTGAAGGATCAAATCACCAAGAGCAAGAGTCTGTTTTTCCTTTCATTTTCGTACTCCGACTTGGTCTTGTGCCAACATTCTCCGAGTACTCATCGTGTACTTGTTATTTCTCCAACTTGCAAAAGCCATTGCCAAGGCTAAGGATATTGTTGAGCAATCTAAGCACATCGAGGCGCTGGATAGCAAAAACAAGATCCTTAAGAAGGAGAGGAAGGATATGCTAAAAATGCACGAGGAGTCCATGAAGGTCCTGCAGGAATCCGCTGACGTGGAGATGAACCGCTTGAAGGAGGAGATCGTGATGCTAAAAGAGCAGAAGAAAGCTGTCGATGAGCAAAATCAGCGCACTCTTGAAGCATACAAGCTCCTCCGACAAGAACGGGACTCCATGGAAGATACACTCCAGCAGGCTGAGACTAGCATCTTCAGTAAGTGATTCTTCGTCTTGTACTTCTGTAAGTTGGATACTCTGAACTTTTTGTGTTATTGAACTCATGCATTCCCTTGTCGGAATATTGCAGCTCCTATTGGTTTTACCCAGTCGCCTCCTCCGCCAAAAGAATGCATGGTCCTTGCCAGCAATTTTATCAGCACCACCATTAAGCAATCCAAGGAGATAGCCAAGCCTCGCCAGATTAACATCAAAGCGGTGGATTCCGTGATGAAGTACTCGGAGATCTTGCGCCAAGCCCCCAAGCGTATTGTAAGCTGGAAAGCTTCATGTACCCGGGCTGGCGCGAGGATGGTGCTGTTGATGATGCTCGACAGGTTAACGTGGAGCACTTCGTTGGTAACCCCAAGCGTAAGGTGTGAAGAGCAAGCAGCAATTTTTTCCTCAGTTGAGACCGAGGTTATCGAACCAGAAGGAGGAAGGAAACATCACACAGGTGTTGCAAGCAACGCGGAGACCTGCACAACACAAACTCAAGACTTTTCCCAACGAATCAGTGAGGTTGTCAAGATCACCGGTTTGCTGTAACAAAGGATTAAACGTATGGTGTGGAAGGTAATGGTTTGCAGCAAGTAAACAAGTAACAGCAAAGGATGCAATAATGGTAAAGATTGGACCGGGGTCCATAGTTCACTAGAGGTGCTCTCCTTAGATAAACAACATGGCATGAAGGGTAAACAAATTACAGCAGGGCAATTGACAGGAACTGAGCAAGGCATACCAATGCAATTACTAGTCAGAAAAATCCTATGAGATTCAATTGGGCAATACACCATGATACATAGACCGCCAACCAACTGCATCTATGACTAGAAGTCCACCTTCAGGTTATCATCCGAACCCCCTCCAGTATTAAGTTGCAAGCAACAGACAACTGCTTTAAGCAAAGTGTGTAAGGTAAACAGTCCACATGTTCCATGAACAAGAGACCGTTGTTTTCTCCCTAGTATCAACAGCACATCTACAACCGAAGAGATTATTGTCACTTCCCTTGGAAACTAGAGGCATGAACCCACTATCGAGCATAAATACTCCCTCTTGGAGTCACTAGCAACTACTTGGCCAAGATAACCACTAGCAACGGAGAGCATGCAAGATCACAAACAACACAGACATGATAGAATCATAAAGACAAAACCATTAATCAAACCAACATAAATACTCCCTCTTGGAGTCATTAGCAACTACTTGGCCAAGAAAACCACTAGCACCGGAGAGCATGCAAGATCACAAACAACACAGACATGATAGAATCATAAAGACAAAACCATTAATCAAACCAACATAATAATCTCAATATCCATCAGATCCCTGCAAACACAACATGCATGATTACAAATAGATTAGATCTTGATCATGAACGGAGCTCACAAGATCTATACATGAAAGCACAAAGGAGGAGATACAACCATCTAGATACTACATGGACCCATAATCCAAGGTGGAACTACTCACGCATCATACCGGAGAAAAGGCCTCCGGGATGATCTCCTCTTCGGCAGGGTGCCGGGAAGAACTCCAGATCCCCCTGATCTAGGGACAATGGTGGCGGCAGATATAGATTTTTCGTGGATATTTGATCGAGTACTCCGAGTTTCTGCATCTGGGGATTTTTATAGGCGAAGGGGGAGGTCGAGGAGCCGGCCAGGGGCACCAAACCCTAGATAGGCGTGGGCCCACCTGTGGCCGCGCCTGGGGGGGTTTGGCCCCTATGGCTCGCCTCCCGAGCTCCCCTCTGGAATTCTTGTTCCCCACGGGAAGTAATTGAATTTGTCGTTTGTCCCGTCCAATTCTGAGAATATTTCTTTACTAACTTTTCAAAAAACCAAAAACAGCAGAAAACAGGCATCTAGAACTGTTGCAACTTGTTAGTAGGTTAGTACCATAAAACATGTAAAAAGCATCTCAAAGTGTAGAAACGTAAAGCAAAGTAGATACTAAACAAGCATGAAGCATCAAAAATTATAGATACGTTTCCGACGTATTAACATCCCCAAGCTTAACTCCTGCTCGTCCTCGAGTAGGTAAGTGATAAACAGAATAATTTTTGAGGTGAACATGCACCCTAACAATAAAAGATCCAACCATTTGCAAGCATTGAAAGCTGGGATCAAAGAACTCTAAACATGTGCATGAAAGAATGGAGTTCTAACAGTAGGACATAGTAACTATGCATGCAACATGAAAAGCTACAAACAAAGATCATGAATAACATGCATTGAAAAATGTTTGTTTGTTTCACATATAGAAAACATAGCATAGTGGCAATCAGCTTGTCTCTCATAGATTAGCAATATAGATGCATAGGACACCTTCAAAGTTCACAAGGGTGACTAGAAACAAATAGCACAAGAACAAGTAATAACACAATATGCATCAATTAATAAGCTTTGGAACACTTCACACAGAATGACAACTATCCTCTATTAATGGTGCCTGAAGGTAGAAGGTGGAGACTCAAATAATGGTGGAAGAAAGGCCTTTTATAAAGGAAGTAGGGATTACAAGTTTCAAAAAGAGCTTCCAAAAATTATGGTACTTGTTAGCTTTCAGCCCTCAATTCCCCTATCATAAGCATCTTGAAGTGGTTAAGGTTAAAGTGGCAAAGTTGGAGTATATGCTTGACGAAGTATAAGTTGGCAATCTCAAGTCCCTTGAATACGAGGGCCACACCTCATGTATACTCAACTTAGGGCCCAGGCAAGTTCTTGTCACCATAAGTATTTAAATATCATTGAGAACCGCCAACGGGGTACCCCTTTCACATGGTACAGGAGCTTTCCCATAACCAATATGACAAGGCAAGCAGACAATGAGCATCTCAGCAATCTTTTTATTTACCATATGCATAGATTTTTATTGAGGATGCTTCATAGATAGCTCACTATGGTGATGCTGCAAGTTTCCACCATGATTAGGCATGACTTAGGCTAGCAGCCCAGGCGTCTCTCTAACACAGAATACAAAGTCCATGGACTTACAAGTTCCCACTTCATTTAACACCGGTAACATCCATAGACAAAAGATCATGATATCAACTGAGTACAAAAGTACAAGTGCAATGCTGAAAACGTTCCCCGTGACAGCACGGTTCTACTAACTCCAACTTATAAGTGCAAGCATATACAACAAAGTTGTCACAATGGTTCAATTTTATTAGGGGCAAAGAATAAAGTGTGACATCAAGTTCGTGAGGGCTTTAATCACTAAGTTTTCACATAACAAATTAGTTTTTAATTGGAAGATAGTTGTAAAAAAGAATATACTTGGAATGGTGTAACACACCATGCATAGGAGTTTATAGTGGACACTTTGGAATAACTTGGTTTCTTGGGGGTTGGAAGCATGAGTAGAACTTACTCATACAAGTGGAGGCTAGCAAAGACTGGGCGTAACCAACTAAGAGAGTATAATGGCCATAATAATGCAATGCAACAAAGCATACTAATCAAAGCAAAGAGTGGTACTACAAGTCAAGGACTAAATGATCATAGAGGCTAATGGTGACTTGTCATAGTCATAACATGGTGTAAGCATGTGCCAAGTCAACCCAAGCAAAGCATCAAAGGAGAATACCACAATACTATGCTTTTGCATGCTAAAACAATGCATAATTTCTTCAAGGCACACTAAGCAATCCCAATTGTTTAGAACAATACATGCTACAGCAATAATCACTAAGCATAATGCTAAAACAACACCTAGCATGTCATGCTAAAGTCTAAGTCACAGTCAATGCAAGCTCCTCTTGCACTTCAAGCAAGAACTTACCACTCCTTTCCAACACCAAGAAAACTTATTTGAAAAACAACACAGCGAGAACGCGGGTCCAAACTTACTTTATTCAAGCAAACTAAACAACCTAAACAAAGCAAACGAAAACTAAGATGCTCCAAGAACAACACAACTGTGCATGAAACAATAAAAACGAAGTGTCTAGACAAACCAGAGCTTTTTATTGATGAAGGGGATGCCTTGGGCATCCCCAAGCTTTGACGCTTGTAACTCTTGGATATTTCTTGGGGTGACACCATGGTGGAATGCCCAAGCTTGAGCTTTTTTCCATTCTTCATCTCATTAAATCATTCTCTCTCTACACCTAAATTTTTTCCTTCATACAAAACTTCACACAATCTTCATTAGCAACATTAGCTTATTCAAAAGATATTAGACCATTGGCAAAGCTTTGAAACAGCAAGGCTTTTCACTAAAAACACAAGCTACTGTAGCAACTCCTTCAAAAAGCTCAATTTACCTAAAGAGAACACAAAAAGGAATCAATAAGAAGCAAATGCAAATAATGGCAGAAATCTATCAAAACAGACCTACAGGTAGAAACCGATTTTTTCGAACATCTTATGTTGATCAAATAAAAAAGTTCTGAACTAACGAAAGTTAGCCAACATACTGGGAGATTTATTTGTAAATTTTTAGCTCAATCCAAGTTACAGAGACTCCTCACGAATTTTTTTGGTGTAGGACAGAAATCTGTTTCGGGACAGCAACTCCCCAAATCTTACTTCCCTCTCATTAGAGGTCATTCTTGGCACAAAAAGCAAACAAAAAGGATAAGGTGAGGTCACTACTGAAGTAATAACTTCCAAGACTCAAGGAAACTCTTGGGTTATCTCCCAACAAGTACTTTTCTTTGACGCCTTTAAGTTAGGCACAAGAAGCAAGAAGAATCAAGTATTTTCAAATGAAGAAGCATTAACATCAAATATTGCTTTCAAAGAAGGAGCAAAAAGCAACTTCTCCCTCCTCAGAGGGAAGTGTTCAATACCTTTCTTGAATGGAAATTGATATTTGATGGTGCGTTCTTTCATATCAATGATGGCACCAACTGTTCTAAGAAAAGGTCTTCCCAAAGTAATAGGACAAGAAGCATTGTATTCAACATCCAAAACATAGAAATCATTAGGGACATAAGCATTATTAACCATAATGAGAACATCATTAATACTCCCCATGAGTTTATTTTTAGCATTATCATTGAGTGGGACATCCAAATAACAATCTTCTAATGGTGGCAGATCAAGCATTTCATAAATATTCCTAGGCATAATAGAGATACTAGAACCAAGATCACATGAAGCATTGAGATCAAAGTCATTCACTTGCATATTAATAATGGGTTCCCAACTATCTTCTACTTTCCTAGGAATAGAAGCTTTGTGTTTTAGCTTCTCTTCCTTAATCTTAACAAGAGCATCTGTAATGTGTTTGGTAAAGGCAACATGCATATCACTAGCATCATGACTTCTAGCAAGATTTTGTAGGAACATAATCACTTCAGAAATATTGCAATCATCAATATCAAAATCAAACTTAGCATCACTAGTAGTAGGATCAATAGGCTTAGGCATAGTAGGAGGAGAAATAGGGACTACTGGTGTTTTAGTAGTGATGGTGCACACACTATTGTTTCTATCAATTTCAGCTTCCCTTTCCCACTTAGCATGAAGTTGAGCTAAGGGCCTACAATTTCATCAATAGTAACTTGTATGGCATGAGAAGTAGCAAAGGTGTTTTCCATAGTTTCAGGTTTAGCGGACATTTTATTAATCAAGGAGGACTGAGCTTCAGACAAAGAGGATATATTTTTCTCAACAATTAAAAGCTTTTCCTCTATAGTCTTATTGAAAGTGGTTTGTTTACTAATAAATTCCTTGAGCATGACTTCAAGTTCAGAGGGAGCACTTCTAGCATTATTGTAGGATCTTCCATAGGAATTGCCATTATTAGGAGGATAAGGCCTATAATTGTTGTTGCTACCAAAATTATTCCTATAGGCATTGTTGTTGAATTTTTTGTTTCTAATGAAGTTCATCAACTTGCTTTGCTGGAGCAACCAAAGAGGCTAAGGGAACACTATTAGGATCTAGAGGAGCTTTCCCATTAACAAGCATAGCCATAATAACATTGATCTTTTCACTCAAAGAGGAAGTTTCCTCAACAGAATTTACCTTCTTACCATGTGAAGCTCTCTCAACATGCCATTCAGAGTAGTTAAGCATCATATTGTCAAGGAGTCTTGTTGCAGCACCCAAGGTGAGGCCCATGAAAGTACCTCCAGCAGCTGAATCCAGCAGGTTCCTTGAAGAGTAGTTCAAACCTGCATAAAAAGTCTGGATAATCATCCAAGCAGTGAGTCCATGAGTGGGGCAGTTCTTAACCAAAGTTTTTATTCTTTCCCAAGATTGAGCAACATGTTCATTATAAAGTTGTTTAAATTTCATAATGTCACTTCTCATAGCAATAATCTTAGCAGGAGGATAGTATTTTCCAATAAAAGCATCTTTGCACTTAATCCAAGAATCAATACTATTTTTAGGCAAAGAAAGCAACCATTCTTTAGCTTTTCCTCTCAAGGAGAAAGGAAAAAGCTTGAGCTTAATAATATCTCCATCTATATCCTTATACTTTTGCATTTCACAGAGTTCAACAAATCTATTGAGATGGGCAGCAGGATCATCAGAACTAGCACCAGAAAATTGCTCTCTCATCACAAGATTCAACAAAGCAGGCTTAATTTCATAAAAGGTAGCATTCAGAGCAGGTGGAGCAATATGTGTGCTAAGGAAATCATTGTTGTTGTTGCTAGTGAAGTCACACAACTTGGTGTTCTCAGCAGAGTTCATTTTGGCAAAGGTGGCAACTAGAGCAGGAACTAATTTTTCGTGTTTTGAATAAAGAAAGCAAACCAAACTAGACTAATTTTTTTGGTTTTTTTTGGAAATAGGCAAACAAAACCAAGCAAGAGAAACAAGCAAACTAAAAACAAAGTAAAGAGAAAGGAAGTGAAGGACTCCCCTTGTGAAGACATCCTTAGCCTCCCCGGCAACGGCACCAGCAAAAGCCTTGATGATGCTCGACAGGTTGACGTGGAGCACTTCGTTGGTAACCCCAAGCGTAAGGTGTGAAGAGCAAGTAGCAAGTTTTCCCTCAGTTGAGACCGAGGTTATCGAACCAGAAGGAGGAAGGAAACGTCACACAGGTGTTGCAAGCAACGCGGATACCTGCACAACACAAACTCAAGACTTTACCCAACGAATCAGTGAGGTTGTCAAGCTCACCGGTTTGCTGTAACAAAGGATTAAACATATGGTGTGGAAGGTAATGGTTTGCAGCAAGTAAACAAGTAACAGTGGAGGATGTAATAATGGTAAAGATTGTACCGGGGTCCATAGTTCACTAGAGGTGCTCTCCTTAGATAATAAACATGGCATGAAGGGTAAACAAATTATAGTAGGGCAATTGACAGGAACTGAGCAAGGCATAACAATGCAATTACTAGTCAGAAAGATCCTATGAGATTCAATTGGGCAATACACCATGATACATAGACCGCCAACCAACTGCATCTATGACTAGAAGTCCACCTTCAAGTTATCATCTGAACCCCGTCTAGTATTAAGTTGCAAGAAACAGACAACTTCTTTAAGCAAAGTGTGTAAGGTAAACAGTCCACATGTTCCATGAACAAGAGACCGTTGTTTTCTCCCTAGTATCAACAGCACATCTACAACCGAAGAGATTATTGTCACTTCCCTTGGAAACTAGAGGCATGAACCCACTATCGAGCATAAATACTCCCTCTTGGAGTCACTAGCAACTACTTGGCCAAGATAACCACTAGCAACGGAGAGCATGCAAGATCACAAACAACACAGACATGATAGAATCATAAAGACAAAACCATTAATCAAACCAACATAAATACTCCCTCTTGGAGTCATTAGCAACTACTTGGCCAAGATAACCACTAGCACCGGAGAGCATGCAAGATCACAAACAACACAGACATGATAGAATCATAAAAAAAACCATTAATCAAACCAACATAATAATTTCAATATCCATCAGATCCCCGCAAACACAACATGCATGATTACAAATAGATTAGATCTTGATCCTGAACGGAGCTCACAAGATCTATACATGAAAGCACAAAGGAGGAGATACAACCATCTAGCTACTACATGGACCCATAGTCCAAGGTGGAACTACTCACGCATCATACCGGAGAGAAGGCCTCCGGGATGATCTCCCCTCCGGCAGGGTGCCGGAAAGAAATCCAGATCCCCCGATCTAGGGACGATGGTGGCGGCGGCTACAGACGGTTTCATGGATATTTGATCGGGTACTCAGAGTTTCTGCATCGGGGGATTTTTATAGGCGAAGGGGGAGTTCGAGGAGCCGGCTAGGGGCACCAAACCCTAGCCTGGTGCAGGCCCACCTGTGGCCGCGCCTGGGGGGTTTGGCCCCTCTGGCTTGCCTCCCGGGCTCCCCTCTGGACTTCTTGTTCCCCACGGAAAGTAATTTACTTTGTCGTTTGTCTCGTCCAATTCCGAGAATATTTCTTTACTAACTTTTCTGAAACCAAAAATAGCAGAAAACAGGCATCTGGCACTGTTGCAACTTGTTAGTAGGTTAGTACCAGAAAACATGTAAAAAGCATCTCAAAGTGTAGTCAAGTAAATAAAAGTAGATACTAAACAAGCATGGAGCATCAAAAATTATAGATACGTTTCCGACGTATCAGCTGTCAATGGTCAAGGCACACTACGAAAACGCCGACATCGACACGGTCACCTCCGGTATCCCTGACGTAGACGAGGATGGCCAGAAAATAGATCACAAAGCTATCTTGGTGTCGCTCGCGGGTTTTGATACCAGATTCTCCGAGTTGGTCGACCCCAATGTCTTCGTGCCTATGGAGATTATTGACAGCGACAACCAAAGATCCTCTGAGTCCCTCAAAACCGCCGACTTCGAGGAAGATGGCTCTCCTGCTGCAGATGATGGTGCATCCAAGTCTCCTGCGCCAGAGGAATAAAAAACAATTTGTAATATTTGTTTCCTCTAGGATTTGTATGCGGAAAAAACTACTTGTTAACTTAAGGCGGAAAAAACAATGGTTGTTATTTCCAGCTACTCAAGAACTGGTTCCAGCATGTATATATTTTTAAGCAAGTGCTGGCTTATCCATTACTCTGTTTTTTTATGCTTGACCTTTCGTGAGTCGGAAGACTCGTTGTCGGAACTATGCGCTTAGGTGATGATGCCCAATGGCACCCTCAATAACCTAAGCACAAAATTGCCGACAATAAGTGCTGAAAGTCACTACTCCAGAATCCACATAAAAACAACAAAGAACGTGTAGACCAAAAAACTTAAGCTAACGCCCGTGGGCAGAATTTTCACAAGTGCAATTGCACAACTTGTGCATAAAGGTTTTATACGATCCAAAAATGAAAACTGAAGGAGGTAAAAGACTCAGAAAAATGAGTGAACCAGAGAGCTTTATTTTACTGATCATATAAGAGGTACACAATAGATAAAAATGCGAAGTGTAGAAAGGACGTAGTTGTGCTATGTTCCATGGCCGATCAAGCTCCGGGTAGTCATCATCCGGGTCACGTCGCTTATGCTTATGATCCTCGTTGGGTCTATCCTCCAGTTCACAATTGTCAACGAGGTAGTAAGACCCATTGAGTAGACCCTTGCTTATGATGAACGATCCTTTCCATGGCGCGGATAATTTGTGTGACTTCTTCTGATTAAGTCGGAGCACCAGGTCCCCCTCTTTAAACGAGCGATGCCGAACGCGGCGACTATGGTAGCTGCATAGCTTCTTCTGGTAGATGGCCGATCTTTGGCATGCCAAAACGCTCTCTTCCTCGAGAAGGTCCACATCTAGGCGTCTGGATTCTTCAGCGTCATCTTCTTCGTAGGCAGCAACTCTTGGGGAATCGTGAAGGATGTCGGAAGGCAGGATGACTTCTTCTCCATATACCATGAAATAAGGGGTGTAGCCGGTAGATCTGTTGGGTGTAGTTCGTAAAATCCACAACACAGATGGTAGTTCCTCCGCCCAGGCTCCAGATGCTCTATGCAGCGGTGCCTCAAGACGTGGCTTGATTCCCTGCAGAATTAATCCATTAGCTCGCTCAACCTAACCATTGGACTATGGGTGTGCCATAGATGCAAGGTCAATTCGGATGCCCTTCTCCCAACAATAAGCTTCCACTTCTCCGAGTGACAGGTTGCTGCCGTTGTCGGTGATAATGCTATGTGGGAGACCAAATCTCACCACTAGATCCCGGACAAACCTGAGGGAAGTTTCCCCATCAAGCTTTCTAATGGGTTTAGCTTCTATCCATTTGGTGAATTTATCAACTGCTACTAGCAGATGCGTAAACCCACATGGTGCCGTCTGCAACGAACCAACCATGTCCAGCCCCCAGACTGCAAACGGCCAAGTTATTGGTATTGTTCGCAATTCTTCAGCTGGAATGTGTGGTTGTCGGGCATAATACCAGCATCCCATGCATGTCTCAACTAGCTTGTTGGTGTCCGTCTTTGCGGTCAGCCAGTAGAATCCTTGCCGGAAAGCTTTAGCGACCAACGATCGGGGAGCGGCGTGATGCCCGCAATCTCCGAGATGGATTTCACGGAGGATTTCGATACCTTCTTGCTGGGAAACACACTTAAGGTATACACCAGTAGTGCTTCTTTTGTAGAGCTGTCCATTGATTATGGTATAGCCCTTTGCTCGACGTACTATTTGTCATCTTTCGACTTCGTCGTCGGGCAAAGTTCCGTGTACGAGATACTCCATGAACGGTTTTGTCCAAGCCGGAGGGACCTTTGTCACTCTGTGAACAAAAGAGTCAACTCTGTCCGGGTTGTCGATGTGTGCTCCTTTCACGGATGGTGTCCGTAGATGCTCCAGGAAAACGCCAGGCGTAATTTGTTTATGCCCTGACCCAAGCTTTGACAGCAGGTCAGCCGCCTCATTTTTCTCCCTAGGTACATACTTGACCTCCTAGCCCAAGAAACTCTTGGCTATCTCGTCCACTTCGTCACGATATGCCGCCATCATAGGGTTCCACGCGTTCTAGGTGCCAGCCACCTGCTAGGCAACCAAGTCAAAATCTCCACAACAAACTATGTGCTTGATGCCAATATCCTTGGCTATGCGTAGTCCGTGAATGAGTGCTTCATACTCCGCCATGTTATTCGTAGCCTCGAAGCGGATCTGCAGAACGTAGTGTAGCTTTTCCCCGGTTGGTGACTGCAATAGTACACCAGCCCCCGAGCCATTGAGTAGCTTTGATTCATCAAAGTGCATCACCCAGTATTCTAGCTCTGGTATAGGGGTAGCATCAGGCATCTCCGTCCAGTCTGCGATAAAATCTTCCAAGGCTTGTGATTTGATAGCGTTGCGTCTCTTGTAGGTGATCTCGAAGGCAGCAAGTTCAATGCCCCACTTCGCGACCCTTCCTGTGGCGTCGTTGTTTTTAATGATGTCGGACAGTGGAGCTTTACTCACAACTGTAATGGGGTTCTCCTGGAAGTAGTGCCTTAGCTTCCGAGAAGCAAGGAACACTCCATAAGCTAGCTTCTGGTAGTGCGGGTAATGCTGCTTGGACTCCGTCAAGACCTCTCTTACATAGTAAACTAGTCGTTGAACTCCATACTCATGCCCTGGTTCCTTCCGCTCTACCACGACGACGATGTTGATTACCCAGTTGGTGGCCGCCATGTAAATTAACATAGGCTCCCCCGGCTTGGGCGCAGCAAGCATAGGCGCTGAGGAAAGTATCTCCTTGATCTGCTTCAACGATGCATCTGCTTCGTCCGTCCACGTGAATTTGTCCACCTTCTTCAGCAACCTGTACAGTGGCAGAGCCTTTTCTCCAAGTCAGCTGACGAACCGACTAACAGCTGCAACGCAACCTGTTAGCCGTTGTATGTCCTTTAGGCATGTCGGATGGTTTATGTTTAATATGGCCTTGATTTTCTCTGGGTTGACTTCAATTCCACGCTGGGAAACGATGAAGCCCAACAATTTGCCGGCTGGAACCCCGAAGACGCACTTCTTAGGGTTAAGCATCATGTTGTATTTCCGGAGATTATCAAAGGTTTCTTTTAAGTCGGAGATTAAGTCATTTGACTTTTTAGACATCACCGCTATATCGTCCACATAGGCATGAATGTTCCGAACAATTTGATCATGTAGGCAATGCTGCATTGTCCGCTGGTACGTAGCATATGCGTTTTTTAGCCCAAAGGGCATCGTGACATAGCAAAATGTGTCGTAGGGTGTTGTGAACGAAGTGGCCAATTGGTATGACTTCCTCATCTTGATCTGGTGGTATCCTGAGTATGCATCGAAAAAACACAAAAGCTCTGAGCCAGCCGTCGAGTCAATGACTTGGTCAATGCGAGGCAAAGCAAACGGATCTTTGGGATATGCTTTGTTCAAGCCAGTGTAATCAACGCACATTCTTAATTCTTTGGTTCCCTTTTTGGGGACAAGTACAGGATTGGCCACCCATCGGGTGTGAAGGACTTCTCGGATAAAACTAGCCTTAAGTAACCTAGCTATCTCTTTTCCTATGGCGCGTCTCTTCTCGTCTCCGAAGCGTTGTAGAGGTTGTTTCACTGGTTTACATTTTGGATCAATATTCAAGCTGTGCTCGGCAAGTTCCCTAGGTACACCTTTCATGTCGGCAGGTTTCCAGGCAAAGATGTCCCTGTTCTCATGGAGGAACTCGACGAGCACGCTTTCCTATTTAGGGTTCAGGTTCGTCCCAATGGCGGTGGTCTTGGAGGAATCGCCAACCACAAGTTCCACCGGCTTGGTCTCGATGGCGGCCTTGAATGCTGGGGCGGAGTCAGAAATCTGTTTCTTTGATGCGGGCATCTCCGAGGCATCGACCTTGCTCTGGATCTCCTTGAATTCTTCGCTGTAGAGGACAGCTTCTGCAAAGGCTGCTTCTTCGATCTCGCAGTCCCTTGCCTTGGTAAAGCTTCCGGATGTGGTGATGATACTGTTTGGTCCGGGTATCTTGAGCTTGTTGTAGACGAAGCATGGCTTGGCCATGAAGGTGTGGAAGATGTCGTGGCCGAATATGACGTGATACACGCTCTTGAAGGGGACCACCTCAAAGGTCATGCGTTCTTGGCGGTAATTATTGACATCGCCAAAAGCGACCTGAAGTGTGATGCACCAAAGGGACCGAGCCTCCCGACCAAGAACTACGCCATGGAAGATGGCGCAGTCCGCCATACGTTTGCCTCCGTCAAGTTCATCTTGTGCAGTGTATCCAGGTACATGATGTTGATGCTGCTTCCACCATCCACCATAAATTTGGTGAACTCGTTGTCGTCAATCAGGGGGTTGATGATCATGGCGTATTGGTTCTCCGTAGGGATGAGGTCTGGGTGATCCTTCCTATCCCAAGTAATTGGAATCTCCGACCAGCGCAGGTATTGGGGAACTGGGGGTAGAGTGGCCATCAGTATCCTCATGGAGGACTTCTGTTGTCGGACGGTGTGGGGGTGCCAAGGAACGTGTGGAAAACTGCCTTCTTCTTCTCGAAGGGTGTTTTGCCCTTGACATCGCTCTTGGCGGCGTGCTTGGGATCAACGTCCTCGTCCATGTCACTCGAATCCTTGGGCTCCTCCTCCTTCTTCTTCCCCTTGCCCTTGCCTCGCGGTCTGTTCTTCCGACTTTGCTTGTAGCCGGACTCTAGGTCCTCCTTGAGGTCATTGACGAACTTGTAGTGGCGATTGGTGTGTGTGGCTTTGCTGTTGGCGTCGAGGTGTACGAGGCACGACATATCGCGGTACTCCTCGTAGATTTGGGGAACGCAGAGCGCTGCCGAGGATGTTTCACTACCTCGCTGCTGCCCATGACCAGCCCCCCGTCCTCGGCCACACTGTCCGCCATCACCTCGTCCTGCAAAAGTCATAGCGACCATGTCGGAGGTTTGCTTTTCTTCTGGCGGGATCTTCCACTTGGTGCTGCTGTTCCTCCGAGATTGAGTTGGAACGGCCGTTGCCGGTAGTGAGCCGCGAGCATCGTCGTCGGCAGCCACGAACTCACTAGCCAGCTGGATCATCTAGTTGAGATCTAGCTGGTGGTTGTCCTGCAGGCGCTTCAACGTATGTCGGAGCAATGTACCCCTTTCCAACCCGTCGATGAAGGCGGACATGGAGGTCTGGGAGTGCAATCCTGCGCAAGAATTCTTCATATCTAGCCAGCGGGAGAGGTAGGCGCGAGATGACTTGTAACATCCCAATTTCAGCAACCCCGATTTAATCTCCAAAAGGCAAAAATCAGGGGGAACAAAAACTTTTTCTTGCAATGTGTGCTTACTTGTTTGCTTATGCTCAAGCAACTGTTGGTGGATTAGTTATGTGCTCCTCATCTCAACACTAGTTTACCAAAAATTATTTTTTCAAAAGAGATGTCTTTGCTCATCTTTCATATTCTCAAACATTCTGGAATTTCAAAAACCTAAGCCAAGATGACTTTGACACCACCAAATACTTTACTAGATCCTATTGCCAAAACTATGGAGACATATATATACTCTCCTTATGTTTTCAAGACAGAACCTTCAACTACTCTTATCCCTAGGTTTTCCAAAACCTCATTAAAACCTTTTCATCTCAATCTTGGTAGAAATACCAAGATGGTACTTATCTTACTTGAAAGCAAAACCCCTTTCAACATACCCATCCTTACCTCAAGATAGGCTTGATGGTAACCCTAGTAGTAGAGTATAAGGATAAGATGAATTGCCTTGATCTGCTGGTTAATGAATTGCCTTGATCTGCTGATTGCCTTGTTTGCTTAGGAACTAGAATGAGCTAGTCTAGAGCTTAAGCATTAGGACCCTGCTCCTTGTCTGTGATCATCAATCTCAAGCTAAGCATCCAAGTCTGGATCTATCCTAAGCCACCCAAGTGATCATCTCATCTCATGCTTATCTCAATATAAGGCTAATCCCTCTGGATGGTTTTCAACCCAGTGGAGACCCAACCCAGGAATGAATCCCATCTATTTAGTTAGTACCTCAACCTCATCTCCTTGATCATGAGTTTGGAACTTAGTATCCTCTCAAAATCATCTACACTTGCACTCTAGTCTAAAACCCTAAATCTGCCAAAATGGCTAAGTCTAGATTTCTTATCTGGATACCATTTTTGGATCTATACCTGTTCCAACCAATGTGCATTCTTGGGAATGCACTTGAACCATCTTGTAGTACATATTTAGTACTACCAAGGCCCATTATTTCCCTTGTCTAAGACTTTCTAATTCCCACTTGTCCCTGATGGTCTTGTAGTCAAGATAATAATCTTTTCTGCAAATCTTATCATCCTGCCTACTTTGGAAGAAGCTCACATCTATATGCTACCTCCCCTTGACCAAATCTTTGCCTAATTATGATCTACTACTCATGTCCTATCAACTACCACCTCACTTATTTCCATGGGAGCCTTGTGCTTCTTAAACCCACATGGTTTAGGAGGCTATCTGACGTATCTGTTATGGCAGCCTTATTTTCAACAAAGTTTGCCATCTCTCCTAGTTCACCTAAAATGCAACCAAGCCCAACTCTTGTTTCCATGATCATATATATGACATGGTCTATCCATCCATACACCCCTTGTACCAAGGTGAGCTCTGAGCTCCCTAATCCAATCCTGTTTAGGTGGCATCAGAATAACTAAACCCTAGATCCTTCCCTTATCTAGTTTCCCTCCTTTTCACCACTTCTCTTCAAAACCAAGGTTGAACTTGATGTCTAAATCAAATGTAAATAATATACCTTGAATATAAGCATCCCCAAATAATTCTCCCAATTATTTGGAGTATTGAACTATTTTATTTCCTTTACTTACCAAATTCCCAAAACCCTTGTCTTTAAAGACAAGTTTGTTTTTCTCCAAACCACCTTGCCAACTTAATGCATATTTGAGCTCTCCATATCATATCACATCTTTCCAACTCAAGAATTAATATTTTTGAGAATTCCTTATTATTTCTTTTTGCCCTTTTTCTTAAATGGCAGAAGCAAGAAATAATTCCCTAAAAATACGTTTACACTTCAATAAATCCCAATAAAATCCTCCAATGTGTGTTATGGTACTTGGGACCATATCACATCAAAAACCAAGCTTGTACAATGTAAAAATATCATATTAGCCTCCATAATCTACTTCTGCACTTTTTGAAGAAGTACATTTAAATGGGATTATAATCATCAGAAAAATCCCATTTAAATCATGAAGTGATTATTTGACCTACTCCACCTACCAGTACCATTTCCACTCTTTTCCCAATGCAAGTTTTCCAACTTCCTTCACAAGCCTCCAAATGATCAAATTTGCAAAAACAAGCAAAACTTGATTCAAATAAAAGCCAAACCAGCGCCAATCTTCTCCAGCACTCCTCCATAACATCAACACTCCCTCCTGGTTGACCAGCACTGTAGCATGCCCCCACACCCTCTTGTCCTCCTGTGTTTATTTATGAGGGAGACCAAGGTCATGTCTTGTCCAACCCTTTTCTTTACTCATTGCAGCCCACCACTCCCTCTCTGCTTTATACACGACCATAAGAACACGCCACACTCTCCCCACCGCCCCTGGCCACCAATGGGAAGCCCATGGGCCAAGCCCTAGCTCCTCCATGAGCTATGACCACCATGGACCTCCCCTCTCGGTATATAATGCCCAAAGGCAACCCTCAGCACACCCCTGCCCTCATTTGCCCCCCTATCCACCCTCAGTCACTCCCCAGAGCTCCCACTCTCTCCCCCACGCCCTTCTTTGCTCAAGGAAGAGGAAGGAAGGAGCTTCGGCCATTTTCTTTCTCGCAAGCATGCCTTCCTCCACCACTCTCTTTGCATGTCCCCCTCTCGGACTTCCCTCTCGATTCTGAAGCTAACCCACCCCTTCTCCAGTGCGGGAATGATGGTAGGTGACCTCCCCGACGAACTCCGACGAGTTCCCTCTAGGCCACCATCGCGCGAGCACTTTCCCGGCGTCAATACCCCTCCTTCCGCCCATCCCCGGAGTCGCCGTCGTCCACCGCATCGCCTCGTCACCTCAGCGACCTCCCTCGAGCCCCCGGTGATCCTCCCCGCCTCTCCCCATCAACATCTAGGGTTTTCTCGCCGGGGAGCGAGCCCCGCGAGGATGACGCCCCATGACCGTCAGATCCGGCCAGATCCGACGGTCGGGAGCGCTCGATACCCCTTCGCCTGGCGGGCCAGCTACTGGGCCGCAGCTGGCAATGCGCCTCCCGCATGCGTGTCGTTGCCGCTGGGCCGAATCCTCCTGGACGTCCCGCTACTCTAGCAGATCTGGCCCGTTGTCCCCAGCCCCCTTTTCTTCTTGTTTAAATATCAAATCTGGAAATAGTAGTTTGGTTTAAATCCAAACAAAATATTAAAACCCTATAATTGTACCAGTTCTAAATTTTAACGCAAGCCCACACCTTTTCACTAACATGCAGAACCAGTTTTGTACCAAAATAAAGTTTAGATTTAAGATCATAAATCATGTCCTAAGATCTGTCTAGAACACTAATGTTTTTCTCCAGAAAGTTTTACAAATCCAAATGGAGTAAAACCAATTGGGGATGAAAAGTACTGACCATACCTTTCATGTCCCCCTGTCCCCACCTAAGTTTGATTCCTAAAATTCAGTTGACAAAAATATCAAAAACAGAGACTTTCTGCCTTTAGTAATTTCCCTAGGTCAAACCAAAAGAGTTTTTGACCTAATTCCAACTCCTAGTTGACACACACATTCATATCTTCCAAAATCCAATAGCTCATATTTCTATGAGCTTCTGTTAAATTTCAAGGAATTAAATTATTATGTGCATGGTTTAATCACTAATAAAATCACCACAGTATCTCTGTAACCCCAAAAAGGTTGATTCCAAATTATACAGAAAGGTATTATCAGTACCCAACATGTGTCCTTGGAATCAACTAAAAAGCTTCTATAGAATAAATATAATTAAATAGACAAATCTTGTCCAGTACTGTCTTTAGGAACTTCTCAAGGGCATTCTGGTAATTGTTTTTAGGAGATTCCAACTTATCTTGATTCAGTCCACCAAATAATACCTAATCACCCAAGGAAATATTTTTTGGAACTCTAGAGAAGTTCTGGTGAATTATTTACTTAAACTAGAACTTTAATCTCTATATAATCCTTTATAAATCCTAGGAAATTGACAAATTAGTGAAATCACTTTTGTTGGCTTCATTTTATCAATACCTATCTGATGGTATCATTTTATCAAAATGGTATCATACAAATCAAGTCCTTCATCAAAAACCCTCCCTTAGGTAGTTCTTAGACTATAAATCAAAAGGGATCCTTTTTCACTAATGTCTCCAAATCTTTTCCCAATCCAATCAAACAAACCTCCAACATCCTACTGATGTATCTCATATGTTATCCTTTGCTTACTGATTGGTTTGTTGCTTGTATGCCTTGTATTGATTGGTGTATTGTTTGCTTGCATGAATGCTCGATAAACAGCGATAGTTGCGATTGTGTGACGCCGAGAAGAAGGAAGGATCAAGATATTCTTTTATTATTATTGGTATTCTGTTTATCTAATGCCATCAAGGGACATCTTGCTGGTCACAGGCAATCCACCTTCCTAAATTCCTATATTCACCTACTTCTGTTTATCAACTGTTTATCCCTCGTTTATAAATTGCATGATCACAGTCATGGTTTATTTAAAATAAAAGTGTGTGAGTAATTTGGCTCCTCCAAGTTATGAATGAGTGTACATTAGGACACCTACCCTTTTTGCACCTATGTTTACCCCTTTAGACTGAGGCTAAGATGATTAGCATCTTCCCTCTTGGAACCCACGAATTTTTAAGAATAAAACTATTTTGGGTTTTACCCTACCGCAAAGTTTTCAAAATAAAACCCTTGGAAAGAGGCATCCTTTCCGAGTGGAAGTTTGACTAAAGCAAATATGAGGTGTATGAAGATAAAGATAATGAAGAGAAAGGAAAGTTAAGTAAGAGAAAGAGAAGGGATGTTCTAAGCCAATGTCCGGAACAATTTATCCGTGCAACCACATTACCCCAGGCGCTGGGGCTTAGCTCGTAGTTGTAATCCTTAGCCAGGGCCGCTTGTACTTGCTTAACGGGAGAAATCCCTGGAAGCCCGAGTGGACTCTACCTCAGGTCTGCGGATCTGAGGCCTCCATCGCCCGCTATGGCAGAAGTGTCGGTGCAACAATTGGGTCTCCCGCGGACGGTATGTTTTAGGACAAGGGAAGGAAGTGGAGTTAACAATTGTATATTACCAAGCCGAGTGTTTCGGTATACGGAAGTGCTGCAGGGAGGACTAAGGCCATAGTGCCGCATACTCATTCCGGGGAGAACAAACCCAAAATGAAAAGCCGCCTTTGCTAGGGATGGACAAATGAAAAGCTAGGTTTGATTATTTGAACTCCCGTCTACAGTGTGTAGCGGGCCATGGTTAAATCCTGGCGGATGTATTGATTCTTGTGGGTAAAGTGCACAAACTCTGCAGAGTCTAATCTATTCGAATAGCCGTGTTCACGGACAAGGACGGTTGGAATGGCAAGTGCTAGGAGGACCCTTCTGTTAAGTTGTGATAAAATAAAGGATGTGACTTGGTCACGAGGAAAGATAAGAATGAGATTGGTTTTGAACAGAGCTGGTCGATAAGGTTTTAAAAAGGGTTTTACAACAAAATGTTTTCTAAATCTTTTTAACAAGGATGTGGAGATGTCCGGATTTTCAAAAAGGAGGCATATTTTCTAAAAACTCTTTTTCAACAAAGATATAGAGATGCCAATGGTAGGTATTTCAAAAACAACTATAGTGTAGAGCTATCTTGCCACAACCCATTTTGCATTATCTTTGTTACCTTGCCTCGGTGGTTTGTGAGTGCATTCAAAGTACTCACCGGCATTGTCCCTGGCTATTTACTTGGCCAGATTGCAGATGTTAAGAAGAGACGAAGGTGCTGACGTCTATGCGAGATAGGCCGTCTTCCCAGTCAGTTTCCTGTAGGTTAAGGCACGGGCTCTGCACTGAAGACTTCCGCTACTTATGTTGTAATTGCCATAAAGGCCCCTTCGTAAGTTTTGTACTCGTTAATGTAAGGATGTTGTAATGATACTAGTCGGTTATGTTCATGGCTCACTGATCATGGGAACGTGAATTGTATGCATAACGGGTATTCTCGAACCATAAATCCGGGGTGCCACAGACATGGTATCATAGCCATCCTGACTGTAGGAGACCTTAGTTAGCATGGACGTTAGGCACGACAACCCCTACTTATGAAAACACCGGTTTTTGAAAACTATTTTCTCAAAAGCCTTCCAAAAGGAATTCTTACCTCATCTTCTCTGACTTAAACTATTTGGAAATGAATTACTCTACATCTCATCTACTTCAAATGTTCCGTTTCCCCAAACAAAGCCCGACTTGGAGACTACAAAGAAGGAGATCCCGAAGATAAGAAACTGAGACAAGCAAAGCAAAGAAGCTACCTACGACGAAAGAAACTACAAGATCACCCTACCCACGGAGTCCTTCACTGCCCCCAAATCAATCAAGTATGGCACCGACGACTAAAGACGGCAAGACAGAAGTTAAGACCCCAGTATCGTTCGTACTTAGGATTATCATCCCTAAATTAGGATTCCCCTTTTAGGCGTGTAGTTACCCCCTTAGTACCTATGGTATGCCTTGCTTGTTTCTCATGTGCTTGCTTGATGCTTGGTATGTATGGATTGTCTGTCAGGAATCATCCGATACTTAGTCTTGACCACCAAGTTGGTAGATCCCAATACTAACTCTCGCAAACCTCTTAACCAAGAACCTCTCCTCAGTAGGATGGCCACCTAGGAAAAACCTTGACACCCCAAGTAAAGCCCTAAGGTGGAAAGACTGCATCTTTCCACTCAACTCCAACAAACCGCCCACTCTCTACTTTGAGAGTCGTCCGAAGAAGACCAATCCATGACGCCGTTTAGGAGTAACTGCGTACCCGGATAAATCTGCACCCATCTGTTTTATCTAACCCCTAAACCATAAACCCTCCTCTATGCAGATGGAACCCATTGACGAAGCTTGGCTAAGCGCAGGATTTCCCGTGCTCCTCTGGGACTCCCTGCAGCTTTGTGGATACACCCAACCTCCCACCTTCAAACTCCACAGAGGACTGGAAACCGGCCTATTTCTGGGTCAAGTGACCATTCAACCAAAGTATGCAGTACCCGGAGAACCCATTCGCGCCACAGGATTCCGTATGCCAACCCCAGTACTAGCGCTGCAAATGGCAGCAAGAGAGGCACTGTTCCGCATTCGGGATGTCCTTCCCGAGATGAGGCAACCCACGACCTTCTTTCTGCCCATCAAAGGAAGCGTGGATTCATCCGGACAATCCCAAGATCCTTGTTTGACCCTCCCCGCCTTGCAGCTTCAAGCCCGTTATAGCTATGCTGGAAATTAGCTCCTCACCGCAGTTATTGATGAATACCGCTCCACCCAGATGGAACTTCATCGCGTGCAAGCTATCCTGGATCGCAAAGAAGCTCTAGAAGTCCAGGAAAAGAATCAAGCCTTAATCAAGGACCCAGAAGAAGCCTCCGGAAGCCGCATCCTCACAGGAAGGAAGAAGTGTGTTACCGCTCGGCAGTATGTCAAGAGGTTCAAGCCACCCCAAGGTATCCAAGGATCCTCCACCCACCCACCTGAAGGCGAAGATGAAGCCGAAGTGGATTCTCCTGGATCATCCGCAAGAGGCAACTAGTCTAGTGTGGCACCGATGTACCATAGCACCTATGTACCGTCCCAAGACCCATTTTGTAAAATCTCTAAGTGCCTTGTCACCATGCGGCACAGACATGTTTTGTAACCCTTAAGTACCTCCGCCACCGACCAGTTTGAACCCTGCTAAATATATGGATGTTATGCAAGCATGATATCCTTCTTCGCATGTTTTACCCATGACGTTGCATCATACCAAACCCCAGTAGTTTTGCTCTGAGGGGGAAAGACTGCATATTTCCCACCCAAAACCCTATAGACCCCTGGAGTCGCCCATAAACAGCACTAAGTGACGACCACCCCTCCAAGCCCGAATCATCGACCCTGCAAGAAGAAGAACGTTCGGCACATCTCCAGAATTTGAAGGTACCCCACTCCAAAGTCGACCGCCCAGCCAACCTCTCGGTGTATCAAGACCATGAAGAAAGAAAGTAGACCCCGAGGCGAAGGAATGAAGAAGATTCAACTCGACGTCCCGCCTCAAGAAGGAAGTACCCCGTCAAGGATAAACTTACCTAGACTTGCCCTAAAGGGAAAAGACTGTGTCTTTTCCACTCGCTTAATCTAAACCACCCAATCCGAAGCCACTCCGCTCCAACCCGTAACTAACCACGTCGGGTATTTATAAAAATTGTTATCGCCTATTTTCTTCCACCGCTAAAATTGTTAAGCGGATGTTATCACCCCAACCCTACTCCTCCCTAATCTCGGGACGAGATTATTTTAAGAGGGAAAGGTCTATAACATCCCAATTTTAGCAACCCTGATTTAATGTCCAAAAGGAAAAAATCAGGGTGAACAAAAACTTTTTCTTGCAATGTGTTCTTACTTGTTTGCTTATGCTCAAGCAACTGTTGGTGGATTAGTTATGTGCTTCTCATCTCAACACTAGTTTACCAAAAACTATTTTTCAAAAGAGATATCTTGGCTCATCTTTCATATTCTCAAATGTTCTGGCATTTCAAAAACCTAAGACAAGATGACTTTGACACCACCAAATACTTTACTAGCTCCTATTGCCAAAACTATGGAGACATATATATACTCTCCTTATGTTTTCAAGACAGAACCTTCAACTACTCTTATCCCTAGGTTTTCCAAAACCTTTTCATCTCAATCTTGGTAGAAATACCAAGATGGTACTTATCTTACTTCAAAGCAAAACCCCTTTCAACATACCCATCCTTACCTCAAGCTATTCTTGATGGTAACCCTAGTAGTAGAGTATAAGGATAAGATGAATTGCCTTGATCTACTGGTTAATGAATTGCCTTGATCTGTTGATTGCCTTGTTTGCTTAGGAACTAGAATGAGCTAGTCTAGTAGATCAAGCATTAGGACCCTACTCCTTGTTTGTGATCATCAATCTCAAGCTAAGCATCCAAGTCTGGATCTATCCTAAGCCACCCAAGTGATCATCTCATCTCATGCTTATCTCAATCTAAGGCTAATCCCGCTGGATGGTTTCCAACCGAGTGGAGACCCAACCCAAGCATGAATCCCATCTAATTAGTTAGTACCTAAACCTCATATCCTTGATCATGAGTTTGGAACTTAGTACCCTCTCAAAATCATCTACACTTGCACTCTAGTCTAAAACCCTAAATCTGCCAAAATGGCCAAGTCTGGATTTCTTATCTGGATACCATTTTTGGAGCTCTACCTCTTCCAACCAATGTGCATTATTGGGAATGCACTTGAACCATCTTGTAGTACATATTTAGTAATACCAAGGCCCATTTTTTCCCTTGGCTAAGCCTTTCTAATGCCCACTTGTCCTTGATGGTCTTGTAGTCAAGATAATAATCTTTTCTGCAAATCTTATCATCATGCCTACTTTGGCAAAAGCTCACATCTATATGCTACCTCCCCTTGATCAAATATCTGCCTGATTATGATCTAATAATCATGGCCTATAAACTCCCACCTCACTTGTTTCTATGGGAGCCTTGTGCTTCTTAAACCCACATGGTTTAGGAGGCTATCTGACGTATCTGTTATGGCAGCCTTATTTTCAACAAAGTTTGCCATCTCTCCTAGATCACCTCAAATGCAACCAAGCCCAACTCTTGTTTCCATCATCATATATATGACATGGTCTATCCATCCATACACCCCTCGTACCAAGGTGAGCTCTGATCTCCCTAATCCAATCCTATTTAGGTGGCATCAGAATAACTAAACCCTAGATCCTTCACTTATCTAATTTCCCTCCTTTTCACCACTTCTCTTCAAAACCAAGGTTGACCTTGATGTCTAAATCAAGTGTAATTCATCTACCTTGGATATAAGCATCCCCAAATAATTCTCCCAATTATTTGGAGTATTAAACTATTTTATTTCCTTTACTTACCAAATTCCCAAAACCCTTGTCTTTAAAGACAAGTTTGTTTTTCTCCAAACCACCTTGACAAATTAATGCATATTTGAGTTCTCCATATCATATACCATCTTTCCAACTCAAGAATTAATATTTTTGAGAATTCCTTATTATTTCTTTTTGCCCTTTTTCTTAAATGGCAGAAATAAGAAATAATTCCCTAAAAATAATTTTCCACTTCAATAAATCCCAATAAAATCCTCCAATGTGTGTTATGGTACTTGGGACCATACCACATCAAAAACCAAGCTTGTCCAATGTAAACATATCATATTAGCCTCCATAATCTACTTCTGCACTTTTTGAAGAAGTGCATTTAAATGGGATTATAATCCTCAGAAAAATCCCATTTAAATCATGAAGTGATTATTTGACCTACTCCACCTACGAGTACCATTTCCACACTTTGCCCAATGCAAGTTTTCCAACTTCCTTCACAAGCCTCCAAATGATTAAATTTGCAAAAACAAGCAAAACTTGATTCAAATAAAAGCCAAACCAGCTCCAATCTTCTCCAGCACTCCTCCCTAACAACAACACTCCCTGCTGGTCAACCAGCACTGTAGCATGCCCCCACACCCTCTTGTCCTCTTATGTTTATTTATGAGGGAGACCAAGGTCATGTCTTGTCCAACCCTTTTCTTTACTCATTGCAGCCCACCACTCCTTCTCTGCTCTATGCACGACCATAAGAACACCCCACACTATCCCCACCGCCCCTGGCCACCAATGGGAAGCCAATGGACCAAGCCCTAGCTCCTCCATGATCTATGACCACCATGGACCATCCCTCTCAATATACAATGCCCAAAGGCCACCCTCAGCACACCCATGCCCTCATTTGCCCCCCCCCTCTCCACCCTCAGTCACTCCCAGAGCTCCCACTCTCTCCCCCACGCCCTGCTTTCCTCAAGGAAGAGGAAGGAAGGAGCTTCGACCATTTTCTTTCCCACAAGTACGGCTCCCTCCTCCCTCCACCACTCTCTCTACATGTCCCCCTCTCGGAATTCCCTCTCGATTCTGAAGCTAACCCACCCCTTCTCCAGTGCAGGAATGACGGCAGGTAACCTCCCCAACGAACTCCGACGAGTTCCCTCTCGGCCACCATCGCGCGAGCACTTTCCCGGCGTCAAGACCCCTCCTTCCGCCCATCCCCGGAGTCTCCGTCGTCCACCGCGTTGCCTTGTCACCTCAGTGACCTCCCTCGAGCCCCCGCTGAGCCTCCCCGCCTCTCCCCATCGCCATCTAGGGTTTTCTCACCGGTGAGCGAGCCCCGCGAGGACGACGACCCGCGACAGTCAGATCCGACAGCCGGGAGCGCTCGATACCCCTTCGCCTGGCGGGCCAGCTGTTGGGCCGCAGCTGGATATGCGCCGCCCGCATGCGCGCTGTCGCCGCTGGGCTGAATCCTCCTGGATGGCAAGCTACTCTAGCAGATCTGGCCCGTTGACCCCCAGCCCCCTTTTATTTTTGTTAAAATATCAGATCTAGAAATAGCAGTTTGGTTTAAATCCAAACAAAATAGTAAAACCCAATAATTGGACCAGATCTAAATTTTAACGCAAGCCCACACATTTTCATTAGCACGCAGAACCAGTTTTGTACCAAAACAAAGTTTAGATTTAAGATGATAAATCATGTCCTAAGATCTATCCAGAACACTAATGTTTTTCACCAAAAAGATTTACAAATAAAAATTGAGTAAAACCAATTGGTGGTTAAAGGTACTGACCATACCTTTCATGTCCCACTGGCTCCACCTAAGTTTGCTTCCTAAAATTCAGTTTACAAAAATATCACAAACAGAGATTTTCTGCCTTTAGTAATTTCTCTAGGTCAAACCAAAAGAGGTTTTGACCTAATTCCAACTCCCAGTTGACACACACATTCATATCTTCCAAAACCCAGTATCTCATATTTCTATGAGCTTCTTTTAAATTTCAGTGAATTAAACAATTATGTGCATGGTTTAATCACTAATAAAATCACCACAGTATCTCTGTAACTCCAAAAAGGCTGATTCCAAATTCTACATAAAGGTATTTTCACTACCCAACATGTGTCCTTGGAATCAACTCAAAATATTCTTTAGAATAAATCTGATGAAAACGACAAATCTTGTCTAGTACTGTCTTTGCGAATTTCTCAAGGGCATTCTGTTAATTGTTTTGAGGTAATTCCAACTCCGCTTGATTCATTCCACCAAATAATACCTAATCACCGAAGGAAATAATTTTTGGAACTCCAGAGAAGTTCTTGTGAATTATTTCCTAAAACTATAACTTTAATCCCTATATAATCCTTTATAAATCCTAGGAAATTGATAAAATAGTGAAACTACTTTTGTTGGCTTCATTTTATCAATACCTATCTGATGGTATCATTTTATCAAAATGGTATCATACAGATCAAGTCCTTGATCAAAAACCCTCCCTTAGGTAGTTCTTAGACTATAAATCAAAAGGGATCCTTTTTCCCTAATGTCAACATATCTTTTCCCAATCCAATCAAACCAAAACTCCAACATCCTACTGATGTATCTCATATGTTATCCTTTTCTTACTGATTGGTTTTTTGCTTATATGCCTTGTATTGATTGGTGTATTGTTTGCTTGCATGAATACTCGATAAACGGCGATAGTTGCGATTGTGTGACGCCGAGAAGAAGGAAGGATCGGGATTCTTTTATTATTATTGGTATTCTGGTTATCTAACGCCAACAAGGGACATCTCGCTGGTCACAGGCAATCCACCTTCCTGAATTCCTATATTCACCTACTTTTGTTTATCAACTGTTTTATCCCTCGTTTATAAATTGCATGATCATAGGCATGGTTTATTTCAAATAAAAGTGCGTGAGTAACTTGGCTCCTCCAAGTTATGAATGAGTGTCCATTAGGACACCTACCCTTTTTGCACCTATGTTTACCCCTTTAGACTGAGGCTAAGATGATTAGCATCTTCCCTCTTAGAACCCACAGATTTTTAAGAATAAAACTATTTTGGGTTTTATCCTACCGCAAAGTTTTCAAAATAAAACCCTTGGAAAGGGGCATCCTTTCCGAGTGGAAGTTTGACTAAAGCAAATATGAGGTGGATGAAGAGAAAGATAATGAAGAGAAAGGAAAGTTAAGTAAGATAAAGAGAAGGGATGTTCTAAGCCAATGTCCGGAACAATTTATCCGTGCAACCACATTACCCCAGGCGCTGGGGCTTAGCTCGTAGTTGTAATCCTTAGCCGAGGCCGCTTGTACTTTCTTAACGGGAGAAATCCCTGGAAGCCCGAGTGGACTCTACCTCAAGTCTGCGGATCTGAGGCCTCCATCGCCCGCTACGGCGGAAGTGTCGGTGCAACAATTGGGTCTCCCGCGGATGGTATGTTTTAGCAGAAGGGAAGGAAGTGGAGTCAACAATTGTATATTGCCAAGACGAGGGTTTGGGTATACGGAAGTGCTGCAGGGAGGACTAAGGCCATAATGTCGCATACTCGTTCCGGGGAGAACAAACCCAAAAGGAAAAGCCGCCTTTGCTAGGGATGGACAAATGAAAAGCTAGGTTTGATTATCCGAACCCCCGTCTACAGTGTGTAGCGGGCCATGGTTAAATCCCGGCGGATGTATTGATTCTTGTGGGTAAAGTGCACAAACTCTACAGAGTCTAATCTATTCGAATAGCCGTGTCCACGGACAAGGACGGTTGGAATGGCAAGTGCTAGGAGGACCCTTCGGTTAAGTTGTGATAAAATAAAGGATGTGACTTGGTCATGAGGAAAGATAAGAATGAGTTTGGTTTTGACCAGAGCTGGTCGATAAGGTTTTTAAAAGGGTTTTACAACAAAATGTTTTCTAAATCTTTTTAACAAGGATGTGGAGATGTCCAGATTTTCAAAAAGGAGGCATATTTTCTAAAAACTCTTTTTCAACAAAGATATAGAGATGCCAATGTTAGGTCTTTCAAAAACAACTATAGTGTAGAGCTATCTCGCCACAGCCCATTTTGCATTATCTTTGTTACCTTGCCTCGGTGGTTGGCGAGTGCATTCAAAGTACTCACCGGCATTGTCCCTGGCTATTTACTTGGCCAGATTGCAGATGTTAAGAAGCACCGAAGGTGCTGACGTCTATGCGAGCTAGGCCGTCTTACCAGTCAGTTGCCTCTAGGTTAAGGCACAGGCTCTGCGCTGAAGACTTCCGCTACTTATGTTGTAATCGCCATAATGGCCCCTTTGTAAGTTTTGTACTCGTTAATGTAAGGATGTTGTAATGATACTAGTCGATTATGCTCACGGCTCACTTATCATGGGAACGTGGATTGTCTGCATAACGGGTATTCTCGGACCGTAAATACGGGGTGCCACATGACTCCTCTTTCTCCTGCACGCACCGTTGTAGGTCGCCAACAGTGCAGGGACCTTTGTATGTCCCCTCGAAGTTCTTGGTGAACGCTTCTTGCATGTCCAGCCAGTTGTAGATAGATTTCTCCGGCAAGTCATCGATCCATTGTCGGGTCGTTCTGGCCAGCATCAATGGGAGGTACTTGACGGCAACGTTGGGGTTTCCCCCGGCGATTTCCACCGCATTGCCGTAATCCTGCAACCATGTTGCTGGCTTGGCGGTGCCGTCATAGGGCTTGATAGTCTTGTCAATCTGAAAACCCTTGGGGTAAGCTGTGGTCCGTATCATAGGTCCAAAGCAGCGTGGTCCCAGGTATGCTCCATCCCGGGCCTCGTGGATCTTGTCTAGACGTGATCGTGCGTCGTATGTCTTCGGGCTTCTTTTCTTCTTTTTGCCATCAGGGGATGGGCTGTGTGAACGACGCGGGCCTCCACCGCCATGGTGGCTACTAGGTGGTGACGAAGGCAGAGGTGGCGGTGGTTTAGCCTTCTTGATGTTACCCTCCTACGACGCCTCACGCTTGTCACTGTTGTTTGTCGGACGCGGAGGGTCATGACACGACCTGCTCTTGTGTCCTTGGTTGCGCTCCCCATCATGACGGGCCTGCTCCGTGTTGTTGCGGATGACGATGTCGTGTTGCTTTGGTAGAGGCATGTCCGTACGATGGTGAGCCTTGGGTTATTCGCGATGTCGGGGGGACCGGGGCGGTGGAGATGGGCGGTGAGGATGAGCTTTGCCTCCGTGGTCGGAGGATATGGGGATAGCGTCCTTCCTATTGCGTGCATCCCTCTGTCTTTGTTCTGATGAACCCGTCTGGGACCTGACATCCTGGGGAGATCAATCCCTTGGCGGCTTATGCTGACTAGACTGGCAGAACGCTGGGTCAGACTCAAGCCTCTGGGAGGTGGCCTTTTCCTGCTGTTTTACCTCCTTGGCCATAAGGTCATAGACCTGCTCCACTGCCGCGGGTGATCTATCCTGCTCTAGAAGGGTCTCGGCGACGGCGAGATTAAGAAGAGGAGTGGGCATCACCTTCCTGCCTTCGTTGTCAATGTATGGCTTTGCTTGTGGCGGCTTCGAGGGGGCCCATCCTAGGTTTCTCCGTACACCAAGATTGTTGATGACGCGAGCTACAGCTTTCTTAGCCTTCTGCTGCTGGAGCAGAGTCTTGTACTCGGCCTCCATGGCTCTAGCCTTCTCTATTGACTTCTGTGTGTTGGCCAGATCTCGATCTAGATTTGCGCCTTGCTCTGTGATGGCCTACGCCTCCTCCAACAGCTGCTGGCGCTTCTCGTCGAGCTGGATTATGCTCCGGATATGAGCTACAGTCATGGGCTCGACGAGAAGGTTGCCGTACATCATTCTATCAGCCGGAGTAATTTGGGCAGCGGTAGACGTAGATGCCGGAGGCGGCGGATTTGCGGTTTTGTTGTTACTCGGACCAACGTTGAGTTCCTACAGCTGTTGCATTCAAACATTTTTCAAAATTCAACCATAAGAGCTTTTGAGTTGATTCCAACTCTCAAAAATCACATTTGATCATACCTTTCAGAATATATAAAAACCTATGGGTTTACTTGCAAAAATAATGTTCAAGTAATAAAACAATGCCACATAGGAATTTCTAGTCATTTTATTTAATTAAAATAAAAAGTTTAAACCTTATTAAATTGTGACACCGCTTTAAATCACATTCCCGTGTACTCAAATATGTGGTGATGACATGTGTCAACATGATCCCATGTTTGAGTTGGAGAATATTAAATCTTAAGTAGTTTTTCAATGAGTAGAAATTACTTTTCTAAAAATAAAATAAATAAGACAAGTGCTTTAATCTTGTAATGATAGTGATGAGGATAGATCATCTAGTGTGAACCTTTGTGTGATGTTTATAAATAGTTAAGTATTTTTTGGTGATTGTGTACCTCGTATTTACTTATAGACGCTAGTACCAACCAAGGATACGAGGAGGAAGGAGGATACTACGAGGAGGAAGCCGAGGAGAACTTCAACCACTGCTCTGCATAAGGAAAGCCTAATACTACTAGTTGAATTAGCAAGCTTATACTTGCAATTATGCAAGCTAACACTTGCAAGATACCCTACATATGCAACCTACTACTTGCTTGTTACTATACCAACTATATGCCTTAAGCATATGTGATTATACCCACTTGACACACCATCCTAGTTTTATTGCAAACTTAGTATTTTATTTTCTTTAGTAAAAGCTTCCTATCAAAAGTTCACTTAGTGACTTGTAGATTCTAGAAAGATAATTGAAGGTAGCATAAAGAGCATAAAACTTGGCCTAAGTTAGAGAATCTTAATGTCATCCTGAAGCATGAGATTTACTTAGATAAGATACACTTATTTATTACCCCTCATTAGTCTTTACCCCCACTTATAGATGCTAATGCTAAGCATAAGACTTAATCAACTTCAGATGGGAATACTTGGTGAAAATGGTTATGAAAACCTTAGAATGATGAGTCATTCTACTGAAATGTTTTGACATGTGTTCTTGAACACCAGATGATTTTGATGATGAAAATGTTAAGGCATGAGCCTTAGCCCTTTATAAAACTGATGGTTGTCTGGATGCGATACCATTCCAATTTTTACCGTACAATCACAATACCCGAAAATTGGGTAGGGCTTGACTGAAAATTTATATACCTTAGTATGGGTTCCCTCACAGCCAAGGTCTGAGCTGAGGCTACCTTGTGAAGATTGTCCACCTTGCAGTACCCAAGATGACAGTTGGTCATGGTTGGGAGGCCAAACTCACAGGAGAGGTGCCTATACTAGGGCGTGTAGTTGAAAGGTTAGGATTGATTATCCGCATACTGAGTATGGTGAATTCAGGATTATTCCTGACGGATGTATCGGATGTTGTGGTGAAAGTGTACAATCTCTACAGAGTGTCAAACTATTTGAATATCCGCAACCGTGGTTATGGACAGTTGGAGTGGCCATACTGTTCCCCCATCAGATGTTTTCAAAATTACTTATGAAATGAATTGTGACTTTGACTTGACCACAACAGAGTTGTGATATGAAATGCAAGTTCCCACTTAGGTGTTATAAAACTTTCAACTAGTTTTCTTTGCTTCTGAGCTTAGTAGAGGTAAATCTAGCTTTTTGCAAAAACAACCCTAGAGCTTAGTATCCTACTACAAAAAAAGCCTTAACTTATTAATATTAGTATGCGAGCACTTAAAGAGTACTCACGGCTTTATCCCATGCTATTCCCGTGGCCAGACTATGAAGAGGAGTATCAGGATGATGGACCGCAGGAAGGTTACGACAACTAGGATCATCTCCCATCGTCAACATTGCCTGTGACCCCGAAGATGGAGCTTCGCCTACGCTATCGTTATCTTTACGTTATTCCGCTGCTTGAGTTGTATTAAGAACTGGATCATGAGATCCTTATTTGTGTAAGACCTTATGTATGGTTTGTAATGGATGATGTACTGTGATATCCAAATATGTTATGTCTCACAAAAATGGTAATCCTGGGATTGCGATGTATGGCATAACAGGCATCTGGGATTAAAAATCCGGGTGTTGACAAGTTGGTATCAGAGCCATCCTGACCATAGGTGACTGTCACATCCCAAGATTTTCCAAATCTTGTAATGTGAAAAATAAATGAATAAAATAAAACTTTGTTGATTTTCAGGGCCAGAAGAAACTTTTTGAATCCAATTGGAAATCTTCAAACCAATTTGGATCAAATAAAATCCTAAAGGTATTTAAAAAGATAAACATTTGATAAAGGAAAATAAAATATTTTGAAATTACTAATTTGGAACTTTTAAATGAAAGATTTTGGATTTCAAAAGAAATAGAAGTTTTATGAATAAAGATTATTTTATAAAGCCAAATTAAACCTTGGCCAAGCTTTTGCAATAAAATGTTTTGTTTTGATAAAAATAGTAAAGGTTATTTAAATAAAATAATAAGGATTTAGTATCCAATTTTATTTAAGTAAAGGCTTTTCCTATTTTTTTAAACAAATACTAAAACTTATTTATTTTAAATAAGTTTTCCAAGTATTTTATATTCTCAACTAAAACCTACTGAAGTGTTTTGGTTTTATTTTAGATTTCAAAATAAATATTTTAATAAAACAAATCCTATTTGATTTAATAATGAGGGTCTATTGTATTTAATTATTAATGGACCCTAAAATAAAAGGTTATTTTGTTTTAAACAAGATTTCCAAATATATTTTATTTTCAAATAAAACCTACTGATTTGGTTTTGAAAATATTTGGATTTCAAATGGAGATTTTATTAATTAAATCAAACCCTATTTGATTAAATAACTAAAGATCCATTTTATTTAATTAATGAATGGATCCTAAAAAGAATAAAAATATTATTTTATTTTGAGAATTGGTTTATGTTGTTAAACAGAACCAAAAACTCGTTACAAGTTTGGAAGTGTTTGAATTGTTTGAATGTTTCTATTGTTGTTTGATTTGTGAATTGATTTTCAAAATACGAAATAGATTTGGAAAAAGAAAAAGGTTCAGACAGAAAAAAAATAGTGCAAAGGACCAAGCCCAACAAGGCCCAGCAAACCAGCCCAGCTCCCCCTCCCGAAGAAAACGTTTTGTACTCAGAATCTAACTCAGACAGACGATGACTGGTGGACCTCCCTCTCACTTCTTTTCCCACTGACGACTGGACCCCACTCTCCTGTTCATCCTCCTCACCCGCGCGACCTCTTCTCCCTCCCCTCGACACCGTTCCTGCCGATGATTTCGCGGCCTTAATTCGCCTTAACGCGACCACCGTTACCCGCTTTGATCACGCATGCTTAAACGCTCATGTCTCCTCTCCACTTCCCCTCTGTCGCCCCATCTCAACGCGCTCCCAGACGCCCCAATTCTTCCCCAAGCTCCTCTGTCTCCGACGACCCTCCTCGTCGAATTCCAGCCGAGCTTCGCCGCCCCTTGCCTCCCTGAGCACGCTAGCAGATTCCCCACTCCTAGACACATCTCCCAGTGCTCTTCGTTCAACCGCGGGCGCCCCAGAACACCGTCTTCGACAAGCTCTGACAACGCCGTCGTTTGTCTTGTCCCCGTCGAACTTCACCGGTAAGCCTTGACCACCCCTAGCCTTTCCATGGATGCTCACATCATCTCCAGCTCATTCCGCGTCTAACCGTACCATCCATCTGCCCTGGGGTGAACTGCAGCATCTCCCCGTCGTCAACCAGAGCCGCCAGACGCCGTTGCAAACTCCGGCGAGCAATTGCTGCAGTACCCGAGCGCCCCTTGTCAAGCCAACAGCACGTCGAGCATCACCACAGCCCTGCGATTCTGGTGAGCACTTTCCCTCCCCTCTTTGCTTCCTGTAGCCGCTGTAACGCCACCGCCTGGCCGTGCGCCGCCGCTACCCACCGTCGGCGCCGCTCACTTTTGGTCAAGCGAATCAGTACCGTAGGATCTAGATTGAGCGAGCCGGATTAGATCATTTAACCGCGAAGGGGTACGAGTCCTGTGCCGCACGATCTATTAGATCCAACGCACCGCAACACCGATCTGGCCGAACCGGTACCGTCCAACCAGAACACGACGCGTGGCCAGGTCTGTTTAAAACAGAAATTGGAAATCAGATTTAAGTTGCAATTTCAAACCTTTGTAACTTTCAATCCACACGTCCAAAATTTACAAATTTGATACCGTTGGAATCAGTGGAACAAACCCTAGCCAACCATGCCCTTGGTTTAGCAAATAGTATCTGTTAGAGTGTTTGTTTTTTGCGGAAAGATTTGTATGCTTGTTAAGGATGTAAAAATTGTTTAAAAATGAATTTGGGGTTAAAATCTTTTGCAATTGGATTTCTTTGAACCTACTGACCCTAGGAAACACTTTGTGGACTCAAAAATGTATTTGGTGAAATAAAATAATGATTCTTTGATTTAAAACCATTTCTAGTTAAATAGAAATGTGGTTTATTTATTAAAAATGATTTTGGAAGAAAACCTTTGGAAAATATTTTGTTTTAAACCCTCTGAACCCAAACATCAAGTTTTGTGGTTTGAAAACATATTTTGTGAACCCTATAGGTTAATGCCTTAGTAAAAATATTTCTACACCACATAAAATGATACTTTGTTTTGAAAATGGTTTATGAAATGAAACCTTTTGCAAATGACTTTGCCACTTTACAAAATTGCCATTAGGTGTTTTCAAATGTTTATGACCCATTAGGAACCACTTTTTCAAACAAAACAAAGTTTAGCATGCTTGCATGCATTATCTTAGTTCTATGATTTTATGTGTTGTTTTGCTTGATTGGTAGATTGAGTTTGTGCCTTGCTTGATTGATTTGTAGTGACTTGAAGAGTGTGATTGTTGCAAGGACAAGGAGTGAACCTATACCCTCTACCAAAAAGGCAAGTGGTGCTTCATACTTTTTGTCCCATTACTTTCACTATGCATTAGTGATTTTGCTAAGTAAAACTTGCATGGATTTTGCTAAGTATAAACCTTGCTTTAGTAAAACCTAGTAGATGAATCCTTAGTAGGATTTTCCTAAGTTAAGGTTCCTACTACTATCAAGCTTAGCCTAGCTAATATAAAACATGGGTGTAATATATATTCACACTATGGAAAATATTCTAAGTCTGAGGACTTGTGTTTTGTTTAATAAAACAACTAAGTTAATAAATCACCTCGGTGGAATGGTAATTGCTTGGTGGTTTTTGGTTGAGTGGTTACACAAGGCCAGGGGACTGGTGAACCTTGTGTATCTCACTTGTGGATGGCCACCCAGGAACAAAGAGATTTGAGATGTCAAATGTTGAGAAGCTTCAAGTGCAACCACTTGGCAATATGGGCTCTGCCATGATCATATAGGTTGCAAGAACTTAGCCATATGGATAGTGGGTGGTAGTGTTTGATAGGTTGGAGCGCGTCCATTTTGGTCTAAGGGAAGGCTTCTGAAAGATCTTGTCTTGGGAAACCAAGTCTTGTGGGGAAAGTGCACCACCTCTGCAGAGTGTAAAATCTAAGTACTTAGCCATGTCCCTGGTAAAGGACAATTTGAGCATCAAGACATGGAAGCAATCAAGAATCTCATCATTCAAATTTCTAAGTTAAAATCTTGTGGTTTGAACAAGGGTTGTTTGAAATCTTCAATCTTTGATTGAGAGAAGCTTTGGAAAAGATTTTGTCAAAACAAAAACTTAGTATTTTCAAATGATAAGGAAAATCTATTTTGAGCAATGCAAGCCTCAACTCCACTTAGCCAAATGCATATAGAAGATAGACTCCACAATACTACCATAGTATCACTTGCCAATACAATTCAAATGTATTGACCCTTGTGGCTGTAACTTGTATGTTGCAGGTTTGATTGATTTTAGTGAAGATTGATTGATTAGGATTACAAAGTCTACAACCAACATCTGCCTGTGGCACTTTGAAGATGAAGGACCCCATGACTATAGTTATTCCGCTGAAATGTAATGTAATAGCCAAATGAGCTATGTAAGATGTAATAAAACTATGTTATTCCTGGTTATAAAGTTATATTATGACCTTTGTTTCTTGATATTACATCTTAACTATGGATGATAGCTATTGATCCAGGGACTAGCATTGTAAACACAGGGGACACCACCTTATGTTAATAAAGGTTGGGACACTCCCTCTACAGATGGTTTCAGAGCATTGTGTTGCCTGTAGGATTTGTAAACCTAGGATTGGACAAAAACCCTTAGAAAAATAGGAGTTATATTTTGATCCAAAACTTATATACAAAAAACACTTGTAAACTCTTTCCTCAACCATTTTGGTTTCAACTCTACATCTCATCTATTTCAACTTGATGGAAAAACCTACCCCATGGCCAAAGACTACACCATGTGCAAAGGACATCTTCAACTCTAATGACTTCAACTTCTTCAACTCTAATGACTTCAACTTCTTCAACTCTAATGACTTCAACATCTCCAGCATGTTCACCAAGAACTTCTACTTTGGATATCACTAAGGACTACAAGTAAGACAAGAAAATCTTGCTCAAGATGTGGAGACTAAGGGAATGCAAAATAAGAAGGAGCCATCAACAACTTGAAGTATTGCAACCAAGAGCTTATCCCAAAGAAACCATGACCTCATGTAAGAAGAATCAACCAAGAAGGATGGGAAGATCACAAGTGAACCATATAGATGGACCACCATATTTTAGTTAAGTCAAACACACCAACTTATGTGGTGTAACAAAAATATTTTGTTGCCTAAGTATGTACTTGAAATTTGTGTTTGAGTGAAGTGTTGGTTTATGATTGCTTGCACATTTCTTGTGTGAATTGTGATGTGTGTGATTAGAAATATTTCCTTAGAAATATCTTGCATATTCTAATCTCTACCCAACCCAAACAGATGACTACCCCTAAAGACTCCAAGGTTGATGACATCAACACCAACCAAGAGGATAGTCTGAAAGAGCTCATAGCAACCCAGAACCAGTTGAACCAAGTGACAGCTCAATTCATAGCCAACTCTAGTGGAGAAGATCCAAAGCTACAAGGATTTTTGGAAACCCAAGGCCAACTGATGCTTAAGGTGACTGATCAAATGATCAAAATGGAAGAAAGCTATCCCAAAAGAGTGACAACAAGGATGACAGAAATATTGTTCTAGATGGAGCCCCAGCTTGCATTATTTGTGGAGACAAGGATCATACTTACAAGGATCATGGAGATCAATGCCCCAACTGTGAAGAGAAACATCCTGTTGGACAATGTCCCACCTCTCAAGCCACTTGTTATTTGTGTGAAGGAAACAATCATGTTCCTATCCAATGCCCCATCTATGCCATTGTTGAACAAAGGAAACAAGAAGGATCCAAGTATGCCAAGAATGTTGATGGCAAAGGAAAAGGACCACTTATACCTCCAAACAAGACAACCCAATTCAAAGGATCAAAGAAAACCAAGAAGCAAAAGATTGACAAAAGCCATGTGCAATGTTATAAATGTAAGGAAATGGGACACTATTCTGGTGAATGCCCAGAGAACCCAAAGAATAAAGAGATTGGCCAAGTAGTGTGCAACAACTGCAAAGAGCTAGGCCACTATGTAGCAACTTGTCCACAAGAGCCACGTAAAGAACTCAAGGACATCCACTGTTTCAATTGCAAGAACCCAGGGCATTATGCAAGCAACTGTCCAGAAAAGATGAAGAACAAGTTGAACAAGCCTATGGAGAAACTCAACCTTGGCCCATGAGTCAAGTATGGAAACCAAGGACACAATGCAAATGTTTGCCCATGGGAAATTTTCCCCAGGATCCCAAGAAGGCCAATATGTAATTTAGTTTGAAAAATTTTAAGGGTGGTAGTACCCTAGTTGTTTTGAGCCAACTTGTAACCCTAGCCTCCCCAAATCTCGGGACGAGATTTATTTTAAGGGTGGTAGCCTGTCACATCCCAAGATTTTCCAAATCTTGTAATGTGAAAAATAAATGAATAAAATAAAACTTTGTTGATTTTCAGGGCCAGAAGAAACTTTTTGAATCCAATTGGAAATCTTCAAACCAATTTCGATCAAATAAAATCCTAAAGGTATTTAAAAAGATAAACATTTGATAAAGGAAAATAAAATATTTTGAAATTACTAATTTGGAACTTTTAAATGAAAGATTTTGGATTTCAAAAGAAATAGAAGTTTTATGAATAAAGATTATTTTATAAAGCCAAATTAAACCTTGGCCAAGCTTTTGCAATAAAATGTTTTGTTTTGATAAAAATAGTAAAGGTTATTTAAATAAAATAATAAGGATTTAGTATCCAATTTTATTTAAGTAAAGGCTTTTCCTATTTTTTTAAACAAACACTAAAACTTATTTATTTTAAATAAGTTTTCCAAGTATTTTATATTCTCAACTAAAACCTACTGAAGTGTTTTGGTTTTATTTTATATTTCAAAATAAATATTTTAATAAAACAAATCCTATTTGATTTAATAATGAGGGTCTATTGTATTTAATTATTAATGGACCCTAAAATAAAAGGTTATTTTGTTTTAAACAAGATTTCCAAATATATTTTATTTTCAAATAAAACCTACTGATTTGGTTTTGAAAATATTTGGATTTCAAATGGAGATTTTATTAATTAAATCAAACCCTATTTGATTAAATAACTAAAGATCCATTTTATTTAATTAATGAATGGATCCTAAAAAGAATAAAAATATTATTTTATTTTGAGAATTGGTTTATGTTGTTAAACAGAACCAAAAACTCGTTACAAGTTTGGAAGTGTTTGAATTGTTTGAATGTTTGTATTGTTGTTTGATTTGTGAATTGGTTTTCAAAACAGGAAATAGATTTGGAAAAAGAAAAAGGTTCAGACAGAAAAAAAATAGTGCAAAGGACCAAGCCCAACAAGGCCCAGCAAACCAGCCCAGCTCCCCCTCCCGAAGAAAACGTTTTGTACTCAGAATCTAACTCAGACAGACGATGACTGGTGGACCTCCCTCTCACTTCTTTTCCCACTGACGACTGGACCCCACTCTCCTGTTCATCCTCCTCACCCGCGCGACCTCTTCTCCCTCCCCTCGACACCGTTCCTGCCGATGATTTCGCGGCCTTAATTCGCCTTAACGCGACCACCGTTACCCGCTTTGATCACGCATGCTTAAACGCTCATGTCTCCTATCCACTTCCCCTCTGTCGCCCCATCTCAACGCGCTCCCAGACGCCCCAATTCTTCCCCAAGCTCCTCTGTCTCCGACGACCCTCCTCCTCGAATTCCAGCCGAGCTTCGCCGCCCCTTGCCTCCCTGAGCACGCTAGCAGATTCCCCACTCCCAGACACATCTCCCAGTGCTCTTCGTTCAACCGCGGGTGCCCCAGAACACCGTCTTCGACAAGCTCTGACAACGCCGCCGTCTGTCTTGTCCCCGTCGAACTTCCCCGGTAAGCCTCGACCACCCCTAGCCTTTCCATGGATGCTCACATCATCTCCAGCTCAGTCCGCGTCTAACCGTACCATCCATCTGCCCTGGGGTGAACTGCAGCATCTCCCCGTCGTCAACCAGAGCCGCCAGACGCCATTGCAAACTCCGGCGAGCAATTGCTGCAGTACCCGAGCGCCCCTTGTCAAGCCAATAGCACGTCGAGCATCACCACAGCCCTGCGATTCTGGTGAGCACTTTCCCTCCCCTCTTTGCTTCCTGTAGCCGCTGTAACGCCATCGCCTGGCCGTGCGCCGCCGCTAGCCACCGTCGGCGCCGCTCACTTTTGGTCAAGCGAATCAGTACCGTAGGATCTAGATTGAGCGAGCCGGATTAGATCATTTAACCGCGAAGGGGTACGAGTCCTGTGCTGCACGATCTATTAGATCCAATGCACCACAACACCGATCCGGCCGAACCGGTACCGTCCAACCAGAACACGACGCGTGGCCAGGTCTGTTTAAAACAGAAATTGAAAATCAGATTTAAGTTGCAATTTCAAACCTTTGTAACTTTCAATCCACACGTCCAAAATTTACAAATTTGATACCGTTGGAATCAGTGGAACAAACCCTAGCCAACCATGCCCTTGGTTTAGCAAATATTATCTGTTAGAGTGTTTGTTTTTGCAGAAACATTTGTATGCTTGTTAAGGATGTAAAAAAAATTTAAAAATGAATTTGGGGTTAAAATCTTTTGCAATTGGATTGCTTTGAACCTACTGACCCTAGGAAACACTTTGTGCACTCAAAAATTTATTTGGTGAAATAAAATAATGATTCTTTGATTTAAAACCATTTCTAGTCAAATAGAAATGTGGTTTATTTATTAAAAATGATTTTGGAAGAAAACCTTTGGAAAATATTTTGTTTTAAACCCTCTGACCCCAAACATCAAATTTTGTGGTTTGAAAACATATTTTGTGAACCCTATAGGTTAATGCCTTAGTAAAAATATTTCTACACCACATAAAATGATACTTTGTTTTGAAAATGGTTTATGAAATGAAACCTTTTGCAAATGACTTTGCCACTTTACAAAATGACCATTAGGTGTTTTCAAATGTTTATGACCCATTAGGAACAACTTTTTCAAACAAAACAAAGTTTGGCATGCTTGCATGCATTATCTTAGTTCTATGATTTTATGTGTTGTTTTGCTTGATTGGTAGATTGAGTTTGTGCCTTGCTTGATTGATTTGTAGTGACTTGAAGAGTGTGATTGTTGCAAGGACAAGGAGTGAACCTATACCCTCTACCAAAAAGGCAAGTGATGCTTCATAATTTTTGTCCCATTACTTTCACTATGCATTAGTGATTTTGCTAAGTAAAACTTGCATGGATTTTGCTAAGTATAAACCTTGCTTTAGTAAAACCTAGTAGACAAATCCTTAGTAGGATTTTCCTAAGTTAAGTTTCCTACTACTATCAAGCTTAACCTAGCTAATAGAAAACATGGGTGGAATATATATTCACACTGGAAAATATTCTAAGTCTGAGGACTTGTGTTTTGTTTAATAAAACAACTAAGTTAATAAATCACCTCGGTGGAATGGTAATTGCTTGGTGGTTTTTGGTTGAGTGGTTACACAAGGCCAGGGGACTGGTGAACCTTGTGTATCTCACTTGTGGATGGCCACCCAGGAACAAAGAGATTTGAGATGTCAAATGTTGAGAAGCTTCAAGTGCAACCACTTGGCAATATGGGCTCTGCCATGATCATATAGGTTGCAAGAACTTAGCCATATGGACAGTGGGTGGTAGTGTTTGATAGGTTGGAGCGTGTCCATTTTGGTCTAAGGGAAGGCTTCTGAAAGATCTTGTCTTGGGAAACCAAGTCTTGTGGGTAAAGTGCACCACCTCTGCAGAGTGTAAAATCTAAGTACTTAGCCATGTCCCTGGTAAAGGACAATTTGAGCATCAAGACATGGAAGCAATCAAGAATCTCATCATTCAAATTTCTAAGTTAAAATCTTGTGGTTTGAACAAGGGTTGTTTGAAATCTTCAATCTTTGATTGAGAGAAGCTTTGGAAAAGATTTTGTCAAAACAAAAACTTAGTATTTTCAAATGATAAGGAAAATCTATTTTGAGCAATGCAAGCCTCAACTCCACTTAGCCAAATGCATATAGAAGATAGACTCCACAATACTACCATAGTATCACTTGCCAATACAATTCAAATGTATTGACCCTTGTGGCTGTAACTTGTATGTTGCAGGTTTGATTGATTTTAGTGAAGATTGACTAATTAGGATTACAAAGTCTACAACCAACATCTGCCTGTGGCACTTTGAAGATGAAGGACCCCATGACTATAGTTATTCCGCTGAAATGTAATGTAATAGCCAAATGAGCTATGTAAGATGTAATAAAACTATGTTATTCCTGGTTATAAAGTTATATTATGACCTTTGTTTCATGATATTACATCTTAACTGTGGATGCTAGCTATTGATCCAGGGACTAGCATTGTAAACACAGGGGACACCACCTTATGTTAATAAAGGTTGGGACACTCCCTCTACAGAGACCCTAGTTTAGAATGGAAGTTTGAATAAAAATTTTAGTTTCAAAACCAAAAGAAGTGAGTATTTACAAAAACTTATTCTCATTCTTATCACTTGGATTCTTTCATGAAAATTCATGTTCCTCCAAAATTCTTGCGAAGTACATAAAATTTGACACACTTGATCACTCTACTAACTTACTCATCCTATATTCTTATAGATGGACGTGAAGTATAGAAAGTTTTATCAGTTGGGGAATGGAGGAGACCTCATCTTTGAGCGTGACTTGGACCAGCTATCGGAGATGCTGGAGCGTCCACACCCCGAGTTCTTCGAAGCTCAGCTTGATGATCAAGAAGGAGAAGATATGAAGTGTCTAGTTGTTGCAAGTCTTCGAGGAAAGATTGAACCTCCCACTGCAGAGGGAATTCAGTTCACCTTAAGAGAGAACAACTGGCTCGATCGACTGGCCAGGGCAATGCATGAAGCTCTTGCCCGTCTGTGTGGGCAGAGTATCAATCAGATCAAGGGTACCCGTTTTGAGTTCTACCCAAGGCGTGATGTTATGGGACAGCCACTGGAGGCCCCATACCACCACGAGCTGAAGAGTCAGTTGGACCACCTCAGCTTCATGATGTACGACCGTCAGAAGGAGTTGGACAATGCCCGTTCCTACGCCAACCACAAGTACGCCATCGCCAATAAGAAGGATCAGACCCTCACCATGCTAATAAAAGATCACAAGTCTCATCGCCGTGAGCTCGACAAGAAGGAGCGCATCATTGCCCGTCTTCGCCACCGGATCACGGACTTGGAGGAGACCATCCACGAGAGAGAGAGACATGCAGTTGGAGGAGAGGGAGAATGCAGGGGAAGACCTTCGTGGAGACCCCTACTCCTATCTCAGCGATGATAATTACTTTCTAGAGGATCAGGCCATGGACTTCTTCACCGATGAGGATGACTTTGCTTTCATCGATGATGATGATGATGATGATGAGGACACTAACTCCGAGGAGTAGTAGCACTTGAGCACTAGCGTTAGTGAGTTGTATTCGGTCCCACTGTATCGTAGTTTCCAGAATGGTTCTTAAAACCATCTGTTTTTCTTTGTTGTGGTGTGTGTTTGTATCGTGTGCTATGAATGAATGAATGAAAAGCAAGTTGCTAGAAAAATCTGGGTCAAACTTCAAAAAACCCCGAACCTTAGAAATTTCCCTCTTTTCTCATGATCTATCTCAATCTTCAGATGCCTCATGGAGGAAGCGGTTCATCCCCGGACCCGATGTTGCAGATCTTGCAAATGTTGGTTTCTGACCGCGAAGCTGAACGAGCCGAACGTCAAGCCAACTTAGCCACCCTTCAACATATCGCCCAGATGGCCAACAATAATCAGGGCCATGGAAATCAGGACAACCATGAATCTAAGCTCAAGAATTTCCAGAACACCAATCCACCTGTTTTCACTAAGTCAGAAGAACCCCTAGATGCAGATGATTGGTTGCAAACCATGGAGAACAATCTGGAAGTTGCAGGAGTGGAAGCTAACGAGAAAGTGTGGTTTGCTACCCACTACCTGGTCGGAGATGCAAGGGAATGGTGGAACAGCATTCGTGCAATGACCGTAGGTCAGATGATGACTTGGGATGAATTCAAGGTCAAGTTCAGCAGAACCCATGTTCCACCAGGTTTGATCAAGAGGATGAGAGATGAATTCAGAGAACTGAAGCAAGGAAGGATGACAGTAGTGGAATACTGTGACAAATTCTTGTCATTAGCTAGGTATGCACCGAATGAGATCGACACTGAAGCCAAGAAAAAAGAAAGATTCCTGAATGGTCTGCATGATGAGATGCAGACGGTGTTAGTCAATTTCCCCTTTGCTGATATTGAAGCCTTAGTTGACTCTGCCATTCAGATGGAAGGAAAGATCAACCAAGCCAATGAGAACCGCAAGCGCCGCATGATGCATCAACCAGGAACCCACCATACACCAAAGTATCGCCCCAACCCATCTCCAGGATTTGCCCCGAGAACCAATAGACCCCCTATGAACCGTCCGACCTATCCCAACCGTGGAAACCCAAGGCCCGGAGGAAACCACAGCAACCCCGGCAACTCTAGCAATTTCAACCTTGCACCACCCAAGTTCAACAACAACAATGTCGTCACCAATACCAACTCTACACCAAGGACTGGAAGCAATGTTGTGCCTGTTGCAGCAAAGGACAAGTCGCAAGTGACTTGTTATGAATATGGAACCAAGGGTCACTATTCCAATGAGTGCCCCAAGAAGATTGCCGCAGCCCTCAATGCAAATGCCCCAGCTCAGCAGCAGTGTCGTGTTCAGCCCAAAAGAAGGTTTGCCCCAGGGAACTCGCTCAACCGCAACGGCCGTCTTTTTCTCATGCATGCTGAAGAAGCCCAAGAAGCGCCAGATGTCGTGCTGGGTATGTTTTCTGTTAACTCAGTACTTGCAAGAGTGTTGTTTGATTCTGGAGCATCGCACTCATTTGTCAATGAAGAATTTGCATGCACTAGTAAGATTCAACCAACCAAATTGAAGCATGTTATGAGTGTTCAAATACCTAGTTCAACCACCAAAGCTAGGCAAATTTGCAAAGCCGTCCCTATCCGAATCCATGGCATAGATTTTTATGCTAATCTAATCGTACTCGGAACTAAAGGTTTGGAAGTAGTAGTAGGAATGGATTGGATGTCCAAACACAAAGGATTAATTGACTATGCCAAGAAAGCCATAACCATGACTAGTACAGCCGGAATATCAGTCGAGCATGTTTCTGAAACCTTGACCCGTCAATTCAAGTGCAACAAGAGTATAGCCCAACCTACCATTGACCAAGTTCGGATAATCTCTGAATACCCCGATGTATTTCTAGGTGTTTTGCTCGGTATGCCCCTATATCGGGATATCGAGTTTATCATTGAACTTATACCTGGAACCGGACCCATAGCCCAGAGACCATATAGTATGAACCCGTCTGAACTAGTGGAACTGAAGAAGCAACTGGATGCCATGCTGGAAATTGGATTGATTCAACCAAGTGCGTCACCATGGAGATCACCTGTTTTGTTTATGGACAAGAAATATGGAGGTAACCGTTTGTGTACGGATTATCGGAAGTTGAATGATGTCACTATCAAAAACAAGTACCCGTTGCCAAAGATAGAAGATCTGTTTGACCAGTTGACTGGTGACGAAGTGTTTTCTAAGATTGATCTTAGAACTGGCTATCATCAACTCAAGATTCGCGCAAAGGATATTCCAAAGACTGCCTTTACCACCCGATATGGATTATATGAGTATACTTTCATGTCTTTTGGATTAACCAATGCCCCCGCTTATTTCATGAACCTCATGAATAAGATTTTTATGGACTTCCTGGATAAGTTTGTCGTTGTTTTCATCGATGACATTCTGATTTATTCCAAATCAGAAGAAGAACATGAGCTACACCTAAGGACAATTCTTGGAACCCTTAGAGAGCATCAGCTGTATGCCAAGTTTAGAAAATGTGAATTCTGGTTATAGTAGGTAGGATTCCTCGGACATATTGTATCAGCCGGAGGAATTGCCGTTGACCCCGCGAAGGTGAAAGATGTTGAAGATTGGCAAGCCCCAACCACTCAAACCCAAGTTCGTGCATTTCTCGGATTAGCGGGATACTACCGCAAGTTTGTAGAAGGATTCTCGAGTATTGCCAGACCCATGACCCAATTGCTGAAGAAGGACAAGAAGTTTGAATGGACGGACAAATGTGAAGAGAGTTTTTAGGAACTCAAGAGGAGATTGATTTCAGCCCCAATCTTGATCATGTCGGATATCACGAAGCCCTTTGATGTGTATTGTGACGCATCCAAGATCGGTCTCGGATGTGTGCTAATGCAAGAAGGCAAAGTTATATCTTATCTATCCCGACAACTGAAATAGCATGAACAGAATTATCCAACCCATGACCTTGAACTAGCAGCCGTAGTTCTAGCCCTGGAGACATGGAGGCATTATCTGATGGGAAACCGTTGTGAGATTTATTCGGATCACAAGAGCTTGAAGTATATATTCACTCAGAAGGAGCTGAATATGAGACAGATAAGATGGATTGAGCTAATCAAGGATTATGATCTGGACATTCACTATCACCCCGGTAAAGCAATGTGGTAGAAGATGCCCTTAGCAAATTGCCGTGCCGCTTGAACTCCGTGATTTTGAAGGAGCAACCAAGTTTGCACAAAGAGATGGAAGCTTTCCGAATGGAATTAATGAGTGAAGGATTTTTGTCTAGCATAGAACTTCAACCCACTTTGATCAGCCAGATCAAAGAGGCGCAGAAAGGAAATGCTAGTATCGACGGAATCAAATGTCGCATCGGTACAGGCAAAGTACCCGGATTCATAGAAGACGAAGAAGGAGTTTTGTGGTACAAAGGACGCCTTTGTGTACCAGCAGACTCGGAATTGAAAGAAATGATTTTTAAAGAGGCCCATGATACTCTTTATTCTATCCACCCCGGAGGAACGAAGATGTATCAAGAATTGAAGGAACAATTTTGGTGGCATAAGATGAAGAGAGAAATCGGAAGCTATATCGCCAAGTGTGATATATGCCAGAGAATCAAGGCGGGACATCAAAGACCCGCAGGACCGTTGCAACCATTACAGATACCAGAATGGAAATGGGATTCCGTTGGAATGGACTTTATCACCGGATTGCCTACTTCTAGTAGGGGAAATGACTCTATCTGGTTCATAGTTGACAGATTGCCCAAAGTCGCCCATTTCTTACCAGTCAAGACCACAAACCAGAGTTCGAAGCTAGCGGAGTTATACATCGCTAGAATCATCAGTTTGCACGGAGTTCCGAAGAACATTGTATCGGATCGAGGAACCCAGTTTACCTCGAGATTCTGGAAGAAAGTCCAAGAATGTTTAGGAACCCGACTAGATTTCAGCACCGCGTATCACCCTCAGACCGATGGAAAAACGGAGCGAGTAAATCAAATACTCGAAGATATGTTGAGAGCATGTGTGCTAGAGTATGGATCTAAATGGGAAGACTGTCTGCCTTTCGCAGAATTTTCATACAATAACAGTGACCAAGCTAGTTTGCAAATGGCCCCATTTTAATTCATGTATGGAAGGAAGTGTCGCACCCCTTTGAATTGGTCGGAAGTAGGAGAGAGTCAGATTTTCGGACCCGACATCCTACGAGAAGCAGGAGAGAAAGTTCACAAGATTCGTGAGCACCTCAAGACCACCCAGTCAAGACAAAAGAGTTACGCCAACAAGAGACGTCGAGACCTCGCTTTCAATATCGGATATTTCGTGTATCTCAAAGTGTCGCCTTTGAAAGGAATGCAACGTTTCCAGCTCAAAGGAAAGTTAGCCCCCATATATATCGGACCCTTCAAGATTCTGAATCGTCGAGGAGAAGTATCATATCAATTGGAACTTCCCGAGGAGATGTCAGTAGTGCACAATGTGTTCCATAGATCGTTACTTCGCAAATGCCTTGAAGTTCCGGAGAATACCGAAATTTTCAAGAACATTGATCACCGGACCATAGAGATCAACGATGACCTGACCTATCCTGAAGTACCCATCCGTATTTTGGAAGAAGCTTTCAAAACCACCAGGACCCGAAGCATCAAGTTTCTCAAGATTCAATGGAGCAACCACACTGAATAAGAAGCTACCTGGGAGCGCGAAGATCACATCAGGACGGAGTTTCCGATCTCTTTAAACCCTAGGTAATCTTTTTCTTCCTTTTTCAAATCTCGGGATGAGATTTTGTTTAAGGGGGGAAGGTTTGTAACATCCCAAAAATATTAAACATTGATCATCAACTCTAATCACTAAAATTAGGGTTAACAAAAACTTGGATTAATTAAAATCATATGAATGCATGTGTGGATGAAATGATTTGATAAATGCATGAATGAACTTGTGTGATTAAACTAAATAGCAAGAAATGATTTAAACAAGAAAATAACATCATATAAAACATTTCCATGCAGAAACAAAGTAAGAGAAAATCAAAAACAAATCAAATAAAGCAAATGGTCATTTTTGCCAATCTTGCTCACTAGGTCACTTTGAGTGTTTCTAGTCCAAGATTTCAAACAGAAACTTTCCCAATTCTTTTCACCCCTTGCTAGAACAAGTAAAAGTGAATCAAAGCCCACCTTTCAAACTTACAAAAACATTTGGCAACCTCATTCAAATCACAATTCAAAATTGAATCTTTATCATATGTGAAGATCACCCATTTTCAAAACCCAACCAAACCAGGGCCCCTTGACTAATCCAAATAACCAGACACTCCCTAGTATGTGCCTAGCAAACCCACCAAGTTTGAAACCAAAATTCAAATTCAAAGGTCTTGCGGTCATTTTATCAAACACCTTGCAGATACAAATCAAACAAACATCAAACACTATAGTGTGCAGTAATTTTGGCCTAACGTGTTCCCTATCTAGCTCACTCTACACCCTCAGTAGATCATCTAACTTGTTTAACCCCTCTAGCTCACTATAAACCAGAACATGCCATTAATGGCAAGCATGCCGAGCCTCACCTTGCCACCCCATTGTCGACAGCAAGCTAGGAGCAGCACCAAGCCTAGCAAGCATGTCTAGCAGGCACTCCACCGTCCATCACCACTCCCTGTCCCAGCCCCGAGCATTGTCAGCCCCTGGACCACACGACAAGACCATGCCAAACCTCTCTGCCTGCGAGCCAAGAGCACGCCAGTGCGCCACCCTCGACAAGAACCCACAGACCGCGCGAAACCCTCGCCGCGTGCGTACGTAATCACCACCGCCCCAGCAACCCCGCAGACATGCCCGTTTGCCGCCGTGCGGACCACGCATGTTGTGCGCCATTAAAATCGCCGTCGGACCCGCCCAGAGCATCGACGCGTTCTGACCGATCAGCACCGCCCCACGCCTCGCCACCACGCCGTTGAGCTTCTCCAGGGAGCACAGCACCGCCCCCTACCGTCGCCCATGCCAGTAGCACTCTATGTCGTCGACCACGATGAGCTCAGCCCGCGCCCGTCGGTCCCCTTTAGCCACTATAAATAGAGGCCTACACCGCTCGTATTGTTCATACCAGTTCACTCCCCTCTCCCTCAGAACCACCCCACCTCACTCCCGGAGCAAGGCGAGCAGCGCATCGCCGGAATTTGGCCGGAGCCCGCTGCTAGAGGAGAAGAGAGACGTCTATTGGAGCCGCCCCAGGAGAAGCTATCGGTACCAGGAGAACAGCCATCGTCGACTTCGTCGTTCGCCCCCGTCGCCGACCATCGCCTGAGCCCCGGTGAGCCTCCCACGACCCCCACCTGCCGCGCTAGGGTTCTGTCTCGCCGGCGCTGCCCGACGTGGACGATGAACCAGAGCCGTTCGATTAGAACTAGATCCCAAGGTCCACATTGCCCCGTACCGCTTCGCCCCTCACCGTCTCACCGACGCGTGGGGACAGTCACTTAACCAGCATGTGCGTGCGATGTGCATAGTGGGCCGGCCTAGTAAAACCTCCAGCGCGACCCAACAATTCAAATTTAGTTTTATTCATTTAATTTCAAACACAGTTTTGTACATAGATTCAAAAATCAACCCAGCTCGATTCACTAAACCAAAATGCATGAAACTAATTTTGTTAGAAAGGTACTAAAATGCTTAATCCAAGCCCATTGGATTCAAACCATTTGGATTTATAGATCAACCATGGTAAAAAAATAACAAGGCAGAAGATTTTCTGCATTCAAACATTTTTCAAAATTCAACCATAAGAGCTTTTGAGTTGATTCCAATTCTCAAAAATCACATTTGATCATACCTTTCAGAATATATAAAAACCTATGGGTTTACTTGTATAAAAAATATTCAAGTAATAAAACAATGCCACATAGGCATTTCTAGTCATTTTATTTAATTAAAATAAAAAGGTTAAACCTTATTAACTTGTGACACCACTTTAAATCACATTCCCATGTAATCAAATATGTGGTGATGACATGTGTCAACATGATCCCATGTTTGAGTTGGAGAATATTAAATCTTAAGTAGTTTTTCAATGAGTAGAAATTACTTTTATCAAAATAAAATAAATAAGACAAGTGCTTTAATCTTGTAATGATAGTGATGAGGATAGATCATCTAGTGTGAACCTTTGTGTGATGTTTAGAAATAGTTAAGTATTGTTTGGTGATTGTGTACCTCGTATTTACTTATACGCGCTAGTAACGACCAAGGATACGATGAGGAAGGAGGATACTACGAGGAGGAAGTCGAGGAGAACTTCAACCACTGCTCTGCACAAGGCAAGCCTAATACTACCAGTTGAATTAGCAAGCTTATACTTGCAATTATGCAAGCTAACACTTGCAAGATACCCTACATATGCAAGCTACTACTTGTTTGTTACTATACCAACTATATGCCTTAAGCATATGTGATTATACCCACTTGACACACCATCCTAGTTTTACTTGCAAACTTAGTATTTTATTTTCTTTATTAAAAGCTTTCTATCAAAAGTTCACTTAGTGACTTGTAGATTCTAGAAAGATAATTGAAGGTAGCATAAAGAGCATAAAACTTGACCTAAGTTAGAGAATCTTAATGTCATCCTGAGGCATGAGATTTACTTAGATAAGATACACTTATTTATTACCCCTCATTAGTCTTTACCCCCACTTGTAGATGCTAGTGCTAAGCATAAAACTTAATCAACTTTAGATGGGAATACTTGGTGAAAATGGTTATGAAAATCTTAGAATGATGAGTCATTCTACTGAAATGTTTTGACATGTGTTCTTGAACACAAGATGATTTTGATGATGAAAATGTTAAGGCATGAGCCTTAGCCCTTTATAAAACTGATGGTTGTCTGGATGATACCATTCCAATTTTTACCGTACAATCACAATACCCGAAAATTGGGTAGGGCTTGACTGAAAATTTATATACCTTAGTATGGGTTCCCTCACGGCCAAGGTCTCAGCTGAGGCTACCTTGTGAAGATTGTCCACCTGTGCAGTACCCAAGATGACAGTTGGTCATGGTTGGGAGCCCAAACTCACAGGAGAGGTGCCTATACTAGGGCGTGTAATTGAAAGGTTAGGATTGATTATCCGCATACTGAGTATGGTGAATTCAGGATTGTTCCTGACGGATGTATCGAATGTTGTGGTGAAAGTGTGCAATCTCTGCAGAGTGTCAAACTATTCTAATAGCCGCGTCCGCGGTTATGGACAGTTGGACTGTCCATACTGTTCCCCCGTCAGATGTTTTCAAAATTACTTGTGAAATGAATTGTGACTTTGACTTGACCACAACAGAGTTGTGATATGAAATGCAAGTTCCCACTTAGGTGTTATAAAACTTTCAACTATTTTTCTTTGCTTTTGAGCTTAGTAGAGGTAAATCTGGCTTTTTTGCAAAAACAACCCTAGAGCTTAGTATCCTACTACAAAAAACCCCCTTAACTTATTAGTATTAGTTTGCGAGTACTTAAAGAGTACTCATGGCTTTGTTCCTGGCTATTCCCGTGGCCAGACTATGAAGAGGAGTATCAGGATGACGGACCGCGGGAAGGTTATGACAACTAGGATCATCTCCCATCGTCAGCATTGCATGTGACCCCAAAGATGGAGCTTCGCCTACGCTATCGTTATCTTTACGTTATTCCGCTGCTTGAGTTCTATTAAGAACTGGATCATGAGATCCTTATTTGTGTAAGACCTTATGTATGGTTTGTAATGGATGATGTACTGTGATATCCAAATATGTTATGTCTCGCAAAAATGGTAATCCTGGGATTGTGATGTATGGCATAATAGGCATCTGGGATTAAAAATCCGAGTGTTGACACTTGTTCCCTAAAGGCTCCCATAGGCCCGAATTATATAGTCGCCAGGTCCTAGGGTTACAGGGAAAAGTCCTAGCCAGACAGATTAAAGATTCCTACACTGCATACAACTAGTCTAGCGTGTCTTGCACTCCAAGGCTCCGGGTACGTTGGTGACTCCTCTGTAGCCTTCCTTTATCCGGAATGGGCCTCCCTTCTGGATCCATCTAACTGGGCCGCCCAGCAGGCCATGGGCCATGCTACCAACTGTGGGCCACCCGGGTTATCCGGATAGGAGACATGCTATGAGGATACCCATATAGCATATCCCCAACACCTTGTTTCTTGACAATACACTGTTGGTAAGAGGAGATACAGGTTCCATGGCCAATGCAGACATGGCCATGATCACCAAGGCGCTCTCCCCTGACCTTCCTCAAAGCCCCCGTCCTGCAGCTCTACTCTTCCAACATTTTCGCCACCAAAGCAACAAAAAGAAAGGTGACATTCGCATTGGTGGATTGGTAACCCACCTTGTCCAAGCATTGAACATTCCCATATCTATTATGCAACCTGTGGACGACTCCATCCTTATGGACGTCAAATATATAACTTCTTGTGACTTCCACGATGTTTATCGAGCTAACAGGAGGCTCCAAGCCTATCAGTTTGGTTATCTTGATGTTGCACAGGATGAGCGGGTGTGATTGCCTTGTCCACAAGCTTTCTCGATTCCAGGAAGAAACAACTAGATCCTCACCAAGGGTCAAGTAGATGAGATCATGGATGCACTCCATCCTGACCAAGAAGAAGATGAAGAAGGAGAGTAGCAGGACGATCAGGAGCAGGAGCACAACCCTGCTTGGGAAGGACAGACATAGCATCAGGAGGGACCCTGGGACGCATGACCCGACCAGCAACAACAGCAGCAGGGATTCAACTATGTCCTTTATCAAGATTTTCAGCAGCTCAACCAACGTGTTGGGGAGATCGACAACACTCTTCATGGAGTGAATGAGTATGTGAGTGCTCTAACTCACAACTTCAGTCACTTCATGACCAACTTCCCTAGTTTCTACCAGCAGTACCCGCTGCAGTCGCCGAATTACGGCAACAACTAAGCCTCGCAACAGCCTAAGCTTGGGGGAGGTTTGAAAACCTCCAAACTTTGCATTCATGTTTTATTTTTATTCTTTTGATTTGTTTTATTCAAAAATTGCATGTTTACTTTTAGTTTTGAATTCTTAATCAAAAACACAAAAAAATCGTTGTAACTTTTTTTTGCAAATTTGTTTCCTTGTTTTCTCTCAGAGATTGATTAATTTCAGGTGACTTGGCAATAGGGAAATATAACGGGGTTCAAATCAAGTACAAGAATGAAGCAAGCAAGAGGAGGTATCACATTCCTTTCATCACCTCTCTTGCAATTTTAAATTGACCCTACAATTATTTGCTCGCTTTCACTAGAGTCGCCCCCACTTAGCTTGCTATTCTACAAATTATATTCCCTTGCTAGTGTCTCCTTTTTAGCTTTGAAATGGTGAACAATGAACTTGGTTAAAATATTTCCAACATTTTTACAACAAGAAAAAGGCATCCAAGAGATGACTCGAGTCCATGTTTATCCCAAAGGATTTGATTTTAGAAACAACTCAACCCCATTGATCTTAATGCAAATAGACTCGATAGCACCCTCAAATGAAATTGTCTGATAAAACGGATGCTTCGTAGTAGTAGATATTATGTCACTGCTTTTTCTAATAATTACAGTAGGATATTGCTTTATGCATGTCACTACAATACTGTCGTACTCCATGGGGAACTATTAACTCCGCTGGCCAACGAACGATCTAAATGTGGGAAACCACTTGATTTTGGCTATAGAGTTATGTAAACGTCTGTAGCTGCAATGCTATGACGGGTAAAATATTAGTCTCCTCGTGGTTTCACTTTCCAGGTGAAGTTGTAGTACTCCTATGACCCACTATTGCTCAACAGTTATCTATTGGCATGGTCACGAGTGCGCAACACAGCCCCAATTAACATGTTAAAAATAGTGGCATGATTTCTCTATGAAAGAGCTAAAGTTTTTGAAAAAAAGGGAAGGAAAAGGTGCTTTGAGAGTGTTTAAATTTTGACGTGGGAGTAGATGAGTTGTTCTTAAATTAAATATTTTTCGTGCCAACTTGAGTACTCTTAATTGATTAAATAAACAAGAGCAAAAGTTTTCATCTCTCAATAAGAGAGAAACCAAAAGGATTTGTTTCACTATCCTAGCTAAGATTTTGACACTTACTAGGGCATAGAATTTATTGGCTAGCAAGATATATGTGGTTAGGAAGTGGACTCAGTGCAATCATGTGAATACTTGTATGATCATGTTTAAGATTGCAGGAATTGTGAAGAAAATAATTTGACACCAATTTAAGCTTGTAAGTTCTTTTATTTAGGTCTCGAATCTCCGCTATCCTTTCCTATTTCTTTATCACTCGAGGGTGAGCAACATATAAGCTTGGGGGAGTTGATAGTTGTGAGATTCGACATATTTTTTATGGTTTCTATTGATGGTTTTCGTTTGGATTTGATGGTTTTCTAGCTTTACCTAACACTAATACTTTGCTAGCAAAGAAAACTTGGTTTTTAATGTGTGTTTCAGATTCTGAATATCAACAGAGGGTTTTAACAGCAAAAACACAATATTCAGACGAAAACAAGCAAGTATCATTTTGGAAGCAATTAAGGGGAGCATACAGTAGCTTTAACGAGCAACTATATGGCAGGAATATTTTTTCGGCCATATAGTTCCCGCTGTAAAGTTGCCATCTGCCTCGTCTTGTTAAAAGGGACAACTTTCATGAAGAGGAGGGGATGAAAACAGAACACACGAGCCGCCATCCCATAAAGAAGGGAGAAAGAAGAGATCCAGAGAAGAAGGGGAAGACGTTCTTCATCTTGCTCCATGATCTTCAATCTCCTAGCCACCACACCTCCATAGCCATGACTTGTACTTGAGAGAGAGAGATCTCCACCTTGCAAGATTAGGGTTTGAGAATGTTCTTCCCATCTTGAATTGTGTTGGATTCATTTCTATTCTTATTGTGGATCTCCACGGTAATATCAAGAAGAACTCCCTTTATTTAATTATATCAATGATGCTTTTTTCTCTCATGTGTGAGTAAGTTCCCTTGGGCGTGGGAGATGTAAGGAATTGGTGAGATGTGATGTGCCTATATAATTTCCATTAAATTTGTGGTTGATTTTAATTACTATATTATGTGTTCTTGACTATCTGTGGGATGATTAATGCTTGTTGTCCAATTAAGGGCACAGACAACATGATGCTTTGTTCTACATAGATAAAATCTTGTTCGCTAGCAGACCAGCGACCCCCCAAGTGACACGGGGATATCAATGGGAAACTAGTTTGACTCGAGTATCACGAGGAGCCATTGAGATTATTGCATTACTTCGATCCAAGGAGCTTAATTGGTAAGCAACCTGAAGGATCTTAATCGTCTAGTGACTGACCATGGCGGTGGTAACAAGCTAGTAGGATTATTGAAGTTGGGATGAAATCTACCAAGAGGAGTTCCGGTTAATTATGGGTTGCTCGCCAACACACATACTTATAAGATTATAATTGTTACACTTATCACTCATCCACCCGGCACATTCACTGTCATTATGAACTGAATCTCCCCGCGCCTACTTTGTCATCTGCAGAAAACAACAAACAAATTGTTCTTTACTTTTATGCTTTTTATTTCTGAAGTTTACATTTTAGTTTTATTTAAATACATTTCTTTAATCCAAACTTTATTCTCATTTCAACGTTTCCAGTCAATTCACTCGAAGACCTGTGACAACTTCGGGTGTGACAGAGACTTCACACATAAACACTTACCTTTGGGCTCCCTGTGGGATCGACATCTTAACTTCGAAACTAGCTACAAACAATTTGTGCACTTGGAGCCATCAATGTGTTCATGATGGAATCACTCCTCTGGATGATATGAGTAATCATTATGCAAAAGGAACAAAAACCTTGGTGATGCCACGAGTGTCCATCACAACCCGATAAACTAATTAAATTTTTTGGCATGCTCTTAATTACTTAAGAACTGAAATTCTTGAAGGACAATGAATAGAAAAGTAGTGCTTGAAAAGTCTTGACTTATTGATGTGGGAGAATGGAGATACTTTAGTGTATATGCTTTTCATGACAAACTCTCACACTCTCAATTTTACATGATTATACTTTATTGTTTAAAGGCAAGTCTATGAGTTGATTACATGACATGGAATAGAGTTTACTCATTTGTATCATCCATGCTAACAATAATCTTGTTGTGCTATAAGGATTCATTAAAACCCGTATGATATGCTTGCCATTACTCTATCTATGATGGAGTTTTTTAGATTAATAAAGTGGAGGAAACATGAGACTACCAATCTTGAGTAAGATCATCATCTCGTTATTTCAGTTTAAATGCTGAGTTCATTTTTTATTTTTGTTTTCTTGCTCGAGGATGATCAAGTTTAAGCTTGGGGAGGTTTCTGGCTATGAAATATAGCCATCCACATCCACATTTAAACTAGATATAATTCATATTTTTATGAAATATCTCTCTAAACCCTTGCACTAATGTCGAATGATCAAAGAGGTATGCAATCCTTTCTTTCTATTTTTCCCTGCGCAGATAATGATGTTTGATGATGGAAATCACAACATTAAAGTCAAAGATACGAGATTTCCAACAACCCAAAGAAACCAAGAGTCATGGAGAGGAGGAAGAAGCTTTAACGACCAACAATATGGCGGGAATAAAATTTCGGCCATATAGTTCCAGCCGTATAGTTGCCACCTGTTGGGAATATGCCCTAGAGGCAATCATGTATGATGAGATTTCCCATTGTATTCATAAAGATATAAAGTTGTCCTTGTATAAACATCTGATGTGTATCATTGAATATGTGATTCGGTTGTGGAACTATACATTCATGTTGTTTGTACTAAATGTCCTTGGTCACTGAGGTTGTGTTGGACACACAACTTAGACCAATGTGAAAGTCGGCTTGATGACTCGGTTCCACTTGTCATGGGCATGGTGATACCATTCCGACTTACACAGATTCGGCTAAAGAGTTCAGCGAGTCGGATTGACCCATATTGAGGTACAACGAACAAGTTGTCATTTGTATATCTCAATCAATGTAATCCTTAGACCTGAGGTTGTTGCATAGTCTGAGTTGAGGATCACCGACTTAGGTTCTGTCAAACGTTGATCCATAACTGGAAAGTTATAAAGGCAGAGTTCGGGTCGACTGAGAATCAAGCTGCGTGATGTGAATAACCAAGATGGGATTTTGCCCCTCCACTCGTAGAGATATTCTCTGGGCCCTCTCGGAAGATATGATTCGGAAAGCATGGCCATGCACGACTCGGTTAAGTGTTAACCGAGGCGGTCGACTAAGATTTAGTCGGGTGAATCACTTATCTCGGATCGAGAAGAGAGTCGGACTATTTAAGGGATGACAATTATTCGCCTATAGTCTGACAAGGTATATCGTGAGGTAAAAGGGAATCGGACGCAAGTCGCATTGGAAAGGCAAGTTGTCATGACTCTTTGGTACTTGGGAGTCGGCACGTTCTGCTAGGAGCCGCTACCGACTGATCGATTGCGAGTCGGACTCCAATCGTGTCCGAGTAGCCATGAGCCTGCCGGGTCACACACTTAAGAGCGGGAGCAAGTCCGGGTTGGACCCAAGCCGGAAATCAGTACGGGTTGGACCCAAGCTAGAAATCTGGCCTGGTTGGACCCAAGCCGGAAATCTGGCCGGGTTGGACCCGAGCCGGATTAGGACTGAGTCAGCGAGTCGGACTCGCGGTGACTAGCGTTATATGGGCTTTAGTGAATGGGCCACGAGAGTGGAGCCCACGTTCACTCCCTATATATAGTGGAGCACAGTAACCCAGAAGGGTTAATCGTTGTTCGGTTAGGTCATCCCATGTGTTGGAAACCCTAGCTCCGCAGCAGTCCTGCCGTCGATACGAACCTACCAGTTCTCCGCCGGTGCTCCTCCTTGCATGTGTGGATACCAGCAGAGGTGTTGTATGATCAGCACCAGGACGATAGGTCGCAAAGGACTGCACCGCATCAACTGACGCGCTTCATCAGTAATCCGCAACTGCGCGTCTAGTGGTAAACCTCGTGGCCTTCTACCTCAGCTAGATCTTGGGATCACCACGTTAGAGGAAAAAGTTTTGTTTTATCTCTGCGTGGCCCAACAGTGGTATCAGAGCGAAAGCTTCTGGTTTTAGGCTCGAGATCGCACATATGTGATATGCCGTTAGTTGTAGATGAGATCTATATGCTGTTTGGTGGTCGATCTATGAGATAGATTGGTTTTGTACGAGGTTGATTGGATCAACTGTACTCGAGGAATGGTAGATCTGATTTCCGTGATCATATTGCTGAGGTCGTGGAACGGCATACCCCTATCGGTCGGCTTCCGCCATCGGGGTAGACTGTAACACGTAAATCCAGAGGCGGTGATCGAAGATCAAAAAGTTTGATTGAATCGGAACAATGGTCAGAATCCATGTCCGGATCGTAGATGAGATCTACGTTTTCAGAAAAATGGTCGGAATCCATGTCCGGAATCCATGTACGAATCCATGCCCTGTCGTAGCGCCTTAGATGTCATTGCGAGTTTCACAACGCCGGAAGATATTGTATCTATGCATAACTTGTTTTTGCAGGAAGTTGTGAATGGTATGGTTCATGTGCATGTGATGTATGTGTGTAATCCATACGTGATCTGCGAATCATGGTTCTTGTCAGCCGGCTGGAGCCTAGGTGCTGTCATTTTATTGTATAACAACCTGCGTGTCGGATTCTCCTTGTAATTTACTTTACTAAGCTAGTGTAGCTGTTTGGAGAATCTGGATGACATGCAAGGCGATGTACATGTCGGCGACATGGAGTAAGACGACAAGTGACAAGAGTTGGCACGAGTCGGATTACAGGCTTTGTGGAGATGGAGATTGCCATGAAGAGGGCCATACCATTTCACATTATAATTGCTTTATTTTGTGTTATTGTTATGTCTCTATTTTACCTCTATTAGATAGTCGGTAAAATTTAATCCCTCAAAGAAGGTCTAGTCGGTTTTCCCGTCAGTGTTGAACCATCACAAGTCGGACATTTTTGGTAGTGGGCTCATAAAATTGAGGTGATGCCAATTCTTTCTGACTAGGTGGGTTCGAGTCGGACTCTTACTGCGGAAACACTCGGTAAGCTAGACGGGTCTATCACAACAGTTGTGGGGCTCGGGGAAAAGTCGGATGGGAGCCGGGGCATATGATGCTACCCGTCCAACAGGAGTCGTATGAGATACGATTGACAAGGAGTTGTCTACCTAGATCACTTGGCGGCTAGCGGTGATGCTAAAGCTCACTAGCTGACTTGCTTATTTAGGGTCCTGAATCACTAAGTAACCATCGGAGGGGTGTTGGTTCTAGTGGGAGCATAAAATTTTAAAATGTTTAATATGCTTGCCCTTTTATGAATACATGTCTTAAGTGTTTTGCATATTTCTATTGTAGATCATGGCACCAAGTAGCAGCCACTCTCAGATATCCGGTTTTGCATTGAGAACCATTCTTGAGAAAGATAAACTGAACGACACTAATTTTACCAACTGGTATCGAAATCTGAGAATTGTTCTCAAACAAGAAAAGAAGGACCATGTCCTAGACAACTATGGCATCCTGCAAAACCACTACTAGAAAATCGCGTTGTTTTTGTGCATTGCATCATCATGACCGCATGCTCATGTCATCATGCCACATTGCATTTGAGCATCGTCATGTCATCTTGCATTTTGTTTGCATAAAACTATTTTGAAAAGCCTGGATTTGTTTCTAAACGCCCCGTCTTTAATTCAACACCAAAACCCGGGCCTCCGGAATGTTTTGTTTTGTCTGTCAACGGTTTACAAACGCCTCGTTTTTAATGAATAAAATGTTTAATTATTTTTAGGGGGCAGCCGTACCGGGCCGATCCGACCCAGTCGACCACCCCCAGTATAAAAACCAGCCTACCCCAGAGAGACACCCAAACTTTTCCCACCAAAAACTCTACCCACTCTAGTCCTACCCAGCCCCTCCACCTCACCCCCTCCAATCGCTGGTCGCCACGTCACCCTGCCCCAATCCCCATCCAACCAAACACTGCCACCTCACCAGAAATTTCCCTCTCTCACCCCCACTCCCCTCCACCTCACCCGTCTGGCCCACCTCCTGCACCGGTCCCACCCCGCAGACCACTCCCTCACCACCACACGCGCCAACCCACTCCCTCACCCCTCTCCCTGGAACCCGGGCCCCACCCCGCGGGTCCCACCTGCCGCGTCCCCAACCCACGCGCCCCGCTCCCCAACCCGTCTCCTTCCTCCGCCCCGCCCGCTCCTCTCTCTGCTCACCACCGCGCGACCCCGCCGCTCTCGGCCGGCCGCCGCCCACCTCTTCCTCCACCGCCCCAGGCGCTCCCGCTCTCGATCCCCGCAACCGCCACCGCCCCCGACCTCTCCCGCTCCACCGCCGTCCTCCCCACCACCTCGCCCCGCGTCCGTCTCCCTCTCTCTCTTGCCTCTCCCTGCGTCCCCAACCGCTCCTCCCCATCCTCCCTCTCATCCGCCGCCATCGGCCTCTGCCACCAGCGCCTTCCCGGCGAGCTCCCCTCCTCGCTTCCTCGCTCGCGTCCGGCCGCCCGCCCGGCGCCGCCCTGCGGACCCTGCCGCCTCCGCGTCAGCCAGTCACCGGCGCCTCCTCTGCTCGTCCCGGCGGCCGCGGCCTCGCCTCTCTAGCGGCCAACCAAGCCCTGCCGCCGCAGGCTCTGCCTTCTGCAGCGACGCCGCCTCCCTCCGCGTGCTCGAGCCGGCCGCCCTCGCGCTTCCTCGTCGGCGCCCCATCTCCTCCCTCCCCTGGACTCCTCGAGCCCGCCCGCTGTCCTCCGGCCCGCCCGAGCCTGCGTGGTCGTCATCTCCTTGCCTCCGGTCGTCCTCTGCATCTCCCGGCAGCGCGGCCGCGTCCTTCCCCGTGCGTGTCTGCGTGTTCAGGGCCAGCTCGAGGCATGTGCTCTGTTTGTGTCTCCCTGGTGACAAGATGTGGTTGTTCTGAGGCGATTGTGCAAGATACCCTATGAGACAAGACCGACAATAACGATTTAAGTTCTTCTCAACTGGTGGCACGCCAAGATCTGCACCGGAGATCTACGGAACTAGAACCGAGTCCGCCTTCGGCAATCGAGCCCGATCATCAAGTGTTCCATCTCAGCCGACAAGACCATCGCCAGGAACCCGAAGCAGCCCAGAGTACCACTCCAAGGCCACCGACAAGATCTTCGACATGCGTCGCCATACTCGAAGCCACTTCGCGGACCCGGCGACCACACATGCGACAAGACCTTCGTCCCGGATGCGAGGTCGAGAACCCGAACGCCAAGATTGCCGATGCGAATACGCCAAGATCGTCTACCCCGGACACCGTGCGACAAGATCGACACCGACCAGGGCGGATCCAATGCGCCCTGACACCAAACCAGGGTCCCCTTCCCGGATGCGACAAGATCTACTTCCGTTATCCGAGGCCGATCCCGTCGAACCCTGAACCCTGAGCCCGATCCCGAACCCATCGAACCCCAAGATCGTCCGAACCCAATGTGTGAACCTTTTTCCCGAGCCCTATTTTATAAATGCTATATATAAAACTTGTTGCATATTAATTGTTCATCTCGCATGCATATTTGTGTGGTTTGGGGCACTATGCCGATTCACCTCATAATTAAATATGGGGTCCATATGCGGGCAAATCTAGTCTAATATTGACCTCATTTAAATTTGTGTAGCGAATCGATGCCATGTTTTCGCCTTGTTAATACAACATTTAAAATGCAGGGTAGCTAAACAACTAGAACCATATATTTAAATGTCGGGACCCCGGTTCCGCTTAATATGACCTAATTGCATCGCATTCTTGCCATGTCATACATCATACATGCATCATGCCCGATCTTCTGCCGTAGTATTAAATATTGCATCCGGTGTTTATTCTAGTGTTTTGCTTCTTCGCGGATAAGGCCGTTGAGTTGATGTGAGCGTCGACCCGATCTTTGGTTGAACCTTCGGCAATGTTTTCAGGCGAGCATTCTCCCCCTTTCTACCTATTTTATATTTCTAGTCTTTATTTCCTCCTGTTGATCTATTGCTATCTGTGTTGCGATGCTCTAGTTTTCGTACCCGTGATATCCCTTGCAGCCTTATATTGCCTTGGACACCTCCTATTACCTGTTGTTTGGTAGATAGTTGGACCTGCGCGTCGTAGTCGCTTGCACAAGTGCTATTGCGTATCGTCAAGTACCACAGTTGTTGCAGCATTGCCGCATGTTTAATGTTGGAGATGATCATGGCTTTAATTATCGTTCACTTTAATTATTGTTTAATAACTAAAATTGAAGTAGGTAAGCAGAGGCACAGGTGGGCAATAGATGTTATTTGGTTGTTAACCGTCCACTTGTGTCCCGTAGGACCCCGAGTACTTGATACATGTTCCTTGAATATTCGCGCTATCCACATACGGGGGAATTATGGGACCCCCCTGAGCCAGAGCTTGATTCATTCTTATTTATTGGGGCCACAAACTAGTTTGAGGATTTATTTACTATCCTGTACTTATGCCATGCTTTACTGCTTGATTTACGTTTGTGCGAGGAGCACACTGTACTATTTAGGATCGTGACCCGTTTACGTGGTATCGACAAGCCCAGTTTTGGGTTCCCAGTCGTTTACAGCCGGCCCCACAAACCTCGGGTCCGTCTCGGAGTCAGCTAACTTCGTTGCGGGTGTACTCCAAGGGGTGGCCCCCTGAAATATTTCTGAATCTTGTGATTGCTTTGTCGTGAAAGCCTCGTTGGGTTTTGATTTGGTTTTTCCGAGGTTGATCGAGTGTGTGTTGCTATTTGTGCACCCCTGCAGGGTAAAACTTTCTGAAAGCCGTGTCCGCGGTTATGGACGACTTGGAGCACAGTATCTCGATCATAGACAACTATAACTAAAGTAGTGTTATAAATTTGACTTTATAATGACTAGTAATCAGCTTCACTATAATGGAATGGCTAAATAAAACTGCCAACAATTGCTTGTTTGGGTTGTCGCTTGCGACCATTGTATCTGACTAGTAAGTATTGCAACTGTAACGGAATGGCTAAATAAAAGGACCAACAACTGCTGGGTTTGGGATATCTCATGCTAATTGTATCTGACTAGTAAGTGTTGCAACTACAATGGAATGGTTAAATAAAAGTGCCCACTGCTTATTTTATCACAATGACTATCTATATTTGACTAGTAATTGCCGCAACTATAACGGAATAAATAAAACTGCCAACGGTGTGAGTTCCTCGGTTGACTTCCTCGTTTGGTCTCGAGGGGGAAATACCAGGATGGGTTTGCTTGGTGATAGTATCAGGTTGGTTCCGAACAGGTCTTTCTCATCCCTATCTGATAGCCGCCAGTTGTATCGAGTCTCTATAGGTTGTTTAGTGCATGCTGCCGCTGCCGCTTCAGTCCACCATACCTATGTAGGCGAGGACCGCCGAATTCTAGTCTCGCTGTGTACTGTCCTCAGTACTGACGCTCCTCTTTTTCCTTTCTTCTTTGTCGGCACCCCTTTTTGTTTAAGCAGGTTTTGAGATCGACGTCGTTAGCAGGGTTACCCTTCCGGCTTGGCCTGGGCAGGGTTATGGACGCCATTGGTTATTCTTCAGGGCTCTTAGCCCCATTTGCATCTTGTCCGTAGCTGGACGCTCTATTGTTTTCAAGGAGATTGGATCTTTGTTCTGTATATCTGTATTCTTGACTCATGGAGTCGTGTTGTATATATATCTGTTCTGTGGGTCCCATCGAGGACTGTTGTGTAATGTTATTACTTCGTTTTCCACCCGCACGCAAGTTCCTGGTGGGCACCTTTGAATCGTTTCTATGCGGGTTTGGCGGGAAGCGCTGAAACTTGCATAGGGCCGATTTTGAGGGTGTTACAACAACCCACTTCCCGATGAGCCGAATGAGAATGCGACTGTCGCTGCCACCAATGCCTACCGTCGGGCTAAGGATGAGTCCACGGATATTAGTTGTCTTATGCTTGCTCACATGGAACCGGACTTGCAAAAGCAGTTCGAGAATGTTGAGGCCTACGATATGATCGAAAGCCTCAAAAGTATGTTCCAGGATCAGGCGAAGACTGAGAGGTATCAAGTCTCTCAGGCTTTGCTGAGTTGCAAGCTTAAGGATGGTGATCCACTGAGTCCGCATGTGATCAAAATGGTTGGTTATGTGCAGTCTTTGGAGAGGCTTGGCTACCCCATTAGCAAAGAGTTCGCTACGGATATAATTCTAAACTCTCTTCCTAGTGCATATGGGCAGTTCATCTTGATCTACCACATGCATGGTATGGACAAGAAGCTCACTGAATTGCATGGGATGCTCAAGCAGGCAGAGGCGGGTCTCAAGAAGGGTGCCAGTCAAGCGTTGATGGTGCAGAGTAAGGCTAAGTTCAAGAAGAGTTCTTGGACTAAGAAGAAGGCTAAGTCAGGAGGAAAGCAGGCTCAGGACCCGGTCCCAAGTGCTTCCTCAGGTACTAAGCCATCTCCTTCAGCCGGATCCACTTGCTTCTACTGCAAGGCAGATGGCCACTGGAAGAGGAACTGCAGCAAGTACTTGGCCGACAAAGCCAAGAGTGGAGGTATGACTTCCGACTCAGATACACTTGTTTGCAATGTTATAGACATATATCTTACTGATGCACCTAATAGTTCTTGGGTATATGATACCGGATCAGTTATTCACATCTGCAACTCGTTGTAGGGACTGGTAAGAACTAGGAGCGTAGCAAGAGGCGAGGTTAATATTCGAGTCGGCAACAAAGCAAGAGTTGCTGCGTTGGAAGTCGGCACGACGCAGCTTCATTTACCTTCCGGATTCATTATGGAACTGAATAATTGTTATTATGTTCCAGTGCTCAGTCGAAACATTATTTCTACTTCATGTTTGATGAGGCAAGGCTATGAGTCGGATATCAAGAATAATGGTTGTTCTTTATATTTGAATGATATGTTTCACGGCTTTGCACCCGTCCAGGACGGGTTATTTATTTTGAATCTTGATGGTGAGCCGGTTTATAACATAAATGTTAAAAGGTTGAAACCAAATGATCTGGATATGACTTACTTTTGGCACTGTCGGCTTGGTCATATAAGTTGGAAACGCATGAAGAAACTCCATGATGATGGACTCCTAACTTTATTCGACTTGGAGTCATTCAAGACATGCGAATCTTGCCTACTCGGCAAAATGACCAAGACACATTTTGCAAAGAGTTGCGAAAGGGCGTCCAACTTGTTGGGACTAGTACATAGTGATGTATGTGGACCAATGAGCACGACAGCCAGGGGTGGTTATGAGTACTTCATTACCTTCACTGATGATTTGAGTAGGTATGGATATATCTACTTGATGAAACATAAGTCGGAAGCCTTTGAAAAGTTCAAAGAATTCCAGAATGAAGCACAGAATCAACTCGGCAAGAAAATAAAGTTTCTCCGGTCGGACCGAGGAGGCGAGTACATGAGCCATGAGTTTGATGACCATCTGAAAAGTTGTGGAATAGTTCCTCAACTTACTCCGCCAGGAACGCCGCAAAGGAACGGTGTTTCGGAAAGGAGGAATCGGACCTTGTTGGACATGGTACGATCAATGATGAGTCGGACAGATCTGCCTTTATCATTTTGGGGTTATTGTCTAGAAACAACGGCGTTCACACTAAACAAAGTACCATCAAAATCGGTAGAGAAGAGACCGCATAAGATGTGGACAGGCAAAAAGCCGAGTTTGTCTTTTCTTAAGATTTGGGGTTGTGAAGCATTTGTCAAGCGACTTCAGTCGGACAAGCTTACAGCCAAGTCGGATAAGTGTATTTTCGTGGGGTATCCGAGGGAAACCTTGGGTTACTACTTCTACAACCGAGAAGATGGCAAAGTGTTTGTCGCTTGGAACGGTGTCTTCCTTGAGAAAGAGTTTATCAGTCGGGGAGTAAGTGGGAGCACGGTGCAACTCGAAGAAATTCGAGAGCAACCGGCTAGAAGAGAGTCAGCAAAAACCTTGGAGGTTGAGCCGGTCGTGGTAGCTGGGCCGACAGAAGCACTTGTACTACGAAGATCGGCGAGATTACGAAGTGTTCGTGATGTGTTACTGTTAGACAGTGATGAGCCGACAAATTATTCGGAAGCGATGGTGGGATCTGATTCCGAGTCATGGCTTGGAGCCATGAGATCCGAGTTAAAGTTCATGGATGAAAATCAAGTTTGGAACTTGGTTGATCTGCCAGACGGTGCAAGACCCGTCGAGTGCAAATGGGTCTTTAAGAACAAAACTGATATGGATGGAAATGTTTCCGTCTATAAAGCACGTCTTGTCGCGAAGGGGTTCCGACAAGTTCAAGGAGTTGATTACGACGAGACTTTCTTGCCCGTAGCGATGCTTAAATCAGTTCGGATCATGTTAGCTATAGCAGCCTATTTCGACTATGAGATATGGCAGATGGATGTCAAAACGGCTTTCCTTAACGGAAATTTAACCGAGGACGTGTATATGATACAGCCCGAGGGTTTTGTCGATCCGGCTAATGCTGATAAGGTGTGCAAACTTCAGAAATCCATTTATGGGTTGAAACAATCATCTCGGAGTTGGAATATTCGCTTTGATGAGGTAGTCAAATCGTTTGGCTTCATCAAGACTGATCATGATTCTTGTTTGTACAAGAAGTTTAGTGGGAACAAAGTAAACTTTCTAATCTTATATGTGGATGACATATTATTGATTGGAAATGATGTCCAGATGTTGCAAGAAACCAAGGAATCATTGGAAAGGAGTTTCTCAATGAAAGACTTGGGTGAGGCAACATACATCCTCAGATTCCGGATCTATAGAGATAGATCAAGGCGGCTCATTGGATTGAGTCAGAGTACTTATTTGGACAAAGTGTTGAAGAAGTTCAACATGGAATCGTCTAATAAGGGGTTCTTACCGATGTCTCATGGTGTAAAACTTAGCAAGACTCGGTTTCCTTCGACAACTGATGAGCGAAGTCGGATGAGTGCGATTCCATATGCTTCTACAGTCGGATCCATCATGTATGCCATGATTTGTACTAGGCCGGATGTTTCCTATGATCTAAGTGTTGTGAGCAGATACCAGGCTGATCCTAGAGAAATCCACTGGACAGCGGCTAAAAATATCCTAAAGTACTTGAGAAGGACTAAGGATATGTTTTTGGTCTATGGTGGTGAAGATGAACTCAGTGTAAAGGGTTACATGGATGCGAGTTATCTTACCGACTCTGATGATTCTCGTTCACAATCCGGATACGTGTTTATTATAAACGGAGGTCCTATGAGCTGGAAGAGTTCCAAGCAAGAGAATGTGTCTGCATCTACAACAGAGGCTGAGTATATTGTCGCCTCGGAGGCAGCAAAGGAAGCTGTTTGGATGAGGAATTTCCTCATGGATCTTGGTGTGGTTTAGGGCTCGTCCAATCCGTTAGACGTGTATTGTGACAACAATGGTGCTATTGCACAAGCCAAGGAACCTATACAACACCAGAAGAACAAGCACATACTCATGCGGTACCACCTGATTCGCCAGTTCGTGGATCAGGGTGATATCAAATTATGCAAGGTACACATGGATGCAAATATTGCGGATCCGTTGACAAAGTCGTTACCACAGCCAAAGCATGAGGCACACCTAAGAGCTATGGGCATTAGATGCCTGGACATGTGATGTCGGAAGATTGACTCTAGTGCAAGTGGGAGACTGTTGGGAATATGCCCTAGCGGCAATCATGTATGATGAGATTTCCCATTGTATTCATAAAGATATAAAGTTGTCCTTGTATAAACATCTGATGTGTATCATTGAATATGTGATTTGGTTGTGGAACTATACATTCATGTTGTTTGTACTAAATGTCCTTGGTCACTGAGGTTGTGTTGGACACACAACTTAGACCAATGTGAAAGTTAGCTTGATGACTCGGTTCCACTTGTCATGGGCATGGTGATGCCATTCCGACTTACACAGATTCGGCTAAAGAGTTTAGCGAGTCGGATTGACCCATATTGAGGTACAACGAACAAGTTGTCATTTGTATATCTCAATCAATGTAATCCTTAGACCTGAGGTTGTTGCATAGTCCGAGTTGAGGATCACCGACTTAGGTTCTGTCAAACGCTGATCTGTAACTGGGCAGTTATAAAGGCAGAGTTCGGGTCGACTGAGAATCAAGCTGCGTGATGTGAATAACCAAGATGGTATTTTGCCCCTCCACTCGCAGAGATATTCTCTAGGCCCTCTCGGAAGATATGATTCGGAAAGCATGGTCATGCACGACTCGGTTAAGTGTTAACCGAGGCGGTCGACTAAGAGTTAGTCGGGTGAATCACTTATCTCGGATCGAGAAGAGAGTCGGACTATTTAAGGGATGACAATTATTCTCCTATAGTTTGACAAGGTATATCGTGAGGCAAAAGGGACTCGGACGCAAGTAGCATTGGAAAGGCAAGTCGTCATGACTCTTTGGTACTTGGGAGTCGGCATGTTCTGCTAGGAGCCGCTACCGACTGATCGATTGCAAGTCGGACTCCAATCGTGTTCGAGTAGCCATGAGCCTGTCGGGTCATACACTTAAGAGCGGGAGCAAGTCCGGGTTGGACCCAAGCCGGAAATTAGTCCGGGTTGGACCCAAGCCGGAAATCTGGCCGGGTTGGACCCGAGCCGGATTAGGACTGAGTCGGCGAGTCGGACTCGCGGTGACTAGCGTTATATGGGCTTTAGTGAATGGGCACGAGAGTGGAGCCCATGTTCACTCCCTATATATAGTGGAGCACAGTAACCCAGAAGGGTTAATCGTTGTTCGGTTAGGTCATTCCATGTGTTGGAAACCCTAGCTCCACAGCAGTCCTGTCGTCGATACGAACCTAGCAGTTCGCCGCCGGTGCTCCTCCTTGCACGTGTGGATACCAGCAGAGGTGTTGTACGATCAGCACCAGGACGATCGGATCGCAAAGGACTGCACCGCATCAACTGACGCGCTTCATCAGTAATCCGCAACTATGCGTCTAGTGGTAAACCTCGTGGCCTTATACCTCAGCTAGATCTTGGGATCACCATGTTAGAGGGAAAAAGTTTTTTTTATCTCTGCGTGGCCCAACACCACCGACACCGCTAGGTCAAACAAAATAACTTTCGTGAAGGGACTCCTATATAAAGAGGCCTCGGGCGATGAGAAACGAGAGCCGCGCCCCACAGAACACAACACCAAAGACCGCCAAAGGAATAGATCTAGATCTAATCTCCAAACCCTTCTCCTTCACCATAGCCATATTCCACCACTTGCAATAGTAGATCTCATCTCCAATTGGCGACACTGTAAGACTATTTGCTATCAGTCTCATGATTTCCATTACAATGTTTATGATTGTTGATTTTATCTCTAAGTGTGAGTAATGACTAATCTGCAGGATGGGAACCCCGGTGACAAAAAGGGTAGTACGGCTATATGTGAGGGATTTACTTGGGATTAACGGTGACATCACTATGCATATCATTAGTTCTCTTTATTCTATGGATGAGACTGGTAGGTTATTGCTATAAGCGGTTGTGGAAGCAATAGCAATTATGGATGCACTGCCCACATATAATTATCTTGCTCTAACAATTACATGCATAATTTATTATTATCTTTTATTCCCATGAGATGTTTTGCATAGCTACAGGTGAAACCGAAAGCCCCAGACCCTCTCTCTCTAGACCCTCTCTCTCCATCATCGACAACAACAAAAGACAACAAACTCTTGGTCCGGTAAAACATGAAAAGAATTCTAAAACTCCCGAAGGTCTGTTAAAGTAACTTTACTACGCTTTCTGCTTCCCGAGGATTCGAAAACCTAGGTCTACTAGGGAAAAGGAGCTATACTACATCCGTAATCCGGATCGAAGGTATCAGTAGGGTAAGGCTCGTGCCGACTAGGGCTGGCTTGGTATCATTATATATCAAGAGTTGGTAAAGGAGGATATAAATACAACACGTATAAATACTACATCTTTATATACACATACTATGTTTATCATGCATAAGACACGAGCATCAGGATGATGCAACCCTCTTTTCACAAGACACGGTCCAGATTCGGCCACGCAGAAAGAGCCACATTGCCAACTTGCAGCGGAGAGGCGCCCAAGTTCTCCAAATTAGTGTCGCCATGTCGTTGAGAGTAGTGGTTGCAAAGTGAGCTTGGTACGCGGATTTTTCTGTGTAACAAACATTCGGTTCCACGACCATGTACATATATCATCAATTCCATCCATTAGTTGAACAACATTGACATGCTCCCATATCTCAAGAGCTTGGATACAACTTTGGATATTTATAGGTTTCTTGATATCTTCAATCCATGAATTATTGACGACCTACTCCACAACCGTTCTTCGGGCCTTTATAAGTGGATAGAGGTTAGGAGCTAAATCTTGTATGGTTTTCCATTCAACCACTTGTCGGTCCAAAAGAAAATTCTTTCACCGCTCCCAACAACCACCTTGGCTGTTGCGTTAAAGATTTGTTGATCAAGTTCAACCATCAGAGTGCACAAGGAGTTACATGGTTTCTGATCTCCAACTCTACGGTTCCATGCCCACTTGACTCACACAGTGTGCATGATTTCTAGATTTAGAATTCCCAAACCTCTATTTTTTTTGGTAGATAGATATTTTCCAATTTACTAAGCATTGTCCTCCTTTTACCGCATCATGATATTGTATGTTTTTCCATTCAACAACTTGTCGGTCCAAAAGAAAAAATTCACCGCTCCCAACGACCACTGCGTTAAAGATTTGTCAATCAAGTTCAACGGAGTGGACAATGAGTTCCATGGTTTGTGATCTCCAACTCTAAGGTTTCATGCCCACTTGACTCGCAAGGCAGTGTACATGATTTCTAAACTTAGAATGTCCAAACCTTCATTTTGTTTTGGTTGACAGACAATCTCCCAATTTATTAAGCATTGTCCTCCTTTTACCGCATTAGTTCCTTTTCAAAGGAATGATCTTCTTATTTTGTCAATGGCTTTGAAAACTGTAGCACTCCGGAAAATTCTCAAATAGAAATTGTATGTTGTTTTTATTTGTTGCATCATCATGACATCATCATCTAAACATTGGGTTGATGTACATGTGGATACTTTGGTGCATCCATATAGGGTTAAATATTTTTTTAAAGTTGTGTCTGTTTATGGAAATTTTGGGCCGTGTTTGGTTGGGCTAATCCTCGTTTCTCGCACGAGCAGGAAGAACTAAGCCCGTTTGGCTTGCTGGGTCGTATAGAAATCTTGCATGGCACGATATTTAAAGCAGACCAAAAGTTGGCTCGCTGGAAACGACGATTTTGGCCGTTTCCACGGGACAGGCCCGCTGGGTGCAAAATCTTCTCCCCGCCTGCAACCCAGCCACCTGAACTTTTCTCATTAAACGTGGTTACCTTTCCGGCTTGGAATGGACAGGGTTAATGACGTCATTTGTTATTCTATTTCAACATGATTTGTATTTTTTAATGTATATTTGTATTCTTTGACTTGATGAAATTGTGAATTGGATTGTTGTAATATTTTTTTATAGGTTCCATCATAAAATATTGTGTAATGGTATTATTTTGTTTCCCACCCGCACGCTGTATTTGAATCGTTTTTATGTAGGTTTGGCGGGGATCGCTTAAATCTGCATAGGTCAGATTCGAGTGCGTTGCAAAAACCTAGGGAGGTGGGTCAAGCAACATGAAGTGAAAGATGGCAATTGCATTGAGAACCGATTGGACAAGAACCAATCTTCCACTTTGAGTAAGAGTCTTCCATGAAGCCATCCTGTTTCTTATGTTGTCTACAAAAGCCTGCAAGTCCTCTTTGCAAGCTTTCCTGAAATGCAACGACTCGACAATCGAGCAGTGTACTGATCTAGGTTAAAATATCTTGCTGCCTGAAAATGAGAGAGACTGAACTTTTCTCCATGTTACAATTCAGCCCAGAGCCACTTCCAAAGGCCTCGAGCAGCGACTTCGCAGCCCTAGCATCCGGTTTAGAGGCCCCTATAAAGTTTTGGAAAAGAGGAGGCTAAGGGCATCCATAGCTATCATGAACAAGATAGGGGAGAGGGCCACAGGCATGTGAAATTTGAGGCCCCGGATTTCCATTAGGGAGGCAGAGCCCAAACATACAAAACCAGGCTTTCAGGCGCACTCAAATATAGTTGACAGGTAGGAAAATTCATATTATGACTAGACTGATAGGACACCTATATTGAAGGTTTTCCTGAAGAATTGGTTCCCTTTGTGGCTCTATCTATTGACTTCCAGTACAGCCTTGCATTTTACAAAAATATTCTGCAAACACAGAAAGAATGAAAGAGTGCAATCGTTCGGCAAAAAAAGCACATACTACTATATGATTCTACAGCTGCACAAAGCTTTTGCCTTCTTTAGCACGGACAAGAATCATATGCTGCCTATCTCGAGTAGTAATAACAGTTTAACTTCAATCTTTGTTTCACATGCTTGCTTCGATCTCCTTGGGCCGCCACATGGTCTTTTCGACGCAGAGCAGGCCCTCGTTGCCCTTGGTGTAGGTCATGCGTACCTCCCACTGTAGGGACTTTGCCATGCCTTCTAGTTCGCTTATTGTCTCCGCATTATCCCTCACGATGAGCTTGCCTTCTGGCCTCAGTATCCGGTCAACCTCAGCAAACACTCCCAACAATTTGCATCTGCGAACAGACAAAGAAATCACATGAGAAGATTCAATTGTGCAATAGGCATAACACGCACAAACATGCTGCCAGAAATCGGAAGGGCATTACAGAGAAAACTCCTATATGATTCAACTGATGCCTATTTTTAGCTGGACTACTGCAACGGGCAGTTTGGCTTCAGTACATTGCTCCAATAGCACATATATTCAAAGAAGAATATACTAATAATCAGTCAGGAATTCTGGAACCCTCCAGAAGGTTGAGGAAAGGGAAGTTCACCAAAGCACTTTTACAGTCTTCCCAGAAATAGAAAGGGCATCACAGAGAAAAATCCTATAGTATTCAACTGAGGCCTATATTTAGCTGGACTATTCGCGATGGTCAGTTTGGCTTCAGTACATTGCTCCAATAGCACATACATTTACAGACGCATTTACTAATAATCAGTCGGTAAAAGTTTAATACTTAACAAAATAGATTAAATGCTAGTCAGACATCAAGCAAATATATCCTTCACTCTTTGATTAAACCAGAGCTACTAGCAAATATAAAGAAACTGTGATCACTGAGAAAATAAAATACTGACCTCTTTTTGAGCTTTGAGAACAGATGGTCTGCATGTAGGAGGTCATATGTTCTCGGGTAAGTGCTGAAAGACTCGCACCAGTCATGATACATACCAAAAAAGCCACGCTCATAAACAATGGGCAGTGTGTCAGCTGAATCAATTGGTACGATATTCATAACCCAGACTTGTCGTTGGTCCCTCAGCGCTGCAGCAAAACTGCAATGAGATCATGTAAAACGTTAGCTAAGAAAATAAATAAAAAAGGCGATCATGTAAACATTAGCTACGCAAAACTGCAATGCATTCTCGATATGAGTGGTCTTGAATGAAACATTGGGAAATGAGCGGATTCCAATATCCAAATGCATCAAGAAATAGAAAATGGTTTTTATATCTTCCAAGGATTAAAATGAAAATAATAATAATGATGACTGACATGAGGACATGTAGCCCTAGGACAGTGTCAACACAAAATAGTAATGTACTCCTTTCGTCCGGAAATAAGTGACTTGGATTTTAGTGTGTAGATACATGACTAACATGAGTATTGCATGTTGAAAATTTGATGTATTATGACACTTTTTGCAACTTAGAACACATTTTCTTTTTTTATTCATTGACATATTTCTCATTTTCGAAAGTTATTCAGACAAAACCTTGGCAACAGAATATGTAAACTATATTCACAACATTTGTTAAAGCAAATCATTACTTACCCTCCATATACAGCTCTCATGTCCATGACATTTCTCACTTTAGACCAGTCGATTCCCATGCCATTCACATACGATTTACTTACAACCCGTTTCCAGTGTGCATAATCTGCTTCAAAGTCTTCATTCCCTGGTTTTCCATAGACTCCGACATGAGAACCATCAATCCAGAAGGGGGTCTTCTCAAGCCTTTGAGGCCATGTCTCCGGCCATTTTGATCCTCTTACTGATGGACCAACAGGCAATTTGTGGATGCACGCTTGTAATGGTACATTCCTGCATAAGGCAAGATAGTTTAATAAACAAATAAGACTTCACATATGCAAATATAACCCACTGAAAGATCCTTAACCATACCATGCAGCATCTGCATCATCAGTTTCCTTGCATAGTGGTGGGCTGTCTTCTGGTCTTTTTTCATAGCAATTGTTGTCCATTGGCTTCTGATATATGGCCATACCAACTTGATTTAATGTATCCTTTGTTTTCTTAACCATTTTCCAGCACATGGATTTTGTCAGAGAAGACATAGCTGAAAACAGTAAGCAACTGTGTATTAGATCTGGTGCACCTGAATGCTGGACAAAAAACTCCGCAACTGGTTTATAGTGTGTGTTTACTGTTTAGGAAAGAAATAGGCCTAGTCTATTCATGAAGTTGGGAGCATCTACTTCTTAGTAATAGTTCATTCTATCCACAACACTAAGCAGCAGTCGTTATAGGTTAAAACTAAAAAGATAATTAAAGAGAATCTACAACATGTTGAACCTCTTTTGCAAGCAACATCAATTTACCTAATAATCTATATATCACATATAGATAATGTTTTGGACATTGATACGGTATTCAAGATGTAAGTTTGAGCACTAATTTCAATTGAATATATGTATAAAATATAAAATAGCAAACGAATAAAATATTCTAGAAATACTTTTCAAGACAAATCTACACATTATTTTCAAATTTCCAGTCTTAAGTTTGATAAAAGATATCTGTGGTCAAAGTTTTAAAGTGACTGAAGGTATGCCCAAAACATCATGTATTCATGGTATGGAGGGAGAAAGGATTGCAGTGCGGTATCCAAAAGAAAATCTGGCATAACAATTTAACAGAAGCAGTTGATATTTTGTTCTGATGTACCAAAGCAGGTGAACAGCTAGCTACTCTACTGATGGACTTGAACTATTCTACTAGAATACTGAGGAAAACAAAATTCTCCATTTTGGTATGCGGTCACTGATATTGCAGCACCGTTCTGTATAACAGTACAAATGAAATTAAAACAGGTGTTCAGCACAGTACCATTCCAAATCTCAACATCTTCAGGGAGCTTTTGGTAAACAGGAGTAGCAGACCAGACAAAGTAACCACCAGGACGCAATAGTCGGTTCAATTCCAGCAAAAGCTTGCCACCTGAAAGTAAACAGTTGTCACGAAGGGTGTTCAGATTACAATAGTAGAGAATTTTTTCTTTTCAGAACCAGGTTTCCCCACTTCCATTACACTTCATAATGAAAACAGTACTGTGGTCAGAAGGAGATAAAGGTGAAGCATGCCACAGAAAGACAAACCTTCAATGTGCCAAGGGACTCTGCAGCGAGCACAGTGAATGGCATCAAAAACCCTGCTGGGATATGGAAGTCTCTTGGTGCCCATTACAGCTGATATTGCTGGAATTCCTCTCTCTAGCGCAAACTGTACTTGAGCTTCATGCTCATCTTTTGGAGCAAATGACATGGTGAGCACGTCTCTATCAAACATGTAGCCACCAAAGCTGGCAACTCCACAACCAACATCCAGGATGACACGGCTGCGTTTACCCCATGCAATGTCAGGTAATGCCTGCACACAATAGTTTGACCAAAGCACGTAAATGCATTGAGCCATAGATTGAACAGGCATAATGTCATAAGAGTAAATACTTGAAACACACAATATGAAAATTTCATCATCATGATCCTGGAACATCTGCAAACTCCTTAAGGGAGTGATAGTGGCACTTGCATCAAAGTAATGTATGGTACCAGAACAGTATTAATCAATCATTGATGTGCAGAAGTATAAGGTATAGTTGGGGCAAAGATAATAAACCTGCTGAATAGTATCGATGTAGTGGAGTGCACCATTCTTGAACTGAGTTCCACCCCCAGGAAACAGAAGATGGTCCCCAGAAACTTTAACCCAGTTTTGATGGCCCTTGTACTCTGCAAGCTTGGTGTGAGGGACGTTGCTGTACCATACCTGCAAACATAGTGCAACTTGTAATAAGCAAAAGGAGTCTTGATCAGCTAAAGATTACTCAGTGTTGTGGGAGCATCATGAAAAGAGAGAAGTACCTTGTCCCTGCTCATGGGCCACTCGATGGGGCGCTTATATCCTTCCGGGAGGGGAACAAGGCAGGTAGGAGGCTCTTCAGGGCAATGCCTCTCACGGTGTTCATAATGTTTGGTAGAATGAAGTTTCTTGATAGCCTTCTCGTTATCGAGGCAAGGTATGAAATCTGTCAGGGCACTGCTGTTACATAATTTCCAGCTATAGGTGATTGCATCACCTGAAGGTTTTGATGATGCTTGAGCTTCCTTCTCATTCTTCGACTCTGCAGCCTGTGTAGGGAATGACCCATTCTCGGTATTCGACTCCTTCAGAAGTTCAGCTTGAGCTCCATCAGGAAATACCTCATTAGCTTTTGCTGGCTGTTCCTTCTCTCCACTTTCTTCTACTTTCTCCTCGATTTGAGGTTGTTCAGTTGGATCCTGCATGGGGTCATCCTCGGACTTCCCTTCTTGATCTTCCTTCTTCTCTCCATTAGTTTTTTCAGCATCATTCTCAGTTTTGGTGTCATTATCTTTCCTCTCCTCGCTCTTCTCCTCCTCATCACCAGACTGTCCAGTCTCCCCACCCTCCTTAGCAGTCTGCCCTCCTGTTTTTCCGTTTGCATCATCAAACGAATCCTTACTGTCTTCCTTTTCTTTTGATGATTCCTTCTCTTCAATCATCTCCACAGGCTTCTCCATCGCGTTCTCAGTGAACTTCTCTTCCTCAGGGGCATCCCTGTTACTATGAGACTCATCTGGAACATTATCATTATTGTCGGTATCCTCGAATTTCCCCGAGCCTTCAACAGCATTGCCGGTTGCTGTCTCCTCGGTTGTGCCGAAGTCAACCTCGGCACGCTGATCCTTCACCTCTGACTTCTTAGTTGAAGAAACCTCTACCGGCTCTGACTTGTTATTTGATGAAACTTCTACCGGGAAGACGGTGGACGATGTCATCATCCAGGCGCCGACCACGCAGAGCGCCACAAACAGGGCGATGGTGGTCGTCGTGCAGAAGGACGAGGACGGCGACGAAGGCCGCCTGGCATCCATCTTTGCACCTCTGCCAAACGCCATCGTCAGACCAACTCTCGCATGTACAGGATCGCCCGCACTGAACGCGGCTCGATTATATCAACTCGCCGATCGACCAAAAGAAGTTGCAGCTTTGCGGCTTCCGGCGACACCCGAGCGCACCTAGGGCAAAACTACAGATCGTCAGAACTCGAGACGCCAGGAATTTATAGCAATCACTAGATCTAAAGAAGGAAACCATGGATCTGCATAGCTGTACCAGCTCAACGACGCCCAAAAACAAGAGTTAAATTTGCTGTCCGTTTCTTCCTTCCAACTATAAGGCAACGCTTTCCTAGAAGAAAATAAAATGAAAAAAGGCAAGCAAATCTCCTAGTATCAACGAACATGGAAACATATAATAACTACAAAGCGCGTGCATTAATAGACAGCAAATCTCGCCGATTACATCCCTTGCACAAATCGCAATCGGATCTGCGGCCTGGGCTGGGTCCGAGCTGGCTACGCGCACAGCAATCTAACGGCGGCAGGCTCCATAGCGAACGGTGCAGTAAACCACGCTAGCCAATCATTCCAACGAACATCATAGAGCAAGCTTGAGCTAGATCCGCTCCTGCGGACGGAAAGAGGGAAAAAAACAGAGAGGCGGCAATGCAGAGGCTGTGGATTCGTACCTCGCCGGCCGGGTAGCTGAGCTCCGGCTCCGAGCGGATCTCGAGGAGGGGGGCAAGTGAGGGGATCGAGGAGGCGATGCGTCCTTGGATTCGCAGTGGCCTCGCCGCGTTATAAAGGCTTACAGCTAGCGTGAGGGAGGAGCGAGCAGTGGAGTGTGCCGTGCGTGTGATAGTGTGAGTGAGGGAAGGAGATGGTCTGGTTTGGGGGGTGGGAACGGCATTAGCTCGTACGCTCGGGTTAAATTAGTGTGAGAATGTTGACTATAATTGTTTGATTCACGTGTTGACGTCTTTTGCAGATTTGCCCTTTAAGCCTTGCATTATTAGACAAGGCAGACCACTTATCTTCAATCAAGCTAGCTTGCAGTGCACAAGTAAACTCCGGTCGCCGGAAAAATGGATGTCCGGCGTTTATGTGTTAATTTTAAATAAAAATTGCACAAGATTGACTTTTATAGAATACCTATATGCGAGTTTATGCGGGTTTACTGCTAGGAGCCTTAGTCAACTGCCGCAATTGACGGAAACTGATGTCTTCGACATCAAGACATCATCTCTCGCAACTTTATTTAATTGGACTACACCAATACCCCTCGAACTTGGTTTCGTGTACCGTCATCTCCTCCTCCTCCTCCTCATTGCCGTCACCTTCGTCTGTGTCACCACCTCTATATCGGCGTTTTCGGAGGCTTCTACTTCTAAATCAATGCATCAATCAAAGACAGAAGTCCCTATTGAACAACTCAACATTGTCTTAATCTAAACCAATCCAACGAGCTTTCTTTTATTATAGCATGCCTTACATCTCATGTTGTGAGAACAACAAGGACAAAGGCAGGAATATTAAGCATTGGCTTCATTTCAATATAAAACTATGAGCTCAAACTAATAAATACATGGTGGTAAGTACCAATTTAGTCGAGGTTCGTTACATGCTAGATTCATCGCTTCAGGGCGGCGCTCTCAACATCAGTAGGTGGTGCACATTTCTCGAATTTAAGGAAGAAATTAGAAGCAATAGCATCTACCAATTTGTGTGTTCAATCGGCATGACTACTTGTGCATAACAATCCACCATGCAATTTTTTATGTGTGTTCCTCAACAAAAAGAATCTTTGAAATTCGAATCCAAACAAAGGTTTCATGAATCAAATGGATCTTCTATGTGGCTATGTTTAAGTTTTGAGAATTTTTCGTGTTTCTTTAGACTTTGGAATAACTCTCCTAGCGCGGTTACATGTAGATGTTAACTGTGCGCGTGAAAGGAGTTGAGAATTGTGAAACTAAGAGCAACCATAACAGGTCCGTAAAACTGGAACCGTAAAATTGAGTATAAACACGTTTGTGCTCTAGGCGGGTTCGCGCTGAACAAATCCGTCGAGCGAAAACCGCAAAACCGAATTTCATGCAGGATCTATTCGGCGCGAGCCCACAAGCCTGGTACGTAAATTGATCAGTTTTTATCAATTTCAACATTGAGATAGGTAGTATGAAGACAAATAGATGCAATAGTCAATAGTTTGACATCACATAGTTCCAATCAACGAGACCCAAACATATGGCAATCCTTCATTGCATCGAGTGATCCAAAAGTTTCACCGTCACCATATACCGAGCTTACCAAAAAAGATCAAGCAATACCATGGCCATCCAAGGCACCAGCACCATCAGCAGCCGGAGCACCACCAACAGATAGAAGAGATTGCTTCCTTCTCTCCCAAATCTTCATCCTTGCTATCTTCCACCAATCCAATTGGTATGGGTCTATTTTGGTTGGATCCACCATCATGGTCTTGCTTTCCTTGGTAATTAGCTCATTCATTGCCTTAATTTCCTCTAGTTTCACTCTCGTGTCCTCATAGTCCCGGAAGGAAGAAGGCGGGAGCTGAAATGTCCCTCGTGCCAAGAGTTCGAAGAAATACTGGCAGAACTCGGTTGGCTCGTGAAAACTGTTGAAGTGTATAAGTGGATTGCACTAGCCCTTTTCATCAGTTCGAACTTTTGGTTGCGTTGGCTAGTGCATGAAGCTTAACATGGTATCAGAGACTAAGGTCTCAAGTTCGAATCCTGGCTTTCGCAATTTATCCTAAAATTGTTGTTGACCCCTCTGTGTCCACGTATAGGCCTCTTGAGTCATACGTAAGTTTCGCGCGCCGTCGCTCTCTTCCAGTTGCACGTGATGACTTCTTCCCGTCACACGTGAAAGGGGGTGTTGAAGTGTATAAGTGGATTGCACTAGCCCTTTCCATCAGTTCAGACTTTTGGTTGCGTTGGCTAGTGCATAAAGCTTAACAAAAACTAAAAAAATGGCGCTCGGCGCGGAAAATATACGGTGCATCGCAAAAAAAATTACAGTTTCACAAAAAGTACGGTGTCTGCTCAAACCAATCTTTGCGAGAAAACCGTAAAAAGCAGTTATTTTATGATTTTTGTGTTTTCACGGCAGAGTTGCTCTAAACAGGCCGACTCCAGACTTGAAAGAGGGTGTAGAAGCATCCGTGATTACCTTCTGAGAGGAGGTGGAAAGCATCGTGTACAAATTGCAAAACTGAAGACTGTTTTTAGGAGGGTTGGGATGCAAAAGTTGAGGCCGCGTAGCTCTCGGCACATGGCGGAACGCGTGAGCGGAAGCGCGCGCGCAGGGCCCCACTGCCCCGAGACACTCATCCACCACGCACCCCGTCCACCGCGCCATGACCACCGACACGTGGGCCCACGGCTCAATCCCCCACTGCAGAGGTCCACGGAACCAGGCACAGGGACGTCGTCTCCAGCACGCACGGTGGTATCCCAGTCCCAGGGACCCGCCACGCCCGCATCGTGATCCACTCCCCGCGCGGGAGAGCTGGTGTCGGTGGCGCGTAGGGCCTGCGACGCGACCCTGGCCCCCGCGGGTCGGGGACAAGCCCACTAGGCGCTACCACCAGACCACCACACCCGGCTCGGATCGTGGATGGTCACGTCGACCTTGCGTCGGCGGCCGGCTGATCGGGTCACGCACTCAATGCGGCGCGGCCTACCTACCCCGGCCGTCCTGCCGTGGATACCGACCGGATTCATGGCTACCCGTCGCAGTCGTCGTCGTCTGAATGTTGTTTTTTTAGAGGGTCGTCTGAATGTTGAGGCACACCAAACTGTTCCTGATCCGGACTTCCCTTCCCGCCGCTAGATTTGCCCAATCCAACAGGTCTTTGATTACTAGTATACCACAATCTGCTTGCTGATTGGTAGAATTAGTCAATTTGATATGTGTGAGAGCGAGAGTAGAGACTCCCCGATCGATCGATTAGACTGTATATGTAATGTAGTATGCGCGCGTGGACAGCTTATGGCTGACAGCCTAGCTAGATCCCTTCTTGTCGTACCACTACAGTAACACTGTACATCCGATCTGAAGATCGAGTGGCCGGATCCCATCGATCTACAGAGACGTTGCTAGTTAGCTTAGCGCACGATGCCGTGCCTAGACGAGATCGATCTGGGAAAGATAAACTAAAAAGCGAGCCTTTACGAGGAATCGATCAGCACGAGGGCCCAACTCAACAGGGGAGAGCATCACAAGGGCTGCCGGATCTCTTCTGTCGAACTCACCGTCGGCAGCCGTGCGCTGCATGATGGAGCCAGCAATCTGGCAGCTAGGTCACATGTACTAGCAGCGTACGTGCTGAAGAGAATAACCACATGGAATTCAGGGACAAAAAAGTGCGTGACTGCGTGAGGTTTCAGTTGCTTGGAACGCACTTGATTTCATTACTGAGTGAGGCTGCAATTGCTTGAAAAATAAAAGGGGCGTGATGAGTGAGGCTGCAATTGCTTGGCGCGCACTTGAATTGACTGGAGTTGGGCACGCTGGCACCACGGCAGAGCAACTTACTGCATTTTCTCTGAAAAAAACAAAGAATTGTTTAATTAATTGCAAACACGTGTGTTTGGCAGCAGCTTCTTGTGTCTGTCTGAGAGAGTGCGCGTCCATCCGATTTCTGGCCGCAAGAGAGGTAGGGAACTTGCCGATCCGTGAGCGTGACCATCCCCTTGCATGCTTGCGACTAGCGGCTAGTGTTTCCGACCAACATACGAGTGCGAAATCAGCTTGACCAGCGCACTTTCATCCGCCAACTCTGACGTAACGTTTTCAGTTTAGGCGATTCCTGCCTCTCCGATGATTAGCGGCAAGAATCACGCCAACCTCAGGATTAAAAAAATGCAGTAAAGTTATTGTTAGGAGAGAACTGAAAGCCTATGTTTGTAATATCCTGCCAATAAAATACTCCAACAACCACTGAAATCATGAATTCACGATGCAGAACAACCTGTTCAAAAAATAAAAGATGACAGAACAGTACAAAATCCCGGAATCGACACCATTCCACGCAATACGGGCTGAAGAATGGAGTAATGTGATATCCCATCTGGCCCAATACAATTTCTAAGTTGGAGGCCTGACGGGCCTAGCAATCTGGCAGGGTTTGCAAGTTCTCTATCTCCGGAGCGTAAAAACAAACTCTTGTCTTGTCTGTCCATTCGTAAATTCTGCATCACTATAAGTCAGCCGACAATGATATTTGTATTATTTCAAATCAATCCAACACCCATTAAGTTGTTTCCCGCAAAAGCTTGATACTGTTTTTTTTTCATGGAAGCATGATACTGTTTGTATGTCAGCGTTCTTCGGAGTAAAGTATTTTAAAACAAAATATTCCAAGCGCATGGCTAATAAATTCTAAATACCACACTATAGGTGGAGGTATATATTACCCGCAAAAAAAAAGTATAGGAGTATCTGGTTTGACATGCTATTGCTCCAGAACTCCGGTCTTCATCGTACGTGTGGAGTAGGATCCAGTTTGGCATGCTACTACTCAGTGGCGAAGGATGGAAAAAATTTGAGGTAGGGCAAATTCTAAACATTCGATAGCAATCGAGATACTACTACATATGATCCTAGCATAATCACTTAATAAAATTGAAAAATAAAAATATTTGAATATAACTAGAACCTAAAAACATACCTAATGATGAAGCTTTAATGAATTATTGAAGTTCTAGTTAATGGCAAAAGCTCTACCACTTATCAAAATCTTCCATAATTTTATCGACGAAGACATATATACCATGCTCTATGTAGCACATCATCAAGTCATGAAGAAGCCCTTGTTGACATATTGTTTCATAACTCGATCTTGATGACCTTTGTCATTGAGAAATCTCTTTCAACTCTCACTGCCACTAGTAAAAGCAATATCAACTTAACGAAGTGATAAACGAATTATGATGTGCCATTCAAACATCAAGACAATCTCTGAAGTCTTTAATCCTCATCGTATGGACAACATATATATATAGCAACATAGAAGTGCCCACGCTTTTAAAATATAAATAGTGGCTTGGTGTCTTCTCCCTTTTGCCGATTTTTCCTAATTTTGTTACCATTTCATCCATACATAGAATTGTGATATGATTTTCTTCAAGAATTCACATCTTCCAATGGGGGCTCTAAATCATCATTTCTCCAATTGGGAAAGCATGCCTCACATTCTTAACGAAAGATACTGACTAAACTAATATAGTTAATATTTTAGATCAATATTATATACAAAGGCAAACTAGAATCATAAAGAATAATTCATCACATAATTAGAATTAGTTTCTTAGAGTTGGGTTTTGTTAGATTGAGAATTAGATATCGCAAACATAAAGAGTTGGTTTTAAACTAGACAACACATGGTCTCTGTTTTGGTTTGGAATCAGTTTTCCGCAGTGTTCACTAAAACAAGCACAACTTTTACATACAATGTCCATTTTTAACGTATGACCACTCAAATTATTCAGAAAAAACATATGCACGTGAAGGTATTCGCCAAAAATCAAGGTAGGGCAGCCCTACCTTGCCCCACTGGGAGCTCCGCCCCTGCTACTACTGAAAGCAAGGATTCCTCGGGTATTGGAAATGGCGAGGACGAGACCGTCTACACATTGACGATGAATTGAGGAAGATCATGGGACGCAGTACTCATCCGCACCTTCTCTTAGCGAGGACTCTGCCAGGGCGGAGCTTTCCTTTGGCAAGGTAGGGCGACTGCCCTATCTTGATTCTTGGATAAAAATATACGTATACAAATATTTTCTTATGAAATTATAATTTTTGCTATTTTCTGCTGAGTAAAGTGGACTCTTTAGCCGCATAATAACTCCAATTTAGAAGTATAAATAAAAAACTTATGCACTTTTATAATTATTAATATGTTATTCTCAAAAAATATAATAAAAGTTATCTAATATTTAAATAATAAAATAACAAGCTTCTCAAAATACGAATAGCCCCCCCCCGACACACACCCCTATGGTTCTAGTAAAAATGATAAGTCTATGGCTTTAATTAAAATAATATGTCTATATTTTGCTCTACTAAACTTTTAGACCATCCTCCGCCATTGGACACAACTGCTAAGATCTTGTAGATGACGATAAAAAAACACGACGGCAAATGTGTTGATTCCTACTTCAGCATAGGTCGAATCTTACATTGAGTTGATGTTCACATGTGTACAGACCGTTGCCTGCAAACATGTATGAACTGTTAGATGTATATATCTGTATATTGTATTTTCCCCATATGTTAGGGGGCTTCCTGCATATTTGCCCTGTACCTGTACTATATATTGTGGCCTTTGGCCCCCAGAGGAATACGACTTGTCTATTCCTAACATGGTATCAGAGCAAGGTTTAGGGTTCTTGTGCCTACCGGTACTCTGATTGTAATCGCCATCGTCGTCAGCTCGCCCCGGCCTCGGCCGGTTCCCGTTCTGGCCGCGCTTGCCGGCCGTGGTTCTCTTCCCACATCCGTCCAGGATCCGGATGTCCTTCTCCTCCACATCTACACACATACACTTGCCCCTAAAAACCATCTTCACCCAATCCACCTTACCCTCTTTCATACCCCCCCCCACACTTCTGCTTGGGCCCCATCCGTCTACCTGTTGCACCGTCTTGTACCTGCCGCACCGTCCTGTCCTGCTGCCAGCGCGTGCGCGTGCGCTTGGGTCCCCTGCCAACTGCACCTGCACCGCCCCGTCCCGTCCCGTCCCGCAGCAGCGCACTACTGCCCTCCTGCGCGAGGGCCACCTGACCGACGCCACCTACTGCGCGGGGCCACGCGCCTCGACGCCCTGTAGGCAGCGAGTTGCTGCCTCCCGCCGCTGGTTTTCGTCCGCTTGCGTCTAGATTGATCAGATCTAGATCTGATCTGTGTCAAAAAAAAAGATAAAAAAATTAGAGAGAGAGATGTCTTCTTCATCGGGTTATGTTGCGATTCCTCGCTGTCCGGTGGTCTTTGATGGCGCGAATTATCCTGATTTTGCGGCCTTTATGCGCGTTCACATGTGCGATCTCCGTCTTTGGGGTGTGCTCTCCAGCGAGGTCTCCTGTCCGACGTGCCCTCCTTCTCCTATGGCTCCTCTTCCGCCGACGCCGATTGTTCTTAGTGCTGATGCTTCTCAGGAGGCCAAGGATGCTGTTCAGAGTGCTGATGATAGTGTTGTTGTTGCTTATGACCTGAAGTTTAAGCAGTACTCTTCTGATCTCGAGGCATATTGACACGCTCTGACTGCTTACACTCAGTGGGTTGATGAGGATGCTCGTGCTGCTGCTGTTCTCACCTCCAGTGTTCTGCCCCGGTATGCTGCTGAGTTCACGAGTCTCCCTATTGTTGCCGCTCAGTGGGCTCATCTTCGTCAGCGCTATCAGCCGTCTGGGGATGCTCTTTACCTGTCTGTGGTTCGCCAGGAGCATGCTCTCCAGCAGGGTGATTCTACTATTGATGAGTTTTATACTCAGTGTTCTGCTATCTGGCGTCATCTTGATTCTCTCCGTACTACTATTTGTGGCACATGCTCGTGCTGCCAGATTGTGCGCTCGGATTTGGAGTTTCACCGCATCTATGAGTTTCTGTTTCGGCTTCTCCAGGAGTTTGAGCCTCGGCGTGCTTAGCTGAATGCTCATGGTCGTGTTCCGCTCTCTGAGGTGTTGTCTGAGCTTCGGGATGAGGAGACCCGTCTCCGTGTTGCTGGTCTTCTTGCGGTTCCGTCTGTGCTTGCTACTCGTGGTGCTCCTTTGTCGTCTGCTCCCTCGACTCAGTCGCGGTCCCATGTGCCGCCGCCGATACTACCCACTCCTCTAGGTCAGGGTCAGGGTCAGCTTCAGCACCAGCAGCCTCAGGGTCAGAGTCAGCACCAGCAGGCTCGTGGGCAGGGTCACCGTGGTTCTCTTCATTACTGCTCTTACTGCAACAGGGATGGCCACACTTGGGCCACCTGTTATACACGGGACCCCAGTTTACATCAGCAGCACCAGGCTCGTGAGCAGTCGGCTCCTTCCGGATCTTCAGCAGTTGCTCTCTCTGATCAGGACATTATCAGGAGTCTTCGCGGTCTGCTTGCTGCTACATGCTCTTCTTCGACGAGCACTGCTGGTTCTGTGACTAACTCTTCAGGCACTGTGCGACCACCACCTTCTACACAGTCAGGTACGTCTCCGTGGTATCTGGATTCTGGAGATTCCTTTCATATGACCTCTGAGTCTTCTTTTCTGTCTGCTCTTCGTACTCTCCCTTCTCATGTCCGTGTTTTTACGGCTGATGGTACCTCTCCTTCTGTTTCTAGTCGGGGCACCCTTTCTACTTTTTCTTTTTTTGTTCCTGATATTTCTCATGTCCCTCTTCTTAAGATGAATCTGTTCTCTGCTAGCCAACTTACTGACTCTGGTTGTCGCGTCATTCTTGATGCTGATTCTTGTGTTGTCCAGGACCGTCGCACACAGGCCCTGGTTGGAGCTGGCCCTCGCAGCCGTGACTCTTCAGGACTTTGGGAGTTAGACTGGCTTCGTGTTCCTTCCGCTGCCACTTCATCTGCCAGTTCTTCTCCGGTTGTCGCCTCTACTACCAGCTCCTTTCAGCAGTGGCATCATCGTCTTGGTCACCTCTATGACTCTCGCATGTCGTCATTAGTTCATCGTGGTCGTCTGGGGTCTGTCTCAGGAGATGGGTCTTTGTATTGTCAGGGTTGTAGGTTGGGGAAACAGATTCAGCTTCCCTATCCTACTAGCACGTCTGTATCTCAGCGACCATAAGTTTGAGGGGGGGTGTTAGATGTATATATATATGTATATTGTATTTCCCCCATATGTTAGGGGGCTTCCTGCATATTTGCCATGTACCTATACTATATATTGTGGCCTTTGGCCTCTAGAGGATTACAACTTGTCTATCCCTAACATGAACCATCTTCTTCAACACCAAAATGGGTTCCGCCATTGAAAGGTATGGTCGAGCGCCAATCCCCCTAGTGGATAAACATGGCGGATCTCTATTTGACCCGGTTGATTTTTCTATCTAAGGCTTTACAGGTTGGTCGACCTTTTGACCTCCCTAATTTTGCTATAAAATGTCTTCTACTAGCGCAATGAAAACAACAGCTCTCCTGATACTAAGGGCATGTTTGGTAGCCCAGGGGAGCTCGGATATTCTCTCCTCATCCCACCTTTCGTTGTTTGTTAGATTGGGTCGGCTCCGATCGGCAGTGCCCACCTCATACAAAAAATGCCCCTCACCACCGTCGAGTTGGGAAGCTCAGATTGAGCTTCACTACCGGGCAGTGCTGAATCCATTCCGCAACACGCGCTCCAGCCCGCAGGGGTCATAGCCCCGCACCCCCTCTAGCGAGTCATTCCCCTCGCATCTCTCCCTAGCATTCTCCTCGGCGCCTCCTGAAGGAAATGTGCCCTAGAGGCAAATAATAAAGGAGTTTATTTAACACATTTCATTAGTTTATAATAATTTTGTATCACGCTGTAACTATATCAATAGGAAACATTGATATAGTGTGATATGTAAACAAACTCAGGTCCTGGTAGCCTCTATTTAACTATTTCATTGGTCAATAGATGGTCAAAGGTTTTCTGACCATGTTGCTTCTTCGACACCTATTCACAATAGAGTCATCTCATTGGAGAATGAGATGGTGGACACCATTGCGCAGATGATTGTTGCAACAGGATCATATCATAAAGTTCATAGTTGCAATTATCAGAAACATAGTGACTGGTTCCTCAGACCGTAGACCATATTTAATCACTGTCACCTGAGAGTGCTTAGAAAGCATCAAACGTCACTATGTGAAAATGTGATTGTAAAGGTGTGATCAGGTACTCAGATGGGCAGGTTGAGGCATTTGTGTCAAGAGCGGGATTTGTACATCTGTGTGACAAAAGATACTCTGGACCCACTCGGATAAGTTATATCTAAATGTTGCGCAACATGTGACTAGGTCACGTGGATATCACTTATCGGTACGAGTTTAGCATTGTTGGTAACAAGGTTGAACCCGACAAGGAGATGTCGATGATCAAATCTCGGACAATGCAAGTATCGCAGAGACAAAAGGAATATGACATATTATTTCAGGTTCAATACGATGGAGAATCATGAATGCACAGGGGTCAACATGGGCATCTCAGTCCCGCTGTTGATAATTGATACAGATCATGTCTATGAAATCCCCGAACCATAGGAATCGCATGCTTGAGGACATTACGACATTGAGAGATCTACCTATAAGAAGGAATCCTAAAGAGAGAGAAATCAGAATTATTCTAGGGAGATCCGAAGTTGTTTGGAGAAAAAAAGGAAAAGGACTGAAAGGAGTTCCAGATAAATGAGAATTTAAATATATATTTATTATATGTTAATTATGGATTAATATATTCTAAATAATATTAAATTAAGATATGTAAAATCAACTTTCTTATCAGGACAAAACTTCGGAGGGATTTGACCTAAAAGGAAACCACAACAAAAAGACAAAAACAACAAATCTGGGCTGTTTAGAACAGCCCATGCAGGTGGGCAGCATTTACTATTCGCCGCGGGCGCATCAAGGAGTGCAGGCTGCCCAGGCCACCGCAGGGAGCCGCTGGGCCACGACCGACCGACGCCCACCCGAGCAGACCAGTACTAGGCCTACCCAGGGTGGAGGCGCTGGGCGCCAAGGCTAACGGGCCGACTCGTGCCTGGCTGGCCCAGGCGGGCTGCCGCCGAGCGGGGGAGGGGGGCTGGTAGGCACGAGGTGGGCCGTGGCCAAGGCCCACCTGGCCAGCGCCGCTTCAAGCCTACTGTTGTTGTTGATTTGTTGACATGTTGGGCTGGGAAATAGGCCCATCTGTCTGGGCACGAATTCTGCCTCTTTTTCTTTAATTTAGTCCTACATGGGGCATCTAAGAGGGAGGGGACTTCTCCCTTTCCCTATATAAAGAGGTGCTCATACGTGTGACAAAACACACAATAAACTGAGATATTCTCTTTGGCTGAAATACTCCTCTCTCTTTAAAGTTGCCTCTGCTAGTGTGTGGTCCTAAGTCTGTACTATATAGGCAAGGTGTTCTTCTGTGGCACGCCGTTGTGTTGTAGGGATTTCAGCCAGGAGGTCTACTTCTGCAACCTTGGCAGGATCCGAGCCCAGGAGTCGTTGTCTTGCACCGTATGCGTGTGGCAACTCGGTGGGGCTATTGAAACTTTCAGGTCATCGTGCAAGGACCTGGACAAGGGGTGACGTGCGAGGAGCTTCACGACCTTGAGATCATACGGGTACGACTGCATCAACCACACTTCTGCATGAGCATAATGCTCTCTCGGTCTTAAGGGTACATTATTGCTGTCTTCCTCCGTTACTGCATTACTAGTAGATAGATCTTGGACAATTAGGGTTTCCCGTGTAGTAAATTTTTTGATTTTCTGTACCGAAACCCCAACACTCTCTTCCTCTTCTTCAACCGCCGCCGTCTAGCCTCTCCTCGTTTTCACGCACACCTGCCACCCAGTGTCGCTGACGAGGTCGTGGAGCAACGACAGGGCATGCTGCCTCTCCAGGCCTCACCACGCATGGCGCAACAGCAACTCCTCACCGGCCATGGAGCATCAAGTGACGATAGCGAGTTGCGGCGCATAGCGGCGTCATGTTGAGGCGGCCTTGTCGAGCTCCACCATCCCATTCCCCTCCCCGTCGAGCTCCCGTCTCCTTGAGTCAGAGCTCCTCTCCCTGCAGAGGCGCGGCCTCCTGGCGACAACAACGAGTCAGAGCTTGGCGTACTGTCGGCGGGGAAGGAGATGTGTGGCATCCTAGCGGCAAGGAAGGAGATATGTGGCATCCTTGCGGTGGGGAAGCGTCTCGCCGGCAGCGACGCCGGCGACCTCCTAGGGACCCGATTGCTTTTTATGCTTTTAGCTAAGGACCTGATTGCTATTTAATAATTGTTTGGCTTAACTCATGTCATACGGGATAGCAACGCAATCTCAACTAAGCACAGATCACCTCACACAACCTACCAAACACATGAAAACACACTTATGTGTACTCCACATAGCTACACTTGACATGTATGAGGTGAGAAAGGGCACCCCGGCCACCAAACAGACCCTAAGCCATAATGACAAAATGGAAGTTTAGACCCCGTTCGGGACGAAGGATTTTTAGAGGAAAACCGTAAGAATCGTTGTTCCATAGGAATGAATCCCTTCGTGTCGTTTGGGACGCAGGAAAGGCTGGAGGCAGTTCTAGAGGAATATTGTTCGCGACCTTTGGTTTTGTACGAATTCCAAAGAAAACAGAACATCTACTCTGGCTGGATGAAAAATCTTTCGATAAAAGTTCCTATGGTTTCAAATCCTTACTTTTACAACTTGATTCCTTTCCTCTGCCTCTACTTTTTCCTATTCCTTTGTTACGCATTCCTCCATCCCAAATGGGGCCTTAAAAGTTTCATTTCTCCGAATCTAAACAGACTGAATTTTTTAACGTGGCTATCACGCCATGGGCCTATGATTGCCACCCAAGACCCGGCACATATTTCCGCTCTTTATGTGGGCTAACGGGCCAAAGCAATTCTGTCACACCCACATTTCCTTCACCGTAAGACTCTACGGCTACGGAATACTCATGGACTTACCATAGCATTTCATCTTTACTTCATGGACTATTAGTAAATGTTTACATTTCATCCTCCTCCAATTTTACGTAAATATATAATATCAGCCGATGATTTTATAAAACAACAAATAAGCGTCTTCCTTTGACGCACCATTTAGCCAGCGAATACGACACGAAACGAGCGTCACCAAACTAGCGCCATCTTCCGCTCAAACCGGTGAACAGAAACCTGTGCACGATCAGCAAACCTCGGCCGTTCAATCCCACACAGCGGCGCTAACTTACGCGAGCAGATAGAAACATGCTGGCAGAATTCCTGGCCCGGTGGACGAACGTGCATGTCAGGCGAAAGTTCTCGGAAGGCGACGCCGCCGTTTGGTTTCATGTGCCAGGTTAACCTTATCTTGGCCGGAGCAGTCAGCCGTTTTTGTCCTGGCGTAAAAGCAGCGCGCGCACATAGCAGGTCCCCGCAGAACGGCGGCGGCCGCCGGCTGCTCGGCCGCAGCTCTGGCCAGTTCCAGATGCGAAGTTATCGGTGGGAACTATTCCTCTCGAATTCGAGCGGTTCTTAACAAACCGGACGCCGCGCAGTGGTAGTACGTTGGTAATTTGCTCAATTGCTAGCCACCGAATACCGGCTGGCGGCACAAACAAAACCCATGCACTCCTAGATTTGTTCGGAACTTGCCGGTGAACTGCCGAGTTTTGACGGTGTCTCGTCGGGCCGCCCGACGGACCAGAGGCGATAAGCACAAGGCTGGCGGCGTGATCCATCAACCAACCCTGGTGTGAACGTCGGAGACGCTGAAGTCCAGGTGCACGTACGGTAAGCGCACCACCGCCGCCGTGAACTCTCGGGATCCGCCCGCCTGCCTACACGTGCGCATGCATGGACCGGAGGCGCCGTACGTTCAAAGGCTAGAAAGTCCGTTCAACGACTGGACCTGTTTCCGATCACGTTTTTATTAAGCATCTCGTTCTTTGGAACCGCGCGCGGCACACCCACGTTTCCTCCCTACGCGAGCTTATCTCCACACGAGCTGGAGCGCAGCCGAGGCGAAAGCGTGCTGCCGACGCAGCTGGAAAATTACCAGAGCAAACACGATTCTCTGGTGCAATTTTTCTTCAGAAGAGAGTAACAACTGCCACATGACTATTATTCAGTTTCAATTGATGAATTACAGTACCATCGCACCAGTGGACAGTGGGCACGATCGGACACTTCTGCCGATGTTTATTGTAGAACCATAAAATAAAGCAATGAAGAGACTAGCAGGAGCAGGAGAGGAATACCCCTGCACCGAATCAATCATGTTCCATGTATGTACACATATACACACACATGCTTCGCACAACCGCCCGATGATGCTCCGCACGATCACGTTGCCATCATCGCCGCGTCATCTCCAGGCCCGGGGACCCGCGGTATCATCGCCGCCTGCTTCATTCATGTCGTCATCAAGCACCTGATTTTTCGTCTTCATCTTCCAACTAATATCTGCTTAAATAATGTCCTGTTCATCAGGTCAGGAACGGCGGCTCGCCCGCGTCATCGCCCCAATGCCACCACAAACGCCAAGGATAGGAGTAGAGTACTGGCTTCGATGGATGGACCGATCCCTTGTTTTCGCTTAGAACGGCTTACCCCAGTACATGAGGATGTCCTGGAGGAGCGGGTCGCCGCCGAGGCCGAGGCCGCCGGCCGCCGGGTTGACGGGGTCGGCGACGGTGGCGAAAGAGCGCTCCCACTCGCTGATCTTGGGCTGGCTCTGCACCTCCCCGCCGCCGCCGCGCTCGCCCGACAGCACCTGCTCCGAGCAGCTCGAGTCCGCGTGCAGACGCGGCATCGAGTCGGATGGCCGGTCGTAGTACGCCGCGTAGTCCGGGAACGCCGGCACGCCACCGCCGTTGGTGGGTGGCATCCCCAGGACGGGCTTCTGCTCCGGTGGGGAGCTCACCATGACCCCAGGACCCGCGTAGTTGCCGGACACGACCGGCTTCCGCTCCGCGGGCTCCAGCTTCTCCAGCCCGCCCTTCTTGTTGTAGATTCGGCACAGAACCCAGTCGTCCAACTGCACCAGGCAAAACCACAAACATGTCAGAGAAACGATCACACATCACGAGCTGTACTGGAATCGAATCAAACCAATCTTAATATCCTATTCACTATTTTAGTACTCCACATCCAGATAGTACAATTATCGAAGCATTATTGAATTGGCCACTTGCTCCGATGCTTTCCACCGGTGCAATATTTTTGCGGCGTTCCCGGTGGGCGCCGTCGTTGTAGCATGGGCGCGTAGGGCGAGACGAATAATTTGGGGTCCAGACCTGACAGGGATGAGGCGATGGCATCGAATGCATCCTTGCACCGAGCAAGTTGCACCAGGTGCCCCCCCCCCCCCCCCCCCCCCGGTGAAAATTCTACGGCCCAAATACATGGGCCACGCCTATCCGCCCATTCATGACGAAAGCAACAATCTAGTACTGTGCCGTCCTCTTTTTTTTTCTTGACAGCTAGTGCTGTGCCGTCTTAATTGTATTATTATCATGGAAGATATCTTGCTAAAATATCTTCAGTTTCCGTTCATCCAATCTACCATAATTAAAAGAATTCATAGCGAAATTTTGACCGCAGTGTTCGCAAGGGATGCTTACCCTGAGGCTGTTCTTCTTGCGGGCGGATCGGTCGACGTCGGCGAGGCGGTACTCGTGCATGATCCAGTTGGTCTTCTCGCCCTTGGGCGCCTTGCCGGCGTAGAAGACGAGCGCCTTCTTGATGGCGAGCGGCTTGGGCGTGCCAATGGGCTTGTCAGCCCCCGTGGCCTTCCAGTAGCCGGATCCGGCGGCCCTGTTGGGCCTGGACCCGTTGGGGTACTTGCGGTCCCGCGGGGAGAAGAAGTACCATTCCTTCTCGCCGTACAGCGCCATCTCTGCAAACAATTCACAAGATCGACCGACATGCTTAACTACAGATTCACTAGTCGAGACATGCACGCACGATCGGCGCGAGAGAGGAGAAGTTGGAGCAACGAATGACGTACTTGGGAGCTGCCACGGATCGAACTTGTAGAGGTCGATCTCGGCGATGATGGGGACGGCGATGGGCGCGCCGTCGCAGCGGCGGCAGAGGTAGTGCGTGACCAGCTCCTCGTCCGTCGGGTGGAACCGGAACCCCGGGGGCAGCTGCAGCTCCTGTCCGCCGCCGCTCATCATCGATCCGATCGGGCGCAGATTCTCGATCCGACACCACCACTGAAGCAAGCTCCGCTCGCGCAGATTCTCTCACTCGCCGCTGCTGCTGACTGCTGACGAAGAAAGATTTCTCTTCTCTTGGATGATGATTTGCTACTAGCTAGTGCTTGTAGAGGGAGAGGAGGCTTGAAACTTGTTCCGGGTGAGGAGCGGGGGATTTATAGGGGCGCCGAGGACGACACGTGTGGTCCGCGAGGGCGCCTCCGGGGTAGCGCGCACGCGGTGCGGGGGCGGCTGACCGGCTGACCCGGACACGTGGCGGTAAGAGCGGCGGCGCTGCTTGTGTCATGGCTTACGTCAGGGTTCTTGGACGTACGCGCGCGCCGCACGCCAGGGGCGGCTCGCGGCAGGCTGACGTGGACGGACGGGCGTTCCGTTTCGGGAAGGGGACGGGCGGGCCATAGCCGGTGGCGGCGCGACACGTCGGGGTGGGGGCGCGGACCAGAGCGGTAGTAGCTCGGTGCGTGTGGGACGTGGTGGATAAGGATGAGTCGTGTCGACGCGATCGCTAGACGATCCATGAAGTTATGGATGTGCGTGTTAGGTGTGTGTATAGTTGGGGGTTAGTAGTAGATTTCGGAAGAAGACGACTAGTAGCTCTAGTACTAGCATGTTGGAGTTATTTTCAACGCCTCGTGGGGGGTTTACGGTTTGTTCAAACTCTGTGAAAAAGTTGTTGGACGATTGAAAAGTTATGGCTTAGAGTACTTTGGTTTACGTGATTTCGTGAAACACGTTTTTTGTCACGAAATTAAGAAGGAATCGAACAATAGGGGTGCGAAATCTCTTAGCCTTGGATGTCATCCAGAAAAACTATAGGAATTATAGATACTAGCTGAATGCCCGTGCGTTGCCACGGACTTTTAAATTTATTTCTCCATTGCTTTTTTAAACATAACTTAACGGAAAACTTCAGCTCTCTTAAAAGATTCATAGGGCATTTACTTATGAAAAGTAAATCCCCTTATTGTTACAGTGAAAAGATAATGATTTTCGACAACACAAGGAAAGGCTAAATAAGTTTTTCAGTTCATGATAAAAGAGGAAACCGAACACCACTTAAGTAATGGAGTTAGTTGTATGCTGAAAAATGAAAGCAATGTATGCTTTACATTCAAGCATTCAAATAATATATGAATAATTTAGCACAGTCCTTATATGTGGTCGCGTAGTCCTTATATGAGGTAAACACCAAGGTGCCACTCCAGCGGCAACAATTTCGGATTTACAGACATCAATGGCTGCAACTCACAGCCATGAAAGTTTCATCAGCTATGAAAACATCATGACCAGGTAAAATAAAAAATTGGAAGCCAAACACACACGATTTGCTTGCCATGTGATTACACAAACACCATTCCTTAGAATCCGTGTTTCTTTCTTTCTGACCATAATCTACAGAAAATACAGACTCTGATTCTTTTGCCAAAAAACTAACAAGAGTTTGATAAGATTATGTTTACTCAGACTTTTACAACACGCTCAATACATATGCTCGTCTATTCTAAAAAGCTGGTAGTATTTTGACACTATATCATCTTTGCTACATGCTCAGTCGACACTTGAAATCTGATCATCACAGAGAATCTTCAGTGCAACCATATTAGATTACCATTCAGTCATGCCTTCAATTGATTAGTTTGTTTCGGATCCCTTTCCATGGTAATCCATCATATGCCATTTACATTCTAAACCACAAGGCTTGACTGAATTTTATTTAGCTGTTTTGCTGCTAGACATTGCCGATTCTTGATTTTATGTGTTAGAATGAAGTTCGTCCAAATTTTTGCACAAAAATTGCACCGTGCTCCTACTTTTATTCGACTATTTTTTGGGTTAGAATGAAGTCGTGCTTGTTTGATAATCATTTTCCTTTCAAAATAAAAACCTTCTAAAGGTCTGTACAACAATTGCATATATATATAGGTCTCCACACAAAACATACCGATGTGCCTACAAATATACGAAATCTAAAGTTTGTAGCTAATGTGGAAACGGAATAGACAACTTCTATTTAAATTTATTTGCAGATTCGAGTTAGTCAAGTAGTGATGAGTTTTTTAATTGAAAATCAACTCATGAGGTTCATTACACGCAAGACCAGACCTGAAACACAGTTTGACACTGAATCTGGCAAAACTGCACTACACAAGTGAGCACAACTAAACTACGCCAATGCATGCGCAAAAACCATTGTGTGAATGCTGAATATTAATTAGTTGTTCTGATCCTCCATTCATCGTGGATTTGATGTCTGAGCTATTCTACCACGTTCCTAAAGCGCGACATATCCAGGCCAGGGGCATAGGCATTCGATTCCTTTTACAACGAAAAGCTATTCCCAATCAACTCAAAACATCAGACAAACTATGCATTCTGTATACATATAGTGGCGTATGGCCTGTCGAGATTCAGAGCACAAGCTTAATTCAATGTACGTTATGTATTGTTGGATTGCAACACTGGAATTGGAAGAAAATTGAATTGTGGTGGTGAGCAGCAATAACCTGAAGAAAGTTGCAGGTAGATCTTGTTCCAGGTGATCTTCTCGATGATGTTGCATGCCGCTCCAATCTCCTTCTCCATCCCCTTCATGGAGGCGGTGGGATGGCAGTATTGGCGGATAGAGATCTCGTGGCTGGTCGTGACGCCGTTGACCGACTTGCCGTCCTCCCAATGTGCCATCACCGTCGCATTCAACAGATCAAACCCGGAACTTCAAATTCATGTCCAGGGCGAGCGGCGCAGCCGGCCCTGCACTCGGGGGTAGGTGTTGGCGTGGCGTTCGGGATATGAGGGATGTCAGAGGCGGGTGGTGCCTCCTCACTTCCTCGATGGACCGGAGTTTGGTGGCCATGGAGGAGAGAGGGGCGGGGACATCGGCGGGAAGATCTTGACGGTGCACTCATTCCTGGGCGCCTCCGACTCCTGGCTTCGGCGAGGAAGAAGTGGGCGACGCGACGGTTCCATTCTTGGCACGGACGTGCTCACGAGGGCGGTAGCTGGTGGTAGTCAATGGCGCGGGAAGAAGCAGAGCACGGGACAGGGGAACAGAGGATTTCCACGGCTCTGACGGCTTTGACGGCTAGGCTCGATGCCCTAGAGTTCGCGCACCACACAGGGGGGCCATCCTCGCCGAAGGAGCGCACTGACACATGGAGCTGGGCGCCGGACCACCGGGCCACGGTCGCTCTGGCCGCCGGCCTTCTGCGGTGAGTGCATCCGCAAGGTTGGTGATGGCCATGATTGGGATTCAGGGTCGGGAACTTTTTTCCAAGCGAACCGTTCAGTATACTCAGAGATGGCATGGTGGGTAAATACATCGAAACAGCAGGGGCAAAATCGTCCAAATAAAATTCGGACGGAAAATCACGGATGAACCTACCTCTAGAGAAATTAGTAGATAGATAGAGAGATAAAAATATGAGATGAGACCTCACATAAGTTCAAAACTTTCTACTCCCTTCGTCCCAAAATAGATGTCTTAGATTTGTCAAAATTCAAATTTTAACAAATCCGAGACATCTATTTTGGAACGGAGGGAGTACATAAAATAGCCGATTAAGTAGGAATTTCAAAAAATAAAAGAACTATTTTATTGGATTTTTTCTATACAAATCCTATCCTCTAGAACTGGTACAAGGCGGAGACCGTATAGGCGATTCTGCGGCGGCAGCTTCATGCCTCTCGTCGTGGCGCTGCCGGGCGATCTTCCCTGCTCCTGTAGCCTTCGGGCCATAGAGGCAGGATGGATCTCGGGCCCCGTCGGCGGGAGGGCTCCGTTTTCCTACTTTTAGGTTCAAGGTTTGGCGGGGCGGCGCTCGGGTGGTGGCGGTACTGTCTTCTCCAATAAAGTCTCTCCTGCTTCAGCCCATTTCGATAGCGATGTTGAGAAGCTTGCGGGAGTGGTGCGTCCCTCTAGAACTTCTTCTGGCAGTGGAGATCTTCGGATCGTTAAGAAGCTTCATCGATTGTTCATCTTTTTCTTCTCTCCATGACGGATGCGGCCTTCTGGTCCCGTTTGGCGACTTTTTGTCCACAACCAACGACGTTAGGCTGGTTATGGGAGGAGCGGCAGCAGCGATGTGCCGTCGACATAGTCTAGAGGTTAAAGATGAAAGGTGTCTTAAAATTTTCGATATAATTTTTGTTTTTGTTGGAATGTTTATACTGTTCGTTTGTTTCATTTAATGCCAAAAGTTCATATTTCCGCAGGCCATGGAAGCCCTTCCACCCATCGTCCATGGACGCACACCGCCCATCCCGCCGCACCCAAGAGAAAAGCCAACACAAAGGTGGCCGCGATACTGCGAGAGCACCCTGCTCGTGCAGGGGCGTTGCATGCGCGTATAGCGCACGTGGTGTAAGAAATTGCGTGCTGATTGATACTGTCAGGCTCCTCTTTCGCAAAGAAAGAAGAAAAAAAAAGCTGTGGGTTCCGTCGTTAAACCCAAAGCTCCTGAGTTGGTCACGCCCTGTTGCTTTCGCAGGCAGGCACACAGATCGATCAATCAACCGCCTCTTGGACAGCGCGCGCGCGTCGGCTAGAGGAGCAGAAAATACACATGAAAAGACCCCGTGTCCGGCGCGTGTCCCTGCCTGCACGGCCTTTTTCTGCCCGTCCCAGCGTCCTGCCACGCGCGGAATATGCCTCCGGCAGCCCTCTGCTCCAGATCTTGCCTCGCCATCCCCGTGAGCTGTGCCAGGATGCCAGCGGCATATGCTCCTGTTCGCGCTCGGCAGCACTGCACAGTCGCGTGCGCGTGAGGTGGACGGCTTGTCGATCGGGGGGTTTTCTTCTCCAGTTTTCTGGGTGGACGTGTGATTTGATCGGTGGATGTGCACGTGGATCTGGGAAGAAGTCTAATCAAGTAATCATGCATCGCACGTAGCTAAAGCGTGTCGAGCTAATTAAGCTAAAGCTGTTTATATTTAAGCGCGCGCCTACGTGCGTGGCTAAGATGCCTGGATGGATACTACCCGCCTCGGTTGCTTGACACCTGTGGCGTGGATCAGTCAAAAGGAGTTTTTTTTTTAATATTCTCAACTGTGTTCTTCGCGTCGGCGATCGATCACGGTTGTCGCCTCGATCGTCCATCTGCTGCTGAGCCGCGATTTGGACGTCGCGCGTGCAAGTAAAGATCGAGCCTACTGTAAAATGCCGATGCTCCATGCCGACTAGTCCTGCTTTACCTGATCGACGATGGTGACGTACCAGAGTAAGGGCGTATTTACTTGATCACGGAGCCTTTCTTGGCTCTAGCGGGATGAAAATTGCACGTTAGTGGCCTGAGCTGCACCGATTTATTCATGGCATGGACGAATTGACCGTTTTTCCTTGGTCGTGTTCCAACCGTAACAATCGTGCAGCGCCCTGCATGCGTGGGAAAACACGGAAGATGGGACGTATCCGTATAACAACTCATTTCACTCCTCTCACCGTCCCAAATCGTATTTCTAATCCATTCAATGTTGCCCTCTATGGCCGGCACTCCTTCACCTCCTCGCGCTCCCCTCTCATCGGGGAACCAGGCCGTGCATTCTAGGTGGGTCGATGCCTAACTCGCGAAGCTAGCTGCCACCGGTGACGACGAGGCGGATTTTGCGTGAGCACTCAAGTCTTCTTTTCCTGTTTGTGCGCGGCCACGCACAACAAGGAGGTGGCGCCGGCATCCACCGCCTGGACCTCTAGTGTAGACATTGGAAAGGCGCACGCGTTTGTTGGGCCAACCTTTGCCGATTTGGCAGAGCTTTTCTGACCACCGCGTTGGCCGCTACCCTAGCATCGAGAGCTTCGTCTTTGGCTCTAGAGACTTCATCTTCAGCTCCGGGACCATCTTCTTCGACTCTGGCGACCGTGTTCTCCACTATAAGTACTTGGAACTTGTAGATTCGGTTAGCTGGTAGGGTTTTCTTGGGAGGTTCGTGAAGTTTGATTGTGCCCCTTCGACGAGCGGTCAGAGTTCAATCTTGTTTCATGTAAAGATTCGATGTTGATTCGACGTGACCTGCACGAGGATTGGGCATTGCCCAATTTGTGTATTGCCTAATTTTGGAATTGCCCAATTTGGGATCATTTATACTTGCGCACCTTAGTTTTAGTACTAGTGCAATATTCTTGTTTGTCGTGATCTTAGTTAGATTTTGTTTGTGCAAGGTGGTTTTAGTACTACTATACTGTTAGTGCATTGTGCTAGTTGTAGTACAACACATTAAAGATTTGACATTCTCATGGCCGGCTCTATGATTTGGAGGGCTCTAGGGCGAAGTTAGCGACACGAGCCTTTATAAGGCTATATATGTACACACATATTAATATATAGACGTATATATGGATATTTTTACTTGCAAAATTTTAAGAGTTAACACCCGTCCACACATTGTTAGTTCAAGATGTATAAAAATGATTGTTAAGCATTTAAACCATGTCTTATAATGACACAGAAAATAAGAGTAGTAAAACAAACACTACTTGTTGCTGCAAAATCATCTTGTCTAGGATTAGATTCTTACAGTTGATTATTGTTGTTGACATCAACTCTACTTGTTTACTGGAAAATACTTATGTAAATCGCCTCTTTGTGATTCAATAAACCGACCCTCGCTTTTTATTCCTTTTTCTCAACACGAGACTTGTGTTCTTCGGGCAACATTTGAACACCTATAATTGTGGAGGAGTTAACTGAACTTGAAACTAGAACTCTAAGTCCCTAATCTCACATTGCAATTGGATCCGATAGCGATTGAATGTACTAGGGGCCAAGGGCAAGCAGCGAACAGTGCCATGAGGGGCAGGACGGGGCGCAGATGGATTGGTGAATTCAAATGATCAATTATGGATTCCCAATCCATTGGCGATCTCCAATCTATAGCAGGGTAAATGGGGCAATTGAATAGGCGATAGTAGGGCGTAGAGGATAGGAACAAGCAAATATGAACTGGACTACAAGGGAGATCGATCCTAGATTTCTATGGCTCAATCGTTGGGTTGGTTGTTTGGTCTGTTTTTTATCCATGCTAGGCCTTTTGACTTGAGTTTTTTTAATCCAAAACCGAACAAAGGTCTGACAGGATATAAAGGAGCATGCAAATCATGGGCTCCCAAGGCATGGGCCCTAGGAGGCTTTCCATGTTGGCCATGGGTCATAGCCGGCCATGGGCATTCTGCAAGTTCAATTTATTACAAGTACATCATCAGATGCATCGTTTTATATTCTCATATTCTAGTTTGCCATGCTCTAGTTTGATTTGTACTTGTGTTCCAGATAGTTTTAGTACTAGTTCAATATTAGTGCATTGTTCTTGTTTTAGTACTAGTGTATTTTCATGATCGACGGCTAACGGTTGTGTGTACTTTTCAACAAGGTGGTTAAGTTGGACTACACGGCGCCGAGCGCGGAGACGAGCACAACGGTGAACGCGAGCGTGCCGCGAAGAAGAGGAACACGGCGCCGGAGATGAAGCGGGGGATGCTAGCCGTACTCGCGCAGCGTCTCGTAGATGTTGCGCCCGTGCCACCATGCACGCTGCCCTACGTGGTTGAACCGGCATGAGTAGGGGAAAAATTCAATTTCCATTTTGAATTCAAATATATATGTTGAAGAATTATCTTAGAGCTATTTTGTTGCATGTAAGTGTATATGAGCCAAAGACTCGCATGTCTGTGTTCTTCCAAATTCAAATCCCAAAATTTTAAATTTTGCACAGATCATGTTGAATTCCTAGCAATAGGATGACGATCTAGTCACTAATTCATCAACAAGAATAAATCTCAGTCACTTTCTTCTTTGAAATTTATAAGTTCAAAATTCCCCTCACTTTTAGATGCATGACATGTAAATGCAAAATTTCTAACTCTATCCTTTAGTGTCCTTATTCTTCGGGATGTTAGGGCATCTCCACCGGGTTGACCCATCTCGTCCTTGTGTGTCCGAACTCGTCCGAGCGGACTGGCAGACACGTGCGCGGCGACCCATCTGGACAAACACGTGTGGAACGACCCATCCATACACCAAATCTAGGCCTCGGTTGGGTCGACCCGAAAAACGCACTTGTCCTATCGCGTCCTCCCTTTACATTTGGCGGTCCCTCCCGCCAGTGGCACAGAAACGACACCACTTCTCCCTCCAAGAAAACCTCTCCCAAAATTTCATTGGCGGGAGCGGGAGGGAAGGCGATGGATCCTACCGCGATGGCCGATGCTGCGCTCTCCGGCGTTCCCACTGCCAAGAAGCGTGGCAAACCAAAGAAGCTTGCCAAGGACCTAACGTCGGCGGAGCGGAAAGTTGAGTCAAGGAAGTGCACTGGCCGGCGGGTAGCGGCGAGAGCTCGAGTCGTTGCTGCCAAGCTCGAGAAGGAGCGTCGGGATGAGAACGAGCGCTTCCAGGCCGGCCAACCAGAACATGGTCGACGCTAACAAGATGGTAGTGAGTGCTTCCAAGCACGCCATCAACATGATCAAGCAGGAGGCGATGACCGCCTCTTTCGGCGTCGTCGTCTATTTCGATGGCGTCGTCGCTCTTCCCGGTACGTCCTCTACCAGCTCCGTCAATTCCACGCCTACCGGTCGGCCACCAGCTCAGCCCAGGACGCCAGGGCCGCACACGACCTCACTTGGAGGACACGGTAGGAACGCCTCGCTCTCCCGGTTCGTCCTTCCGCGCACGGCATTGTCGGAGGCGAGAGAGCCTGCCATCGACCTAAACCGCACTCCAACCACCGCGGACGCAACCCCGGAGGTATTCATGAAGCAACGGTTGATCTCTGCCGCGAACATGCTGATGCCAGTTGAAAGATCACGTGGGCCCCATGTGTGGTTTTGGTAATTAATGGCAATCTCTATGGACTAATGTTTGCATTGAGTTTCACTTGTAGGAATTGTCCATTGGCATCTCTTGGAGTAGGTGTTGGCTTCAAGGGTGAAGAAGAAGAATAAGAAGCAATGTCTAAGGGTGTTGGGCCTATTGGAATTAAGTAGAAAAAGAAGAACAAGAAAAGAATAAAAAAGAAAAGAAGATCAAGAGTTTGTTGAAGAAGAAGATAGAGTTCCTCATGTGTATCTTCAAGACATAATCCTAATGGAGTTAGAAGAAATGAAGTTCAAGCTCAAGATGCTCCATCTTTAGGATATATCATGCTTGAAGCTTTCCATCCTCGGTGATCATGGATTGATAAAGACAAGTTCAAAGAAGTGGTTTCCCATGGTGCATAGGGGAGAAATCTGCAAGTCTTCATCAAACAAGCACAAGAAAGAGCTGTTGGAGATATGCCCTAGAGGCAATAATAAATATAGTTATTATTATATCTTTGTGTTTATGATAAATGTTTACATTCATGCTAAAATAGTATTAACAGGGAAACATTAATACTTGTGTGATTTGTAAACTTAATTTGAAGTCCCTAGTATAGCCTCTATACTTCACTAGCTTGTTGGTTGATAAATGATTGTGGTTTCCCCATCATGAACATTGAGATGTTATCAACAACAAGATCATATCATTAGGAGAATGATATGGTGGACATACTCCTATAGATAAGCGTAGCATAAAGATCAAGTCATTTCAATAGTTCAATTGCTATATGCTTTCTGATACATAGTAACCTAATTCCTTCGACCATGAGATCATGCATATCACCTTTACCGGATGGATGCTTTGATGACATCAAACACCACACCGTAACTGGGTGGCTATAAAGGTGGCATTGAGTGTTCGGAAAGTATTGGTTGAGACACATGGATCAAGAGTGGGATTTATCCATCCATATGACGGATAGATATTCTCTGGGCCCTCTCGGTGAAATGTCATCCAATTAGCTTGCAAGCATGTGACTGGCTCACAAGGGATCACATATCACGGGAACGAGAAAAGAGTACTTATCAGTAACGAGGTTGAACTAGGTATGCAGAGATACCGACGATCATAACCTCGGATAAGTAACATATCGTGAGACAAAGGGAAATTGGTATCGTATGTAAGTGGTTCATTCGATCGCAAAGTAATCGTAGAAATATGTGGGAGCCATATGAATTTCCAGATTCCTCTATTGGTTATTGTTCGGAGAAGTGTCTCGATCATGTCCGCATAATTCACGAACCGTAGGGAGACACACTTAAGGATTCGACGTTGTTTTGATTAGTTATGGTATTATGAGAAAGAGACCGAATGTTGTTCGGAGTCTCGGATGGGATCCGGGATATCACGAGGTGATCCGGAATGGTCCGGAGAATAAGATTCATATAAAGAAAGTCCCGTTTCGGAGTTCGGAAATGATTCCGGTGAATGTTCTAGAAGGTTCCGGAATGTCCGGCACTCCGGGAGGGGGGAGGGGTACATGAATGTGTCATTACATATTGGAATGATTGCATCATGTACTAAGTGTTCTTGCTGTCCCAAATAAAGGATTAATTTGAATCCTAAAACAGAAAAGTCAAATGTCCAGTTTGAAAGTCAAACGGCTAAAACAAGAAACTGTGGGAAACAAGCAAGAGGAGTTGGGAACCGACTTGAGGGAGGAGTCTCCTCCCCAAGCCGGCGCGCCACCCAAGGCCGACTTGTGGAGGGACTCCCCTACCCTGGCCGCGCCTCCCACCTATAAAAGGAGGGGCAGGGCCTCCTCCTCTAGACACACAAGTTTCTACCTCTAATCTCCGGTTTAGAGCCGTTTTGGTTTAGAGCTTCTAATTGCTTTAGCCTGCGGTTTAGAGCCTTCTAATTGGCGTGTCTAATCTCTAGACCACTAATAGCCCTCTCTCATAATCCACCATACTCGCTCCGGCTTAAGGCGAAGCCCTGCGGGATCTCCCCTCTACTTCCGGTACCACGCCGTTGTGCTGCCGGAATCGCGAGGAGAGTGCTACAACCTCCGCTGCCTGCTGGAACAAGGGAGAGGAAGGTCTTCGTCGAGTACCGAACGTGTGACCGACTGCGGGAGCGCTGCCGAAACGCAGCGCCGGAAGGATCGTCTACACAATCTTGAGATCGGGAAGAGTACGACTACATCACCCACGAGAATCCGCTCTCGTTAAACACTTTGGAATCTTCGAGGGTAAGTTATTCCATCGACTCGTTGCTACAATCTAGTAGATAGATCTTGGCTTGTTTGTTTGTATGCGATAGAAAATTTTGTTTTCCATGCTACGAACCCCTACAGTGGTATCAGAGCCGTGTCTATATGTAGATCTGTTGCACGAGTAGAACACAATGGTCATTGTGGGCGTTGATGCTTTTATTGTCGATTACTTCTTGTGTACTTTGCATCTTGCGGTATGTTGGGATGAAGCGGCCCGGGCTAACCTTACATGACATCGTTCATGAGACTTGCTCCACGCTTGACATGCAACTTGTATTGCATAAGTGGCTTTGCGGGTGTCTGTTTCTCCTAGCATAGTTAAGATCCAATTTACAACGGGTGATCAAGAATGCTAGTATCAATGTTGTGGTTCTTGTTCGTAAGTTAGAACGACACTTATTGAAAGCCCCAAACCACGTAAAATATGCAAAGAAAGTAGAGACGTCTAACTTTGTTTTGCAGGGGTGTGCAGTGATGTGATATGGCCATGATTGTGATTATATTTGATGTATGCAATGTTCCTTATTGTAAGTTGGCAATCGGCAGGAGCCATATGGTTGTCTTTAATTTATGTTAAGACCCGCGTGTCTATTCAAAGTAGTTGTAATAGTTGAAGCCGGTGGACGACAACCATGGAGAAGCGTCATTGACCTTGATGCAATGCCGGTGATGATGGAGATCATGTTCGTGTTTGAAGATGGAGATCGGAAGCACAAAGAAGAAAGGCCATATCATATCACATATATATTGAATTGCATGTGATGTTAATCCTTTATGCATCTTGTATTGCTTAGTAGACGACGGTAGCATTATAAGATGATCCCTCATGCACATCAATTTCAAGTCATAAAGTGTTCACCCTTAGTTAGCACCGTTGCTAAAGCTTGTTGTTTTGAAGCACCACGTGATGATCGGGTGTGCTAGATTCTGCAAGTGTATACAACGTGAGCAAGCCAGATTTGCTCATGCAGAAACTAAGGTTTGATCTTGACGAGCCTAGCATGTACAAACATGGTCTCGGAACACGGATCACCGAAAGGTAAAGCATGAATCATATAGTAGATATGATGGACATGTCGATTGTTCGCCATTGAAACTATATCAACTCTCGTGATGATCGGTGTTGATATGGTGGATTTGGTTCGTGTGATCACTAAAACAATGTGAGGGATATTGTTTTGAGTGGGAGTTCACCTAGTTTAATTTCATTAATTACTTTGAACTCAATTTGTCATAAACTTAGTCTAAACTATTGCAAATATGTTGTAGATCAATGGCAGCCCCTACCATCAATTTTAATGCGTTCCTAGAGAAAGAAAAGTTGAAAAACAATGGAAGCAACTTCGCGGATTGGTTCCGCAATTTGAGGATTGTCCTCACAGCTGGTAATTTGACCTATGTGCTGGATGCACCGCTGGGTGACCCACCTGCAGATGATGCTCCCGATGAAGTAAAGAATGTTTACCTCGCTCGGAAGAATCAGTACTCCATAGTTCAGTGTGCTATCTTGTATGGTTTGGAATCGGAGCTTCAGAAAAGGTTTGAGGATTCAGACCCATATGATATTGTCGAGGATCTCAAATTGATTTTTGAGACTCATGCGGCAATTGAAAGTTATGAGGCTTCTGAAAAGTTCTTTAACTGCAAGATGGAAGAGGGCAGCTCCGTCAGTGAGCATGTGCTTAAGATGTCTGGGCACGCAAACAAACTTCAAAGCTTGGGTATTGTGAGTCCTAATGCTTTGGGGATTTACCGTGTCCTCCAATCACTACCACCAAGTTACAAGAACTTTGTGATGAACTACAACATGCAGAACATGAACAAGACGTTGCCAGAACTCTTTGCCATGTTGAAATCTGCAGAAGTGGAGATTAAGAAAGAGCACCAAGTGTTGTTGGTCAATAAGACCACCAAATTCAAGAAAGGCAAGTCTAAGCAAAAGGGACACTTCAAGAAGGGTGGTAAGAAAGTTACCACGCCGGCGAAGAAGACCAAGGCTGGACCTAAGCCTGATACTGAGTGCTTTTACTGCAAGGGAGAAGGTCACTGGAAGCGGAATTGCCCAAAGTACTTGGCGGATTTGAAGAACGGCAACATCAAGAAGAAAGGTATATCTGATATACATGTTATTGATGTGTATCTCACTAGTACTCGTAGTAGTGCCTGGGTATTTGATACTGGTTCGGTTGCTCATATTTGTAACTCGAAACAGGTGCTGCAGAATAAACGGAAGCTAGCGAAGAACAAGGTGACGATGCGCGTGGGAAATGGATCAAAGGTTGATGTGATCGCGGTCGGCACGCTACCCCTTCATCTACCATCGGGATTAGTTTTATACTTAAATAATTGTTATTTGGTGCCTGCGTTGAGCATGAACATTATATCGGGATCTTGTTTATTGCGAGACGGTTACTTGTTTAAGTCAGAGAATAATGGTTGTTCGATTTATATGAGTAATATGTTTTACGCACATGCACTTTTGATAGATGGTCTATTCTTATTGAATCTCGATAGTGGAAATACACATATCAACAACATTGAGGCTAAACGTTTGAAATCAAGCGATAATTCGACCTATATGTGGCACTGTCGTCTTGGTCACATTGGAGTGAAGCGTATGAAGAAACTCCATTCCGATGGACTTCTTGAATCACTTGATTTCGAATCACTTGAAAGATGCGAAGCATGTCTGATGGGAAAAATGACTAAGACTCCATTTTCTGGTATGATGGAGCGAGCTACGGACTTATTGGAAATCATACATACCGATGTGTGTGGTCCAATGAGTGTAGCATCGCGCGGTGGTTATCGTTATGTTCTTACCTTCACGGATGACTTGAGTAGATATGGGTATATCTATTTCATGAAACATAAGTCCGAAACTTTCGAGAAGTTTAAGGAGTTTCAAAGTGAGGTAGAGAATCAACGTAACAAGAAGATTAAATTTCTGCGTTCTGATCGTGGAGGTGAATATCTAAGTTACGAGTTTGGCGAGCATTTGAAGAAATGCGGAATACTTTCACAATTGACACCGCCGGGAACACCACAGCGTAATGGTGTGTCCGAACGTCGTAATCGAACTCTCTTAGATATGGTTCGTTCTATGATGTCACTTACAGATTTACCGCTATCATTTTGGGGTTATGCATTAGAAACAGCCGCATTCACTTTAAATAGGGCACCGTCTAAATCCGTTGAAACGACACCGTATGAATTATGGTTTGGGAAGAAAACTAAATTGTCGTTCCTTAAAGTTTGGGGATGCGAAGCCTATGTAAAGAAGTTACAGCCGGACAAGCTTGAACCCAAAGCGGAAAAATGCGTCTTCATAGGATACCCGAAGGAAACTATTGGGTATACCTTCTATCATAGATCCGAAGGCAAAATCTTCGTTGCCAAGAATGGATCCTTTCTAGAGAAGGAATTTCTCTCGAAAGAAGTGAATGGAAGGAAAGTAGAACTCGACGAGGTTGTCGAACCTTCTCTCGAAATTGCGAGTAGCGCAGCACCAGAAGAAGTTCCTGTGGTGCCTGCACCAAATAGAGAGGGAGCTAATGATGGTGATCATGAAACTTCGGTTGAAGTTGCTACAGAGCCTCGGAGGTCAACGAGAACTCGTACCACTCCAGATTGGTATGATCCCGTTATGAGTGTCATGTTGGTGGACAACACCGATGACCCCGAGACATATGAGGAAGCGATGATGAGCCCAGATTCCAATAAATGGCAAGAAGCCATGAAATTCGAGATTGGATCCATGTACGAAAACCAAGTATGGACTTTGGTGGACTTACCGGATGGCCGGAAGGCTGTCGAGAACAAATGGATTTTCAAGAAGAAAACAGATGCTGATGGTAATGTTACTGTCTATAAAGCTCGACTTGTCGCAAAAGGGTTTCGACAAATTCAAGGAGTTGACTACGATGAGACTTTCTCACCGGTAGCGAAGCTAAAGTCTGTGAGGATTATGTTAGCAATCGCTGCATATTATGATTATGAGATATGGCAGATGGATGTCAAAACAGCATTCCTCAATGGAGATATTGATGAAGAGTTGTATATGATGCAACCCAAAGGTTTTGTCAATCCTAAAGATGCTAACAAGGTATGCAAACTTCAACGGTCCATCTATGGATTGAAGCAAGCATCCCGAAGTTGGAATCAACATTTTGATAAAGTAATCAAAAGTTTTGGTTTTATACAAACTTATGGAGAAGCTTGTATTTACAAGAAAGTGAGTGGGAGCTCTGTAGCATTCTTAATACTATATGTGGATGACATATTGTTGATTGGGAATGATGTAGACCTTCTTAATAGTGTCAAAGAATATTTGAATAATAGTTTTTCAATGAAGGATCTTGGCGAAGCAGCTTACATATTAGGCATAAAGATTTATAGAGATAGATCGAAACGCCAAATATCATTGTCACAGAGTACATATTTGGACAAAGTTCTAAAGAGGTTTGGAATGGAAGAAAGCAAGAAAGGGTTCTTGCCCATGTTGCCCAATACGACCTTGAGTAAAACTCAAAGTCCGACATCGGCAGAAGATAGAGAAAGGATGAGTAAGACTCCCTATGCATCAGCCATAGGATCTCTAATGTATGCCATGCTATGTACTAGACCCGACATTGCATATGCTGTTAGTCTAACTAGCAGATATCAAAGTGATCCAGGAGTGGATCATTGGACAGCGGTCAAAAACATCCTTAAGTACTTGAGAAGAACTAAGGATATGGTTCTTTCTTATGGAGGTGATGAACAACTCGTTGTTAATGGTTACACCGATGCTAGTTGGAACACCGATCCGGATGATTCTAAATCACAATCTGGATACGTATTTATTTTGAATGGTGCAGCAGTTAGCTGGAGGAGTGCAAAGCAAAGCGTTGTGGCGATATCTTCAACTGAATCGGAATACATGGCTGCTTCGGAGGCTTCACAAGAAGCGATATGGATGAAAGAGTTCATTACAGAGCTGGGTGTGGTTCCTAGTGCGCTGGACCCAATGTCTATCTACTGTGATAACATGGGCGCCATAGCCAATGCGCAAGAACCAAGGTCACACAAGAAGCTGAAGCATATCAAGCTACGTTTTCACGCTATTCGAGAACATATCCAGGATGGGGATATAAAGATTTGCAAAGTACACACAGATCTGAATGTGGCAGATCCGTTGACTAAACCTCTCCCGAGGGCAAAACATGACCAACACCAAACTGCCATGGGTGTTCGGTATATTACCATGTAATCTAGATTAGATGACTCTAGTGCAAGTGGGAGACTGTTGGAGATATGCCCTAGAGGCAATAATAAATATAGTTATTATTATATCTTTGTGTTTATGATAAATGTTTACATTCATGCTAAAATAGTATTAATAGGGAAACATTAATACTTGTGTGATTTGTAAACTTAATTTGAAGTCCCTAGTATAGCCTCTATACTTCACTAGCTTGTTGGTTGATAAATGATTGTGGTTTCCCCATCATGAACATTGAGATGTTATCAACAACAAGATCATATCATTAGGAGAATGATATGGTGGACATACTCCTATAGATAAGCATAGCATAAAGATCAAGTCATTTCAATAGTTCAATTGCTATATGCTTTCTGATACATAGTAACCTAATTCCTTCGACCATGAGATCATGCATATCACCTTTACCGGATGGATGCTTTGATGACATCAAACACCACACCGTAACTGGATGGCTATAAAGGTGGCATTGAGTGTTCGGAAAGTATTGGTTGAGACACATGGATCAAGAGTGGGATTTGTCCATCCATATGACGGATAGATATTCTCTGGGCCCTCTCGGTGAAATGTCATCCAATTAGCTTGCAAGCATGTGACTGGCTCACAAGGGATCACATATCACGGGAACGAGAAAAGAGTACTTATCAGTAACGAGGTTGAACTAGGTATGCAGAGATACCGACGATCATAACCTCGGATAAGTAACATATCGTGAGACAAAGGGAAATTGGTATCGTATGTAAGTGGTTCATTCGATCGCAAAGTAATCGTAGAAATATGTGGGAGCCATATGAATTTCCAGATTCCTCTATTGGTTATTGTTCGGAGAAGTGTCTCGATCATGTCCGCATAATTCACGAACCGTAGGGAGACACACTTAAGGATTCGACGTTGTTTTGAGTAGTTATGGTATTATGAGAAAGAGACCGAATGTTGTTCGGAGTCTCGGATGGGATCCGGGATATCACGAGGTGATCCGGAATGGTCCGGAGAATAAGATTCATATAAAGAAAGTCCCGTTTCGGAGTTCGGAAATGATTCCGGTGAATGTTCTAGAAGGTTCCGGAATGTCCGGCACTCCGGGAGGGGGGAGGGGTACATGAATGTGTCATTACATATTGGAATGATTGAATCATGTACTAAGTGTTCTTGCTGTCCCAAATAAAGGATTAATTTGAATCCTAAAACAGAAAAGTCAAATGTCCAGTTTGAAAGTCAAACGGCTAAAACAAGAAACCGTGGGAAACAAGCAAGAGGAGTTGGGAACCGATTTGAGGGAGGAGTCTCCTCCCCAAGCCGGCGCGCCACCCAAGGCCGACTTGGGGAGGGACTCCCCTCCCCTGGCCGCGCCTCCCACCTATAAAAGGAGGGGCAGGGCCTCCTCCTCTAGACACACAAGTTTCTACCTCTAATCTCCGGTTTAGAGCCGTTTTGGTTTAGAGCTTCTAATTGCTTTAGCCTGTGGTTTAGAGCCTTCTAATTGGCGTGTCTAATCTCTAGACCACTAATAGCCCTCTCTCATAATCCACCATACTCGCTCCGGCTTAAGGCGAAGCCCTGCGGGATCTCCCCTCTACTTCCGGTACCACGCCATTGTGCTGCCGGAATCGCGAGGAGAGTGCTACAACCTCCGCTGCCTGCTGGAACAAGGGAGAGGAAGGTCTTCGTCGAGTACCGAACGTGTGACCGACTGCGGGAGCGCTGCCGGAACGCAGCGCCGGAAGGATCGTCTACACGATCTTGAGATCGGGAAGAGTACGACTACATCACCCACGAGAATCCGCTCTCGTTAAACACTTTGGAATCTTCGAGGGTAAGTTATTCCATCGACTCGTTGCTACAATCTAGTAGGTAGATCTTGGCTTGTTTGTTTGTATGCGATAGAAAATTTTGTTTTCCATGCTACGAACCCCTACAAGAGCAACCAAGAAAGAAGTTCCATCTTGAGAAGAACAAGATCATCTACATCAAGCTCAAGTAGAATGCTCAAGGCAAAGGTATGATATTGATACGTTTTACCTTTTGTCGGTCTCATATTGTTAGTTGGGAAACCGATTTATAGGATAGATAACCGTACTATCAAGAGGGGCTCTCGAGTGAGTAACTTGATCATATCATTTGGAGAAAGCTCAAACCTTTGCATACTTGGAATCATCCTTCTTGGTTCTTATTTGGTTCTTATCCATGAGAGTATTTAGAGCTTGTATTAATATCCATGACAAGCCCTAGTTCATTGAAAACAGATTTCATATGCATTTTCTATTGCGTTTTCGATGTTGGAGGTTTTATCGGTTTATCTTTTATAGATAGGTTAAAATGTTAATCATTTGTTCTATCCTACCTTGATGGACTAGGATGGTTCCCTGCATAATCTTGTAGAGCTTATTGTCCTCTTAAAAACGAGCCCAATATCATCAAAGTCAGAGTCCGGATGCAAAAGTTCGTTTTGGTGTTCATGTTTCTGTCAGTTTTCAGGGGGGCGGAGACTCCGGTCTCTGGGAGCGGAATCTCAGGTCCGGGTGGAATTTCCGACCCAAAAATTCTCCAAACGGACACGAGGAACTTGCTGCTCTGTCTTGGGTCAGAGACTCCGGGGTTTGGACCCCGGAGACTGATGGCGCGTGGTAGCGCTTCGTTGGGAGACCCCAAGAGCACGGTGTGATGAGCACAACAGCAAGTCTTCCCTCGGTAAGAAATCTAGGTTATCGAACCAGTAGGAGGAAGGAAACTACTCAAAGGTGTTGCTAGTAACTTGGAGACATGCACAACACAAACTCAAGACTTTTCCCCAACGAACAGCGAGGTTGTCAATCTCACCGGTTGCTGTAACAAAGGATTAACTGTATGGTGTGGAAGGTAATAATGGTTTGCAGAACATAAACAGTAACAGTGGAAGATGTATCAATGGTAAATATTGGAGCGGGTCCCATAGTTCACTAGAGGTTTTCTCCTTAAGATAAACAAACATGGCATGCCGGGTAAACAAATTACAGCAGGGCAATTGACAGGACTGAGCAAGACATAACAATGAAATACTAGACATTCATGATCCTATAAGATTCGATTGGGCAATACAACAAGATACATAGACCGTCATCCAACTGCATCTATGACTAGAAATCCACCTTCAGGTTATCATCCAAACCCCCTCCAGTATTAAGTTGCAAGCAACGGATAACTGCTTTAAAAAAGTGTGTAAGGTAAACTATCCACTTGTTCCATGAAGAAGAGACCGTTGTGTTTCTCCCTAGTGGCAACAACACATCTACAACCTTAGATATTTCTGTTACTTCCCTTATATTAAATATAGGCATGAACCCACTATCGAGCATAAATACCCCCTCTTGGAGTCAGTAGCATCTACTTGGCCAAGATAGCTACTAGAAACAGAGAGCATGCAAGATCACAAACAACACAGACATGATAGAATCAATAAGACAAATCCATTAATGAATATGACATAGTAATCTCAATATCCATCGGATCCCCGCAAACACAACATGCATGATTACAAATAGATGATCTTGATCATGAACGGAGCTCACAAGATCTAAACATGGTAGCAAAAAGGAGGATATACAACCATCTAGCTACTACATGGACCCGTAGTCCAAGGTGTAACTACTCACACTTCATAACGGAGGCTGGCATGATGAAGAAGAAGGCCTCCGGGATGATCTTCCCTCCGACAAGGTGCCGGAAAGAGCTTGAGATCCCCCTCGATCCAGGGCTAGCCCGGGCCGCCAGGGGGTGTGGCCCCTTGTGCCTCCCCTCCGTCTCATACTCTGGCTCCGTGTTCCCCACGGTAAAATATTGACTTTGGATTTTGTCCCGTCCAATTCCGAGAATATTGATTTTCTGCCTTTTTGGAACCAAAAATAGGCAACTGGCAACGTGGCATCTTGTTAATAGGTTAGTACCAGAGAACATATAAAAACACCTCAAAGTGTAGACAAAGCAAAGCAAAGTAGATACTAAACAAGCATGGAACATCAAAAATTATAGATACGTTTCTGACGTATCAAGCAACCCCCAGCTTAACTCCTGCTCGTCCTCGAGTAGGTAAGTGATAAAAAGAATAATTGTGGATGTGACATGCACCATCAAAATCAAGATCAAACCATTTGCAAGCATTGAAAAATGGTATCAAAGAACTCTAAACATGAGCATGAAATATGGAGCTCTAACAGTAAGACAAAGTAACTATGCATGCAACATGAAAGGTCACAAACAAAGATCATGAATAACATGCATTGAAAAATGTTTGTTTGTTTGTTTCACATACAGAAAACATGGAATAGTGGCATTCATCTTGTCCCTCATGGAGTAGCAAATAGATGCTTAGGACACCTTCAAAGTTCATAAGAGTGACTAGATACAGATAGCACAAGAAAAAGTAATATCAACAATATACATCAATCAATAAGTTTTGGGACAATGCACATAGAACGAAGAATGTCAACTATGCTCTCTTAATTGGTGCCTAAGGATAGAAGATGGAGACTCAATATAATGGTGGAAGAAAGGCCCTTTATATAGGGAAGCAGGGATTTCAAGTCTCAAAAAGAGCTTCCAAAAATTATGGTACTTGTTAGCTTTCAGCTCTCATTGCCCCTATCATAAGCATCTTGAAGTGATTAAGGTTAAAGTGAACAAACTATGGAGTATATGCTTGACAAAGTATAAGTTGGCAATCTCATGTCCCTTGAATACGAGGTCTGCTCCTCATGCTACTCAAGTTTAGTTACTTGCAAGTTCTTGTCATAGTAAGTACATGTGTATCATAGAGAAACACCAACGGGGTACCCCTTGCACATGATACACGAGCTATCCCATAATCAAAATGACAAGGCAAGCAGACAATGAGCATCTCAACAATCTTCTTATTTACCATGGGAATATGGTGCTTTTTCCTCTTTTCTCATGTTTTTTTGTCGATCTCTTTTTTTCCATCTCTTTTTTTCATAAGAAGAATGCTTCGTAGATGTAATTATGGTGATGCTGCAAGTTTCCACCATGATTAGGCATGGCTTAGGCTAGCATTCCAGGCGTTTCTCTAACACACATACATAGCTTCATGGACTTACGAGCTCCCCTTTCATTTCACACCGACGACATCCATAGACAAAATAGCATGATATCAACTATGTACTAGTACAAGTGCAATGTTGAAAGCATTCCTCGTGACATCATGGTTCTGCTAATTCCAACGTATAAGTGCAAGCATATACAACATAGATGATACAATGGTTCAAGTTTATTAGGGTCAAGAAAAATAAAGTGTGCCATCAAGTTCGTTAGAGCTTTAATCACTAAGTTTTCACATAACAAAATACATTTTAGTTGGAAGATAGATGAAAACAAGAATATACTTGGAGTGGTATAACACACCATACATAGGAATTTATAGTGGACACTTTGGAATAACATGGTTTCTTGGGATTTAGATGCATGAGTAGAGCTTACTCATACAAGTGGAGGCTAGCAAGACTGGGAGCGACCAACTAAAAGAGCAATAATGGCCATAATCATGCAGAGCGACAAAACATTACTAATCAAAGCATAAAGTGGTACTAAAAGTCAAGGACTAAATGATCATAGAGGCTATGGTGACTTGTTATAGTCATAACATGGTGTGAGCATGTGCCAAGTCCACCCAAACAAAGCATCAAAGGAGAATACCACAATACTATGATTTTGTATGCTAAAACAATGCATGATTCTTTCAAGGAACACTAAGCAATCCCAATTGTTTGGAACAAGTCATGCTACAGTAATAATCACTAAGCATAAGGTCAAAACAACACCTAGCATGACATGCTAAAGTCTAAGTCATAGTCAAAGCAAGTTCCTCTTGTACTACTCAAGCAAGAACTTTCTACTCCTCTCCAACACCAATCAACTTATTTGAAACAACACAACGAGAACGGGGGGTCCAAACTACTTTATTAAAGCAAACTAAGCAAACCAAATGAAAACTAAGACGCTCCAAGAACAACACAACAGTGCATGAAATAATAAAAATGAAGTGTCTACAAAGACCTGAGATTTTTATTGATGAAGAAGGGGATGCCCAAGCCATCCCCAAGCTTTGACGCTTGTACCTCTTGAATATTTCTTGGGGTGACACGGGGTGGCATCCCCAAGTTTGAGATTTTGTCCATTCTTCATCTCATTACATCATTCTTTCTCTACACCTGAAAATTTTCCTTCATACAAAACTTCACACAATCTTCATTAGCAACATTAGTGTATTCAAAAGATAATAGACATTTGGGGTTAGCTATAGAACAACAAAACTTTCACTAAAAACAAAAGCTATTGTAGCAATTCCATCAAAAAGCTCAATTTCCTAAAAAGAACCCAAAAAGGAATCAATAAGAAGCAAATGCAAATAATGGCAGAAATCTGTCAAAACAGACCAGCAGGTAGAAATCGATTTTTTAGAAGACCTTCTGTTGCTCAAATCAAAAAGTGTCTAACTAACGAAAGTTATCTAACATACTCGAGGAATTATTCAGAAAATATCAGCTTAATCTGACTTACAGAGATTTCTCACGAATTTTTACGGTGGAGCATAAAATCTGTTTTGGAAAAGCAACTCCTAAATCTTACTTCCCTCTCATTAGATGTCATTCTTGACACAAGAAAATAAAAAGGATAAGGAGAGGTCATTACTGAAGTAATAAGTTCCAAGACTCAAGAAAACTTTTGGGTTATCTCCCAATAAGTACTTTTCTTTAACGCCTTTAAGTTAGGCATAAGAAGCAAGAATCAAGTATTTTCAAATGAAAAAGCATTAACATCAAACCTTGCTTTCAAAGGACGAGCAAAAAGCAACTTCTCTCTCCTCATAGGGAAGTGTTCAATACCTTTCTTGAATGGAAATTGATATTTAATGGTGCCTTCTTTCATATCAATGATGGCACCAACAGTTCTAAGAAAAGGTTTTCCCAAAGTAATAGGACAAGAAGCATTATATTCAACATCCAAAACATAGAAATCAACAGGAACATAAGAATTGTTAACCATAATAAGAACTTCATTAACACTCTCCATGAGTTTCTTTTTAGCAGTTTCATTAAGTGGGACATCCAAATAACAATCTTCCAAAGGTGGCAAATCAAGCATTTCATAAATCTTTATAGGCATAATAGAGACACTAGAACCAAGGTCACATGAAGCTTTGAGATCAAAGTCATTCACTTGAATATTAATAATGGGTTCCCAACTATCTTCTACTTTCCTAGGAATAGAGGCTTTGTGTTTCAACTTCTCTTCCTTAATTTTAATAAGAGCATATGTAATGTGTTTGGTGAAAGCCACATTCATATCACTAGCATCATGACTTCTAGCAAGCTTTTGTAGGAACATAATCACTTCAGAAATATTGCAACCATCAAGATCAAAATCAAACTTAGCAGCACTAGTAGTAGAATCATTGGGTTTAGGCATTGTGGTAGGAGGAATAGGGACTTCTTGTGGTTTAGTGGCATCCATATTGGTGGTGGTGATAGTGCACACGCTATTGTTTCTAGCAATTTTAGCTTCTCTTTCCCACTTAGCATGTAGTGGGGCTAAAATTCTATCATTTTCATCAATAGTAACTTGTATGGCATGAGTAGCAGCAAAGGTACTTTCCAAAGTTTCAAGTTTAGCAGCCATTTTATTAATCAAAGAGGACCGTGCTTCAGACAAAGAGGAAATATTTTTCTCAACATTCAAAAGCTTTTCCTCCACAATCTTGTTGAAAGTGGTTTGTTTACTAATAAAGTCTTTGAGCATGACTTCAAGTTCAGAAGGGGCACTTCTAGTATTGCTGTAGAAGTTTCCATAGGTATTGCCATTAATAGGAGGATAAGGCCTATAATTGTTGTTACTACCAAAATTATTCCTATAGGTTGTTGTTTCTAATGAAGTTCACATCAACTTGCTCTTCTTGAGCAACCAAAGAGGCTAAGGGAACATTATTAGTATCTAAAGGAGCTTTCCCATTAACAAGCATAGCCATGATCACATCTATCTTATCACTCAAAGAGGAGGTTTCTTCAACAGAATTTACCTTCTTACCATGTGGATCTCTCTCAGTGTGTCATTCAGAATAATTAACCATCATATTATCAAGGAGTTTTGTTGCAGCACCGAAGGTGATTGTCATAAAGGTACCTCCAGCAGTTGAATCCAACAGGTTTCTTGAAGAGAAGTTTAAACATGCACAAAAAGTCTGGATAATCATCCAAGCAGTAAGTCCATGAGTGGGACAATTCTTAACCAAAGATTGCATTCTTTCCCAAGCTTGAGCAACATGTTCATTATCAAGTTGTTTAAATTTCATAATATCACTTCTCATAGATATAATATTAGCAGGAGGATAGTGTTTTCTAATAAAAGCATCTTTGTACTTAATCCAAGAATCATTACTATTTCTAGGCAAGGATAGCAACAATTCTTTAGCTTTTCCTCTCAAGGAGAAAGGAAACAACTTGAGCTTAATAATATCTCCATCTACATCCTTATATTTTTGCATCTCACCACTTTCAACAAAGTTATTGAGGTGGGCAGCATCAGCATCAGAACTAGCACCATAAAATTGCTCTCTCATCACAAGATTCAACAAAGCAGGCTTAATTTCATAAAAGGTAGCATCCGGAGCAGGTGGAGCAATAGGAGTACTTAAGAAATCAGTGTTGTTTGTGCTAGTGAAGTCACACAACTTGATGTTCTCAGCAGAGTTCATTTTGGCAAAAGTGGAGCAAGCCAACAGCAGCAGCAACTAGAGCAGGAACTAATTTTTTATGTGTTTTTTATAAGAGAAAGAAAACCAAACTAAAGTAAAAAAATTGGAGTTTTTTGTAAAAAATAGTCAAACAAAACCAAGCAAAAGAAACTAAGCAAAACAAAAACAAAGTAAAGAGAAAGGTTGTAAAGGACTCCCCTTGTGAAGACGTCCTCACACTCCCCGGTAATGGCGCCAGAAAACTTGTTGATGGCGCATGGTAGCGCTTCGTTGGGAGACCCCAAGAGCAAGGTGTGGTGAGCACAGTAGCAAGTCTTCCCTCAGTAAGAAACCGAGGTTATCGAAGCAGTAGGAGAAAGGAAAGGACTCAAAGGTGTTGCTAGCAACTTGGAGACCTGCACAACACAAACTCAAGACTTTGCCCCAACGAACAATGAAGTTGTCAATCTCACCGGTTGCTGTAATAAAGGATTAATTTTATGGTGTGGAAGGTAATAGTGATTTGTAGAACGTAAATAGTAATAGTGGAAGATGTATCAATGGTAAAGATTGGACCGGGGTCCATAGTTTACTAGAGGTGTTCTCCTTAAGATAAACAAACATGACATGCTAGATAAAAAAATTACAGCAGGGCAATTGACAGGACTGAGCAAGGCATAACAATGCAATACTAGACATTCATGATCCTATGAGATTCGATTGTGCAATATAACAAGATACATAGACCACCATCCAACTGCATCTATCACTAGAAATCCACCTTCGGCTTTGTTCGATTTCATGGGTTTTAATCCACCAGCGGATTCAACCCCTGTAGGGATTGGGTGAACCCCGCACATCACCCTAGTCCACGCTAACCCCTCTCCCCACATTCCCTATTTAACCCTGCTGCTGTTGTCCGTTCGGTTAATCCCTGCATAGGCAGCGACATGCATAGGCAACGACTAGCCCAGGCGGTACAAGCAGCAAGCAGATGTAGAGCACGTTTCAGATATTAAAAAAGCAACAACTTTGAATCAGCTTTCAGGGCATCAATCAAAACTACTTTCTTCGTCTAAAAATAAGTGACTTGGATTTGTCTCGATTTGTATGTATCTAGACGCATTTTAGTGCATAGATACATTCGAACATAAACAAATGCAACTCACTTATTTATTGACAGAGGAAGTAGACTAAATGAGAATGATCTCTCAAACAAATAAAGCATGAAGTGCTTTGAAATATTAACAACTGAAGAATCAGTTCATTATTAGTGCCATAAGCAGATAAATAAATTTATTCAGTTTCAAGAATGAGCATCAACTTCTTTGATTCGCGATGTCCTTCTTGAACGCTTCATATCGTCATCCTCCTCCTCCTCTCTCTTTCTAATGTGATCCCTCATTGTCAAATCCATGCAAAGACTTAAAAATAAACAGGCCACTAGTTACCAGTAGCAAAATAGACAGTGTAAAACAGAATATGTGCTAAAATGGAACATACCAACACACTGTAGCTAACATGTATAAGAAGAACTACATCATCACCATGAATAAGATGACAGGTTGGTGGAAATTTGCTGTAAAATCTAGAATGTTTTTTGTGCTGAAAGTTTAGAGGAAAAGACACTATCATGTAATAAACAAACACCTCTTATGCAAGTTAATGTTATACGTTAAGTTAAGCTTCAACAGCAAAAAGAACAGCATGCTTCTTTACTTGGCAAAATAATCCAAACCATTCTTCTTTAGTTCAAGAAGAACAACATGCTTCTTTAGTCCAAAAAGAACATACCAAGTGATTGACGGTTGACAATTACAGACCTGCTACTACATATATCCAAAACATTCTTTGCAAAATAATCATTTCTACTTCAGATACCTACTTCGTACTTGAATGTTCTTATCTTAGTCCATGTCACAATCAAAATTGTTAACAAAACGTTTATCTTATTGGACTAGAACATGTCAAATTGTTAAATTGAGTAATTCATTCTCAGTTTGTTCCCATATTCAGAGACGAGAGAACAATTATTAAAGAAACAATATACATTGGAAGGAATCACAGAATGCAAGAATCGGGAATACATTGAAAGAAATAGTATACATTGGAAGGAATCACATAAAGAACTATACTACTGTCTACTAAAGTGTACAATGATTTGATAAAATACTTTAATTCGGAATGGCATGCGTACTATGCAGTGACGTTCTTATGGAGCAGAAAGCATCAGATGATGAACAACTGATATCATGAATGATTTCAAAACTAAATACTCCCTCCGACCTATATTAGTTGACTCAAATTTGTCTAGATTTAGATGAATCTAAACACTATTTAGTATATAGGTTCATCCAAATTTTGTCAAATCCAAGTCAAATAATATTGGTCGGAGAGAGTACAAAATTTGGTGAGAAACCACAGACCTAGCAAGCCCCCATATTATCCCCAATAAAAAAATACACAAGAAGCACCAAGATTAAAAGAAAGCAACAACCTGCAACAATCTAGAACCGAGCAAAAATGATCTCACAATGATAGGTGACAATCGAATCTACGAGTAGTACTACTAGTAATACTACCCCCGTGCATCCATAAATCGAATTCTACAGCTAATTACCACTCATCTACCACACAGGTCTAGCTAGGCTCTCGTACATGCCAACTCTTCCTTCACACGCGTCTCTTACAAAAAACAAGAAAAGAACAACCCATCTCGCTGATGTACGAACATGGCAAGAACCTACCACTGCCAACCACGCCAAGAACCCTAGAAATTTTTACAAGATAGCTACCAAAACCCTAGAAACTGTGAGATGACGAGGATGAAGATTAGGCGCTTACCAGTACGAAGCAGGCAAAAGCAGAGAGGACGCCGGTGGTAACGTCCCAGGGGCACCGAGCTCGCAGGGGGTGAGGTCTCCGGGTCAAGCTAGCGTCGCCGGTTGGAAAAGGGGAGGGGGAGGGAGGAGCACACGTCTTTGATGTAGATTCCTTGCGCCACCGTCGTCCCTAGCCGTCGTTGTCTCTCCGTCCCAGCCGCCACTGTCTCTCCGCCCCAGCCGCCGCCCGCCCTCCAAATCGGGAGATAGAAGTGAGATATGTGGGGATTTCTTCCACGGGTCCGGGGTCGTGTGTTGTTTCCCCTCCAAAATGAAGAGGGTCGGGGTGGAAAAGAGCGGGTTAGACTCCCGGATGGGACTAACCGAACATGTCAAACAAATAAACCGGGATTAAAACCATGTGTATCTCGTCCCGACTGATACACGGGGATATCGCCACGATTCCGGCCGGGTTGGGTTCAAACGAATAAAGCCTTCAAGTTATCATCAGAACCCCCTCCAGTATTAAGTTGCAAGCAACGAATAACTGCTTTAAGAAAAGTGTGTAAGGTAAACAATCCACTTGTTCCATGAATAAGAGACCGTTGTTTTCTCCCTAGTGGCAACAGCACATCTACAACCTTAGAGATTTCTGTCACTTTCCTTAGATTAAATAGAGGCATGAACCCACTATCGAGCATAAATACCCCCTCTTGGAGTCACTAGCATCTACTTGGCCAAGATAGCTACTAGAAACGGAGAGCATGCAAGATCACAAACAACACAGACATGATAGAATCAATAATACAAAACCATTAATCAATCTGACATAGTAATCTCAATATCCATCGGATCCCCGCAAACACAACATGCATGATTACAAATAGATGATCTTGATCATGAACGAAGCTCACAAGATCTAAAAATGGTAGCACAAAGGAGGAGATACAACCATCTAGCTACTACATGGACCCGTAGTACAAGGTGGACCTACTCACACTTCATACCGGAGGCTGGCATGATGAAGAAGAAGGACTCCAGGATGATCTCCCCTCCGGCAGGTTGTTGGGAAGAGCTTCAGATCCCCCCCGATCTAGGGACGATGGTGGCGGAGGCTACAGACGGTTTCGTGGAATATTGATTGGGTACTTAGGGTTTCTGCATCGGGGGGTCTTTATAGGCGAAGAGATGAGGCAGGGGCGAACAGGATGGTCACACACCCCCCAGGCGCGGCTAGGGCTAGCTCGCGCCGCTAGGGGGTGTGTCCCTTGGTGCCTCCCCTCCGTCTCGTACTCTGGCTCCGTGTTCCCCACGGTAAAATATTGAATTTGGCTTTTGTCCCGTCCAGTTCCGAGAATATTGATTTTCTGCCTTTCTAGAACCAAAAACAGAAGAAAACAGGCAACTGGCACTGTGGCATCTTGTTAATAGGTTAGTACCAGAAAACATATAAAAACACCTCAAAGTGTAGATAAAGCAAAGCAAAGTAGATACTAAACAAGCATGAAACATCAAAAATTATAGATACGTTTCTGACGTATCAGAGACTTCGGTTTAAGTGCCCAGCAACGGCTATATGTCGTGGGGGGCCTATATAAGGCCCCCTTCTTCCTCATTGGGTCGTTGGCTTGCATCCTCTCTCTCCTCCATTATTTCTACCTTCTAGATCTTTCAAATACTCTCAATCCCTCCCATATTTCTTGAATATTTTTGGGGAATTTGAAAGAGGAGATCTAGATCTACAACTCCACCAATCCATCTCTCCTCTATGTGAGGGGAACATCTTGGGATCTAGATCTTGGTGTTTCTTTTGTGGATTTCCTCTTGTGTCCATCCTCTCTTATTCCCCCGATAGCTTTTGTAGATTTGGTGGAATTTTAGAGTGAAGGACTTTCCATTTTCATTAGGTGCATCGGTTTGAGTTCTCCTCGAAGGATTTGGTTGGTAAAAATCAAGAAGCTTGTCCCTCTTGGGTTCTTGGAACCCTAGACGGTGTGTGGCATTTGTGATGTGTTTTTGGGGCCTCCAATTAAGTTGTGGAGCTTTCCTCAAGCTAGTGGCCTTGATGGTGATTATTGAGATCCTCCAATTAAGTTGTGGAGATTGCCTCAATCTTATACGGGATTGGTGACCGCCCTCAAGTGTCCTATAGTGGATTGGGTGCTTGCCGTGCGGCATGTGCTCGGGAGAATAGGGTGAGGCCTTTTTTTATGTTGGTGGTCTTAGTACCGCCCACCCTCCAATGATACGTACTCCCTTGTAGGGAGGAACTCGGTAAAATATTATCGTCCCCGCGTGCCTTGGTTATCTTTATACCCGAACTCTTTACTTATACACTTTACATTATGAGAGCCTTCGTGCTTGAAGTAATCTATCTTGCTATCATTGTTTCTTGTCTATCTTGAGGTTCTAAGGTTTAACCATTTTTTGGAATTTTGCTGAGTGGATAATGTGATATATTGTGTCACTAACAGGTGGGGTCAAATCCGAGTTAGCTTCCACCTGGTAAGTGAAACCTTTTGTACCAAGGCTATTCTAGCCAGAGAGAATGACACGTGGGGCCAAAGGATGAGTCATCTTCCACTTGGCATGGACCAAGTCAAGATGGCGAGTGGGGTTGCTGAACTAATGTCATGATGATGTCACCTCGACGGAGAATTGTTGACTGACGATGACACGCGGACGGCGTGGCCAGAATATGGTACTACTAGATGTGTACCTAGCCCCCTCAATTCAGTGTTCAGCAATGAGTCGAACGGACTAGACCACGGTCTAAATGGTCATCGTCTCCGGTGACGGTAACAACCTACTATAGCGGCGCACAGTGGCACCCACTCCAAATTATGCTACATTTAATCCAACACACACTTCTAGTACCGAAGGATGTGCAAGGATATTTGGAAGTTAACAGCGTGGTCAATTCTACCTAAGTGCACTCGAGATGAGATCCATCTAAAACCTAAAATGCGCTCTAGATATACCTTGCATATGTTGTGCTTCTCCTTGACTGCTCCCTAGCACGGTGATTTCTCCTGTGGTGGCTTCTCCGATGAGTTCCCGAGTGGCGCGAGCGAGAGAACTCGAGAGGGGGAAATTAAGGAGTGAGGAGGGTCTAGGTCAGCTCGGCGGCTATTTATAGGTGGCGGTTAAATCGGTTTCGTTGGCCTCTGACAACAAAGATTGCACCTCCGAGGCAGTTTCGGCGGCGGATGGCAGGGATGAGCTACAGACCTCAAGGGATCAAGCCTTCCCTCATAAGGCTCAGAAGAGGGTCCCGACCTCCATTTATAGGTCGAGAAGGGTGGTTCGTCTATAGCGACGTGCCAGCGACGGGGACGACGACACCCATTGTGTTGATACTTTTGCGAACCCCTCCCCCTAGAATGCTTGGGTTTATGTGCAAACATGGGGTAGAGCGGGTTGGGTTTGTTACTAGGCTAGTTATTGGCCCGCTACGTGGTTTGGGTTAGTTGGGATGATCCAGATGACTACTTTACTTATTTATTTATTTTTCTTTTTTCTTTTTATTTTTCCATTTCAATTACTGTTTTGGGTTTTCTCCATTTGAATTTGGTTTAGAGTTTTCTTATGGTTTAAAATGGGTTTGAATTATTCAAATGTGTTGAGCAATATGATTGCCAGATTGATTTTGTTATTGAAGGGTTTCGCGGCATAGTAAATCAAAATTTTCTACGGATGCGAACAGAGGGAAAGCCAAGATCTAATCTAGGAGATGCAAACAACGAGAGAGATTGGATTAGATCTTCATACCCTTGAAGATTCGCACAGCGGAACGTTCGTCGGAACGTGGCTGATGTAGTCGTACTCGCTTCTCCTCCTCGCGATCCGATCCGATCTAGCACCACAAGTGGTGGTGCCTCCGTGAGATGCACACGTGCAGCACCTCGACGTCTCCTCCTTCCTCGGTCCAGCAAGTATGGTGGAGAGACGGATTGGATCTACAACGCGATGGCGCGGTGTATATGGTGGAGAGTTTCTGCAGCAGGGCTTCGCCTACACGCAGTCGGGAGGGAGAGAGAGAGGAGGGCAGCAGGACGGCTAGCTCTTGGAGGGGAAGGTGTGAGGGGGTGGTGCGCCCCCAGCCCTCTTTATATAGAGGGGTGGGCGGCTGCAACCCTAGCCCCCTCCCCCAAGCCAAACCGGCGGCCCCAAGGAGAAGGAGTGGGGGGCAAGGAAACCCCCCCTTCTAGAAGCTCTATCTCGAGTTTAAAACCCTCTTGGCCGGCTGGGCCCTATGGGGCCTTGTGCCCCTGGCCCAATGCGGCCAGGGCACTCCCTCATAGGCCCATGCCCCCTCCCGGAAGGTGTGGCCACGTTGGTCCCCTTTCGGAAGGTTCTAGAAGCTTCCGGTACAATACCGATTAACCCGGAACAATTCCGAACTCCAAAAACTGCACTGCCTTATATGAATCTTATTCTCCGGACCACTCCGGAACCTCTCGTGATGTCCCGGATCCCATCCGATACTCCGAACAAAAACTCATAAACCAATTATCCAATCTATCCTAGCGTCGAGACACGTTAAGTGTGTGACCCTGCGGGTTCGAGAATATGCAGACATGATCTTCTATCAATAATCAACAGCGGGGTCTGGAAACCCATATTGACTCCCACACATTCATCGATGATCATATCGGATGAACCACGATGCCAGGATTCAATCAATCCAATATATATATTCCCTTCGTCTCGCGATATTTTACTTGCCCGAGATTCGATCGTCGGTACCGTCATACCTAGTTCAATCTCGTTCACAGCAAGTACTTTACTCGTTCCGTAATCCGATATCAGTTTGTGATTAACTCTTTAACCACATGCTTGCAAGCGGTGTTGATATCGATTACCGAGTGGTCCCGAAGTATATCTCTCCTACTTGGGAGGGACAAATCCCATCTCGATACATACAACCCAACAGATACTTTCCGATCACCTGAGAGACACCTTTATGATCACCCTCTCATAGGATGACGTTTGATGACCTCAAAGCTTTCTTCCGATACCAGGGAGTTGTATTATCTCATGGTCTAAGGAATACAATATTTGACATAAGAAAAGCTTCGCAAAGACGAACACGATGACACGATCTAATTGCTTCGCTTAGTTTGGGTATGTCCATCATATCATTCTCCCAATGATATGATCTCATTATTAATCGACAACTCATGTCCATGGTTAGGAAACCTTAACCATCATTAATCAATGAACTAGTCCATAGAGGCGTACTAGGGACACGGTGTTGTTCACAAACCACACAAGTATTAAAGTTTCCGCTTAATACAATTCTAGCATGGAATATAAACATTATCATGAACAAGAATTATAATAATAACATCTTTATTATTGCCTCTAGGGCATAATTCCAACAGGCTCCCACTTGCACTAGAGTCAATAATCTAGTTTACATCTGGCAACAATCTCACACCCATGGCAGTGAGGTGCTGATCATGTTTTACACGTGGAAGAGGTTTAGTCAATGGATCTGCGACATTCAGATCTGTATGTACTTTGCTAATCTTCAGATCTCCATCTGCTATATAATCTCGGATTATATGAAACTTGTGGTTGATATGCTTGGTCTTCGGATGATATCTTGGTTCCTTAGCGAGTGCTATGGCGCCAGTGTTGTCACACAATATCTCCAGTGGGTCCAATGCACTTGGAACCACACCAAGCTCAGTGATGAAGTTCCTGATCCAAACTCCTTCACTTGACGCTTCTGCAGCAGCCATGTATTCCGCTTCTACTATAGATCCCGCGATCACGCTTTGCTTGCAGCTTCTCCAGCTCATAGCTCCTCCATTCAAAATATACACGTATCCTGTCTGAGATTTAGAATCATCCTTGTCGGTGTCGAAACTAGCGTCGACGTAACCTTTTATGACGAGTTGTTCATCACCCCCATAGACTAAGAACATTTCTTTAGTCCTATTCAGGTACTTTAGGATGTTCTTCACGGCTGTCCAGTGTTCCACTCCTGGATCACTTTGATATCTGCTCGTCAAACTAAGAGCATTGGACACATCCGGTCTAGTACACAGCATGGCATACATGATCGAACCTATGGCCGAGGCATAAGGCACTTTGCTCATAGCTTCCCTATCATTTACCGTAGCTGGACAATGAGCCTTGCTCAATATCTTACCTGACAACATAGGCACCAAACCTTTCTTTGCCTTATCCATTCTGAACCTTTTCAGAACTTTGTCTAGGTATGTACTATGGCTTAAAGCTATCAGGCGTCTTTGTCTATCTCTATAGATTTTGATGCCCAATATATAAGCAGCTTCACCTAGGTCTTTCATTGAAAAACACTTGTTCAAATAACTCTTCACATCGTTAAGCATGTTGATGTCATTTCCGATAATCAATATGTCATCCACATATAGTACCAGAAACGTCACCGAGCTCCCACTCACTTTCTTGTAGATGCAAGCTTCGTAGCAATTTGGAACAAATCCAAAGCTCTTGATCACTTGATCAAAACGAAGGTTCCAACTCCGAGATGCTTGCTTCAGTCCATAAATGGAACGCTGAAGTTTGCATACTTTATCAGCATCCTTAGGATCGACAAAACCTTCGGGTTGCATCATATACAACTCTTCATCAATGTTGCCATTGAGGAAAGCAGTCTTGACATCCATCTGCCATATTTCATAATCATGAAACGCAGCAATTGCTAATAAAATCCGAATGGACTTAAACATCGCTACGGGAGAGAAAGTCTTATCGTAGTCAACACCTTGAACTTGTCGAAAACCTTTCGCAACAAGCCGTGCTTTATAGACGGTAACATTACCATCCGCGTCCGTTTTCTTCTTGAATATCCATTTGCACTCAACGGCCTTTCGGTCGCTAGGAGGATCCACCAAAGTCCATACTTTGTTTTCGCTCATGGATCCCAATTCGGATTTCATGGCTTCCAGCCATTTCTCAGAGTCTGGGCTCATCATCGCTTCCTCATAGTTCGTAGGTTCACTGTCTTCTACCAACAAGACAGTCAAGACAGGGTTGCCATACCACTCAGGAGGGGCACGCGACCTTGTCGACCTGCGATGTTCAGTAGCAGCATCGTCCGAAGCTTCATGATCCTTGTCATTAGCTTCCTCTATTGTTGGTGCAGGTGGCACTGGAACAATTTTAGGTGCTGCGCTACTCTCCAATTCAAGAGAAGGTTCAATAACCTCGTCTAGCTCTACTTTCCTCGCACTCACTTCTTTCGAGAGAAACTCCTTCTCAAGAAAGGAACCGTTCTTTGCGACAAACACTTTGCCTTCGGTTCTGTGATAGAAGGTATACCCAATGGTTTCCTTAGGGTATCCTATGAAGACGCATTTCTCCGCTTTGGGTTCGAGCTTGTCCGGCATCAACTTCTTGATGTAAGCTTCGCATCCCCAAACCTTAAGAAACGACAGCTTAGGTTTAGCACCAAACCACAGTTCATACGGTGTCGTCTCAACGGATTTAGATGGTGCCCTATTTAAAGTGAATGCAGCGGTTTCTAATGCATAACCCCAAAAAGATAACGACAAATCAGTAAGAGACATCATCGATCGGACCATATCTAATAAAGTTTGATTCCGGCGTTCAGACACACCATTGCGCTGTGGTGTTCCAGGTGGCGTGAGTTGCGAAACGATTCCGCTTGCTTTAAGATGCGTGAGAAAATCATAACTCAAATATTCACCTCCACGATCGGATCGTAGAAACTTAATCTTTCTGTTACGATGGTTCTCCACTTAATTCTGAAATTCTTTGAACTTTTCAAACGTTTCAGATTTATGTTTCATTAAATAGATATACCCATATCTACTTAAGTCGTCGGTAAAAGTGAGAAAATAGCGATATCCACCGCGCGTCGAAACACTCATCGGTCCGCATACATCGGTATGTATGATTTCCAACAAGTCCGTTGCTCGCTCCATCATACCGAAGAACGGGGTTTTGATCATCTTGCCCATGAGGCATGGTTCGCATGTGTCAAATGATTTAAAATCAAGAGACTCCAAAAGTCCATCAGAATGAAGTTTCTTCATGCGCTTTACACCAATATGACCTAGACGACAGTGCCACAAATAAGTAGTATTATCACTATCTACTTTGCATCTCTTAGCCTCAATGTTATGGATGTGTGTTTCATCCCTTTCGAGATTTAGAAGAAATAAACCATTCACAATAGGTGCATGACCATAAAATATGTTACTCATATAAATAGAACAACCATTATTCTCCGATTTAAATGAATAACCGTCTTGCAATAAACAAGATCCAGAAATAATGTTCATGCTCAACGTAGGCACATAATAACATTTATTGAGGTTTAAAACTAATCCCGAAGGTAAAACTAAGGAGAGCGTGCCGACGGCCATCACATCAACTCTTGATCCGTTGCCAACGCGCATCGTCACCTCATCCCTCGCAAGCCGCCGTCTATTCCGTAGCTCCTGTTTCGAGTTACAAATATTAGCAACTGAACCGGTATCAAATACCCAGGCACTACAATGAGGGCTAGTAAGGAAAACATCAATAACATGTATATCAAATATACCTTTGATGGTGCCAGCCTTCTTGTCAGCTAAGTACTTCGGACAGTTGCGCTTCCAGTGACCCTTGTCCTTGCAATAGAAGCACTCAGTGTCCGGCTTAGGACCAGACCTGAGCCTCTTCTCAGCAGGGGCAACGCGCTTGCCGCCGCCTTTCTTGAAGGGCTTCTTTGCACCCTTACCTTTCTTGAAGGTGGGCTTGTTGACCATCAACACATGATTATCCTTCTTCACCTCCGCAGCCTTCAGCTTTGCGAAGAGCTCGGTGATCGTATCAGTGGAACCAATCTGATTATGAGTTACTACAAAACTTTTGTAGCTGGGAGGGAGTGATTGCAGAACCCTGTCAATCTTGAGCTCCTCTGGAATCGTGCATTCCAGTTGCTCAAGGCGTTGAGTGTAGCCCGTCATCTTAATGGCGTGCTCACTAACGGAACTCCCTTCCTCCATCTTGCAGTTAAAGAACTTCTCAGAGATCTCATATCTCTCAGAACGGGCCTGAGTCTGAAACATGGTTTTTAGCTCTTCGAGAATCTCAAAGGGCCCGGGATACTCTTCAAAACGATTTTGAAGTTCCGGTTCCATAGCAAACAACATGGTGCTCTTAATCACACCATAATCATCTTTGCGCGACTGATAGACAGCTTTCTCATCAGCCGGCGCAGTTGCAGCAGGGGGGTCACCTAACGCTTTCCCAAGGACATAGTCCTTTTGACCGCCAGAGAGAATGATTCTTAGATTGCGGAACCAATTGGTGAAGTTAGACCCATTGTTCTTAAGCTTTTCTTTCTCAGCAAAAACGTTGAAGTTGAAGTTGGACTTAGCCATGTGATCTACAATATTTGCAAGTACAAATTAGACTATGTTCATGATAACTAGTTCAACTTTTAATCAAATTACCAGATGAACTCCCACTAAATTCAACATCCCTCAAGTTGTTTAGTGAACACGATCCAAATTCACCACACCTAATCCGATCTTCACGAGAAGAGATGTGGTTTCAATGGTGGACAACGAAGTGTCGATCATATCATTCATATGACTCATGCTTAACCTTTCGGTTCATGTGTTCCGAGGCCATGTCTGTACATGCTAGGCTCGTCAAGTAAAACCCGAGTATTTCCGCGTGTGCAAAACTGGCTTGCACCCGTTGTATGTGAGCGTAGAGTCTATAGCACCCGATCATCACGTGATGCTTGGACACGACGAACTTTCGCAACGGTGCATACTTGGGGAGAACACAGTTTTATCTTGATCTTTAAGTGAGGAATCATCTTATAATGCTACCGTCGCGATCTAAGCATGATAAGATACATAAAAGGATAAACATCACATGCATATAACTTTAATCTGACATGGTATAGCCAATCTTCGCGCAATGATCTCCATCTTGTGCGTTCCGGCATGATCTCCATCACTCCACCATGATTGCCTCCACCACGAATAGCAACTACAACTATTGCTAACTACTTAGCGATAAAGTGAAACTATTACATGGCGCATAAGAAGTTGACACACAGGTCATACACAATTATAAAGACAACCATATGGCTCCTGCCGGTTGTGTACTCGTCGACATGCAAGTCGTGAAACATTACAAAACATGATCATCGCATACATTATACACATCACAACTTGGGCCATACCATATCACAGAAAACACTCCCTGCAAAAACAAGTTAGACGCCTCTACTTTGTTGTTGCATGTTTTACGTGGCTTATGGGAGTAGATGCTAAGAACGATTCTTACCTACGGAAAGCCACAACGGTGATATTATGGTTGCCAAACTCCGGTGTTAATCCCATGACAACTATAGTGAGAGAAACTGGCATCCACCAGCCGCATGTGTGGAACAAGCCACACGTCAAGTGCGGAGCCGGTCTCGCGAACGACGTCGCGTAAGGTTGGCCTGGACCGCTTCAATCTCACTATCCCGCGTCATAAGAAGAACACAAACAAGAGGCTTGCAACATAAAACATCAACGCCCGCAACAACCATGTTGCGTTCTACTCGTGAAACACATCTACGCATAGATCTAGCTCTGATACCACTGAAGGGTTTCGCGGCATAGTAAATCAAAATTTTCTATGGATGCGAACAGAGGGAAAGCCAAGATCTAATCTAGGAGATGCAAACAACGAGAGAGATTGGATTAGATCTTCATACCCTTGAAGATTCGCACAGCGGAACGTTCGTCGGAACATGGGTGATGTAGTCGTACTCGCTTCTCCGCCTCGCGATCCGATCCGATCTAGCACCACAAGTGGTGGTGCCTCCGTGAGATGCACACGTGCAGCACCTCGACGTCTCCTCCTTCCTCGGTCCAGCAAGTATGGTGGAGAGACGGATTGGATCTACAACGCGACGGCGCGGTGTATATGGTGGAGAGTTTCTGCAGCAGGGCTTCGCCTACACGCAGTCGGGAGGGAGAGAGAGAGGAGGGCAGCAGGACGGCTAGCTCTTGGAGGGGAAGGTGTGAGGGGGTGGTGCGCCCCCAGCCCTCTTTATATAGAGGGGTGGGCGGCTTCAACCCTAGCCCCCTCCCCCAAGCCAAACTGGCAGCCCCAAGGAGAAGGAGTGGGGGGCAAGGAAACCCCCCCTTCTAGAAGCTCTATCTCGAGTTTAAAACCCTCTTGGCCGGCTGGGCCCTATGGGGCCTTGTGCCCCTGGCCCAATGCGGCCAGGGCACTCCCTCATAGGCCCATGCCCCCTCCCGGAAGGTGTGGCCACGTTGGTCCCCTTCCGGAAGGTTCTAGAAGCTTCCGGTACAATACCGATTAACCCGGAACAATTCCGAACTCCAAAAACTGCACTGCCTTATATGAATCTTATTCTCCGGACCACTCCGGAACCTCTCGTGATGTCCCGGATCCCATCCGAGACTCTGAACAAAAACTCATAAACCAATTATCCAATCTATCCTAGCGTCGAGACACGTTAAGTGTGTGACCCTGCGGGTTCGAGAATATGCAGACATGATCTTCTATCAATAATCAACAGCGGGGTCTGGAAACCCATATTGACTCCCACACATTCATCGATGATCATATCGGATGAACCACGATGCCAGGATTCAATCAATCCCATATATATATTCCCTCGTCTCGCGATATTTTACTTGCCCGAGATTCGATCGTAGGTACCGTCATACCTAGTTCAATCTCGTTCACAGCAAGTACTTTACTCGTTCCGTAATCCGATATCAGTTTGTGATTAACTCTTTAACCACATGCTTGCAAGCGGTGTTGATATCGATTACCGAGTGAGCCCGAAGTATATCTCTCCTACTTGGGAGGGACAAATCCCATCTCGATACATACAACCCAACAGATACTTTCCGATCACCTGAGAGACACCTTTATGATCACCCTCTCATAGGATGACGTTTGATGACCTCAAAGCTTTCTTCCGATACCAGGGAGTTATATTATCTCATGGTCTAAGGAATACAATATTTGACATAAGAAAAGCTTCGCAAAGACGAACACGATGACACGATCTAATTGCTTCGCTTAGTTTGGGTCTGTCCATCATATCATTCTCCCAATGATATGATTTCATTATTAATCGACAACTCATGTCCATGGTTAGGAAACCTTAACCATCATTAATCAATGAACTAGTCCATAGAGGCGTACTAGGGACACGGTGTTGTTCACAAACCACACAAGTATTAAAGTTTCCGCTTAATACAATTCTAGCATGGAATATAAACATTATCATGAACAAGAATTATAATAATAACATATTTATTATTGCCTCTAGGGCATAATTCCAACAGTTATTTCCCAAAGTAATTTGGAAAATAGCCTTAGGTTAATATTTTATCATGTAGAAATATGTCATATTCATATTTTACTATTTCAAAATAAGTTTCTCAAGTGTAAAAGGTATTTGAATAATTCAACTATTTGAAATATTATGAGTAGGATAGAGAGGTATTTTCTCATCTCTCGAAAATGGTTTGGAAAGTGATTTAAAATTATTATTTCACATAACTCTTAATCACCCCCAAAAGATTTTGTTCATAAGAAATGTTTTGAGAGGTCAAAATATTCTCATAGATTGGTACATTGAATTTAGTTAAAGGTTTTGTATTAACTTTTCTTGGGATAATGGTTTTGAGTTAATTCTTTCTCACATAAAAATATGTGATTTTCAAATATCACTTCACCATTCCAAATGAAATTTCCCAATAGGAATATTTTCATGTAAGAAAATAATACTGAAACCTTCAAATGAATGCCTTGTCCCAAATGAACATTTTGAACCTTCAAATGAATGCCTTGTTCAAAATGAGTGTATTTTTTCAGCATGTTTACCTTGCGTTTTTGCATGAGCAGTGATAGGATTTGGGTATTTTACCGCTCTCACGCACCCCTTTTATGCTTGTTTCACTAGGATCCAGGAATTGAAGGTGTGGATGAATAAATCAATTATATAAGTCAACTATGGGCATAAATATGCTATTTTTAGGACATTAAAGCCTCCAAAATAAATATCCACGCACTTGGGGAGAAAGGGGAGCAAACCTCCTCACGCAGCATGATACAAAGACTTTAATGAGAATCGGTACGGGCAGAACCCGCATGTATGGTGCTCCCATAGGACGTGATGTTGAAGCCGTCTCGTCAAATAGTCTCAGCCTGTACAAACAGATCTACGACCCAACATTCAGAGACACCACAGTTCGCAGAAACCTCACATCAGTAAGGGATCTATAGGGTAATTCGCATAGGGACTTTGATCTCACCGCTACGAATATCCTTGGAGGCGTGTGCATCTTCTTCTTCATCATCATCAACCACTTCAACTCCACAATCACCATCGATCCTCTCATCTCCATTATATTCATGTTGTTGTTTTCCTAGACTTTGTTGTGGATTTGCACGAGTATTTACCGATCCATTTGTATTCCATTCATACTACTATGATGATGTTGATTGCCTCTATGTATGAATAGTTTACCTTGTTATTAGGAAGATGGAGAAATCCTAGAATGGTTATGAATTGAAATAAATATGATCTATAATTTTTTCCATGAATATGTATTAGTTTTCTTTCTTGATGTTGTGTGAAATTGACCACATAACATTTTCCTTTGGGACAATTGAGGAAACTACTCTTGGGCATGTGGTGGTGTGAAGGTGATAAGTGGCACATTGCATCGGATCATTACTCATGTGTTCAAGGGGTCTGTATGCATCCGCCAAAACCATCGGACACCAAGACTAGTGACCATCCGGGAAAGATCAGGGATGCCCAACCCTTCGAGTTCAAGAGTCTTCACACCTTTCTCCATTTGTCGCGGCCCACCGAGAGAAAACCCCGCCGAATCTTCTCCACTTGCTTCAGAGTTTACTCGTAGATACAGGTTTGTTTGTTTTCAACTTTTTGTATTCATGTCTGTTTACTTTTAAATTCAAACGTTCCAAAGAGACATATGAAGAAAAGGCGTCGGCAGGAGGACGAGATGATCCATGCTTTGCATCCCTCGTCGACACGCGACGTGTTCGCGTATGCACGGCACACAGCGTAACCATTGTTTACTTGCTGCTTCGGTGTTTCGCGATCCTGAATATACAGATTCATTAATCTATCGCCTAATCCGCTTTACAATCCACTTGTTTAAATCAAGTCCAAAGATGGCAGAGCAATCAAAGCGTCATCCCCGGGCTAGTTTATTGCAATCACCCAGGCTGTCTCTTCATCGCTCGGCAGTCGGCACTACTTGGTCGAGAGAAAACTAATGGCGGCCTGATCTCGTTTCAGAGAGAAAGCGGTCGCTGACCTAACTCCATGACCTCAGTTCTGCATTATTGTACAGACGATCTGGAGCTCCCGAAGCATCCATGGCTTTGTTTATTGAGTACTGACGCCTAACTTGCTCGCCTGGATGAGCACATCGGATTAGTATAACCGGGCTGATTAGGACCATTGTTAGTGGGTAATAAACTAGGCGGATGCGTACATGTGACAGTCCGACGGAGCAGGTGCATTATATAATTGTGTCTCCTGATTCCTGGCACACAGACAGGTTTCAGCATGAATTATTTTTACTTTTTTTTGGCAGAAGGTTTCAGCGTGATCTGTGTGTGCGAGGCTGCTGCCTATAGCTCTACCCACTGTTTTCTTCCATTTGAGATAGTATTAGCTTAGGTGTCCCTAGAGTAGTTGTTCGGAGAGTTATTTAGAAAGATGGACATCGTTGTGACCATAATATCATCACAGTATCCAGATAACAGTGACTCAAGTGGACCATATCCACGCAAGGCTAAGGCTAGAGTGAACCAACCATGTAATGCATTGAAAAAGAATAGGTGGGAAATATATGCTTGATTTAAGAAGTTAGAAACAATATACTCTCTCTATTTTAAAATATAAGATGTTTTAGAGGTTTTTGGAACACGTGTATCTATACTTTCTAGTGTGTAGGTTCATTCATTTTATTCCGAACCTACATACTAAAAGATGTATCTAGACATGTATATCAGAAAAAGTCTAAAATATCTTATATTTTAAAACGAGTGGAGTGCATATGAGCTGGACTCTAGGGAAGATGATTTAGATGTTTCCGGCTTTATGATAAAGCCCAACTGCTCAAAAGAGAATAAACCAAAACTTTGTAGTGATAATCATCTTTCAAAAGTCGTAGCCCTTTTCTTTCGATGGGCTGGAAATGGGCGCCTAAAGATGCATCTTAGCTCGTTGGATGCTTATCAGATGGCAAAGAGATGCCATGTCGCTTTCTCGGCCCTCATTTTGCACTGATTACTGAAAATCATTGTATGCCAGCACAAGCATGGGCAAGGCTAGCAGCGCATTATCTGTCCACTCTCTTTGTCCCTCCGTATGTATCTATATACATATAAAAACGTCGGAACGGAGGTAGTATATATTATCTGATCAAATTTGAAGGAGCGATCCAGGAATTCTAAGAATTTTTTTATTGCGAAGCAAATACAAAGGTATGCTATAGAGAACAGGGCTGTTATGCGGAAGGCACTTATTCAAACCCAACTCTGCGAGATACTTCCAGGTTCCAGCCATAAGAAGTTGTTGCAAATGTGACTAGTCATAGAGCTACAACAGTGTGCCGACCCTGGAAGGGTACATAACATTCGCCATGGTAAGTAAAGAATTCCCAACTTTTAATTCAGCAAAGTGTGAGCATGAATCAAATGGGCTTGAACTGTTGCTATCAAGATCCAATCCTCAGAGACAAATAAATCAGTTTCAATGCTATGTGAATTAACTGCAAAATTTGTTACATTTCTTTGGTTGAGGTGATATTGACAACAGAATCTGCTAAAATGACTATCTTGCTGGAGATAGAGAGGAGCAAGGAGTTGGCTTTACAGCAAAAGGCATAAAAAAGAGACAACATACCACTCTAGAGTCTAGACCATCTCCTACCGAGACTAAACATCCACATTAACTTATTAACTTTAATGATCCCTGATTCAGTCACATACAGTTGGGCAAAGAAACAGAAAAAAAATCCCCACCTTGCAAGCCTAAGGTTTTCCAAGCAGAATGCAATGCAAAGGTGGCGCCACACTAGAACATCATCCGCATGGCATCTACAAGCAAGATGGCTTCCCTCCGTGTCTGCCCTGTTCTCCACACGGGGAAGGTCACAGTGAAGTAGCCAGCTTGTTGCCATTTCCGCATTTGATCCATAGAGTGTGGCCCTTGCTCTTGTCCCGTAGGATCAGTGTAATGCCACATCTTTACAGACTCGGTGGCCCCATTCATGGTTATGCGAGAAGGCGCCACAACCTCAGTCATGGCTTGTGAGGTACTGCATGCAGGCGTGGTGATTCCATCGAGATTTTGGGAAGCACAAACTGTAGGTACGGTGACCCCGTTGATGGCTTCCGGGCCATCATGCCTATGCGCAGCAATTCCATTGGCGACTTCAGGGACATGATGTCTATACGAAGTGATCCGATTGACAGCTTCCAGGTCATGACGTGTACACGCAGCGATCCGGTTTGTGGCTTCAGGGGCACCACGTGTTGCCCGTTCTGGCACACGCTGCTCCATGTGAAGATCCTCATCGTCATCGCTGTCCAGATTGATGACCACTTTGCCACCAGCAACATGATGCCTAGAACCATTTTCATCCTTGCCATTGTCTATATTAATGACTTGAGTTGTGCCACCACCATCTGCGTTAGCTTCAGAAGATTATTTTCATTGGAGAATGGGGAACATGTAGAAAAGCAATAATTTTCACAGGGTTAAGTATAGTATTTTCAATGCACTGTATGGTGGGGGTTGAATCAACCTGAAGAGTAAATAATGTATAATGAACAGGTAAAGTGGTACCTGAATGCAAAGTACTCCATCTAATTATACTTAAATTATAAATGGGCTTGAACTTATAAATTAACGAAAAATGGATCTCAATATGCAGCAAAAAAACTCTGGGAAGTTGACAGGTTCATAATTAGAGAGGGGTGAGTAGGATACCTTGACAGCTGTGCAGTGGACTATATATTCCAGGACCAGGAGTGCCACCATTACAGAGGGCTTTACCGCCAGCTGCAGGGATTAACGTGGATAGAAAATGCAATCAATAAATTAGTATTCATGACAGAAGATAAATAAGAGTACAACCAGAGGACAGCTCATAGCAGACATAACCACCGATGCTCAGAAGCACATAAACTACATTCACATGTAAATATGCTAATTTATACACATTGCATCAGCATGTCAGACACAAGAAAGTAGTGCCCTTGTTGAGATGCACTATTTTGTAGTGTGGTTTCTACTTTGGCTTTGCTCCATTAACTACAACTATCTTTAAGGGGACATATGTAGTGTTAACTCCTCGCGAGTTAGTACCCAAGGAGGGGTGGGGGGCAGCACAGTAGCATTTGTCTCTTCAATTTTTCCAATATTTTATTCTCTTACCACCAAACGAGTACCGACTTGCAATTTCATTTACAGATAGCAAGCATTATAAACACATTTGCTCGCAGCCTACTCCATAAGAATATATACTACCCAATAACTACTAACAATTCAAACGATGTAAGTGACGAAAGAAAGGATCGTTGTAGAGTACCTTCGAAAGAAACTTCACAAGCAGCAGCATGTTGCAAAGATGCACCTGGACACAGACAGAAGAATGCAAGTAGCCCATAGGTGGCAGTTAGTCAACAACTAAAAATGTAAGGTAAACAAAGGAAAAGAAAGGTGTAATAGCTTCTATAAACATAAGCTACCAAAAAACCCATATCTGACTACCAAAGACAAACCTTCTGGTGATTCATCTCTACCTACTTCCAGAGGATCAGCTACTTGCTGTGTTACACCTGAGAAAAGAAAGGCGAGTAGGTGTTTAAATTAAAAGTTTCATATAATAGCAAGAAGTAAAGACTTAAGCAACAAATTATTTTAAGATAGAAAAGAAGAGGTGACGAATAGCAAATATACATGGAACGGAACCCTAAAGGAGAAAACATGGTAAAACAAATTCAACTACCTTGGAAATTCGGCAGAAATCCAAATATAAACGGAGGAGAAATATGGACACTATCCTTCTAAATGACGGCTACCCAAAAAATATCTTAACTGAGTACTATAGACAAACCTTCTCGTGACTCCACTACAACAACTTTCAAAGAATCATCAAATTGTTCGATTGCATCTGGAGACAAGAAAGTAAGCAGTTCTTAGTTAAGAAGAGAATCAGACCAAACCTGCAATCAATTCCATAAAGTACAAACAACGAGTGTTTATTTATTGAGAACACTAATGTTGAAAGGGGCAGAATAGGACTTCTAAACAGAGTGAACACAAACGGGAAACACATGATTAGAACAAAGCTCCAATAGCACTGCTAAATAAATTGCTCCTTAAATGGAAAATTGGCAAAAATGCGACACGGGGAGGAAATTTTCTCTTAAGCATTAGCTACCTAAACATCATAACTGATGAGTAAAAAAATGGGCAAATAGGTCTTACTACTACAAGTGTGAATTGGCCAACCTACCAAATACAAGACAAACAAACGGAGAAAAGAAATAAATATTATTCAAAGCATTAGCCACCAACACATCATAACTGATTATTACTAAAACAAACCTTCTCGTGGTTCGTCTATGATGACTTTAAGAGGAACAGGTAACTGCTTTGCTGCAATCAAAGGGAGAAAAAAAAAGAAAATATTATTCTAAGCATTAGCTACCAACACATCATAACTGACTACTAAAACTAACCTTCTCGTGGTTCATCTATGATGACTTTAGAAATAGGTAACTGCTTTGCTGCATCTGGAATAAAGAAAGGTAAGTAGGCCTTAGTATTATAAAGAGATTAGATAGACTTACTTGCCATTAGTTCTGCCTAATGTTAACAACTAAAGCTCACAATACGAACTATTTTAGGGAAAAATGGTAGAGGTATAATAGCAAAATTATACCAAATGGTACCTTGCTCGAAGGGAAAGTCATAGCTAAAACATGCAACCAATCCACGAGGTTGACGTTAATTGGAAAATAAAATGGCACATAATCCCCCAAATGATCTAATTTATGTATCTATGCTCCAAAGAATTACAAGAAGTACTCATTAAATTCAGCAAGGACTGAATCCGATAATCAAACCAAATTAAGAAGAAAACATAAAAGTTCTCAAGTTATGCTGATCTCAGGATTGTCGTCGCAGATGCCATAGCCCATAAGCTAGCTTATGTACCACAGGGAACATTGTACCCGGAAACAAGTAAGCTTGTAAGGATACCTATCGCTCTATCAGTGAAACAGTACGCAAATCTTTTAATCATTCTCAAAGGAAAAATGACAATATTCTCAAAGGACAAAAGGAGAATATTTTAGACCGTTCAAACTGGTCTTGGAATTATTTTCGCATTAAGAGAACTTGGCAGGACTAACCCTTGGTATGTGATTCTTTCCCCAACTATGTGTTAACATGAATACGGCCACACCCAGTCACCAACTATACCAAATTTTATGTTCCAAAGTTCTGGACTATGCCGCATTCTGTGTTACACAGATACAAACACATAGAAGTAAGAAGATATACCGGCTTTGCAAATCCAGTGACGTGGGGAAAAAATTAGTGCATGGCATGGGCCCCACATGTAAGGCGTGTTGGCTATGTCAGGAGTATAATTTTCTGAAACAGCCCACATGGGAGGGGGGGAGGGGGTACATGATGCATGTGGTTTTTTGGCAGTTTTGCAAGTAATATTTCCGTATATGTTTGTGTTAAACTGGAAAAAGTTAGCTCGTCTTGTCTCCTCGGCCAGGAGGAGAGGCAGTAGATCACAACTGAGAGGAAGAGGATAATGAACTCAACATGCTTCAGCTGGTGCCAGTATTTGGCGAAGTGAGTCGCCATGGTTGTATAATTCTTAAGAGAAGGATGATAATCAGGGTCTGCGCATTTCTACAAGATGGCATGATATTAAGGTAGAGCAGTCCCTCTCCTGTTGTATTGAGTTAACTTGGGCTAGATTGGGTTGGACCGTGACTCATTGTGTCGCGTGAGTGCCCCCATAACGTCCTCGCTGTGTCAAAACAAGAAAACGATATTTTTGGGTGAATACATGTTTCCAGTATATAAGTGGTTTCTCTTGCTTTCCTAGGTAGTATAGAATTTAGTCCTTGGGAACGAAAGAATTGGACTCTTGCTTTACTCAATTAGAGAAATCAGAAGCCTTTACCTGAATTTTCAAGTGGGTGAGGTCAGACTGAGCAGTCTTGGAAATGGGTATGGAAGGACCATAAGATCTCCAATGCTGCTAGGCTACTCCAAAAGGTTCAAAAATTCATTTCGTAAATCATTTTATTTGGAGGTTAAGTTCACAAAACCCAGCCCTATTTCAGTTGCCAACTGCACATGGGTGGAACTCAGAGGCATAACAATGGTTCGATGCAGACTTCCTGCCCTATCTGTCTGCCTTGTAGACTAAATTGGATTCATTTCAAAATTATTGCGAGTAATACCAATCAGTTATAGAACAAAAAAAATGCGAGTACACAACCACAAACACTTTCAACCAAAGAAAAGTAGCAGTGAGGTTTCTGAGAGTGCCTTCCAGTATTCCACTGAAATGTACAAACTACCAAGATTTCAACATTTTAAAACAAAGCCAAAAGGTTCTCATTTGCTTTCACCAAAAGGATGGATAAGATCTGGATTTTATCAGAGTTCCTCTGTTTCTAGTGCAAAAATGGCAACACACTCACTTGCCTTTGCAGACATATACAAATAACTACACACTCAGCAAACCTACACTAAATATAAAACAGGTAAAATGAGCAAACCTTTAGATATTTCCTGTCTGTCCTTCAAGCAAGCAGCAATATTTCGTGTGCTACCTGCAGAATGGTCCAACGTTAGCCTCTTGTTGACATAGCAAATGGGTAATCTATTATATTACCAGAACAATGTTCAAATGTGCTCACACATCCACCCTAAGGGGCTAGCGGAGTGATTATAAAATTATTTAAACTATCAGATATGGTCAGTCCAGATTATAGCGTTGCACTTCTGAAAATATATTATAATGTGTATTTTAACTAAAAAACTTTAAAGAATGCGGACAAGGTATCTAACCTAAGAAGGAAAGCACAAGAAACCATAAAAATGGAAAGATATCTGGAACATCATTTTTGTTGGATCCACATTATAACAATGTAAAAATATTGCAACAATGCAGATATTCAAGTGCATTTTTTTTTTGACAATCCAGATATTCAAGTACTTGTAATATAGAACACAAAATTTGGGAAGAAATCTGGTGAAATTTGTGTTCACACAACACCTATTCGCTTAAAATCAGCATCCACTGCCTATTTCAATAAGCCTATATATGCACGAACCGGCGTTTTATACAAAGAATATGATCTGAGTCACCAGTGGTCATATGGCCAGAATACAAGCTGCAAAACATCAACGGCTTATCAAGCCAATCTATGCCAAACTTACCTATCGAATAGAAAGTTATACCGTCATTAAAATTGAACTTGCTAGGATATCATCAAGGTTGTAGTTGCTCCAGTCAAACTGCTGCGGAATATGTGAGCTGAGCTTGGACGCCTAAGCGTTGCCTAGGCGATGCCTTAAAAACCATGGTCATTGTGGATTTGTTTCCTTATTTGACGAAGCTTGAGAATTTAAGAAAACCGGACCATACTCGAGTTTGATCACCTAGATGTAGGTAAGGTATTTTGCTTGAACAAATCATTTAGGCTTCAACAGCTAAATTTTGATGATACTCGAGATTGATCATTGGGATGGTTGCTAAAATATTTCCCGACCCTTCACGGAAAAAAAAAGTTTTGTCCGGCCTCAACAGCTAAAATGGTGTTCGATCAAGCAGTTTAGGACTTATGGCTACCTGCATGCATTGTTGCACTATTGCCCAATATCATCCACTATCAATGTGTCAAGAATTTGGTAACAAAGTGTACATACTACCTAACGTGTGTTGGCGACTCCTCCGAGCGACCAGTTTCAGGAGCGGGTGTTACAGAGGTTTCACAGGGAGAGCCTCCTGGTGCAGATGAGTTTTACGGACTAGAGATTTCATTGGGCTCAGCTGATAGAGGTAGTTAAGAATTTTCCCTGCTTTCTTCTAGGAATTCAGATGTCTCTTGATAGCACCCACGGTGCATCTATAATTGGTGTTAAAAGGAGTTGATTCAGAATGTAACATGCATTTTTTTTAATACAGAAGATAGGCATTGCAACATTTAGCCATGCAAATAAAGAGGTCAGTTGGTTACTATCTACGTCAAGAAATGGTGGGTATCGCACGAGTGCGGCTTCTCGCTGCCATTGGCAGTTAGGATAGTTGTTGGCGTGTGTGCAGGGTTGGCCTATCCCAAGGCATGCACATAAACCTTGCTCCTTTGCTATTTTCTAGCAATGCATGAGACATCAACCTTTGATGTTTTCTCGAAGAAGAAAAAACTTGGGCGAAGTGCAGTGGCCAATGTACACTTAAGTTCTTCAATCAACTTACTCCACGATATTTGGTAAACAAGTCCAGTAAAGTAAATATTTATAGTTTTATACAACAAAACCATAAATTCCAAATATTTTCCAAAAAAAAAATGAGTATAACTTTTGAAACATAAGACCAGTGTTTTAATCATACTTCCAACACACAGCTACATGTTATGTATTCACCACGTTACAAGATAGCTGACAGCTCCTTTTCACGAAAAGGATTAGTATTTCAAAAGGATCATAGAAGAACTGAAGTAGGGCGCCTTTATAGGGACCTTTGAAACACCTCTGCATGGATGGGTTACTTGACAGTTGAACCTAAATAAGATACAGTTTAATGACCATGACTATTATGGCAAAAAAGTCAAATTTAGTAATAATTGTCCAGGAACACAACAAAATTCAATGGTAAACAACCCCAGACCAACTAATAGAAGAGTCATCTAAGATAAATTACACTACTGCATTCCAGTTTGGGATTATGTGGAATTGTGGATGTGAACACTGAACAGCGTGTGTATTCCAGGAGTTGAAGTTTGATAATCCCTTCATAATCATGTATATTGTATCAACTGAATTATATAGGATCAGAAAAAAAAAGCTTGTGTCCCCTCAAATAAAAAGAAAAGAAGGCTCGTATTTACAGCAGGTTTTCAAAGTCTGGTCTCTGGCCATATCCATCATACCAGATCCATAATCATACTATATATATATATGCATTAACAGCAACATACATAAATTCATATTTTAGTCTGTATTAGTGATATCCACCAAAAGTCACTTATCTCAGCACTATGTTCCAATCACTCGGCTATTCATAGATACCAAATCACAATCATCCCGGACAAAAGATTCCCATTTAATAGAGAACTAGCTTCTAAAGAGTAGGCATAGTCACATGCTTAACTTTAGAAGAAAATGTGATGGCAGACTTATGCTGCTTCACACAATGGCAAAATTAAATAGTTATTGACAGAATATTTAACAGCTAACAAAACTTTCAAAAGAATTAGCCAAGAAATTAGAGAAAATCTCCATTTGTTTGGTTTTTCCCAAATGTTGGTTCCTGAACTTCTCTAATGCTGGTTTCATAAACGGAACCACGGGGGAGATGTTGGATTGAGCATGTAACGATTTCATGAATATAAAGCATATGGAATGGAAGAGAAAAAACTGTTACGTAATTAAGAACCAAAAATTCAAGTGTTTGTACCTTGATTCCCTTGGACAGGGCTGCTTGGTGCTGATTCTATTTCAGGATCTTTACTCTCTTCTGCATCTGAAATTACTTCTGGTATCTCCTCAAGACGGCGTTGTCTTTCAGCTGGTGTGCTTAGAAGTTTTTTTTGGCAACTTAGGTCATGCATAGTAAAGAGAATCAGTCAAGGAAAAAGAACCACATAAAGTTTCTTTCCTGTGTTTTAAGTCATAGGCTTGCAATAAGTTATAGTAAAATAGTAATAAAAAAGACAAATCTATATATCACAAGCATTGTTAGTTACACTGCATATTATTGCAGTAAATCTGGAAAGGATATTATGGGCGCCACCCCTTCTCATTCGCTCTCTCCAACTCTTTTTCCAACCATATAAGCTTCCTATCAATCCACTGAAGAAAAAGGCAACTTTGCCAATCATTATTGAGAAGCATAACGAGCATACAGATATTAGACAAGAACAATTTATATTAGGAGGGAGTACGAGTATTCAGTGTGAGATTAGAACTCAGAATTTTCTTTCAGGCTTCAAACGGTATCTATCAAACAAACGTTAAGAAATTTTAGCATGCAAGGAAGCTAGCATACATCTAACACTTTTCCTTTTGAGGAATGGTGGGGAAAATCTAATAACCCCATCAAATGTATGCTAATTAATCCAGCCAACTTACAAAAATGATATTCTACCCCCTAGCTAGAGGTGTCATGTCCAGTGCCGAACCTAAAGCCTGATCTTGAAAGCTCAGGTCCACCACTACAACATTGCTATTTTTCAACAAAAAATACTGCATTCATAATCTTCTCGATACCATTTTTGTATTACGTTTTACCTTTATCAGGATTTAGACAAGGCCTAAACTGCTCGGGCTTCAAAAAATGAGTCCAGACTGACTGAGCTGCACATGAACAGGTCTACCCTAAACTTAAAATGCCAGAGAAGTTCAAATATCAAACTAAAGAGTTAAGTCTCATTTCCAGGAGTGCCTTGGCACTGCGATGCCGCGGGAGTCCACTCTTAATTGGGACGAGCTGGGGTACCAAGCGAGAGATCTTTCTGGTTCGAAGGCTCCTTTCCTTACGGAGGACCGCAAGAAAGCAGTCTTCAACTTGCTTTAGGAAAAGGCTCCGGGTCCAGACTGCTTCATTGGCCTCTTCTTCCACCGATATTGAGACACTATCCGCGATGACTCCTCAATCAAAAAGCTTCCGAGGAATGCATATGGTGGAGTTCGACGAATATTGTGCTCATCTAAAAGAAAGCGGGTGTTGAAGTTGTGGGGGGACTTTCAAGTAAAGACAAAGGCAGAACAACTAAATATATACCAGTTCGAACACAAGCTAGGGTTGAACCTTTATGCAGTTGGAATTAAGACTTGAGAGAGTATATTAAGAAACTTTTGCTAAATCATGCAATATTTCATTCAAAAAGATTTATAATCCCTTGGCCTCTTTCTAAATTGCTTCATATAACCAATTAGTTATTAAAAAATTCCAGTTACATGTATTTCCATTCAACATTCACCACAAAAAAGTTCCAAATTCAAGTCACCAGAATGCGCTTACATGATTTACTATATCTGCATGTACACTTGCCTCTTTTTCCTCTAACTCAGCCTGTCAAAATCACAAACTCAGAGCATTAAGAGAAGAGCTTGACATATGCACATTAGAAGCTCAAGTAATACAAGAGACTGAATGACACTTAAAAAGAGATCCTAAATAAGACTTTTAAACTTTTTTCATATATCAACTAAGCAGCACAGATAAACAAGATGGCTTTACAGAACAGAAATAATTCATATCCGGTCTCGTGCCCACTTGGCACTTGCTACGTTACCACCTCTGATCAAAGGGTGATACTCTGGGACCTGTTGAGTCCAAATTTGCCAAGAATATAATTGTGAATGTTACATTGAAATTCATTTAAAAAAATCATATGGGTAGATTGGTCTCGAAATAACTTTATATTTGCTAATTTAAACCGGTTCTACAATATTTTACAATAGATATCGGTAATCCAAATTGAATTTGGGGACCTTATTGTCTAAAACAACATTTCCTTTATGACCAAAGGGAGTAAACTAAATACATCGATGATAAGCTAACAAACACAGGAGTATCATCATGAGATCACAACATTTTCTATCCCTGTCCTTACATAATACTAACTCCGTTCCTAAATATAAGATGTTTTGGTAGACTAAAACAGCCTATCAAAACATCTTATCCAGTTAAAGAAATAGTGTCCAACGGGACTACTGAAAGCCACTTCCTTATGACTACAGAATGCAAGCTCGTCTTATCGCATTATACCTTCACAATTCAAATATGCTAGACAAACTGCAAGATTATTATTTCTTTGACATGATAGTATGGCAACAAAACAGTGTTGATGTTTAACCTAGTAGACATATAGATTGATCTATATGTAGACATATAGATTGATCTTACACGTGCAACTTCGATGGGCTAGACAAACAAAATTTTATAAGTTAAATAACAGTAGCAGCAGATGAACTAAAGCAATGTATGACAAAAGAGAACTGTATCCAACAAAACAATATTGTACACCGGGTGCACCCAGTATATCATGGCCATTACAGTTAAGAAGGAAAACTTCACGCTAGGTGAACTTACGACAGTAGGCCTTTTGAAGAGATCTTTCTTGGCCGAGAGAAGAAGATCATTGCAGTCATCCTGTTATCAAGGATAAACGAATAATCATTTGACCAACCCGATATTCAAAAGAAAAAGGCTGTATTTGGAGTAGGTGAAACAACTTTGCAGAATCTGCTGAGCAATAACAGCCTCTAATTCATAAAAAGTGTTAGCACTCTGCTACATTTTCCCACCAGTATGCACTAGCATAAATGCTACTGGAGTAAACGAACCATACCTCGTCAATGTCCTCTTCTGACAGCGCTGAGATCTTGACATCATCCCAAATATTTGAAACACATAAAATAATATCTGTACGTTTATCCTTAATCTTGTATTCTTCTGAAGATTTCTTAATGCCTGTTAGGGATAAAAAAACAAGCAGGTGAGAAAATTGCTTCCTTTCATAGAATGGACAAAACAGCAGAATCAAGATAGGCCTCATGTATTGAGACATCGAGATATGAATCTGTTTGGATAGTCGGCCCACTTCTAAATGCATAAATGTTTTTATTTGCCAGCTGATGAAGTAAATAAAAGGATGGTGCAGGCTGCAGCATGATTTGGGTTTTCACTCTATAACTACAAGTACGCTGGGCATGCTTGACAAGAAAGCATCAGAAGACGAATGTTTTAAATTGAAAAATACCTGTAACTAGGCCAAGCTGGTAATATTTCTTAGTCATGTGATAAGTATAACCCTTGACATCATTCTTCACTCTAACCAAACAGCCAACCACTTTCTGTTGGAATGTGTCTAGCTCACTCAGAAGTTTCACAACTAAAGTTCTTCTCAAATAAATTAAATTCAAGTTATTCTGATTGAGAGCAGCAAGACATTTCTTGTTTATTCCTGAAACCTTCTTAGGAACTTTTGGCTCCAGACAATTCCGAGGCTTCTTTTTCTCCGTTGAACCATAGTCATCCTCAGATTCATCGCTTTCATCCTCTGAAATGGCATTTACAGCAAGATGTGTTTCCAGCAGGCTATGGATCGCATTTAACTTCACGCAGTATTTACCAAATAAAGAATAAAGATTATCATCACACTCGACAGATTTCTTCTTTTTCTCCTTTTGTCCCAACTTGCTCGGGGCAGAAGCCTTTGATGTTCTTTTTGTACTCTCCGGAAGATTCTGTTGGATGATGTACTCCCTGACAACTGCAGTAACTCCATAATGATCAAGAGGCTTGGTTGGATCCTTACCAATATTGGATAAGAATTCAAATAGCTCTTTTGAAGCCCAGCCAACATATGTTTTCTTATTTGACTTCTTTCTCTTCAGTGGTGCTTGCACTTCACTTGGTTTGTCCATTGGCTCAAGCAGAAATGTCTGCCCAGCATCATCATTCTCACCCAATGACTTTCCATCTGTCTTGTGATACTCATCCGAATCCCTACCTTCTTTACAGTTTTTTCTTTTAAGAAGAATACTTGCTGCTTGCAAATCAAGCAATGTGAAACGCTCATTGCCTTTGATTACTTCCCAGTAATCTTTAAACAATAATTCATAGTTCTCTGGGGTACCTGCGAAAACAACCCTTGCCTGGAGATGCGCATGAACACATGTGAGAAAAGACGAAAGGAAAAAAACATATTGGATGTGTAAAATGACATTTTTGTTAGTAGATAGATAAAAACTAGCCTGACTTATCTGCTAAGAAATCCAGCACAGGTACAGGGGGACAACATACAGATAAACATACCGTGAATATGCTTTATGGTAAGCAACAAGACTGTTGAATCAAACACAGCTACATGGGAACAGCATACAGATAAATATACCATGAATATGCTTGACGGTAAGCAACAAGACTGTCGAATCCAACACAGGTACAGGGGGACGACATACAGATTAATTGACTAATGGGATGCTAAGGCATGCTAAGTGAAACTTAGTATTGCTTTGAAAAAGGAAGCTCTTTACTGCAATACAAAAACAGGCTGGGGGTATGCATATGGCCATATCCCATATGTATCTAGTTACCTCTTCATGATCAGCATTTTCCTCAGTCACTATTGCCATATTTAAACATCTCCTGCAGAATCCTTTGCTCTCCTTCAGTGGGACAAACTCAACTTTTCCAAGGCAGTCTTCACAAGCAGAGGAACTTGGACAACAGAAGCATTCATAGAGTGAATTCCCTTTGCAATTAGCACATTTGTGCCAATCTGTAAAGAGTTAATGTTAGCAGCAAGAACAAACATCATTATTTTACAAGACACAAGTTAAAAGAGGCATATATTGAAGTTTATGGTGTATTCAAAACAGAAAAGTGAACACTAAGCATATGAGCTTTCGTTAAAACATTTTTTGCCTATGCCTACGTCATACAAAAAAAATGCAGGGCCACTGTGTATATGAAGTTTCTAGTTGAAGGTATTTCAGTGCTGGAACACAGACGGTCATCATGCTGCATCATGCTGTTCTAAAAGGTTAAGCGTCCAGAAGTTTCTTTTTACAAAGAAAGAAAAGGAAAGGAACATGAACTGCAGGGATCTCACATATGAAAGATATGATCTGCAGAGATTTCATTGCCATGGCAGGGGAATGAGTAATTGAGTAAGAGAACACAACATAACAAGTGCACCAATGTAGTGCTGATTCCAATAGGAGTCATGCATGGTGGAAAAACTAGGAAGAAAATAAAGCATAAGTGCTCACCACAGGTGAATTGGTCACTGGAACTAAGGAAGTCTTCTTCCTTCCCGACACAGCGCGGATGGTAAGCTTTGAGGCAGTTCCTGAAAGACAACACAAGGCATATTCAGTAGAATCCTGGCCGACAGTCAGGCTAAAATGATCCAGAAGATGCTGTTCCCAAGCCACCACAGACACTAGCACTAAACAAACTGATTTCACCCTGCATCACCGTTGCATCACCATCTAATCTACCTGACCCCATCGCGCGCACTACCAAACACACCAGGAACGTGCCAGCGACACGAGGTAGCAGCAGGCACACCATCCACCAGCCACACAGAACCAGACCCTTTTCCTCAACAGAAAAGGAGACAACGACAGAAAACTGCCCACCAAGTTATGTGCAGAAACGCAAGGGCATTAAGGAGCGGCAAAGCTGGAGCAGTCCGAATGATAAAAAACCCATTTATACGGGCCCTGATTTTCCTTGGTATAAAGAGATAAGATAAACGAGTAGCTCAACTGGGAGGCATTTGCACGAACGACTGAAACCCGCGAGCGTGATCGGTAATACATTATCCTGGGAGAGAAAACAGAAGCAACAAGGGTACCCTTTTCGCCACGCAGATTGCCCGCAACCAACCCCCGGTAAAAAAAACATCGAGGCGAGGAGCTTACTTGAAGCCGCAGACGCGGACGTCGCCGCCGTCCTTGCAGACGAAGCAGAACTCCTCGGCGATGTCATCGTCGACCTGCTTGCACCTCCTGCCCATCGCCCTGTCTTTCCCCTCCTCCAATCCGTCCCCTCCTCTCCCCTACGCGGCGACGGCGCGACCGATTCCCCGCCCAGAATCCGGCGGCCACCGAAACGGCGGCGGCGCAGGACGGATCCTTCTGCAGTAATTGGGGGACGGCGGGTGGGTGGGGCGAGGGTTTGGGAATTCGGGGGGTAGGGGGAGAATCAGCGAAAAGTTCAAGAATGGAACGGGTTGGGTACTTGGGTGGGTGGAGTCGGCGGTCTCAGTGACGAGAGCATCAGGATTCAGGGGAAGCGTCCCCAGTTCCAGGTTACGGGGGCGAGCCGGCCGGCCAAGTGTCTCTGCCCTCGAACACCTGGCAGAAGGGCGTTGCGTCAATCAGCTTCGGAGTTCAGTGTCTACGCATTCCTTTGCCACGTCGACAGTTCTTCGCGTCACGGGCTGACGTGGAGGGAGGACGAGATGTGCGCACTGGCACAGAAAATATTGTTAAGAATAACTAACACATGTTAATTAAGAGATAATCTCCTTATTAACTGCATAGAAAGTTGCCACAACGGGAACCGTCGGCAACGTTTATGGAGCGTCGCCTTGGGGAAACCGACACATTAGCAACCGTGTTCAGACTGTATATATATGTACATTCATCATCAATAAAGAATATGATTCATTCTAGTCATTTGTCTCTCGCTGTCAATCCTTCTAGTTCTAACACGTTATCACCACCTGCTCCGGCGAGAGCCCTTCGAAGATTTCGGCGATCACCGGAATTAGAGAAAAGAGGTGAGAAACATGCCTCATCCGATGCCCTGTTCCTCCGTCGCTCGCGCTTCGTCTCTCGACGTCATCGCGGAATTGGGGTTCGTCACCACGCCCTTCGCCTTGACGGCCGCCGCTATAGTGATGGGCAGCAGTACTTCGGCCGCCGCCACGGTGCAGGAGGCTACCGTGAGCGCCGCCATGGTCTGCGCGTTCCCCGTGGTGCCGGCCCGACGAACGGCGCTGCGCCGGCAGTGCCCCCATTTGCGCCGCCAATCCCGGACTGGCTTCTCGCCAGTCCAGCTGCGCCGATGCTGGGGGCTGTCGACGTCGACCCTGCACTCGCGCCCCCGCCGCCGCCATTCTGGTGCCAGGCACATGGATGGGTGGTTTGCCCACTGCACGTGTACGGACACGGCATGGGACAAGCCTCAGAGGACGACGATGCGGGCGTTGCGCTGCAGCCTCCAACGGCTTCTGCCGGCATGGGCTTCGCAGGCCTGTCGCCCACCTCCGTCTTTGATTTCGGAGGCCCGTCTATCGAGCCGCGCCCGCCGTCTTCGACCCCCGTGGTCGTTGAGACTAGCACCGACGTGTCGCTCCAGATGCCGCCGTCGGAGGCGCCTCGCTTGCAGGAGCGCGAGGGCGACGCGGTCGCCTTCGTCTCGGCGCCGACCGGAGCGACGCTCTTCACCTCTGACTCCGGCGTGTGCAGCTTCACGAGCGCCGCCCATGGCGATGTGTGTCTTCTTTCCACACGAAACCATGCATTTGCCAAGATAATGAGGGGAGTAATTAAGTTACAGGCCCATTATCCAGAAAGTCGAATTAAATCAATTCGCATGGACAATGCTGCTGAATTCTCTTCACGCGCCTTCAATGACTATTGCATGGCCTTGGGGATTGAAGTTCAGCACTCTGTTCCATATGTCCACACTCAAATGGTTTGGCTGAGTCCCTAATAAAGAGGATCAAACTCATTGCAAGACCTTTGTTAATAAATTGCAGCTTGCCAACTTCGTGTTGGGGTCACGCGATTTTACGCGCTGCTGACCTAATCCAATTGCGACCTACTGCATATCACAGTACTTTCCCTCTGCAATTGGTACGTGGAAATCCTCCCAGCATTTCTCATCTGCGTAAGTTCGGATGTGCTACATACATCCCGATCTCACCACCACAGCGGACATCCATGGGCCCACACAAAAACTAGGGATCTATGTGGGGTACAAATCGTCGTCGGCTATTAAGTACCTGGAACCCCTTACTGGGGATCTATTCACAGCCCGTCACGCTGATTGCATATTTGACGAGGAACATTTTCCGGCATTAGGGAGAGATTTCAAGTACTAGAAAGAATGCCCGGAAATTGATTGGAATGCTATCGCCATTTAAACCTCTGATCCACATACCCAAGAGACCGAACTCCAAGTTCGGAAGATCATCAATTTGCAACATCTTGCAAATAATCTGCCAGATTCATTTACTGATCTAAAAGGTGTTACAAAATTCTGGAAACCGGCCAGAAATGCGTCCGAAAGAGTGGAGGTACCAACAAAAACCACTCAACTCCCTGATCCTAAAAAGAGGGGGAGTAGTACGGCCTCTGACCCGGAACCTGCTTCTCGCAAGCAACAAAGGAGAGAGAGGAGAAAATCCTCCAAATCAGTAAATGCAAGTCAGCTCAACATTAACGAACACCTTATGGATAGTATACACCCAGTGGAAGGGCAACCTCCACAACCCAGGTCCATCTTGCACACACTGGCTAGGACATCGGAACACCTAGACTCACGCGTATTGGGAAATCACGAAGAGTCATCAAGGGTGCATGAGATATCTACCAACTATATCAATTCTGGAGAATCATTCAACCGTAAGTCTACAATTGTTGACACTTATTTTTCTGCTACAATTGTCGATACCCTTCTCAATGATCATGATCCAAGGATTATCGTTGAGTGTGAGAAACGCTCCGACTGGCCTAAATAGAAGGAAGCAATACAAGCAGAACTTGCTTCGCTCAATAAAAGGAAGGTATTCACAGAAGCAATACCAACACCTCCCAATGTTTTTCCTGTGGGATTCAAATGGGTTTTCCTCTGGAAACAGAATGAGAACAATGAGGTGGTGAGATACAAAGCGAGGCTCGTAGCAAAGGTGAAAGTACAAAGGAAGTCGCCTAGAGGGGGGTGAATAGGTTTTTAAAAATATTACGGTTTAGACTCAAGTAAATGCGGAATAAAACTAACGTTTAATTTATTGAACACAAAACCTAGCCACTAAGTTTACCTAAGTGCACCAACAACCTATGCTAAGCAATACAAGCAACAAGGTGATAGCAAGATATAAATACTTCAAGCACGATGGCTATCAAAATGTAAAGTGCATAAGTAAAGGGCTCGGTTGAGGGATAACCGATGGACGCGGAGACAAAGATTTGTTTTCCGAAGTTCACTTCCAAAGAAGCTACGTCTTTGTTGGAGAGGTGTGATGGCGCAATGCTCTCCAAACACCACAAATGGCTCACCTCGAGGTGTGGTGGCTCGATGCTCACCCAACGCCACACAAGGCCTCACCCCGGATGCAGAAGCACACAACTCACCGACGCCACAAAAGTCTCACCCTATTCTCCCGAGTGCGCACCACAAAAGGTGGGCACTCGCTCCACTATGGGACGCTTGAGGGCAGTCACCGAACCCGTACAAGATTGGGGCTAACTCCACAACTCAATTGGAGGCTCCCAACAACAAAGCCACAAAAGGATACAATGCCACAAAAGGCCAACAATGCCACAAAAGGCCAACAATGCCGCAAAAGGCTACAAGACCACAAAAGGTCAACAATCCAACCACACAACCGTCTAGGGTTCCAAGGAACCCAAGAGTAACAAGCCCTCAAGCTTGTACTCGCCGAATCTCTGAGGAGAACTCAAACCTATGCAACAAATGCAAGGGCAAGTCCTTCACTCCCAAATTCCAACAAAGCTATAAAATCTATTGGAGGAATAAGGGAGGAAGAACACAAGAGGAGAACACAAAACTCTCCAAGATCTAGATCCCAATGATTCCTTCACAAAGAAGGGATTTAACTTGGGGGGATTGTAGATCTAGATCTCCTCTCTCAAATCCCTCAAAAAGATGCAAGAATCATAGGAAGGGAAAGGGGAGAGGGAAATCTTCTTTAAGGTCAACAATGGAGGAGAGAGAGAAAGCCAAGAACCAAGAAAAGAGCTGTTACCCACGAAGGGGAAGAGGAACCCCTTTTAAAGGGATCCTAGATCTGCCCGTTATGGGCATTCGCGACTCCTGGCCAGAACTTTCGGTGGGAGGCCGGAAGTTCTGGTGGCACATAGCCAACGGTCAAAAACTGCTGAGCGAGAAACTGAAAAAACGAGTCCTGGTCGGAACTTCCGCCGGTTCACCGGAACTTTTGGTGGGAGCGAAACTTCCGGTGGAAGTTCCGACAGAAGTTACGCCAAATAGACAAAACCAACACAGAAGGTTACTGAATTGTGAGTGGAACAAGAGCCAGAAATTCAAGCGGAACTTTCGGCGGCAACTAGGCTTGAGTGGAACTTCCGGTCCCTGGCCGGAACTTCCGGTGGGAGCGGAACTTCCGGTGGAAATTCCGACTGAAGTTCCGTCAAATAGCACATCCAAAACAGAAGGTTACTGAACGTGCGCGAAAGAAGACCCGGAACTTCCACCCGAACTTTCGGCGGCAAAGATGACCTAGCGGGACTTCCGATGGGAAGCCGGAACTTCCGGTCAAGGAAATTCCAGAAACCAGAAAACCAGAAACGCAATAACTTTTGCATCCGAACTCCAAACGGGATGAAACCAATTTTGTTGAAAAGATAACGACGAATAGAATCCCCCAAGGTGTGGAGCCGAAATATTGGGTATCACCTTGGGAGAAAATACCATGAACATATATGTGAAGTATCCCCCAAGGTGTGGAGCCGGAAAACTCGCAAGATCAAAAACCGCAATAAGATATGCAAGTGAAATCCTTAGATGATGAACTAGAGCTTGTTAAGATGATGACCATAAGCTCTAGATCCTCTCATGGACAAGAACCAAATAACAACCAAGAAAGATGATGCTATGAATGCAAAGGTTTGAGCTTTCTCCGAACGATGCAAACGAGACACCCGCTTGAGAGCCCCTCTTGATAGTACGGCTATCTATCCTAAACTCGGTCTCCCAACTAACAATACGAGACCGGCAAAAGAAAAGCCCTATCAAGAACATACCTTTTCCTTGAGCATCCCACTTGAACTTGATGTAGACCGTCTTGTTCTTCTATAGTGGGAACACCTTTCTTGGATGCTCTTGCTTGATGAAGATGAAGACTTCCAAATTGCTCCCCCATACTCCATGGGGAAACCTCTTCTTTGAACTTGTCTCCACCATTCCATGATCACGAGGATGGTAAGCTTCAAGCATGAGATATTCTAGAGATGGCGCATCTTGAGCTCGCCCTTCTTCATCCCTACTTGAGGTTGATCCATCTTGATGCAACTCTTTGCACATGTCTTGATCAACCTTCAAGCTCCTTCTTTCTTCATGATTCCAATGGGCACAAAGCCCTTGGACATTTCTTCATCTTCCAACCTTGAGACCAACACATGGCCCAAGCGATGCCAATGGAAAAACCTACAAGTGAAACTCAATTTACACATTAGTCCATAGAGATTGTCATTAATTACCAAAACCACACATGCGGGCATACATGCCCTTTCAATAGGGTTTCACGCAGAGACCCGACATTGATTTCAATGAGACATATTCTCCACTAATGAGTGGTATCACTTTTTGATATCTTATATCTTTGGCAGTGCAAAAATCGTTTATCTATGCAGTTGATGGATGTCGTGACCGCATATCTTTACGGTCACTAGATTTGGACATATACATGAAGGTTCCTGATGGAGTCTCTATCCCGAATGCAAGTGCTAAACGCAACATGTATTGTGTAAAACTGAACAAGTCTTTATACGGCTTGAAACAGTCGGGACAGATGTGGTACAACCGACTGAGTGAGTTCCTTATTCAGAAGGGTTACTCTAATAGTGATGACTGCCCATGTGTATTTATCAAGAAGTCCTCTTTAGGATTTTGCATCATTTCAGTGTATGTCGATGATCTTAACATCATTGGCAACACACAAGATATTGATGAAGCACGCAATCATCTAAAGACAGAATTTGAGATGAAGGATTTGGGTCAAACCAAATTTTGCTTGGGTCTCCAACTCGAGCACCTTCCCTCAGGAATAATGGTACACCAAGCAGCCTATATCCAGAAAATATTGGAGAAATTCAATATGTACAAATCCTATCCATCTAAAACTCCCATGGTGGTTCGTTCTCTAGATGTAGGGAAAGATCCGTTCAGGCCAAGGGATGATGGAGAAGATATGTTGGAACCTGAGGTTCCATATCTCAGTGCCATTGGAGCGCTCATGTATCTTGCAAATTGTGTAACATCCCAGCATTTAGGACTAAACGAAGGGTAGATTTAGGATTTTATGCATCTGTATGCATGCATCTGAAAATCCGGGTAAATTTTTTGCCAAATTAAAAGACTAGAGTGATCAGAATTCTCACTCCGATGAATTAGGTTTAGTGTCATCAGAAGGGGAGTGAGATGAATTTTGACATGACCTTTATTGTTTTTTGGAGTTATGAGGGGAAAATTTTGACTTATAAACAATTATTCACAATAATACAAATACAAGTATTATAAATAAAAGTATAAAGATTATTAAAATCCAACATTACAATGTTCTTTTACAATAAAAGAATAAAGGAATATTACAATAAAACAAATAAGTGAATAAATAAAATAGAAAATGAATTACAATAATTAAACAAATAGAAGAATTCTTTATTAAAAGAATATATATTGCATTATTCTTTTACAATAAAGGAATAATAAGAAATGGATACAATTATAATAATATAAATTATTGCATTATAATATCATTACATCATTTCTTGTTAGAAAAGAAATACTTTAATCAAATATATAAGTATTACATGGTTATTACAAAAGAATAAGAAAATCACAGGAATTCAAATCTAAACTACAATTCCTATATCTAGTCTTGATATTCCTGGATAATCATTTGATTCCTGCAAAACAAATTAAATTGAAGTTAAAACAAAAAACAAAAGGGATTAGGGGTTAGTATTAGTGCTCTTAGTAGTAATAGTGTGATGCACTGTTTTGTCACATCATTGAGCATATTAAAATGGGGCAAGTTTCACCAAATGAAATAGTATCTATTCTTATTGCAAATTTTGCCTTAGAACAACCTCATTGGCTGTGGACAAAAGGGGCAAGTTTCACCATAGAGAGTGGAAGTAAGAAAGTAGGACCAAGATATTTTAACTTGATCTGATCCATAACATCATAGCAAGCAATCACACAGCTCACACACACATGCATACCTATGTGCTGTCAAAACAGGAGGCACTGTGAGAGAGAGATAAGTACACAGCCGTAGCAGAGAGAGTTTCGGGCTGAACTTTCTTCACCATAGCAAGAACAGCAAATACACCCAACACATATCAACCAGTCATGACATTTCTATACTTCCAGAGATCATAGTTAGCACCAAAAACCCATAATACACCATCATGACATCACCAGCACCCTGGTTGCTCGAAGGAGCCATCCAAGGACACTAGAAGGAGGTCAGGAGCACAAGGAGTAGGCCAAAAGCACAAGAATCAAGCCAACAGAAGATCAAGGAGGATCAGCTTAAGCACAGGAATAAGAAGAGCCAGTTGATCAAGCATACATCTTAGGAACAACATCATCAAGCTTCCATACTAGGTTGTTATTCATCTCTAAGACAACCAAAAAAACTTAATATCAATTGTTCTCCTATTTTCTTTTCCCAAGATGGATTTTGGGTAATAGGAAGCTCTCAGTATAGTGTAGAAGTGCTACACTAAGTTCATCCTAGAGCTGTTAAAAATCCAACCAGCATCTGTTCTTATCTTAAAAAGAATTGGTCTCAGCCTTATGCATCATTGACCAAGAGCACATATTAGGATTCTGCATCAAGATCATCCAAACTAAATGATATTCTTTTTTCCATACTTTACTTGGCAAGCTTAGCTTATACAGTAATGGATATCACTGTGTTCCATCCTAAAGGAGGAATCATAGTGATATCTCCTTAGTGAATCTACATACCACAAGAGAATAGCACCACATAATCCTTTTCCTAGCTAAAAATAACTAGGAATCATATGATCATTGTCTTACTAACAGTAGTTGGACATTAGCCAACTAGGTTGCAAGGCCAGCTAAAAGGCAACAACAACATATGACCATGAGCAACAATAATAAAGCCTCAGACCTACATCATAGGCTAGAAATAGCAACAACTCATGCTATTAAGTAATCTTACTATGCACACTCTGAATGGAGGCACCACAGTAGTAAATCTAGTACAGCAGAGCTACTAACCACTTCATTTAACTTTATCCTCAACAGTTACTAGATTATGAACATATCTGCAAGCAAAAGGATAGGTTTATAATCATTTTTCCTAAATCCCAAAAAGGGGCAGGAATCATTTCCAACAAGGCCATTGTTAATTCCTAGCCAACACAGCTTCACAGCCATATCAAACTTATTATAACTAATTAATGCTTTTAAAGCATCTCCTTAGTAATATAACTAAGAATCATGTCAGATTAGAGTGTTATCAGGATAACAGTATAAGGAGGGCATCACAAAATGGTAATCAGTAGAGCAATCTGCAAAAGTTTAATTCAAATGTGATATTGAATTTAGGGAAGGCACATCCCTATCAAATAAATCGTCTTTCTAGGGATAATACTAGGAATCATTTTTGAATACAAACTCATAGTCACCATGAAATTCATTCTGTTTAGGGGAGAGTCATTAAAATTCAACATACAAATATAGTAGATTCCAGGAACTACTCACTAAATCAAAGCTTCAGTACTTTAAACTCAAATATCAATCCATTCAAATACACAAGGAGCTCACTGAATGGAAATTAGACACATGGAGTAATCCAAGCATTTCTTCTGTAGCCAATTTAGAAGAAGGCCATATATTGCATGAGTATAGTATGAGCTCCAGTTAAACTAACAACATAACATTTGACTAATGGAATTTCAGAAGGTATTAAGCATAAATCTTGCTAAGAGAATGTAGAGGGAGTGTCCCAACCTTTAAATAATATAAGGTGGAGTCCCATGTGTTTACAATGCTAGTCCCTGGATCAATAGCTAGCATCCACAGTTAAGATGTAATATCAAGAAACAAAGGTCATAATATAACTTTATAACCAGGAATAACATAATTTTATTACATCATACATAACTCATTTGGCTATTACATTACATTGCAGCGGAATAACTATAATCATGGGGTCCTTCATCTTCAAAGTGCCACAGGCAAATGTTGGTTGTAGACTTTGTAATCCTAATCAATCAATCTTCACTAAAATCAATCAAACCTGCAACATTACAAGTTACAGCCACAAGGGTCAATACATTTGAATTGTATTGGCAAGTTTCACTACTATGTGGAATATAAGTGGATCCTATCATTACATGCAATTTTGGATAAGTAGGGTTTAAGGCTCATTTGCAGAAAGCAATACTTTATCCTATCTTTTCAAATGGTTTTGTTTCCTTTGTCAAATTTATTTATCAAAATCCCTTGAACTCCTTGGTATCCCCAAGTATTCAAGTCCTTGTCAAAAATCCCTTGAGCTACTTGGTACCCCCAAGTGCATCAAGTTTTATTAAAAATCTCTTAAACTCCTTGGTAACCCCAAGTGCATCAAGTTTTATCAAAATCTCTTGAGTTCCTTGGTACCCCCAAGTACATCAAGTTTTCATCAAAAATCTCTTGAGTTCCTTGGTACCCCCAAGTACATCAAGTCCTTAAAAGTTTTCTTTTAGAAATTAGAATGTCGAGATCTCTCATAGCTTCAAACTTTAGTTGCTCAGTATTGTCCATAACCGGGGACACGGCTAAGTACTTAGATTTTTTATCTTCTGCAGAAGTAGTACACTTTACCCACATGTCACAATCCCATCTTGTTGCCACCAGTGGCCACTGGATTAGTACTCACCAAGATGGAGTACCGGCAGATTGAGAATGTGACGAAGTCTTTCCAGAGGGTCCTCCCATACACCATTGCTAGCTTGTCTTCAAGTACCCATGTAGGATTCCAGGTCCTCCTGTCCAGTAGCCTGAAGACAATGCATGGGTCTTCCCAATGTAGTTGACTAAGCCAGAGCCATAAATAGCATGTGGTTGCACACGAAAGCCACAATTGGAGAATCATGTTCAATCTCTAAGTTTCCTAGGTGGTTTCCTTTGGAGCACAACACAAAGAGATTGCCATAGACATGGTTCCTTTTGTTGCCACCTTCTCCAAAACTCAAAGTATCCTTGGCCACCCAGGTGGTTCATTGAGTCCTTGTTTTATTATATAAAATCACAAGTCCTTTTCTCAACTTCATAAAATCTCAACATGTATCTCTTTTCAAAATATAGCATGGCTAAGCACGTAACAACTACATTGTTTTCACTAAGGAATATATAGGGAATCCTATTAGGATTTAGCTTAGCATAAGTATAGAAAATTCTTTTCATGCATGTTTCAAAATCCACTAAGTATAATGAAAATAGTAGGACTTTAGATGATAGTGTAACTTGCCTTTCTTTTGGTAGGGAAAGTTGGTTCACTCCTTGATCTTGCTAGTCTAACACTTTTCTAACTTCACTACAATCAATCAAGCAAACTCAATATCAACTAGCATTCCAAACCAATAATCAATCAAACAATTCACACACATAAAACAATGGGATCTAAGTCATGCATGTAAGCATGCAAGAGATGGTTATAATTGCAAAGGTGGTCTCCACTAGGCTTCTAAACTTTGTAAGGTTCAAAGTGGTCATTTTCCAAAGTGGCAAAGTCATTTGCAAAAGGGTTTTGTCCAAAAACCATTTTTAAATCCAATCATCATTTTATGTGGTGGAAAATATTTTTATCAAAGCAACAACTTTAAGTTGTTCACAAAATAAGTTATTGTTTCTCAAAACTTGGTGTTTAGGGTCAGTAGGTTTATTCCAAATCATTTTCCCAAAGTTTTTATTCCAAAAACATTTTCATAGCAAAACCATTATTTTTATTTGGTTAGAAATGGGCTAAACCAAGTTTTTATTCCTAAACTTCACCAAATCCATTTTCCAAACCATGGGTTGGTTCCTAGGGTCAGTAAGTTCACCACAAATCAATTTGCCAAGGTTTCAACCCCAAGAACATTTTTGAATCATTTTTCTAATCTAAACAAGCATACAATTGTTTCTGCAAAACAAGCAATTTAACAGATACTATTTGCTAAACAAATTCCATAGTTGGCTAGGGTTTGTTCCACTGATTCCAACGATATAAAGTTTGCAATTTTTGGACGTGTGGATCAAAAGTTATAGGGTTTTCAAATTCACAATCTAATCAGATTTCAAATTCAGTTCTAAACAAAGTCTGGCCACGCGTCGCAATACCATTGGCTGGTACCGCTTTGGTCGGATCGGGCTCTGCGGTGCGTTGGATCTAAACAGATCGCACGGCTCTGGTCGCGTACCCCTTCGTTGTTAAGTGGTTCTATCGTGTCTCTTAGATCTAAATCGGACGGCTCCTATCCACTAGCCAAGAACTGGCGGCGCTCGACGGTGGCGCGCGGCGGCGGCGCTCTGGCTACGGCGTAACGACGAGAACAGGAAGCGAGAGGAGTAGGGGGATGCTCACCAGAATCGCGAGGACGTGGTGATACTTGACGTGTGGTCGGCGTGGCTAGGGGTGCTCTGGAACAGCAGCAATTCCTCGCCGGAGTTAGGTCTGGCGACGGTTGCACGCGGTCGAGGTCGAGCACGGTGCTACGGGTCATGAGAGGGCAAACAAGAAGCATGGTTAGACGCGTACGATCAAGGAGATGACGCGTGCGTGAACGAGAGGAAGAGGGGCGGTCGGATTCTACCTGGGGACTTCGCCGGAGGAGTAAACAGACGCGGCGGCGCTCAGAGCCTTGTCGAATACGGCTTTCTGGGGCACCCGCAGTTGAACGAGAGGCACGGACAGATGCGCCAGGAGGTGGGAAATGTGTGTGCGTGGTCGATGAAGCAAGGGGCAGCGCTGAGTCGACGGAATCGTCACCGAACCTCGTCGGAGCAGAGGGTGGTGTTGAGTGAAATTTGGGTAGCCTGGTGGCGTGTTGGTTATGGTGACAGGGGGAAAATGGAGAGGAGGGGCAGACGATTTATTGTGCATGGTCGCAGCGAGGTTAAGGCACGGCATTATGGCGAATTTACGCGCGGCATCAATGGCGGAAACGGCCGGCTTGGTCGTCGCGAGGAAGAAGGAGGAGTGAGCTGGCTGTGTGGGTCCCTGCTGTCAGCGAGGAAGTGAGGGGAAGAAGAGGGCCACCGGTCAGTCACTCTGTGGGTCAGAAACTGAGTGTGAAGCGTTTTCTTCGGGGAAGGGGAGCTGGGCTGGTTGTTTGGGCTTCCTGGGCTTGGTCAGTTTGGCTGAGTCCAAAACCATTTTTTTTCTTCCTAAAACATTTTTCTTTTTCTATTTCTAATTTCTGTTTTGAAATTCAAACAACCAAACAATACTCAAATCAATTCAAACAATCCCACTTTGTAACTTTGAATTGGTTCTGTTCAGTAACATAATCCAATTCCTAAAATAAAATAATAATTTTATTTTAGGATCCATTATTAATTAAATAAATGGACCTTGTTTAATAAATCCAAAATAGGTTTTGTTTTATTAAAACTCCTTTTGAAATCTAAATAATTTCAAAATCAAATCAGTAGGTTTTATTTGAGAATATAAATTACTTGGAAAACTTATTTAAATTAAATAAATAAATAAGTTTTGATGTTTTGGAAATAGTAAAACCTGTATTAATAAAACTTGGATATTAAATCCTTAAACCTTTATCAAATAGAAATATTATATTTCCAAGGCTTTGGCCAAGTTTTAATTTGGTTTATAAAATAATCTTTATTTATAAATCCACCTTTTCTTTTGAAAACCAAATCCTTTTATTAGAAGCTCCAAATAGTAATTCCAAATATTTTTATTTTCCTTTATTTTATCTTTTTAAATCCCTTTAGGATTTGTTTAATCCAAATTGGTTTGAAGGTTTCCAATTGGATTCAAAAAGTTTCTTGTCACCCTAAAAATCAAACAAAGTTTTATTTTATTCATTTATTTTTCACATTACAAGATTTGGAAAATCTTGGGATGTGACAGAGAAATATGTTCAACAACATTGTTGGACATCTTCTAGAGAGCCAGTAATAGGATTATAGAGGGGGGAATCTAGTTAGGATTCATACAGAGCAATGAGAAAGAGATAAACAAAAAGAGGAATAGAGGGTAAGGAGAAACTCACTGGTGGTCCTCGCTTAAGCTCGAGAAGAGGAAGCAGACCGGTGATGGAGGGCGCAGTAAACAGCGACACAAGAAGCAGTGAGGCACTTAAACCATGCCGAGCCACTCGAGCTGCCATCCAACGACGAAGCATCAAGACAGCCTCAGATCAACACCGAAACACCACCAAATCGCCATGGAAGCACCTCAGGGTGGTAGGAACAGAAACCCTAGGAACCAGATGGGGTTGCGCGTGGTCGAGGAAGGCCATGCCCTTCAAATCGAAAAGGACTAGTCGATTCACCAGGTCGTAATTAGTAGGTTAGCACGACGGCGGCGGCGACCGAGGAGGCCGAAGCGCGCCGGAGCCGAGCAGCGACGGCGGCAGCGCCGTGGCATCGCGGGGAAGAGGGGTCGAGACAAGAGTGAGAGAGGAGAGCGTATGGGTCGGGTTGACCGACTCGGTCAGTTGGGCTCTATGGCTTAGTCCAACCTGGTGGACTAAGTGGATTGGGCTAATTGGGCCCAAGAACTTGACCCGATATAAATAAAAACAAAAGTGGAAATTATTAAAATACCCTCTACACATTTTAAGCTCTAGAAAAAATGTAGAAAAATTCTAAAAATATATTTAATATATCAAAAGCTTTATTAAAATAATATCCACCTAAGAAAAATGTATGCATATTTGTTTAAGTTTAATAAAATTCAAATAAATATTAACACCCTTAAACATCTAAATGAAATTTTTATAAATTTAGAAAAAATCCTAAAAATAAATAAAAATCACTTTTATGAATACAAAGAAATCTCTTATCTCATAAAAATACTAACTTAAAATTTTACAAATAAAATATAAAACAAATATTTAAAGTCATTAAATAATTAAGGAATCTTATAAAAAAATATAATTCCTAAAAATAAATAAAATTCAATTTAAGATTTTAAGTAAGTATATTTACTAGAAAAATATAAGTATATTATTATAAAAACATTTTAAAATTCCTAAATCATATAACTTCAATTATCTAAAGTATTAAAACAATATAGCTACTTTGTTAATTATTTAAAACTCTTTGTTAAGTAAGAAATGATCGCATTTAAAACATAATCCTTTGACTCTAAGTAGTATAAACCATAATTATAATTTAATATAAAATATATGTGTAAACAATTAACTTTATAATATTCTTTTAAAATCCTTAACTAACTATAAGTCAAGGATTTACAAAGTTATTCTTTGCAAGTCATTAAAATTCATAAATAATCATATTTATCAAACTTGAAATTCACTAAATAAATTATAATAAAATCCATATATTTTTATAAAGAGAAACCTCAAAGTATGATCTATAAATACTACACATGCTAAATTTACATCTTTAAAACAAAGTTCCATAATTATAAGATTTTGTTTTTATTATGCTTAGGAAAAAAACCTAATAATTGATAATGCTACAAATGTTATATCTCAAGTCCGATTATATTTTTATTAGTTTACTTTGGTCTGAGATACCCCAAGATAGATATGTAATGACTCAAAATCATTTAAACCTTATTGCAAAACCATAGCTCCAATCCTATTAATCTTCAAAGTTGAGTAACTTAACATAAATAATATTTTCTTTAAATGTTATTCTTTTTGCCACTTCAAAAGAGACACTATACCATTTCTTTAAAGACATGATAACTTAAAACATGAACTTTGTAATAATTACATAATATCGTGGAACCTTAGAATTATATTATGATTGTACTTTACTTTTCATATTTTATGTGTTTATCCTTCTTATGAAGTAAACTTGAACTAAAGAAAATCTTAAATAAATCATCTAAATATATCTCACTGGTAATAATTGAAGAATTACTTGGGATTTGCATATGCATCTCATTACCTATGCATAACAGCATATTGCTTCTTTAAACATTGTCCTTACCGGGCAATGATGATATTTTTGTAGAACCCGAGGTCCAGGGTCAAGTCGAGACATTCGACTACAATACTTCGCGATATCAAGGCAAGTTCACACTTTCTCATGTCCTTTGATTATTTTCTGTAAAGTATTTTGCAAATCTAGTGTGGTCATCACCTGCATTTCAAAAAGGTCGAAAACCCTATTTTCATAATTAAAGTGAAATATTGGTTACTGATCCAGGGTGATCAGCTAATCTATTAAATCTGGCAGCTGGAATACCACTTCACAGGAATGTATCATCTAGGACTTAACAACCAATGTCGCCAGTGATTCACGCGTTGTATATTGCGCGTTAACCATGAGATTTGGAACGGGACGGAGAAGTCAGCTGGATCGGCTCCCTTTCGCATGCATTGGACACTGTTCTGGGTATTTGTGAGTTGCAGATCGTGGGTATAGCCGTTTTATACGGGGAAAGGTCTACCGTGGATCTGGGCTTACAAAAGACAGATTACTAGTTTTAATGGTTGTTGTGTGTATCCAACTAAGGTATAGCCGTTTTATACAGGGAAAGGTCTACCTTGAGTTTGGGCATACAACAATTGCGGTGTATGCGGGGTCGCGGAGAAGGACAGTGATTGGCTTGGATCATCTACTAGGCCCCACACCATAGGAAGTGTGGACGGGAAAAATTCGCCCGGTTGTGCATCAAGGATTTGATCTCTCATGGGTAAAGTGACGCACCTCTACAGAGTGTAAGAATTGTAACTTGTTACTCCCTGTTCCGGGAAGGAGCTGCGAACGCTGCAGGAAAGGAACTCCATGAAAGTTATGGTAAACCTGTGAAGGCTGACGGACATAGCTTTTCAGAATAAAAGCAACCTTTGAAGATTTTTTTACAAAAACCTGCATTGCCTACGACCTATGGTCTGTGGCTGTAGATATAGTGCATCAAACACTCCTTTTTAGTGAACTTGCTGAGTACGCTCGTACTCAACGTATCTTCTTAACCCTTGCTAGATTATGAAGACAATAACGGTCAGGAAGAGGAAATACTATATCCAATTAAAGACCAAGAAGAATTCCGCTATGAAGAACTAGAAGTATCCGGAAGCGTCGAAGGGAACAATTTCAAAAACATCTATAGAATGGAGACCGACGTATCTAACGTGTAGATGTAGCATATATAGTGATCTAGTCTAGTAGCATAGATTTCTATCCTCTATCTATAATTAAATCTCGTATAAACCTTATTTGCTTCTTTATTCTGTTCTTTGAGTTATTGTAGTTTAGCCCTGAGTCATCGGGATACCTCTATGGACCTAGGAGGATCTCAAAGTCGTCATGTAAATTCTGATTGTAATAATGATAATGTATGTTGTGGACCCGCTTTGTTTCTGTTGTACCACTATGAGGATGTAATATTTGCGGAATGGTACTCCATGAGTGTTATGTCCATGACTATAGTATACTACAACATGCAGTGGTATGTTGGGTCACCACAAGTTGTACGAGACCTGACCTCGCATTTGCAGTGAATCTACTTGCTAGACACAACGCATCTCCCACCAAATGCCATTGGTCGGGAGTCAAGAGTATCTTTCGATATCTCCAAGGCACAAAGGATCTTGGCCTATACTTTCAGTTTCAGAGAAATCTGGACTCCAGTATGATCGGATACACTGATGCTGGCTATTTATCTGATCCCCATAACGCCAGATCACAAACCGGCTTTGTGTTCCTACATGGTGAAACTGCTATATCATGGAAGTCTTTGAAACAGACTCTGGTTGCCACTTCTACCAATCATTCTAAAATAATTGCATTATATGAGGCATCACGCGAATGTGTGTGGTTTCGCAGAATGATAAACCACATACAACAGTCATGTGGAATTGGTTCTATCGAATCACCTACCATTATCTATGAGGATAATGTGGCTTGTGTTGCACAGATGCAAACAGGATATATCAAGAGCAATATCACTAAGCATATTGCCCCAAAGTTATTTTATCATCATGAACTCCAAAAGAGTGGGGAAATAAACGTCTTGCAAGTCAAATCATGCGATAATTTCGCTGACTTGTTTATGAACTCTCTACCAACTTCAACATTCCAAAAATACATTCATAGAATTGGTATGCAACGGCTTCGAGATTTGCAAGAATTAGGAGGAGTATCTTCCTGAACTATTTCTGTTCAAAGCATCATATTACACTCTTTTTCCCTTGATGAGTTTATTTTACAGGTTCTCATTAAGGTTTTTAATGAGGTAATATCAGCATAAGATCATATGTCATACTGTCCCTTTTCCTCATCGGGTTTTTTAGAAAAGTATACACGAACATATCCATTTACCTCTATATTCTATGGATCTACTTCATATTGAGTTAACATAGGCAATAATCATATTATGCCGTGTCATTTTCTCCTTATTTTCCCACTGGGTTTGAAGGAGTTTTAACAGCATATCCTACTCAACTCCTCACATTTTCCCCACAGGGTTTTTGGAGGAGATTTAGTCAAGATGGTGAATTTTTGTGCAGTCAAGCGATGATTAGGGGGATAGTTAAGAATAATTAAAACACGTTAATTAAGAGATAATCTCCTTATTAACCGCACAGGAAGTTGCCACAACGGGAAACCGTCGGCAACGTTTCCGGAGCGTCGCCTCGGAAAAACTGACTCCTGGAACTGACATATTAGCAACCGTTCAGACTGTATATATATACATTCATCATCAATAAAGAATATGGATTCATTCTAGTCATTTGTCTCTTGCTGTCAATCCTTCTAGTTCTAACAAATATAAGTGTGCTCTTAATCCTTCCTACTTTCAAAAAATCAAAAATAGTAAAAATGAAGTTAAAATTTCAAAATGAATATTGGGTAGCGCTACGCGTCCCACGGGGATAACTTCTCCCGATCACTTGGTCCCTGCGTGACATGTGTATTTTTTTTTCTAGATTCCCATTTTTGCTACAAATTATCTCGCTTTTGTTACATGTAGTAAAAATGGTTCGCCACAGAAAATAGTAAAACAGACTGGACCTCGCCAGAGTTTTCGTCGGAGACCTCGTCGGCAACCGCGTAGGAAAAATGTTGTGCTAATGTAGCATATCTGACCTCGCCGGAGCCTTTCGTCGGTAGACCTCGCCGGAGACCGTGTAGCAAAAACTTTACGCTACTATAGCAAAACCACAAAACGTATGTAGCAAATAAATTATCATATTGTAGCAAATCCGACCTCATCGGACACCTCGCCGAAGACATTGTAGCAAGACACAGATACGCTTGTAGCACCGTCGCCAGTCGCACGTAGCATCATTGCTAACCCCATGTAGAAAACCTTGATATTGTAGGTAGCAGCGACAGTAGCAATAGGCAGCAGCGTCGCTAATCCTATGTAGCAAACCTCGAAACCGTAGGTAGCAGTACCGGTGACGGTAGGTAGCAGCGTCGATGGCCTTCGGTAGCACGCAGGTGGCCTTCGTCATGGAGGAGTTGGGGGCAAAGGGGTGGACTCGCTCCTGCGAGAGGAACAACGAGGATATGAGAGGCGGAGATGCATGAAGTACGCTCTGGCAAGGCTAACGGAGAGAGGAACGGCGATGACGGGCAGCGCATGCGCGCGGCTGGGCGGCGCGGCGGCTCGGCGAGGCGCGGCTAGACGACAGCGGGCGTTGGTCAAGCAGCGGCGGGCGGACGGCGAGAGCAAGCAGCGGCTGGACGGCGGCGGGCGCTGGGCAAGCAACGGTGGGCGGACGGCGAGAGCAAGCAGCGGCTAGACGGCGAGGGCGCAGGGCAAGCACCAGGTGCGGTGGCGGCGGGCGGACGGTGGCCGGCGGATGGGGAGAACAAGCAGTGGCAGACGCATTATGGCTATCGACGGTTCCGTGAACAAATCGAGAAGAGAAGGAAGAGCCGAAGATTGATGGGCCCAGTAGAACGTGCGGTAGACGAGCGACTCAGGGGATTGTTTCGTACAATCCCTTGGGGGAATCCTATTGTTTTCCATAAATATTTCCATGTAGAGGCAGCACATATATATAAGCATGATATTTGGCACACCGAAACTCAAACTATATTGCTCAAACAAAAATGACATAGTTCCAAAGAAATACTAAGAAGAAACTGCCAAGCTACAAAGACTATGTAATTTAGTGTCAAGATAACTATATTGCTTAATGATAAGTAAGTATAATTGGATTCAAGAGTATCCATGTTCTAAAAATTTGGGTTAGCAGTGGCACATAGAACCAGATTCGTGTGTATTTCAACTCGGTTCGTGAGATAACCGTTAGTGAGTGTGTGTTTGCTAACCCAGGTAAACCTAGAAATTTCCATCAAGATTTTGGTGTTTGGTAGTCTTGCATATACTCACCTCGTACCAATAAGGCTCTCGGCCAAGTCTGGTTGTGAAGTTTAAATCGAGCTTTGCAACTTAGCCTCGGCGAGCTCATCCCGCAAAATTGACTTGCGCCTCCCACTAGTAAAATCCCCCCACCCTCAGAACCGAGCCTTTGTGTCTTACCGCATTACGTTTTTCGTGTTCCATATGGGCAACATCTCCTTGGTCGATCTGGATGGTCATCTAGGGTAACCACAGAGAATATGTTTATCCGGTGTCATCCAGAATATTGGAGGAGACGTTGCCCCGGTCACGTTTGTTCTCCCCCTAGATCATGTCGCCTCTCTCCATCTCAGGCCCGAGCGAGCTCTCTAGGGACGTCGATGAGCTCCACATCGATGGTCGCCACTCGCCAACCTAAGACTCTCCATCCCAAGCTCCTCCTCTATCGCCCCTGCCTTGACTGCAAGCTCTGAAGGGAATATGCCCTGAGAGGCAATAATAAAGTGGTTATTATGTATATTCCAAGTATATAATAGATGTTTATTTTGTATGCTATAATTTTATTAATACGGAAACGTTAATACATGTGTGTTTAATAAACAAACAGAAAGTTACTAGTTATGCGTCTCTCATAAACTAGCTCGTTGATTAACAAGATGATCAAGGTTTCTTGATCATGAACATTGGATGTTGTTAATAACGAGGTCACAACATTATTGAAATGGTGTAATGAACATTCATCTAAATTATAGCATTACGATCAAAGTCATTGAGTTTATATTGCTATAACATCATACGAAGTGATCCTAATCCTTAGACCATGTCAATCACTCAAACCGGAAGAGTATCTTGATAACATCAAACGTCACACCGTAACAGGGTGATTATAAAGATGGGTTCAGTACTATTAAAGTGTTATGTTGAGGCCCATGGATCGAGAGTGGAATTTGTTCATCCCGATGATGGATAGATATGCTTTGGGCCCTCTCGGTGATATCATATTGATTAGCTTGCAAGCAAGTGATTTGATCACTAGAATGTTATATCACGGGAACGAGAAAAGAGTACATGTCAGTAACGAGATCAAACTAGGTATGGAGATACCAATGATCAAATCTGGACATGTAATATATCGCGAGACAAAGGGATTAAGATACTAGCGAAAAAGGTTCTCACGATCACAAGAAAGTCATCGTTGAATGTGTGGGAGTCAGTGTGGATCTCCAGGTCCGGCTTCTGATTATTGCTCTAAGAGGGGTCTCGATCATGTCCGCATTATTCACGAACCGTAGGGTGACACACTGATACATCAGAAACGTATCTATAATTTTTGATGTTCCATGCTTGTTTAGTATCTAATTTGCTTTGCTTTGTCTACATTTTGAGGTGTTTTTATATCTTTTTTGGAACTAACCTATTAACAAGTTTCCATAGTGCCAGTTGCCTGTTTTTTTTTCTGTTTTTGGTTCCAGAAAGGCAGAAAATCAATATTCTCGGAATTTGACAGGACAAAAGCCAAAGTCAATATTTTACCGTGGGGGACACGAATCCAGAAGACGAGACGGAGAAGCGAACCAGGGCGGCCAAACCCCCCCAGGCACGGCCAGGGGTGGGCTCGCGCCTGGGCAGGGTGTGGCCCCCCTGGTCGCTGATACGTCGTAAACGTATCTATAATTTTTGATGTCCCATGCTTGTTTAGTATCTACTTTGCTTTACTTTGTCTACACTTTGAGGTGTTTTTATATGCTTTCTGGAACTAACCTATTGACAAGATGCCACAGTGTCAGTTTCCTGTTTTCTGCTATTTTTGGTTTCAAAAAGCTAAAAAATAAATATTCTCGGAATTGGACGGAACAAAAGCCAAAGTTCATATTTTTTCAGAAGCGATACAGAAAATCGAAGACGAGACGGAGGAGGAAACCAGGGTGGCCACACCATAGGTGGGCGCGGGCCCACCTTAGGCCATGGCCAAAGGGGGTGTGGGCCCCTGGACCTCCATCGACCTTGCCTCCTTCGCCTATAAGAAGCCCCCGACTCAGAAACCCTAAATAATCTGGGAGAAAGCCACGAAAACCTCCGTAATGCCGCCGCCACCGAAAGGAAGATTCGGGGGACAGAAAGTCTCTGTTCCGGCACCCTGCCGGGACGTGGAAGTGCCCCCGGAACCATCTCCATCGATCTCCACCACCATCTCCACCATCGTTACTCATTCCCATGATGAGGAGGGAGTAGTTCTTCCTCAAGGCTTGATGACCCACAAGTGTAGGGGATCGCAACAGTCTTCGCTGGTAGTATTACCCAATTTATTGATTCGACACAAGGGGAGCCAAAGAATACTTGCAAGCCTTAACAACTAAGTTGTCAATTCAGCTGCACCTGGAAATAGTTCTTGCTCACAAAAGTTTATCAGTAGCAACAGTTTGGTAGTAGCAACAGCAAAGCAACAACATCAGTAACAACAACAGTGAAACAGTAGCAATAGTAACAGTAACGGTAACAGTAGAATTCGAGTGCGGTAGGCATAGGGATGGATGGACGGGCGTTGCATGGACGAGTCTAAACATGTAACTTCAAGATCTAGGGCATTGCAGATAAATAATAACAAGCATCCAAGTACTAAATAATCCTAGACATGTGCTCCAAATATAGTCATACGTGCTCGCAATGAGAACTTGCACAACATCTTTTGTCCAGCCAGCCCGTGGCAGCGGAGCCTCTAGGGAACTACTGGCAATTAAGGTGCTTCTTTTAATAGAGCACCGGAGCAAAGCATTAACACTCCGTGAACAATGTGATCCTCACACCACAGCCATCCCCTCCGGTTGTCCCAATTATTGTCACTTTGGGGCCTTTGGATCCGGCCAATCATATGTGTACACAACTTGCAGATAAGATCACAAACAATACTATCATAATGATTCAATAATAAGTTCAGATCTGAGATCATGGCACTCGGTCCCTAGTGACAAGCATTAATCACAACAAGTTGCAACAAAGTCAAATAGCACAAGAGATACTAGGCACTATGCCCTAACAATCTTATTCGATTACATGATAGAACTCATCCAATCCCTACCATACCCAAGCATACAGCGGGTGATTACTCACTCATGGATGAGGGAAACATCGGCGGTTGATGGAGATGCGTTGGTGATGACGATGGCGATGATCCTCTCCAAATTCCCCGTCCCGTCAGGGTGCCAGAACGGAGTTTCTAGATCCGAATCTTGGTTTCTGTTGGTGGCGGCGGAGCGGAACTCTTTCTGGAAAACTCTCGAACCCCCCTTGGTTTTTAGGTCGAAAGGCAACTTATAGGCGCAGAGGGAGGCCGAGGGGCTGCCTGGGGAGGCTGCACCCCCTCCAGGCGCGGCCAGTGGTGGGCCCGTGCCTGGGGTGGGTCTGGCCCCCCAGGCCCCCTCTCCGTCTCTCCTTCTGTCTCCGTGGATCTTCTGGTGAAATATAGTTTTTGGCATATTTTCTGGGATTTTTCCTGATAGTTGATTTTCTGCACAAAAACAAGACACCAAAGTAATTCTACTGAAAACAGCGTCAGTCCGTGTTAGTTGTATCCAAATCAAATAAGTTTAGAGTAAAAACAATAGCAATGTGTTCGAGAAAGTAGATACGTTTTAGACGTATCAACCCCCCCAAGCATAGCTTATTGCTTGTCCTCAAGCAATTCAGTTGAAAACTGATTGCGATAAGAGAACTTTCACGAACACTTTGCTTCATATGATGTAAATATTCTCAGCACAAGAGTAGATGCTTAGACAATTCATAGTAAGGAGTATGCAACTAAGTCTACTCAATAGTCATTGCAAGCTATAAAAAGAAACGAACTCAATAATAATAAGTAGCATGAAACATAAACATAAGCAACATTGCAATGCTCATAATAAGGTATGATAGAGTAGTATCTCGCTTGCCTTTGTTTGAAGAGCACAATATAAATGCCAAGGCACCTCGGAAGTTCACATGAAGACTAGAGATAAAGATATCAGAGATACAAGCATCAAAGACATGACATAATTAACCAAGTTTTGAAACAAACACAAGAATGACAACTATGCTCTCAAGAAGGTGCTCATAGAATAGGTGGTGACTCAACAAGGTGGTGAAAACGGTTTTTGAAAGGTTTGAAAGGCTTCCAAATGCTGAAAGGAAGGCACTCATTAGCTTTGAGCTCTCATTGCCCCTATCATAAGCATCTTCATGTGGTTAAGGTGAAAGTGAGGTCCACTCTGAATTATATGCTTGACAGACCATAGACTGGAAATCCAGAGATACATCCGCCCCTTATCCAGCTAAAGGATTTTTCTCTTTTTCCATTCATCATTAGTCTATTTATTCTGACCTCCATACTTCGATCGAGATATTGGACATAGAATGTCACTCTTTAAAATGAAAAAAAAGGAGTAATCAGCTGTGACACGTTCGCGAAAAAAAAGAATCAGTGGGCCTCTGCCAGTGCTGCCATTGCAGCATTCTCTGCAGAAACCAACCAGCTCTCAGGTTCTATCCCAGCCGAGAGCGAGGGCCACTCCGCATACTACTCAACTTTGGGTCCAGGCAAGTTCTTGTCATTGTAAGTATTTGCATATCATCGATAACCGCCAACGGGGTACCCCTTGCACATGGTACAGGAGCTTTCCCATAACCAAAATGACAAGGCAAGCAGACAATGAGCATCTCAGCAATCTTTTTATTTACTATATTCATAGTTTTTTATTGAGGATGCTTCATAGATTACTCACTATGGTGATGCTGCAAGTTTCCACCATGATTAGACATGGCTTAGGCTAGAGGCCCAGGCGTTTCTCTAACACAGAATACAAACTCCATGGACTCACAAGTCCCCCTTTCATTTCGCATCATTGACATCCGCAAACAAAAGAGCAAAGTATCAACTAGATATAACTGTATCTAAAAGGTGTTGAAAGCGTTCCCCGTGACAGCACGGTTTTGCTGAGTCCCAGCATATAATTTGCAAGCATATATCTTTCATGGACTAGTCATAATGGTTCAAGATTATTAAGTGCAAGGAATAAAGTGTGCCATCAAGTTCGTGAGAGCTTTACCAACTAACTTTCTCAAAACAGACAAACATTTTATTTTGGAAGAAAACACGGCATATAGAATATGCACCGAAATAGCAAATGATGCTAATAGGTAGGTATGGTGGACATAGTTGGCAATATTGGTTTTGGGGAGTTGGAAGCACAGGTAGAGCACAAACTCAGTGCAAGTGAAGGCTAGTGATGCGCCTGTGTGGAGCACTTCGTTGGAAACCCCAAGAGCAAGTTGTGAAGCAGCAAGTCTTCCGTCAGTAGAGACCAAGGTTATCGAACCAGAAGGAGGAAGGAAACGTCACACAGGTGTTGGAAACAACATGGAGACCTGCACAACACAAACTCAAGACTTTGTCCCAATGAATCAGTGAGGTTGTCAAGCTCACCGGTTTGCTGTAACAAGGGATTAAACGTATGGTGTGGAAGGTAATGGTTTGCAGCAAGTAAACATTAACAGTGGAAGATGTATCAATGGTAAAGATTGGACCGGGGTCCATATTTCACTAGAGGTGCTCTCCTTAGATAAACAACATGGCATGAAGGGTAAACAAATTACAGCAGGGCAATTGACAGGAACTAAGCAAGGCATAACAATGCAATTACTAGTCAGAAAGATCCTATAAGGTTGATTGGGCAATACAACAAGATACATAGACCACCATCCAACTTCATCTATGACTAGAAGTCCACCTTCAGGTTATCATCCGAACCCACTCCAGTATTAAGTTGCAAGCAACAAACAACTGCTTTAAGCAAAGTGTGTAAGGTAAACAGTCCACATGTTCCATGAACAAGAGACCGTTGTTTTCTCCCTTGTAGCAACAACACATCTACAACCGAAGAGATTATTGTCACTTCCCTTGGAAACTAGAGGCATGAACCCATTATCGAGCATAAATACCCCCTCTCGGAGTCACTAGCAACTACTTGTCCAAGATAACCACTAGCAACGGAGAGCATGCAAGATCACAAACAAGACAGACATGATAGAATCATAAAGAAAAACCATTAATCAAACCAACATAATAATCTCAATATCCATCGGATCCCCGCAAACACAACATGCATGATTACAAATAGATTTGATCTTGATCATGCACGGAGCTCACAAGATCTATACATGAAAGCACAGAGGAGATACAACCATCTAGCTACTACATGTACCCATAGTCCAAGGTGGAACTACTCACGCATCATACCGGAGAGAAGGCCTCCGGGATGATCTCCCATCTGGCAAGGTGCCGGGAAGAACCTCAGATCCCCCCGATCTAGGGACGATGGTGGCGGCGGCTACAGATGGTTTCGTGGATTTCTGATCGGGTACTCCGGGTTTCTGCATCAGGGGCTTCTTATAGGCGAAGGGGGAGGCCGAGGAGGCGGCCAGGGCTGGCAAACCCTAGCCAGGCGTGGGCTAGGGCCCACCCGCGCCTAGGGTGGGTATAGCCCCCCCTGGATGGCCTCCCGGGCTCCCCTCTGGACTTCTTGTTCCCCACGGAAAGTTATTGACTTTGTCCTTCGTCCCGTCCAATTCCGAGAATATTTCTTTACTAACTTTTCTAAAACCAAAAACAACAAAAAACATGCATCTGGCACTGTTGCAACTTGTTAATAGGTTAGTACCAGAAAACATGTAAAAAGCACCTCAAAGTGTGGACAAGTAAAGCAAAGTAGATACAAAACAAGCATGGAGCATCAAAAATTATAGATACATTTCCAATGTATCAACATCCCCAAGCTTAACTCCTGCTCGTCCTCGAGTATGTAAGTGATAAACAGAATAATTTTTGAGGTGACATGCACCCTCACAATAAAGATCCAACCATTTGTAAGCATTGAAAGATGGGATCAAAGAACTCTAAACATGTGCATGAAAGATGGAGTTCTAACAATAGGACATAGTAACTATGCATGCAACATGAAAAGCGACAAACAAAGATCATGAATAACATGCATTGAAAAACGTTTGTTTGTTTCACATGTAGAAAACATAGCATAGTGGCAATCAGCTTGTCACTCATAGAGTAGCAATATAATGCATAGGACACCTGCAAAGTTCACAAGGTGATTAGAAACAAATAGCACAAGAACAAGTAATAACACAATATGCATCAATTAATAAGCTTTGGAACACTGCACATATGTGACAACTATGCTCTCTTAATGGTGCCTAAAGGTAGAAAGTGGAGACTCAATAATGGTGGAAGAAAGGCCTTTTTGTAAAGGAAGCAGGGATTACAAGTTTCAAAAAGAGCTTCCAAAAATCATGGTACTTTTTAGCTTTCAGCCCTCAATGCCCCTATCATAAGCATCTTGAAGTGGTTAAGGTTAAAGTGGCAAAGCTGGAGTATATGCTTGACAAAGTATAAGTTGGCAATCTCATGCCCCTTGAATACGAGGGCCACACCTCATGCATACTCAACTTTGGGTCCAGGTAATTTCTTCTCACTGTAAGTATTTGCATATCATTGAGAACCGCCAATGGGGTACCCCTTGCACATGGTATAGGAGATTTCCCATAACCAAAATGACAAGGCAAGCAGACAATGAGCATGTCAGCAATATTTTTATTTACCATATGCATAGCTTTTTATTGAGGATGCTTCATAGATAGCTCACTATGGTGATGTTGCAAGTATCCACCATGATTAGGCATGGCTTAGGCTAGCGGCCCAGGCGTTTCTCTAACATAGAATACAAAATCCATGGACTTACAAGTCCCCTCTTTATTTCACACTGGCGACATCCATAGAAAAAATAACATGATATCAACTGAGTACAACAAGGTATGAGTGCAATGTTGAAAACGTTCCCCGTGACAACACAGTTCTGCTAATTCCAACTTATAAGTGCAAGCATATACAACAAAGTTGTCACAATGGTTCAAATTTATTAGGGGCAAAGAATAAAGTGTGCCATCAAGTTCGTGAGGGCTTTAATCACTAAGTTTTCACATAACAAAATAGTTTCTAATTGGAAGATAGATGAAAACAAGAATATACTTGGAATGGTGTAACACACCATGCATAGGAGTTTATGGTGGACACTTTGGAATAACTTGGTTTCTTGGGAGTTGGAGGCATGAGTAGAACTTACTCATACAAGTGGAGGCTAGAAAAAGACTGGGAGCAACCAACTAAGAGAGCAATAATGGCCAAAAATCATGCAGTGCAACAAAGCATACTAATCAAAGCAAAGAGTGGTACTACAAGTCAAGGACTAAATGATCATAGAGGAGCATGGTGACTTGTGAGAGTCATAACATGGTGTAAGCATGTGCCAAGTCAACCCAAGCAAAACATCAAAGGAGAATACCACAATACTATTCTTTTTCATGCTAAAACAATGCATAATTTCTTCAAGGCACACTAAGCAATCCTAATTGTTTGGAACAAGACATGCTACAACAATAATCACTAAACATAATGCTAAAACAATACCTAGCATGTCATGCTAAAGTCTAAGTCACAGTCAATGCAAGCTCCTCTTGCACTTCAAGCAAGAACTTACTACTCCTTTCCAACACCAAGCAAACTTATTTGCAAAACAACACAACGAGAACGGGGGTCCAAACTACTAAAGCAAACTAAACAAACTAAGCAAAGCAAACGAAAACTAAGGCGCTCCAAGAACAACACAACTATGCATGAAACAATAAAAACGAAGTGTCTAGACATACCTGAGCTTTTTATTGATGAAGAAGAGGATGCCTTGGGCATACCCAAGCTTTGACGCTTGTAGCTCTTGGATATTTCTTGGGGTGACAACGTGGTGGCATCCCCAAGCTTGAGATTTTGTCCATTCTTCATCTCATTGCATCATTCTCTCTCTACACCTAAATTTTTTGAAGGGAATATGCCCGAGAGGCAATAATAAAGTGGTTATTATCGTATTCCTTATTTATGATAAATGTTTATTTTGCATGTTATAATTGTATTAATACGGAAACGTTAATACATGTGTGTTTAATTAAAAAAAGGAAGTTCCTAGTTATGCCTCTCTTATAAACTAGCTCGCTGATTAACAAGATGATCAAAGTTTCCTAATCATGGACATTGGATGTTGTTAATAACGAGGTCACAACATTAGTGTAATGATGTGAAGGACATTCATCCAAAGTATAGCATTACGATCAAAGTCATTGAGTTTATATTGCTATAACAACTTATGAAGTGATCCTAATCCTTAGACCATGAGATCATGTCAATCACTAACACTTGAAGAGTTTCTCGATGACATCAAACGTCACACCGTAACTGGGTGATTATAAAGATGGCTTCAGAACTACTAAAGTGTTATGTTGAGGTTCATGGATCGAGAGTGGAATTTGTTCATCCCGATGATGGATAGATATGCTCTGGGCCCTCTCGGTGATATCACATTGATTAGCTTGCAAGAAAGTGATTTGATCACTAGAATGTTATATCACGGGAACGAGAAAAAGAGTGCATGTCGGAAACGAGATCAAACTAGGTATGGATATACCGATGATCGAATCTCTGACATGTAATATATCGTGAAACAAAGGGATTAAGATATTAGTGTAAAAGGTTCACACGATCACAGAAGTCATCGTTGAATGTGTGGGAGTTAGTAAGGATCTCCAGGTCCCGCTGCTGATTATTGATCGGAGAGGGGTCTCGGTCATGTCTGCATTATTCGCGAACCGTAGGGTGACACACTTAAGTGATACCGACACCATTCAGAGCAAATTATATGTCAGAAAAAGAAAAGGAAAGCGCAGGAATTTATTTCACTAGACACCGGAATTGTTTCGGTTGAAATTGCTAAAACTGGTTCTGCATGTGAAATTGAATACTAGCAAGGGGTTTTATGTGAATGTTTGTTAATTAAAGTAATTAACAAAATTCTGAATAAATAAATAAATAAAAGATTTTTATTTAAATGAGAGCTTGCATTAAATTTGGTGGAAATTTAATGCATGTGAGTGGATTTTTGAGTGGAGGCTCTTTTATGGGAGTGGAGGCTTTTCATTTTGAGTGGGAGCTCCACCCACATGAATGTGGGAGAGGTGGGGGCATCCCCCATGGCTGGGCACCATGCCCCTTGGGTGCCCCCCTCTCCCCTATAAAAGGCCCCCCTCTCATCCTATCAAAGCACACCTCCTCGTGAAGGATCTCTCTCCCCCCTTTAGAATTTCCCCATGGTCTCGGATCAGCGAGATACATGTTCCCGGTGGATTTTTCTGAAAGGATTTGTTGCTTTCGCTGCTTCGCTGGAGCGAGGGCGCGGAGGTTGTCGGGGTACCCGTACGTGTGTGCGATCACGGATGCACCACTGCTTTGCGGTGCTGGATTTGATGGTGTTGGACCGGCTGGAACAGATGGACTTCATCACGATCTTGAGATCGGCAAGCGTTCGTCTACATCATCCACGAGTACAACCTCGTTAACGCTATTCGGTCTTCGAGGGTATGTATTCTATGGATGTATATCCAACCGTTGCTTGCATCTAATAGATAGATCTTGGTACTTAGATGTTCCCATCGTAGGAATTTTTTTGTTTTCTATGTTGCGAACACAACAGTGGTATCAGAGCCGGATCTATGCGTAGATGCTTTGCACGGGTAGTACACATATGAGTACGTGGGCGATGATGATCATTTGATTGCTTCTTAGTTGTACTTTTGGATATTGGTGGCATAGTGGGATGAAGTGGCCCGGACAAACTTTACATGTCCTCGCACATGAGACCTGTTCCACGCTTGACATGCAACTAGTTTGCATAAGTGGCTAGCGGGTGTTTGTCTCTCCTACTATAGTCAATATCTAATTTGCAACGAGTTGTCAACAATTTGGTTATCCTCGTTGTGGTTCATGTTCGTAGGTAAGAACGGTTCTATGTTTGAAAGCCCTAAGCCACGTAAAACTTGCAATGGATAAATTAGAGGCGCCTAGTTTAGATTGTTGCTGGGCTAGTGTTATGATATGGTGATGTTGTAAGTAGAAGTATGAGATGATACTCTTACAACACACATAACGTGTAAGTTCCATAGACCTTGGCCTTACACATAGAGGTATGATATTGATCATACCAAGGTGCACATGATGGAGATCATATGCAAGAACCATATCATTTCACTTATTAACATGTGATGTTTGATTGCATCTTATATTGCTTGTTTGGTGTTTTATTAGCATAATAAGGTGTTCCCTCATTTAAATATCAAGATACAAATGTGTTCTTCCTTAAGTATGCACCGACAATATTTCGTCGCTTCAAGACATCACGTGATGATCGGGTGTACTTGAATCCACGAGCATATCTCGGGTGTAAGACAGTTACACACGCAAATACTAAGGTTCTTACTTGGCGAGCCTAGCATGTATAGACATGGCCTCGGAACATGGACCAAAAGGTTAAGCATGAGTCATATGTTTTGATATGATGACCATATGGATGCTCGCCTTTGAAGCTACACCGACTCACGTGATGATCGGACTTGGTGTAGTGGATTTGGTTCATGTAATCACCAAAAAGACACGAGGGATGTCGTTTTTGAGTGGGAGTTCATTTCTAATTTGGATTAGTAGAACTCAATTTATCATAAATTAAATCAAAGTGAATTTGCATAATTTGTTGTAGTCATTGGCATTCGTTCACCACTTCATGCTTAGATGTAATTGAGATAATAGAACTATAGAATTCTGGATATTTACTTTATGAACTGGTATCGTATTGTGTTGAATGGCAATCAAAGTTTAAAGTCCTATTGAAAACTTTCAGCAAACTCTATTTACTCCGAGAAGTTTAATAATCGGTATTAAATCGAGAGTAACAATTCCAGTGCTAGTATATTAAGTATCATGTTTGCCTCCATGATTCTTGATTGTTTTAATATCAAGTTTATCTAGGAGCTGAAAGAATTGTTTCAGAAACCATCATGTGTGGTAGATATAACGATATCTGAAACAATGTTTTGGTTGCAATATGATAGAGTATAATGTATGTTCTCATAATGGAGAATTTACAAAGGTTGGAGATGCTAGACATCCTAATCATCCAAAAGGGTTTTAGAAAGTAACGTTATACTCACAATTCGTCTTTATAAGCTACATTAGCTTGATCATGAAAGTCGTCATGATAAGGATGAATAGAAGGTGTATGTAAAGTTTTTACTATACTAAGAGATTACTAAAGAATGGATTTTGAAAGAATGCTGATCATTTTGATGATGGTGATCTACTTCAAAGTGCAAGTCCAAAGGTATTATTATTTGAATATACACGCTTTGGACTATGTGTCATGTGTATGGCGCCACTTTTGATGTTGATAGATTCTTTTAAAAAGGAAAAAGGAAATGCTGAAAGAGAATATATAAAATATATTTGGCAGAAAAAGAAAAGATTGGAAATATCCAATTTAGGTATATAGAAGATATACATGTTATGGTTGTATTCTTTGCTTGTTAAACAATGTGGTTCTTGGGTATTGGATACCGAATTGGTTGGTATGAAATTTCATACGGAACGACGCAATTCATAAACCACAATGGACTAAGTAACTAGCAAGAGAATATGTGATGATGTTCATCGAAAACAAACAAATCGTTGTTTGTATTTCTCGTTGACATCAAAGCTTGACTTCAAGATTTGTTTTAATAATTGTTATTTAAATTAGGTATTATGAGAACAAAGGTTGTTCAAATAATTACCATATTCCATATAAGATAGATGATTTACAAATCTAGTTGGAGAAATCACATTCATAAAACCTAATGCTAAAATGTCGCTAGACAAATGATTGAAAGATCACTTACGAAGTAACATCGCTGTTAAAGTTATATTGGAAATAAAACATGAAGAAACTCCATTTTCATGGATTTTTTGGAGTCTTTGATTTGATCAAGTGACGCTTGTGAGACTTTCCTCGGGATAATTAAAACTTTGTTCAAAGGCCAAAGAAGAACGATCGACTAAATTATTGGAATTTATACATATCGATGTATGTAGTCCATTATGTATAGTCGTAAGCGATGGATTTCAACTTCATATGCTTTCTCCGGAAATTTGAGTGAATGTTCACTTAATGAGAAAGAAGTATGAAGTATTTGAAAACGTTCAAAGACTTTCAAGATGAAGTGAAAATCATTGTAACAATAAAATAAATGGTTTATGATTTTATCACAAGGGATTTATTTGAGTTACAAGTGTAACAAGAAAAATAAATGAATTATGATTTATCATAAAGGGATTTATTTGAGTTACAGGTTTAGCAAAACACCTAGATTTACATCTCCCGAAACACCATAGGAGTATGGAGTGTTTGAGATTTGTAATGAAACCTTGTGTGACGTGGTTGGATCACAAGTGTTATTTATAAAACTGCCATTATGTTTTAAAAGATTAAAGCTTTAGAGACTACCGCTATTACACTGAAAAGAGCTCCGTCTTGATCCGTTGAAATGACACCATGAAAGTTGTGGTTTGGGGTAAAACCCAAGTTGTCATTTCTTAAATTTTGGTATGCTAAGCATAAGTAAGATGTTTACAACCAAAGTCGGATGAGCATGTCTTTGTAGGTTATTTCGAATAACAATTGGTTATTCCTCCATAACACTGAGGACAAAAGGGTTTATCGCTTGAAATGTGAAGTTTCTTGAAAAAGAAATTTTTCGCAAAAAATAAGTGGGAGGACAATAGAACTTTGATAAGGTTAACGAACCTTAGCTAAATGTGTTGAGTTACGTAGCACCGGAAATCGTTCTGGAGGCTGCCATAATGCTCATAGCTTATGTGTCTCAAAAGTTGTGGTCACGGAGATCTAAGTTCTTATTGAACCAAGTAGGTCGGATAAACAATCAAATGCCAAGATTTGAGAGTAAATCATTATTGTTTGACAATGTTTAACCGACTACATGCAAAGAAGAGATGATGGGCCCTTACTCCGTCAAATCGCTTGAAGCCATAAAATACATGATAGTTCCATACACGAGAAATCAAGTTTTGAACTTGGAAGACCCTCCGGAAAGGTGTAAAATCCTGTCGGTCGTATTTGGATCTATAAAGAAACAGACATGGATGTTTCACATCTATGAAATAGTCGACATATCATAAAGTATTTTATAACAATGTTCAAGGAGTTGACTATGACAAGATTTGATCTTTCATAGCGATATTTAGTCTGGACGGATTAAAGTAGTAACCACTACATATAATTTGGTATATGGTAGATAAATAAACAAAACAAAGTTCTTCTAATAGAATGGTTAGCTAGGACGTGTACACGACATGATCCAAAGGGTTTTGTTAATTCAAAGGATGCTAAAAAGGGCATACAAACTTCAATGGTTGAAGTAAGCATCGCGGAGTTGGAATCTTCACCATGATGAAAAGGAGTTTTCATCAGGAGACGATGAAGATGCTTGCATTTGCAAGAAATTAAGTGGGAGCGCTGAGACATATTTCTAATACATTATGTGGAGGACATCTTGTTGATTAGAAATGATGTAATTTTTATTGACAAAGGTTAAGAATTTCATTTTCGCTAAAAGACTTAGGGAAAACCCGAATATTTAGCATGAATGTCTATAGTGGATAGACTGTGACGCTAATATGGTTATGCCAAACGTATATATATGAGATATTGAATGAATTCAATATAGAAACGACAAGAAAAGGTTCGTGTCGCATGGAAAAGAATTGAATCAATATTCAAGTGTATCGACAATTGATAAGTAAAACAAGATTCAAGTGCTTTGACACTTGATGAGTGAAATTACGAGAATGTTTTGATCAATCATACCATGATATGTACACATTCAGATATGTCCTATGCTCTAAGTGTTATGAGCATATACCAGAATGAATCATAAAATGATCATTGGACGATAGTGAGGATATTCTTATGATCTTTTGGAAGAACTAAGAATATATTTGTGTAGAGGTGACAAACAATTACAAATAGTTCATTGTAAAGCGTTACATTGGTACTAGTTTTGTCTCAAGATACTCCCTCCGTTTGGGATTATAAGTCCCACATGGATAACTAGGTTGCCAATTTGAACATGAAAATATAAATAATATAACATAAAAATTATATCATTAGAAACTTTAGAGGTTATATTTTCTAACGGTATAATTTTTGTAATATATAAGTTATATTTTTCTGGTCAAATTAACAACCTAGGTATACGCGTAGGACCTATAATCCCGAACAGAGGGAGTACAAATTAAGTTTATCTCAATTTAAACTATGGGTGGCACAATGAAATGGAAAGAAAGTTTCCATGATGGATTTGGATGAATTCCAAAGTTCAGACATTGTGACGGATACTACAACCAAAGGCTAAGTATATGACTGCTATAGTAGCAGCAAAGGAGGGAATTTGTGTCAAGTAGTTTGTTATCAAACTAAGGTGTGGTTCGCAACGGGCTAACACTAAAGATATATTGTATGACAATAGTATCGACATGATTTAACCCCAAGGAACTAAAGGTCTCACCAAAAGACCAAATTTATACAATGCCATCTCATTTGAGAATGAGTGATGCGTGGAGACGCAAAGACATGCAAATACACACGGACCTGAAAGCGTCAGATCCGTAGATTATGTTAACCACTTGCAGTTGCATATATGAAACACCAGAAAGCCATAGGTGTTCAAATACGCAAAGTTTTCAAACTAGATTATTGTCTCTAGTGCAAGTGGGAGACTGAAGGGAATATGCCCGAGAGGCAATAATAAAGTGGTTATTATCGTATTCCTTATTTATGAAAAATATTTATTTTGCATGCTATAATTGTATTAATACAGAAACATTAATACATGTGTGTTTAATAAACAAAAAAGGAAGCTCCTAGTTATGCCTCTCTTATAAACTAGCTCGTTGATTAACAAGATGATCAAAGTTTCCTGATCATGGACATTGGATGCTGTTAATAACGATGTCACAACATTAGTGTAATGATGTGATGAACATTCATACAAAGTATAGAATTACGATCAAAGTCATTGAGTTTATATTGCTATAACAACTTACGAAGTGATTATAATCCTTAGACCATGAGATCATGTTAATCACTAACACCGGAAGAGTTTCTCGATGACATCAAACGTCACATTGTAACTGGGTGATTATAAAGATGGCTTCAGAACTACTAAAGTGTTATGTTGAGGTTCATGGATCAAGAGTGGAATTTTTTCATCCCGATGACGGATAGATATGCTTTGGGCCCTCTCGGTGATATCACATCGATTAGCTTGCAAGCAAGTGATTTGATCACTAGAATGTTATATCACGGAAACGAGAAAAAGAGTGCATGTCGGTAACGAGATCAAACTAGGTATGGAGATACGAATGATCGAATCTCGGACATGTAATATATCGTGAAACAAAGGGAATAATATACTAGCGTAAAAGGTTCACACGATCACAGAAGTCATCGTTGAATGTGTGGGAGTCAGTACGGATCTCCAGGTCCCGCTGCTGATTATTGATCGAAGAGGGGTCTCGATCATGTCTGCATTATTCGTGAACCGTAGGGTGACACACTTAAGGGATACCAACACCATTCAGAGCAAATGATATGTCGGAAAAAGAAAAGGAAAGCGCAGGAATTTATTTCACTAGACACCGGAACTGTTTTGGTTGAAATTGCTGAAACTGGTTCTGCATGTGAAATTGAATACTAGCAAGGGGTTTTATGTGAATGTTTGTTAATTAAAGTAATTAAAAAAATTCTGAATAAATAAATAAATAAAAGATTTTTATTTAAATTTCCACCAAATTTAATGCATGTGAGTGGATTTTTGAGTGGGGGCTCTTTTATGGGAGTGGAGGCTTTTCATTTTGAGTGGGAGCTCCACCCACATGAATGTGGGATAGGTGGGGGCAGCCCCCATGGCTGGGCGCCATGCCTCTTGGGTGCCCCCTCTCCCCTATAAAAGGCCCCCCTCTGATCCTCTCAAAGCACACCTCCTCGTGAAGGATCTCTCTCCCCCTTTAGAATTTCCCCATGATCTCGGATCAACGAGATACATGTTCCTGGTGGATTTTTCTGGAAGGATTTGTTGCTTCCGCTGCTTCGCTGGAGGGAGGGCGCGGAGGTTGTCGGGGTACCCTTACGTGTGTGCGATCACGGATGCACCACTGCTTTGTGGTGCTGGACTTGATGGTGCTGGACCGACTGGACCAGATGGACTTCATCACGATCTTGAGATCGGCAAGCGTTCGTCTACATCACCCACGAGTACAACCTCGTAAACGCTATTCGGTCTTCGAGGGTATGTATTCTATGGATGTATATTCACCCGTTGCTTGTATCTAGTAGATAGATCTTGGTACTTAGATGTTCCCATCGTAGGATTTTTTTGTTTTCTATGCTGCGAACACAACAATTTTCCTTCATACAAAGCTTCACACAATCTTCATTAGCGACATTAGTGTATTCAAAAGATATTAGACCACTGGAAAAGCTTTGTAACAGCAAGGCTTTTCACTAAAAACACAAGCTATTGTAGTAACTCCTTCAAAAACTCAATTTACCCGAAGATAGCTCAAAAAGGAATCAATAAGAAGCAAATGCAAATAATGGCAGAAATCTGTGAAAACAAACCAGCAGGTAGAAACCGGTTTTTTCGAATATCTTCTGTTGCTCAAATAAAAAAGTGTTGAACTAACAAAAGTTAGCTAACATAGTGGGGGATTTATTCGTAAGATTTTGAGCTCAATCCGAGTTACAGAGCCTCCTCATGAATTTTTTTGGTAGAGGACTGAAATCTGTTTCGGGACAGCAACTCCCCAAATCGTACTTCCCTCTTATTAGAGGTCATTCTTGGCACAAAAAACAAACAAAAAGGATAAGGAGAGGTTATTACAAAAGTAATAACTTCCAAGACTCAAGGAAAATCTTGGGTTATCTCCCAACAAGTACTTTTATTTAACGCCTTTAAGTTAGGCACACGAAGCAAGAAGAATCAAGTATTTTCAAATGAAGAATTTTCCCTCTTGTTTCTTCCTTTCTTACCTTTCTTTTTCTCTTTAGGGAAGATGTGATTGCTTACCGGAGGAGCAAAGTGCATGATACCTTTCCCCACATCTATCACTGCCCCGAGGTGTTTAAGTAGAGACCTTCCAAGTGTGATATGTCCCTTGTCTACACATTCAATAACAAGATAATTAGTATTCACCATTTTTCCTGAGATTTTTGTAAACACACCTTCAGCTATTCCAATGGGTGATATAGTGGTATTGTTGGTAAGAGAGATTTCCTCTCCTCTTTTAATAAACCCCCAAAGACTCAAGGAATCAAAAATATCTTTAGGCATGAGACAAAATTCAGACATGATATCACATCGAGCATCAAAAAGTGTAGTGTTTATTGAGACTTTGATTGTGGGAAACCATTTTGAAGGCTCAGAATTTATGGGAACATAATCATGGTAAGCCCTTAGAGTATGATAGCAACTATTCATGGAAGCAATACTGGTCTCAAGATGGTTCAACCTAGCAAAAATACTTGTGAAAGAGGAATCAGACTTGCAAGGTGTACCATAGATCATGATTAATTTCCTTATGGCATCATAAGCTTCATCCTCAGTACAAAGCAAAAAATCTTTCTCAGCCACAGCATCCAAAGCGTATCTATAACGAAGAGCAATACCGCGGTAGAAACTATCAATAACCAAGTTGAGGCTTACCTCAGGCTCAGTTTCCCTCTGGAAAGCAGAGATTCTAGACCAAGCTTCCTTAAAACTTTCTTCACTTTTTTGCTTAAAACTGGAGATTTCTACCATAGGGAAAATAAAGGCAGACCCCGACATGGCAGCAACTAGAGCAAGAACTAGTTTTTTGTGTTTTTGAATAAATCAAGCAAACCAAACTAGACTAATTTTTTAGTTTTTTTGGAAAGAGGCAAACAAAACCAAGCAAAAGAAACAAAACAAACTAAAAACAAAGTAAAGAGAAAGGAAGTGAAGGACTCCCCTAGTGAAGACGTCCTTAGCCTCCCCGACAACGGCGCCAGAAAACTTGTGTTGGTTGGCGCGTGGTTGACGTGGGAGTTTCTTCTTCTTCGTTCCCCGGCAACGGCGCCAGAAAACTTGTTGATGCGCCTGTGTGGAGAACTTCGTTGGAAACCCCAAGAGCAAGGTGTGAAGCAGCAAGCAGCAAGTCTTCCCTCAATAGAGACCGAGGTTATCGAACCATAAGGAGGAAGGAAACGTCACACAGGTGTTGGAAGCAACATGGAGACCTGCACAACACAAACTCAAGACTTTGTCCCAACGAATCAGTGAGGTTGTCAAGCTCACCGGTTTGCTATAACAAAGGATTAAACGTATGGTGTGGAAGGTAATGGTTTGAAGCAAGTAAATAGTAACACTGGAAGATGTATCAATGGTAAAGATTGGACAGGGGTCCATAGTTCACTAGAGGTGCTCTCCTTAGATAAACAACATGGCATGAAGGGTAAACAAATTACAGCGGGCAATTGACATGAACTGAGCAAGGCATAACAATGCAATTACTAGTCAGAAATATCCTATGAGGTTGATTGGGTAATACAACAAGATACATAGACCGCCATCCAACTTCATCTATGACTAGAAGTCCACCTTTGGGGTATCATCCGAACCCCCTCCAGTATTAAGTTGCAAGCAACAAACAACTGCTTTAAGCAAAGTGTGTAAGGTAAACAGTCCACATGTTCCATGAACAAGAGACCGTTGTTTTCTCCCTAGTAGAAACAACACATCTACAACCAAAGAGATTATTGTCACTTCCCTTGGAAACTAGAGGCATGAACCCACTATCGAGCATAAATACCCCCTCTTGGAGTCACTAGCAACTACTTGGCCAAGATAACCACTAGCAACAGAGAGCATGCAAGATCACAAACAACACAGACATGATAGAATCATAAATACAAAACCATTAATCAAACCAACATAATAATTTCAATATCCATCGGATCCCCACAAACACAACATGCATGATTACAAATAGATTAGATCTTGATCATGAACGGAGCTCACAAGATCTATACATGAAAGCACAAGGGAGATACAACCATCTAGCTACTACATGGACCCATAGTCCAAGGTGGAACTACTCACGCATCATATCGGAGAGAAGGCCTCCGGGATGATATCCCCTCCAGCACGGTGCCGAGAAGAACTTTAGATCCCCCCGATCTACGGATGATGGTGGCGGCAGCTACAAACGGTTTCGTGGATTTCTGATCGGGTACTCTGGGTTTCTACATCGGGGGCTTCTTATAAGAGAAGGGGGAGGCCGAGGAGGCGGCCAGGGCTGGAAAACCCTAGCCAGGCATGGGCTAGGGCCCACCCATGCCTAGGGTGGGTCTAGCCCCCCTGGCTGGCCTCCCGGGCTCCCCTCTGGACTTCTTATTCCCCACGGAAATTTATTGACTTTGTCCTTCCTCCCGTCCAATTCCGAGAATATTTATTTACTAACTTTTCTGAAACCAAAAACAGCAGAAAACAGGCATCTGACACTGTTGCAACTTGTTAATAGGTTAGTACCACAAAACATGTAAAAAGCACCTCAAAGTGTGGACAAGTAAAGCAAAGTAGATACAAAACAAGCATGGAGCATCAAAAATTATAGATACATTTCCAATGTATCAGCTAGCAGTAGAAAGGGAGCGACAAACGAGAGAGCAATAGCTGTCATAATCATGCTTGCAACAAAACAGGACTAATTATGGCATGAAAGTGATACAAGAACCATGAGGCAATATAAATCATCGAGGCTTACTGACTATTGATTAGTCATATGCATGCGTGAACATGTGCCAAGTCGATTCACATGAATAGTCAGAGGAGGATACCACGATATTATACCAAAGTATGAATAAAACAATGCAAGCAGACATTCATATGACATGCTACAAACTATTAGCAAGCTAGAGCTAATCATAGACAAGCAAGAACTACTAAGCATCCATAATGACATACACCTTACACAAACAGGCTAAGCATGCTCACAATGATGAGTATATGTACAAAAATGAAACAAATAGAGTTTGTTACCAACCTCTTACCACTCCTCGAGTTGTCTTAATTTTCATTATTGCTCTTCACTTGTATGACTTGAATGATAACATAAAACCATAATTCACTGAGAACGGCTGAACCCTGCAAAGAACTCACAAAACCAAAGAAGAACAACAAATATTTTTGGTGTTTTCGATTTTTTTAGAAATAAGCAAACAAAGAAAAACAAACCAAACAAGAAGCAAACAAAGCAAAGCAAAACAAACAAGCCAAGAGAAACAATGAAAATAATTTTGGTATTTTTGTGTTTTTGAGAAAGAAGCAACAAGAACCAAAAATAAAGCTAAAACAATGGATATACAAAGAACCGACCGAACATGATATATATATATATATGAGCGTGATGTCAATATACATCCCCCAAAGCTTAGTCTTTTGGCCTAAGTGGGGCTCAATAGCGCGGGTAGTAACCCCATGCTGGTAGGTCATCATAGGAATGATCATAGTCAGGTGCCTGTGATGAAGAAGAAGACGCGCCCCAATCAAATGAGGGCTGCTGGTATGAAGACTCTCCCAAGTTGGAGGGCTGAACCGAATTGTCTTCGGCATCCTCTTCAACATTCTTTTCTTGCTGGGAGAGTTCCCCCACATATGTGTCAACCTCCTCCTCCATAAGCGACCATCCTTGCATGTTATCAAAATTAAACAAAGCAGGTGCAGGCAAATAAACTATTTTCTTAGTCCTTCCCTTTCTCCATCCTTGCTGGGCAAAAGACAATTCATACGATATACTTATTATGTTAGCACCCAAAGAAACAAAACCATGCTGAACCATGGATTCAATATCAAGCCTCTCTATGGGAAAACGAAAATCTGAATAGTGAGGCTCTAAACCATGGAAAGCTAGCAACCTAGAAGCAATGAGACATCCACAAATTCCACCCTTCTCACGGTTAGTGGTGAGACTGTGAGCTATCAGAGCACCCAGGCTATAAGATCTATTCCTGCTCAGAGCAGCTGCAATAAAAGCTAGATCAAAAGAAGACAACTTTCTAGCAATCTTCCTAGCAAGAACACACTTGGTAATGAAATAGGCAAAGTATCTAATAGCTGGGAGCTGAATGTTCCGAATTTTAACACTTTCCTTTGATAAGTTGAAACCCTGGCAAATCTCAGTATACAAATCAATAAGTGACTTGGGCCTTTCCTTGATCTTCTCGCAAGATCCCACATAGGTACTCTAATTGCTGCATAGAAATCAGCAAAAGGCAGGTCGACAGATATATTATATATTTTGTAATGGACCATGGGATTAGAAGTAGACCAAGTGAATCGGAAGTCCTGCACAAAAGCCATGGTTAGCTTAACATATTGGAATGGTTCACCTTCAACAAAGTGTTCCAACCCTGCATTTGTAACCATAGTTTGGAAATCTTGGAGGATCCCCGCAGCTCTCATAAATTCATGGCATGGATATATGGAAGGAAAAACTGCCTCCTCACGATGAACTTTCATTGCTCATGCACCATCAAGTCATATTGGTTCAGTGGGTAAGCACTCATCTTTCTTGCTGAAATTTTTACACAACCATCAAACCAAGTGATTTCTAAGTTGATAAATGATGAGCAACCACTATAGAAACTTGCTAGAGGACTACACATGCATCAAAATAAAGTTTCTAAGCATAGAACAAGCCTGCAGCTCAAACAACCTGTCACCTATAGCAGCAAAATACTCAAGATACAATCTACCAATCACAAATCTAATTGGACAAGTGGAGGAGGCACATACCAAGGAGCAATCCCTCCAAAAATCAGCACTTGAGATGGGCTGAACAAGGAGATCAAAAATCGCGAGAAAGAATAGCAAAAACTCGAGCTTGAGCAAGTTTGCCGGTGTTTTTCGAGAGAGAGAAAGAAGGTGGCTTTGAGGAGGTAGCCTGGAGGGGCCCAGGTGGGCCAGAACCCCCAGGCGCCACCTCCTGGTAGGCCGCGCCTACCAGGGGTGTGGGGCCCTGGGGTGGCCCCCTGGGTCATATCAGGTGCCACTCTGCCCCTTTTTTCGAGGAAAAATTTATTTTGAATTTTTTGGGATTTTTCGGGAAACTTTATTTTTGGCCAATTTTCAGGGTATGAAAATTGATTTTCTCGCAGAAATAGGTTTTTTCAGAAGAAGCAAAAGCAAACCAAAAGCCAAACTACATGAGCTCTAATAAACTCAAACAAGCAAACAACTAGCAAAACTAAAGCTAAAGCAAAGACTAGGAAGGAGAAAGGAAAAAGAAAGCAAGTATAACCATAGTGGAAACATTATTTTGTTCATTAAAATTCTTTTGTTAACAAGGTTGATCAAGTCTTGTTACCAGAACAATCTTATATGAAACAAAACTTTGCATTCCACAAGGTGATTATGTTACCTCATACTTGATAGCAATTGTCCCAATCATAATAGTTTCAAAATTTTCTTGTGGAATGGAACAATATATTTCTCCAACCTTGATGCTCTCAATATTTTCAATGGAATTCAGGCAATATCTCTTAACAACCTTCTTGGGGAAATAGACAGTGTGCTCTTTGTCATTAATATTGAATGTTACTTTTCCTTGATTGCAATTGATGACAACACCTGTAGTATTAAGAAAAGGTCTCCCAAGAATAATAAACATATTATCATCTTCAGTCATTTCAAGCACAACAAAATCAGTTAAGACCATGCAATTATGAGCAACTTGAACATGAACATCCTCACAAATACCAATAGGAATAGTAGTTGACTTATCAGCCATTTGCAAAGATATATCAGTTGGTATCAACTTTTCTAGCTGGAGTCTCTTATAGAGAGAAAAAGGCATAACACTAACTCCAACTCCCGAATCACATAAAGCAGTTCTAACATAATTATTCTTAATAGAGCAAGGAATAGTTGGTATACCTGGATCGCCAAGTTTCTTTGGAACCTTACCATTGAAGGAATAATTAGCAAGTAGAGTAGAAATCTCCTCATTAGGAATCTTCCTTTTATTAGAGACAATATCCTTCATATACTTTGAATAAGTAGGCAACTTAATAGCATCAGTCAAAGGAATTTGCAAGAATAAAGGTTTCATCCACTCACAAAACTTGTTGTAGTGTTCTTCCTCCTTTGACTTGTGTTTCTTACCTGGAAAAGGCATAGGTTTCTGCACCCAAGCTTCTCTCTCTTTACCATGTTTATTAGCAAATCTTCCTTTCTGTACCTAGTGTTCTTAGTGTGCTTCTTAGGTTCTTCCTCACCTTCCTCCTTATCAGGAGACTCATTTTTATCATTACCACTCTCAGTTTCAGCATCAGAGACATATATACTATTAGGATCTACAGCAGGTTCAAGTGGTTCCTCAACTACCTTATGTTTCTTTTTCTTCCTCTTACGAGGACTACCACTATCTTTACCTTGTTGGGAATCCTGCTCTATTCTTTTAGGGTCTCCTTCAGGATATAAAGGATCTTGAGTAGCTATACCACTCCTAGTTCTAATTCCATAAGCATGTTTATCTCCTGAAGCATTAACTAGCATATCCTTTTGCACCTTAGCAAGTTGATCAAGTTGAGTTTGAACCATTTGAAAGTGTTTACAAAGCATTTTAATATCATTAGAAGTTCTTTCCACAATATCTTTCAACTCATGGATAGCTCTAGAGTTTTCCAATAAATGATTCTGAACTTGTTTATTAAAATACCCTTGCTTAACAATAAAAGTGTCAAGTTCCTCTAAACATTGATCAAGAGGCTTACCACAAGGAATATCACCTTCATCAAAGTGTTGGGGAGAGTGTACCTCAATAGTAGACGAGTGGGGAATTGGCTTACATAATTCTTCTATAGGAGGTAGATTCTTCACATCTTCAACTCTAATACCTTTCTCCTTTACACACTCAAGGCTATCAATGGAACCAGGAGGTAATCTATTAAACCAAGCCCTAGCTTCTCCTTTTAGTGAAAAAGGGAAGATCTTAGTAACAAAGTACTTACGCATCTTAAAATCATTAGAGAATAAAGCACTCATAGTAGAAAGCTCATTTATATGAGCCACATCACTCTCATTTTCAGTACCACAAAAAGGTTCTTTCTCAAAAATATCTAAATAAGATAAATCAAGAGAGAAATCATAATCTTCATCTTTAATATCTATGGGAGAAGTGGCAAACTTAGGATCAGAGGACAACTTAGGCATAATAGTGCGTCTAGCAAGGAGACTCTTCATAGAACTAGTACCATGTGTGTTTCGGCACTCTTCAACAAAATCATCAGTGAAATCAATGTAACCATCATTAATATCATAACTCTCACTAGCCTCAGGTGAGCTAACAGGTGTAACAGTGTCTTCACTAGGAGTTTCGGTATTTCCTAGACTAGCCATAGTAGCATCTAGAAAAGGACCTAATGAACCACTCGCATCAAGCATAGTAGAAGTAACATCATGAGCATCAAAAGCAGTTTCAGACTCAGAAGTAGTAGCAGTGTGTGTAGCATGAGCATGTGGTGGTGTGACAAGCTTACTTATAACAGACGGTGAATCAAGAGCAGCAGAGGTGTTTAGGACTGTACCTCTTCTTGTAGTGGATGGTAAAATAGGGAACTTTCCATCACGAGACTTCCCCATGATGAAAGGAATAGCAGTGAACAATAATAGATCCAAGTGAAACTTACAAATAAAGCTATGCTCCCTCGCAACGGCGCCAGAAAATAGTCTTGATGACCCACAAGTGTAGGGGATCGCAATAGTCTTCGCGGGTAGTATTACCCAATTTATTTATTCAACATAAGGGGAGACAAAGAATACTTGCAAGCCTTGAAAGTTTAGTTGTCAATTCAGCTGCACCTGGAAACAGTTCTTGCTCACAGAAGTTTATTAGTAGCAATAGTTTGGTAGTAGCAACAACAAGGTGGACTTCTAGTCATAGATGCAGTTGGATTACGGTCTATGTATAATGTTGTATTGCCCAATCAACTTCATAGGATCTTGCTAGCTAGTAATTGCATTGTTATGCCTTGCTCAGTTCCTGTCAATTGCCCCATTGTAATTTGTTTACCATTCATGCCATGTTGTTTATCTAAGGAGAGCACGTCTAGTGAACTATGGACCCCGGTCCAATCTTTACCATTGATACATCTTCCACTGTTACTTGTTTACTTGCTGCAAACCATTACCTTCCACACCATACGTTTAATCCTTTGTTACAGCAAACCGGTGAGCTTGACAACCTCACTGATTCGTTGGGGCAAAGTCTTGAGTTTGTGTTGTGCAGGTCTCCATGTTGCCAGCAACACCTGTGTGACGTTTCCTTCCTCCTTCTGGTTCGATAACCTCGGTCTCTACCGAGGGAAACTTGCTGCTGTGCTCCATCACACCTTGCTCTTGGGGTTCCAACAAAGTGCTCCACATCAACACTTGGTGCACGCATCAAAGGTTTCTGGCGCCGTTGTCGGGGAACGAAGAAGAAGAAACTCCCACGTCAACGAGGCGCCATCAACAAAGATTTTTGGCGCTGTTGCCGGGGAGGCTAAGGACGTCTTCACTAGGGGAGTCCTTCACTTCCTTTCTCTTTACTTTGTTTTTAGTTTGCTTAGTTTCTTTTGCTTTGTTTGCCTTCTTTTCACCCCCCCAAAAAAAATTTAGTCTAGCTTGATTTGCTTGCCTTATTCAAAAACACAAAAAAATTAGTTCTTGCTCTAGTTGCTACCATGTCGGGATCTGCCTTTATTTCCCCTATGGTATAAATCTCCACTTTTAAGCAAAAAAATGAAGGACGTTTTAAGGAAGCTTGGTCTATAATCTATGCTTTCCAGAGGGAAACTGAGCCTGAGGTAAGCCTCAGCTTGGTTATTGATAGTTTTTACCGCGGTATTGCTCTTCGTTATAGATATACTCTGGATGCTATGGATGAGAAAGATTTTTTTCTTTGTACTGAGGATGAAGCTTATGATGCTATAAGAAAATTAATCATGATCTATGGTACACCTTGCAAGTCTGATTCCTCTTTCGCGAGTATTTTTGCTAAGTTGAACCATCTTTAGACTAGTATTGCTGCCATGAATAGTTGATATCACACTCTTAGGGCTTACCATGATTATATTCCCATAAATTCTGAGCATTCAAATTGGTTTCCCACAATTAAAGTCTCAATAAACACTATACTTTTTGATGCTCGCTGTGATATCATGTCTGAATTTTGTCTCATGCCTAAAGATATTTTTTATTCCTTGAGTCTTTGAGGGCTTATGAAGGAGGAGAGGAAATCTCTCTAACCAACAATGCCACTATATTGCCCATTGGAATAGCTGAAGGTGTGTTTACAAAAATCTCAGGGAAAATGGTGTCTACTGATTATCTTGTTATTGAATGTGTAGGCAAAGGACAGATCACACTTGGAAGATCTCTACTGAAACACCTTGGGGCAGTAATAGATGTGGGAGAAGGAATCATGCACTTCAATCCCCCGGTAAGCAATCATATCTTCCCTAAGAAGAAGAAAAAAGGTAAGAAAAGAAGGAACAAGAGGGGCAATTCTTCATTTGAAAATACTTGATTCTTCTTGCTTCTTGTGCCTAACTTAAAGGCGTTAAAGAAAAGTACTTGTTGGGAGATAATCCAAGAGTTTCCTTGAGTCTTGGAAGTTATTAATACTGTAATGACCTCTCTTTATCCTTTTTGTTTGCTTTTTGTGCCAAGAATGACCTCTAATGAGAGGGAACTAAGATTTGGGGAGTTGCTGTCCCGAAACAGATTTCTGTCCTCCACCAAAAAATCGTGAGGAGGATCTGTAACTTGGATTGAGCTCAAAATTTACGAATAAATCCCCCAGTATGTTGGATAACTTTAATTAGTTCAACACTTTATTATTTGAGCATCAGAAGATGTTCGAAAAAATTCGTTTCTACCTGATGGTCTGTTTTGACAGATTTCTGCCATTATTTGCATTTGCTTCATACTGATTCCTTTTTGAGATCTCTTCGGTTAAATTGAGTTTCTTTAAAGGAGTTACTACAGTAGCTTGTGTATTAAGTGAAAATCCTTGTTGTTCCAAAGCTTTGCCCGCGGTCTAATACCTTTTGAATAAGCTAATGTTGCTAATGAAGATTGTGTGAAGTTTTGTATGAAGGAAAAATTTTAGGTGTAGAGAGAGAATGATGCAATGAGATGAAGGATGGAAAAGCTCAAGCTTGGGGATGCCACCATGGTGTCACCCCAAGAAATATCCAAGAGGTACAAGCGTCAAAGCTTGGGGATGCCCAAGGCATCCCCTTCTTCATCAATAAAAAGCTCAGGTCTGTCTAGACACTTCACTTTTATTGTTTCATGCATAGTTGTGTTGTTCTTGGAGAGTCTTAGTTTTCGTTTGATTTGCTTAGTTTGTTTAGTTTGCTTTAGTAGTTTGGACCCCCGCGCTCTCGCTGTGTTGTTTTACAAATAAGTTTGCTTGGTGTTTGGAAAGGAGTAGTAAGTTCTTGCTTGAAGTGCAAGAGGAGCTTGCATTGACTGTGACTAAGACTTTAGCATGACATACTAGGTGTTGTTTCTACATTATGCTTAGTGATTACTGTTGTAGCATGTCTTGTTCCAAACAATTGGGATTGCTTAATGTGCCTTGAAGAAATTATGCGTTGTTTTAGCATGCAAAAGCATAGTATTATCGTATTCTCCTTTGATGTTTTGCTTGGGTTGACTTGGCACATGCTTTCACCATGTTATGACTCTCACAAGTCACCATTAGCCTCTATGATCATTTAGTCCTTGACTTGTAGTACCACTCTTTGCTTTGATTAGTTTGCTTTGTTGCATTGCATAATTATGGCCATTATTGCTCTCTTAGTTGGTTGCTCCCAGTCTTTTGCTAGCCTCCACTTGTATGAGTAAGTTATACTCATGCTTCCAACTCCCAAGAAACCAAGTTATTCCAAAGTTTCCACTATAAACTCCTATACATGGTGTGTTACACCATTCCAAGTATATTCTTGTTTTCAACTATCTTCCAATTAAAAACTATTTTGTTATGTGAAAACTTAGTCATTAAAGCCCTCACGAACTTGATGGCACACTTTATATTCTTTGCCCCTAATAAACTTGAACCATTGAGGCAACTTTGTTGTATATGCTTGCACTTATAAGTTGGGATTAGCAGAACCGTGCTGTCACGGGGAACATTTTCAACATTGCACTTGTACTTTTTTGTACTCCGTTAATATCATGCTCTTTTGTCTATGGATGTTACCGGTGTGAAATGAAGTGGGAACTTGTAAGTCCATGGAGTTTGTATTCTGTGTTAGAGAAATGCCTGGGCCGCTAGCCTAAGCCATGCCTAATCATGGTGGAAACTTGCAGCATCACCATAGTGAGCTATCTATGAAGCATCATAAATAAAAAACTATGCATATGTTAAATAAAAAGATTGCTGAGATGCTCATTGTCTGCTTGCCTTGTCATTTTGGTTATGGGAAAGCTCTTGTACCATGTGCAAGGGGTACCTCGTTGGCGGTTCTCAATGATATGCAAATACTTATAGTGACAAGAACTTACCTGGGCCCTAAGTTGAGTATCCATGAGGTGTAGCCCTCATAGTCAAGGGACTTGAGATTTCCAACTTATACTTTGTCAAGCATATACTCCAGCTTTGCCACTTTAACCTTAACCACTTCAAGATGCTTATGATAGGGGCAATGCGGGCTGAAAGCTAAAAAGTACCATAATTTTTGGAAGATCTTTTTGAAACTTGTAATCCATGCTTCATTTAGCCTTTCTTCCACCATTATTTGAGTCTCCACCTTCTACCTTTAGGCACCATTAAGAGAGCATAGTTTTCATTATGTGTGCAATGTTCCAAAGCTTATTAATTGATGCATATTGTGTTATTACTTGCTCTTGTGCTATTTGTTTCTAGTCACCCTTGTGAACTTTGCAGGTGTCCTATGCATTTATATTGCTACTCTATGAGGGACAAGCTGAATGCCACTATGCTATGTTTTCTACATGTGAAACAAACAAACGTTTTTCAATGCATATTATTCATGATCTTTGTTTGTAGCTTGCCATGTTGCATGCATAGTTACTATGTCCTATTGTTAGAACTCCATCTTTCATTCACATGTTTAGAGTTCTTTGATCCCAGCTTTCAATGCTTGCAAATGGTTGGATCTTTATTGTGAGGGTGCATGTTCACCTCAAAAATTATTCTTTTATCACTTACCTACTCGAGGACGAGCAGGAGTTAAGCTTGGGGATACTGATACGTTGGAAACGTATCTATAATTTTTGATGCTCCATGCTTGTTTTGTATCTACTTTGCTTTACTTGTCTACACTTTTAGGTGATTTTTACATGTTTTCTGGTACTAACCTATTAACAAGTTGCAACAGTGCCAGATGCCTGTTTTCTGTTGTTTTTGGTTTCAGAAAAGTTAGTAAAGAAATATTCTCGGAATTGGACGGGACGAACGCCAAAGTCAATAACTTTCCGTGGGGAACAAGAAGTCCAGAGGAGAGCCGGAGGGCCTGGCCAGGGGGGCCAGACCAACCCCAGGCACGGCGTCAGGTGGACCCGCGCCTGGGTAGGGTTTGGCGACCCTGGTCGCCTCCCGGACTCCCCCCTTCGCCTATAAGAAGCCCCCGATACAGAAACTCTTGGTACCCGACCAGAAATCCACGAAACCGTCTGTAGCCGCCACCACCATCGTCCCTAGATCGGGAGGGTCTGAAGTTCTTCCTGGCACCCTGCCGGATGGGAGATCATCCCGGAGGCCTTCTCTCCGGTATGATTCGTGAGTAGTTCCACCTTGGACTATGGGTCCATGTAGTAGCTAGATGGTTGTATCTCCTCCTTTGTGCTTTCATGTATAGATCTTGTGAGCTCCGTTCATGATCAAGATCTAATCTATTTGTAATCATGCATGTTGTGTTTGCAGGGATCCGATGGATATTGAGATTATTATATTGGTTTGATTAATGGTTTTATCTTTATGATTTTATCATGTCTGTGTTGTTTGTGATCTTGCATGCTCTCCATTGCTAGTGGTTATCTTGGCCAAGTAGTTGCTAGTGACTCCAAGAGGGAGTATTGATGCTCGATAGTGGGTTCATGCCTGTAGTTTCCAAGGGAAGTGACAGAAATCTCTTCGGTTGTAGATGTCTTGTTGCTACTAGGGAGAAAACAACGGTCCCTTGTTCATGGAACATGTGGATTGTTTACCTTACACACTTTGCTTAAAGCAGTTGTCTGTTGTTTGCAATTTAATACTGGAGGGGGTTCGGATGATAACCTGAAGGTGGAGTTCTAGTCATAGATACAGTTGGATTACGGTCTATGTATAATGTTGTATTGCCCAATCAACTTCATAGGATCTTACTAGCTAGTAATTGCATTGTTATGCCTTGCTCAGTTCCTGTCAATTGCCCCACTGTAATTTGTTTACCCTTCATGCCATGTTGTTTATCTAAGGAGAGCACCTCTAGTGAACTATGGACCCCGGTCCAATCTTTACCATTGATACATCTTCCACTGTTACTTGTTTACTTGTTGCAAACCATTACCTTCCACACCATATGTTTAATCCTTTGTTACAGCAAACCGGTGAGCTTGACAACCTCACTGATTCGTTGGGGCAAAGTCTTGAGTTTGTGTTGTGCAGGTCTCCATGTTGCCAGCAACACCTGTGTGACGTTTCCTTCCTCCTTCTGGTTCGATAACCTCGGTCCCTACCGAGGGAAACTTGCTGCTGTGCTCTATCACACCTTGCTCTTGGGGTTCCAACGAAGTTCTCCACACCAACACTTGGTGCACGCATCAAGCATCAAGGTTGGAGAAATATATTGTCCCATTCCACAAGAAAATTTTGAAACTATTAGGATTGGGACCATTGCTATAAAATTTGCGGTAACATAATAAATTGGTGGAATACAAAGTTTTGTCTCATCTAAGATTGTTTTGGTAACAAGACTTGATCAACCTTGTTAACAAAAGGATTTTAATGAGCAAAATAATGTTTTTGTGGTTATACTTGCTTTCTTTTACTTTTCTCCTTCATAGTCTTTGCTTTTGCTCTTGTTAGCTAGTTGTTGCTTTTTAGAGTGTTTTAGAACTGCTGCAGTTTGGTTTTTTGTTTGCTTTTGCTTCTTTTGAAAAAACTGTTTCTGCGAGAAAATCAATTTTCATACCCTGGAAATTGGCAAAAAATAAAGTTTCCCGAAAAATCCCAGAAAATTCAAAATAAATTTTTCCTCGAAAAAAGGGGCAGAGAGACACCTGAAGTGACCTAGGGGCCACCCCAGGCCACCACACCCATGGTAGGCGCGGCCTACCAGGGGGTGGCGCCTAGGGGGGTCTGGCCCACCTGGTCCCCTCCAGGCTGCCTCCTCAAAGCCACATTCTTTCTCTCTCCCGAAAAACACCGGAAAACTTTCTCAAGCTCGAGTTCTTGCTGTTCTTGCTCGCGATTTTCGATCTCCTTGTTCAGCCCATCTCAAGTGCTGATCTTTGGAGGGATTGCTCCTTGCAAGGAAGATGAGTGCTTATCCACTGAATCAATATGACTTGATGGTGCCTGAGCCAATGAAGGTTCATCGTGAGGAGGCAGTTTTTCCTTCCATATATCCATGCTAGGAATTTATGAGAACTACGGGGATCCTCCAAGATTTCCAAACTATGGTCGCAAATGCAGGGTTGGAACACTTTGTTGAAGGTGAACCATTCCAATATGTTAAGATAACCATGGCTTTTGTGCAGGACTTTCGGTTCACTTGGTTTACGTCTAACCCCATGGTCCATTACAAAATATATAATATATATGTCGACCTGCCTTTTGCCGATTTCTGTGCAGCAATTAGAATACCTCAGTGGGGATCTTGTGAGAAGATCAAGGAGAGGCCCAAGTCTCTTATGGATTTGTATGCTGAGATTTGCCAAGGTTTCGACTTCTCAAAGGAAAGTGGTAAAATTCGAATATTCAGTTCCCAGCCATTAGATATTTTGCCTATTTCATTACCAAGTGTGTTGTTGCTAGAAAGATTGCTAGAAAGTTATCTTCTTATGATCTAGCTTTTATCGCATATGCTCTAAATAGGAATAGATCTTATAGCCTGGGTGCTCTAATAGCTCATCGTCTCACCACCAACCGCGAGAAGGGTGGAATTTGTGGAGGTCTCATTTCTTCTAGGTTGCCAACTTTCCATGGTTTAGAGCCTCACTATTCAGATTATCAGTTCCCCATAGAGAGGCTTGATATTGAATCCATGATTCAACATGGTTTTGTTTCCTTGGGGCCAATGTAAGAAGTTTACCGTATGAATTATCTTTTGCCCAGCAAGGTCAGAGAAAGCGTAGGACTGAGAAAATAGTTTATTTGCTTGCACCTGCTTTGTTTAATTTTGATAACAGGCTAGGATGGTCGCTCCCGGAGGAAGAGTTTGACACTTATGTGGCGGAGCTCCCCCAGCAAGAGGAGAATGTTTAAGAGGATGTCGAAAATGATTCGGTTCAGCCCTCCAACTTGGGAGAGTCTTCATACTAGCAGCCCTCATTTTATTGGGGCGCGTCTTCTTCTTCTTCGCACGCACCTGACTATGATCATTCCTATGATGACCCACCAGCTTGGAGTTACTACTCGCGCTATTGAGCCCCACTTAGGCCAAAAGCCTAAGCTTGGGGGAGGCATACTGACACCACACTCATATATATATCATGTTCGGTCGGTTCTTTGTATATCCATTGTTTCGCTTTCTTTTTGGTTCTTGTTGCTTCTTTCTCAAAAACACAAAAATACCAAAAATATTTTCGTTGTTTCTCTCGGTTTGTTTCTTTGTTTTAGTTTGCCTTAAAAGATAAAAATCCAAAAAGATTTTTCTTTGTTTGCTTCTTGTTTGGTTTGCCTTTTATTTGTTTGGTTTTGCTTTGTTTGCTTGTTTCTAAAAAAATCAAAAACACCAAAAATATTTGTTGTTCTTCTTTGGTTTTGTGAGTTCTTTGCAAGGTTCAGCCGTCCTCAGTGGATTTTGGTTTCATGTTATTATTCAAATCACACAAGTGAAGGGCAATAATGAAGATTAAGACAACTTGAGGAGTGGTAAGAGGCTGGTAACGAACTCTATTTATTTTCATTTTTGTACATATACTCATCATTGTGAGCACGCTTAGCCTGTTTGTGTAAGGTGTATGTCATTATGGATGCTTAGTAGTTCTTGCTTGCTTGTGATTAGCTTCAGCTTGATAATAGTTTATAGCATGTCATATGAATGTTTGCTTGCATTGTTTTATTTATACTTTGGTATGATATTGTGGTATCCTCCTCTGACCGTTCATATGAATCGACTTGGCACATGCTCACGCATGCATATGACTGAACAATAGTTAGTAAGCCTCGATGATTTATTTTGCCTCAGAGTTCTTGTATCACTTTCATGCCATAATTAGTCTTGTTTTGTTGCAAGCATGATTATGACAGTTATTGATCTCTCGTTTGTCACTCCCTCTCTATTGCTAGCCTTCACTTGCATTGAGTATGAGCTCTACCTGTGCTTCCAACTCCCTAAAACCATTATTGCCAGCAGTGTCCACCATACCTACCTATTAGCTCATTTGCTACTTTAGCGCATATTCTATGTGCTGTGTTTTCTTCCAAATAAAATGTTTGTCTGTTTTTTAGAAAGTTAGTTAGTAAAGCTCTCATGAACTTGATGGCACACTTTATTCCTTGCGCTTAATAATTCTGAACCATTGTGACCTGTCTATGAAAGTTATATGCTTACAAATTATATGCTGGGAGTCAGCAGAACCGTGTTGTCATGAAGAATGCTTTCAACACTTTTTGGATATCTCATCCAGTTGATACCTTGCTCTTTTGTTTGCAGATGTCGACAATGTGAAATGAAAGGGGAGCTTGTGATTTCATGGAGTCTATACATTGTGTTAGATAAACGCCTGGGCCGCTAGCCTAAGCCATGCCTAATCATGGTGGAAAATTGCAGCATCACCATAACGAGCATTTATGAAGCATCCTCAATAAAAAGCTATACACATAGTAAATAAAAAGATCGCTGAGATGCTCATTGTCTGCTTGCCTTGTTATTTCGATCACGGGATAGCTCCTATATCATGTGCAAGGGGTACTCCGTTGGCGGTTCTCTATGATATGCATGTATTTACAATGACAAGAACTTTCAGGTAACCAAAGTTGAGTAGCATGCGGAGCGACCCTCGTACTCAAGGGACTTGGGATTTTTAGTCTATGGTCTGTCAAGCATATGATTTAGAGTGGACCTCACTTTCACCTTAACCACATGAAGATGCCTATGATAGGGGCAATGAGAGATCATAGCTAATGAGTACCTTCATTTCAGTATTTGGAAGCCTTTCAAACTTTCCAAAACCTTTTTCACAACTTTGTTGAGTCACCACTTATTCTATGAGCATCTTCTTGAGAGCATAGTTGTCATTCTTGTGTTTTTTTCCAAAACTTGGTTAATTATGTCATGGCTTTGATGCTTGTATCTCTGATATCTTTATCTCTAGTATTCACTTGAACTTCAGAGGTGCCTTGGCATTTATATTGTACTCTTCAAACAAAGGCAAGTGAGATACAACTCTATCATACCTTACGATGATCATTGCAATGTTGCTTATGTTTATGTTCCATGCTACTTTATTATTGAGTTGGTTTGTCTTCATAGCTTGCATTGACTATTGAGTAGACTTAGTTGCATACTCTTTATTATGAATTGTCTAAGCATCTACTCCCGTGCTGAGAATATTTACATCATATGAACTATCAGGAAAAATCCCGGAAAATATGCGAAAAATTATATTTCACCAGAAGATCCACGGAGCCAGAAGATGAGACGAAGAAGGGGCCTGGGGGGCCCACACCATGCCAGGCGCATGCCCACCACTAGCCGCGCCTGGGGGGTGCAGTCACCCCAGGCACCCCCTCGGCCTCCCTCTGCGCCTATAAGTTGCCTTTCGACCTAAAAACCGAGGGAGGGTCGATAGTTTTCCAGAAAGAGTTCCACCATGCCGCCGCCACTAGAAACCAAGATTCGGATCTAGAAACTCCGTTCTGGCACCCTGCCGGGACGGGGAATTTGGAGAGGATCATCGCCATCGTCATCACCAACGCATCTCCATCAGCCATCGATGTTTCCCTCATCCATGAGTGAGTAATCCCCCGCTGTAGGCTTGGGGATGGTAGGGCTTGGATGACTTCTATCATGTAATCGAATAAGATTGTTAGGGCATGGTGCCTAGTATCTCTATTAGTGCTATTTGACTTTGTTGCAACTTGTTATGCTTAATGCTTGTCACTAGGGCCCGAGTTCCATGATCTCATATCTGAACTTATTATTTAATCATTATGATAGTATTGTTTGTGATCTTATCTGCAAGTTGTGTACATATATCATTGTCCGGATCCAAAGGCCCCAAAGTGACAATAATTGGGACAACTGGAGGGGATGGCTGTGGTGTGAGGATCACATGTGTTCACGGAGTGTTAATGCTTTGCTCTGGTGCTCTATTAAAAGGAGCACCTTAATTGCCAGTAGTTCCCTAGAGGCCCCGCTGCCAGCTGGCTGGACAGAAGATGTTGTGAAAGTTCTCATTGCGAGCACATATGACTATATTTGGAGCACATGCCTAGGATTGTTTAGTACTTGGATGCTTGTTATCATTTATCTGCAATGCCCTAGATCTTGAAGTTACATGTTTAGACTCGTCCATGCAACGTCCGTCCATCCATCCCTATGCCTACCACACTCGAATCTCAATGTTTACTGTTACTATTACTATTGCTCCTGTTTTACTGCAGCTATTGCTTTGTTGTTGCTACTACCAAACTGTTGCTACTGATAAAATTCTGTGAGCAAGAACTATTTCTAGGTGCAGCTGAACTGACAACTCAGTTGTTAAGGCTTGCAAGTATTCTTTGGCTCCCCTCGTTTTGAATCAATAAATTGGGTAAGACTACCCGCAAAGACTATTGCGATCCCCTATACTTGTGGGTCATCAATGATCGCTAGGCCTTGTTTCTAAACATTGAAACATCGTTTGCTACTAGATTTGTTGCATGTTTGCTTGCTTCCATCCATTTGCCTTTAGTCTTTACCTCACCGTCAAGCTATTTTCTGGCACCGTTACCACTTGTATTTCACTATCTCTTCGCCGAACTAGTGCATCTATACACCTGACAAGTGTATTGGGTGTGTTGGGGACACAAGAGACTTCTTGTATCTTGATTGCAGGATTGCTTGAGAGGGTATACCTTTGACCACTTCCTCCCTGAGTTCGATAAACCTTGGGTGATCCACTTAAGGGAGACCTGCTGCTGTTCTACAAACCTCTGCACTTGGAGGCCCAACAACTGTCTACAAGAATAGAAGTGCGTAGACATCAGTCGCCTCCCAGCCTCGCCTCCTCGCCTATAAGAAGCCCCCGATACATACACCCAATCAAAACTCCACGAAACCGTCTGTAGTCGTCGCCACCATCGTCCCTATATCGGGGGGATCTGAAGTTCTTCTCGGCACCCTGCCGGAGGGGAGATCATCCCGGAGGCCTTCTTCTCCGACATGATGCATGAGTAGTTCCACCTTGGACTATGGGCCCATGTAGTAGCTAGATGGTTGTATCTCCTCCTTGTGCTTTCATGTATAGATCTTGTGAGCTCCGTTCATGATCAAGATCTAATCTATTTGTAATCATGCATGTTGTGTTTGCGGGGATCCGATGGATATTGAGATTACTATGTCAGATTGATTAATGGTTTTGTCTTTATGATTCTATCATGTCTGTGTTGTTTGTGATATTGCATGCTCTCCGTTGTTAGTAGATATCTTGGCCAAGTAGTTGCTAGTGACTCCAAGAGGGGGTATTTATGCTCGATAGTGGGTTCATGCCTCTAGTTTCCAAGGGAAGTGACAAAAATCTTTTCGGTTGTAGATGTGTTGTTGCCACTAGGGAGAAAATAAAGGTCTCTTGTTCATGGAACAAGTGGATTGTTTACCTTACACACTTTGCTTAAAACAGTTGTTTGTTGCTTGCAACTTAATACTGGAGGGGGTTCAGATGATAACCCAAAGGTGTACTTCTAGTCATAGATGAAGTTGGATGGCGGTATATGTATCTTGTTGTATTGCCCAATCAAATCTCATAGGATATTTTTGGCTGGTATTGCATTGTTATGCCTTGCTCAGTTCATGTCAATTGCCCTGCTGTAATTTGTTTACCCTTCATGCCATGTTGTTTATCTAAGGAGAGCACCTCTAGTGAACTATGGACCCTAGTCCAATCTTCACCATTGATACATCTTCCACTGTTACTTGTTTACTTGCTGCAAACCATTACCCTCCACACCATACGTTTAATCCTTTGTTACAGCAAACCGGTGAGCTTGACAACCTCACTGATTCATTGGGGCAAAGTCTTGAGTCTATGTTGTGCAGGTCTCCGTGTTGCTTGCAACACTTGTGTGTCGTTTCCTTCCTCCTACTGGTTCGGTAACCTCAGTTTCTTACTGAGGGAAAACTTGCTGCTGTGCTTACTCACACATTGCTCTTGAGGTTCCCAACATGCTTCAGGTTAGCCATCAAGATTTTTCTGGCGCCGTTGCCGGGGAGGCTAAGGACGTCTTCACAAGGTGAGTCCTCCACTTCCTTTCTCTTTACTTTGTTTTTAGTTTGCTTAGTTTCTTTTGCTTGATTTTGTTTGCCTCTTTTCGAAAACTCCAAAAAAATTAGTCTAGTTTGGTTTGCTTTGTTTATTCAAAAACATAAAAAATATTAGTTCCTGCTCTAGTTGTTGGTTTGTTGTTGCCTTGCTTGGTCATGCTTTCTATCAATGGATGGTTTCTTTGAAACTAGTTCTTATTGGCAAGGTGGGTTCACGAAGAAGAACAATATTATTATAAAGGACCACCGTTTGTCACAAAAAAGGGAAACACCTATGGGAACAAATTGATAAATTGAATACTATTGCTAGAGAGGTGTGCTCTACTTATAATGTTACTTATTACTTTGATGAAGCTTGTTGTTGTAGTAGGTATAGACACCTCCCTTTTCAATGTGAGTATAATGATAATGTTACCATATCCTCTTATGTTAAAGGAAATTATGACTTTTATGATGTGGAGCAAATTGAAGAATTTATTGCTTTCAAGGGTGCATTTGAACTTGCCAGTTTGCTTGAAAATGCTGATGATGCACCTTATGAATATGAGTTTATGAGATACTTAAATTTTGCTTTGATAATTACAAGGAAGAAAATGGCTATATTCTTAAATATTTTAATAGGTGCTTTCCACAAATGGATGACACTGATGCCTTGCAGAAGCCTATGGAAGAAGAAATTGCTGAAACTAAAAGCTCATTAGATGAAAAAGAGGAGGAGAGTGATGGTCAAGAGGAGGAAGAATGGATCTACCCATGTATACCTTCTAATGAGAGTAACTCTTTACCTCTTACATTATTTAATTGTCCCCCATGCTTACCAAAGGAGGATGAATGTTATGTTCATATGGATTCTTTTGAAATATCCGCTATAGGTAAAACTTGTGATAATAGTTATGCTCATGTTGACTATGATAATCCTATATTTGTGCATAACTTTGAAATGCATGGTACTAAAGAGTTTTGCTTAGAAAATGTTTATGATAAAGCTCTAGATGATGGTCCTATATTGAATGATCAGTCACCTTGTTATAAAATTGCTAAAAGTGGGTTTGAAGGTTTTAATCCCACTATTTTTGAGCTTGATAAAAATTATGTGTTTGTAGATCATGAAAAGCATGCTTTATGTGATAGTTATATTGTTGAGTTTATTCATGATGCTACTAAAAGTTATTATGAGAGAGGGAAACATAGTTTTATGCACCTCAATAATATTAAGTTCCCTCTCTTTATGTTTGAAAATTTTGAAGTTGCACTTGTTTTGCTTTCCTATGTTTGTTGCTTTGTGCTTTCATGACCTATTTCTTTACAAGATTCCTATGCATAGGAAGTGGGTTAGACTTAAATGTGTTTTGAATTTGCTTCATGATGCTCTCTTTTACTTCAATTGATATTTCTTATGTGTCACATCCCAAGATTTTCCAAATCTTGTAATGTGAAAAATAAAATAAACAAAATAATTTTTTGTTGAAAATCAGGGTGAAAAGAAACTTTTGTTTCTAAAAATAAACTTAAAATCCCATCTTGAACAAACTTTGGTTAAAGTTTGAATCCAACAAAATCCAAATCAAGAGAAATGCATTCCTCAATGAATGTATCTGGAAATTTGAACACTTGGAAAATAAATCCAAAACCCTAAACCCTATTGGAATAAAATCATTTCCAAGTTATCTCCAAATCCATGGAGTTGATCCATATAAAAATTGTTCAACAAACAATCACAAAGGATCAAGAAAGACAAACAGAAATATTATAAGACCATGGAAATTGGTTTCACTCAATTTGGAACCATAAATAAAATCTTATGGATTTAATAAAGGAATTGAATTCCCAAAGCTATTAAAGCCCTTATCTAAATCCATACCAAATGGTGAACAAATTATCCTAAAGGATTTAAAAAGGATAAACAAATAATAAATAAGATTTCACAAATTGGAATCACCAAGTTTGGATCTCTAAATAAAAAGATATGGATTTCATAAGGTGAGGAAAGAATTATTAAATAAAGAATATTTAAAGACCAAATCAAATCTTGGCCAAATCCAATAGCAAATGGAAAGAACAGAATCCAAATCCCAATAAAAATATTGGTTAAAGAAATTCCAAAATAAAATAAAATGACCTAAACCAAATTCCATTGGAATTAAAACAAATACCCAATCTTAAATGATTAATAAATCATATTAAATACTTTCCAAATAGTTCAAGATGAATTATTTGAACCAACTAAACAAATAAAAACCTACTGAAAAGAATTGGAAAGTTTGAAGAATGTTAAATGGTGTTGGAAACATTATTAAATCCTATCTAATTAAGAACTAGAGCCTATTTAAATAAATAAAAGACCCCCAAAATGACTAAGGTTTTATTCAAAAATTGACATCAGAATACAATACTGATCAGTATATGAACCTACTCAAATTTTGGCAAGGTTTTGAATTCAAATGAATGTTTGAACTGGCCAAACAAAAATCAAAACAGAAAATCAATGGGGAAAAAGAAAAATAAACAGAAACAAAAAAAAATATAAAACAGACCCAACCCAATCTGGCAGCCCACTAAGGCCCAATAGCCCACCTCACCCTCTCACCCGAGCTAACCGTTTTCGCACCGTGGAAAGAACCCACTCAGTCACGGACAACCGGGACCCACTCCTCCTCTCTCCCTCTCGCTGACAACAGACCCCACCGCTGAGTCATCGTCTCCCTCACCCGCGCGAGACCCCGCCCCCAAATCCTCCGTCGCCGTTTCTGGCCAATGAAGGCACCATCAATCCGCGTTAATCTCTCCATTAACCCTCGTCGTGACCACGCGTACTAAACCACATGCTCCTCCTCCTCCCTTTCCCCTGAACGTTGCACCCCCTCTGCCCCCAGGCCGAGCAAATTTCGACCTGGAACGCCCTCTGCTCCGACGAGTTGTCCGGCCAATTCCAGCCAGTACCTGCCTCCCCTTGCCCCTTGGATGCTACGAGCTCGTTCACCATCACCGTGCGCTTCTTCCAGTACCTCCCACTTGTCTGCTCGTGCCCCACAGCCTCGCCTTCATCTTCGTCTGGGAACCACCGCCGTCTGCATCAGCTCTGGCGAGCTACTGTCGTCAACTCCGTGTGCCCCTTGCCCTATGGTGAGTTCCATTTCAACCTGTACAAACTTGCACATCCTCCTGACATGATCTCTTGCTCGCTTGCGCCCCAGACGCCCACCTCCGACAACATCTGACCGCACCCGAGGTGAAGCACAACTCCGGCGAGCGATTCAGGACTACCTCGTGCACCCCTCGACAAACGGCGAGTACGTTGAGCTTCAGCACGACGAGGAGACCTCGGTGAGCCCTCTCTCCCTCTCTCCAGCTTCCTGTATCACCAGAACCATCCCGAGTAGAGTGCGCCGCCGCCGACAACCATCACAGTGCCGCTAGTTCTTGGTTGATACGATGTGAGCCGTTAGATCACGATCCTACGCACACGATAGATCCACTTAACGAAGAGGTACAAGTGATCCTGTGCCGCTCGATCTGTTTTAATCTGACGCTCCACAGAGCTCAATCCTCGCGAACCATTTTCGCCAATCAAAACATTCCACGTGGCCCAGAGTTTGTTTTAAAAACAGAATTTGATCTATTAGATGATCAAATTTGTAAATTGCATAACTTTCGATCCACACGTCCAAATTTTACAAACTTTATATCAATGGATTCAGAAAAGCAAGCCCTAGCCAACCATGCCATTTGTTTAGTAAAAAGCTTCTGGTAAAATGTTTGTTTTTTCAGAAACTTGTGTATGCTTATTTAGGATATAAAAATTGTTCTAAAATGTTTTTGAGGATAAAATCTTTGGAAAATGGTGTGTTTTGAACCTACTGACCATAGGAATCACTTTGTGGTTTCAAAAATATATTTGGTAATGCAAAAGAATGAATCTTGGATTTAAAACCAATTCTAGTCAAATAAAAATATGGTTTATTTATTAAAAATGGTTTTGGAAGAAAACCTTTGAGAAATGTTTTGGAATAAACTCTCTGACCCCAAACACCAAGTTTTATGACTTGAAAATGTATTTGGTAAACCCTATAAAAATTATTACTTTGCTAAAGGCAATTTCAATCACATGAAATAATGATTTGGTTTAAAAAGGGTTTAGAGGTAGAATCTTTTGCAAATGGTTTTGCCACTTTACAAAATGACCAAATGGTGTTACCAAATGTTCATAACTTACTAGAAACCACTTTTACAAATAAAACAACCCTTTTGCATGCTTGCATGTATTGTTTTGTTTCTGATTTTATGTGATGAATTGCTTGAATGGTAGATTGAACTTGTGCCTTGCTTGATTGAATTGTAGTGACTTGAAGAGTGTGATTGTAGCAAGGACAAGGAGTGAACTTATACTCTACCAAAAAGGCAAGTGATGCTACATACTTTTGTCCCATTATTTTCACTATGCATTAGTGATATTTCTAAGTAAGACTTGCATGGAATTTTGCTAAGTATAAACCATGCTATGGGAAAACCTAGTAGATGAAACCTTAGTAGAATTTTCCTAAGTTAAGATTACTACTACTATCATGCTTAGCTTAGCTAATAGAAAACAAGGGTGGAATATATATTCATGCTATGGAAAATTTCTAAGTCTGAGGACTTGTGTTTTGTTTAATAAAACAACTAAGTGAATGAAACACCTGGGTGGAATGGAAGGAATGGTTTGTATTGAGTGGTTACACAAGGCCAGGGGACTGGTGAACCTTGTGTATCTCACTTGTGGATGGCCACCCAGGAACAAAGAGATTTGAGATGTCAAATGTTGAGAAGCTTCAAGTGCAGCCACTTGGCATTATGGGCTCTGCCTGGATCATATAGGTTGCAATAACTTAGCCAAATGGACAGTTGGTGGTAGGGGTTTGATAGGTTGGAGCGCGTCCATTTTGGTCTAAGGGAAGGCTTCTGAAAGATCTTGTCTTGGTGAAACCAAGTCTTGTGGGGAAAGTGCACCACCTCTGCAGAGTGTAAAATCTAAGTACTTAGCCATGTCCTTGGTAAAGGACAATTTGAGCATCAAGACATGGAAGCTATCAAGAATCTCATCATCCAAATTTCTAAGTTAAAAACTTGTGGTTGAACAAGGGTTAAAGGATCTTCAATCTTTGATTGGTAGATGCCTTGGGTGATTTTTGTCAAGCAAAAACTTAGTGTTTCCAAATGATAAGGAAAAATCTATTTTTGAGCAATGCAAGCCTCAACTCCACTTTGCCAAATGCATATAGATGATAGACTCCACTATACTACCATAGTATCACTTGCCAATACAATTCAAATGTATTGACCCTTGTGGATGTAACTTGTTATGTTGCAGGTTTGTTTGATATTAGTGAAGTTAAATGATTAGGATTACAAAGTCTACAACCAACATGTCCTCCTGTGGCACTTTGAAGATGAAGGACCCCATGTTTATAGATATTCTGCTGCAATGTAATAGCCAAATGAGCTATGTAAGATGTAATAACTTATTTTATTCCTGGTTATAAAGTTGTATTATGACCTTTGTTTCTTGATATTACATCTTAACTGTGGATGCTAGCTATTGATCCAGGGACTAGCATTGTAAACACAGGGATCTCTACCTTATTAAAGGTTGGGAACCTTACAAATGGTATCAGAGCATTGTGTTGCCTGTAGGATTTGTAAACCTAGGATTGGACAAAACCCCTTAAAAAATAGGAGTTGTATTTGTTCCAAAACTTATTTACAAACAATCTTGTAAACTCTTTCCTCAACCATTTTGGTTTTGATTCTACATCTCTTCTATTTCTACTTGATGGACAAAACCTACCCCATGGCCAAAGACTTCACCATGTGCAAAGGCCTTCATCAACTCTAATGACTTCAACATCTTCAACTCTAATGACTTCAACATCTTCAACTCTAATGACTTCAACATCTTCAACTCTAATGACTTCAACACCTTCAGCATTTTTACCAAGGACTTCAATCTTGGATATCACTAAGGACTACAAGTGTGACAAGAAATGTTACTCAAGATTTGAATACTAAGGAAACACAACTTAGAAGGAGCCATCATCACCTTTGAAGTTTTGTGACCAAGAATTTTCTCAAGAAGAAAAAGATCTCATTCAAGAAGAATCAACCAAGAAGGATGGAAAGATCCCAAGTGAATCATATAGATAGACCACCATATTTTGTTTAAGTCAAACCCACCAACTTATGTGGTGTAACAAAAATATTTTTGGTTGCCTAAAAATATGCTGGAAACTTGTGTTTTGAAGGAGTGTTTGTTTGTGATTGCTTGCACATTGTTTGTGTGAATTGTGAAGTGTGTGATTAGAATTATTTCCTTAGAGATATTTTGCCTATTCTAATCCCAATTCAACCCAAACAGATGACTACTCCAAGAGACTCCAACATCAAGGTTGATGACACCAACAACAACCAAGAGGACAACATGAGAGAACTCATAGCAACCCAAAACCAGTTGAACCAAGTGACAGCTCAATTCATAGCCAACACCAGTGGGGAAGATCCAACCCTGCAAAGGTTTTTGGAAACCCAAGCCCAATTGTTGCATAAGGTGACAGATCAAATGATCAACATGGAAAGCAACTCTTCCAAAGGAGTTTGTGACAACAAAGATGACAAAGATGTTATTCTAGAAGGAACCCAAGCTTGCAATATTTGTGGAGACAAGGATCACACTTCCAAGGAGCATGGAGATCAATGCCCCAATTGTGAAGAGAAACATCCAATTGACCAATGCCCCACCTCTCAAGCTACTTGTTACCTATGTGAAGGAAATAATCATGTCCCCATCCAATGCCCCATCTATTCCATAGTTGAACAAAGGAAACAAGGTGGAGTGCAACAACTGATTTCAAACTATCAAGAGGGATCCAAGTCTACCAAGAAGAATGAGTACAAAGGAAAATCTCCACTTGTACCTCCATGCAATACGACCCAATTTAAAGGACCAAAGAAGAAGCATATGAATTATCCAAGGAGCAATAGAAGGTAAAAGAAACCAGTAGACATTCCTACCTATGAGATAACATATGAAGAACATGAACTAGAAGCACTCCTAGCTTTGGAGAAACCCAAGAAAAAGAAGGACAAAAGCCATGTGCAATGTAATCATTGTAAAGAAATGGGACATTATGCCAGTGAATGTCCAGAGAAAAATAAGTATAAGGATATTGGCCAAGTATGGTGCAACAACTGCAAAGAGCTAGGCCATTATGTAGCAACTTGTCCACAGAAGATACGTGAAGAACTCAGTCTTATCACATGTTTCAGTTGTGGTAACCAAGGACATTATGCAAGCAACTGTCCAGAAAAGATGAAGCATAAGATAAACAAGCCTATGAAGGATCTCAGCCTTGTCACATGTCTCAAGTGTGGAAACAAAGGACACTATGCAGATGTTTGCCCAGAGAAGTTTTCCCAAGATCCCAAGCAGGCCAAAATGTAATTTAGTTGGAAAATTTTTAAGGGTGGTAGTACCCTAGATGCTTTGAGCCAACCTGTAACCCCAGCCTCCCCAAATCTCGGGACGAGATTTATTTTAAGGGTGGTAGCCTATCACATCCCAAGATTTTCCAAATCTTGTAATGTGAAAAATAAAATAAACAAAATAAATTTTTGTTGAAAATCAGGGTGAAAGGAAACTTTTGTTTCTAAAAAGAAACTTAAAATCCCATCTTGAACAAACTTTGGTTAAAGTTTGAATCCAACAAAATCCAAATCAAGATAAATGCATTCCTCAATGAATGTATCTGGAAATTTGAACACTTGGAAAATAAATCCAAAACCCTAAACCCTATTGGAATAAAATCATTTCCAAGTTATCTCCAAATCCATGGATTTGATCCATATAAAAATTGTTCAACAAACAATCACAAAGGATCAAGAAAGACAAACAGAAATATTATAAGACCATGGAAATTGGTTTCACTCAATTTGGAACCATAAATAAAATATTATGGATTTAATAAAGGAATTAAATTCCCAAAGCTATTAAATCCCTTATCTAAATCCATACCAAATGGTGAACAAATGATCCTAAAGTATTTAAAAAGGATAAAAAAATAATAAATAAGATTTCACAAATTGGAATCACCAAGTTTGGATCTCTAAATAAAAAGATATGGATTTCATAAGGTGAGGAAAAAATTATTAAATAAAGAATATTTAAAGACCAAATCAAATCTTGGCCAAATCCAAAAGCAAATTGAAAGAACAGAATCCAAATCCCAATAAAAATATTGGTTAAAGAAATTCCAAAATAAAATAAAATGACCTAAACCAATTTTCATTGGAATTAAAACAAATACCCAATCTTAAATGGTTAATAAATCATATTATATACTTTCCAAATAGTTCAAGATGAATTATTTGAACCAACTAAACAAATAAAAACCTACTGAAAAGAATTGGAAAGTTTGAAGAATGTTAAATGGTGTTGGAAACATTATTAAGTCCTATCTAATTAAGAACTAGAGCCTATTTAAATAAATAAAAGACCCCCAAAATGAATAAGGTTTTATTCAAAAATTGACATCAGAATACAATACTGATCAGTATTTGAACCTACTCAAATTTTGGCAAACAAATGAATGTTTGAATTGGCCAAACAAAAATCAAAACAGAAAATCAATGGGGAAAAAGAAAAAGAAATAGAAACAAAAAAATATAAAACAGACCCAACCCAATCTGGCAGCCCACTAAGGCCCAACAGCCCACCTCACCCTCTCACCCGAGCTAACCGTTTTCGCACCGAGGAAACAACCCACTCAGTCACAGACAACCGGGACCCACTCCTCCTCTCTCCCTCTCGCTGACAACAGACCCCACCGCTGAGTCATCGTCTCCTCACCCGCGCGACGACCCCGCCCCCAAATCCTCTGTCGCTGTAGGGGTCCCAACCTTTAATAAGATTGATCCCTCCTGTGTTTACAATGCTAGTCCCTGGATCAATAGCTAGCATCCACAGTAAGATGTAATATCAAGAAACAAAGGTCATAATATAACTTTATAACCAGGAATAACATAAGTTTATTACATCAAACATAGCTCATTTGGCTATTACATTTCATTGCAGCGGAATAACTATAGACATGGGTCCTTCATCTTCAAAGTGCCACAGGCAGATGTTGGTTGTAGACTTTGTAATCCTAATCAATCAATCTTCACTAAAAACAATCAAACCTGCAACATACAAGTTACAGCCACAAGGGTCAATACATTTGAATTGTATTGGCAAGTGATACTATATTTGTATAGTGGAGTCTATCATCTATATGCATTTGGCTAAGTGGAGTTGAGGCTTGCATTGCTCAAAATAGATTTTTCCTTAACTTTTGAAAATACTAAGTTTTTGTTTGACAAAATCATTTTCCTCAATCAAAGATTTCAAGATCCTTGTACCAAGCCATCTCTCCATCAATGATTGAAGAATTCAAACAACCCTTGTTCAAACCACAAGATTTTAATTTAGAAATTTGAATGATGAGATTCTTGATTGCTTCCATGTCTTGATGCTCAAATTGTCCTTTACCAGGGACATGGCTAAGTACTTAGATTTTACACTCTGCAGAGGTGGTGCACTTTCCCCACAAGACTTGGTTTCCCAAGACAAGATCTTTTAGAAGCCTTCCCTTAGACCAAAATGGACGCGCTCCAACCTATCAAACACTATCACCCACTGTCCATTTGGCTAAGTTCTTGCAACCTATATGATCATGGCAGAGCCCATATTGCCAAGTGGTTGCACTTGAAGCTTCTCAACATTTGACATCTCAAATCTCTTTGTTTCCTGGGTGGCCATCCACAAGTGAGATACACAAGCCAGGTCCATGGTCTTGTGTAACCACTCAACATAACCCAATCCTTCCATTTCCACCCAGGTGATTCATTAACTTAGTTGTTTTATTAAACAAAACCTAAGTCCTCAGACTTAGAATATTTTTCCATAGTGTGAATATATATTCCACCCATGTTTTCTATTAGCTAGGCTAAGCTTGGTAGTAATAGGAAAATTAACTTAGGAAATCCTACTAAGGATTCATCTACTAGGTTTTCCTATAGCAAGATCTATACTTAGCAAAATCCATGCAGGTTTACTTAGCAAAATCACTAATGCATAGTGAAAGTATTGGGATAGAAAGTATGAAGCATCACTTGCCTTTTTGGTAGGGAATGGTGGTTCACTCCTTGATCTTGTTAGTCTCACACTTCTCTACAATTCAATCAAGCAAACACCAATTCAATTTACATTCCAAACCAATAATCACTCAAACAATTTCACACACACAAGACAATGGAAACCAATTCATGCATGGGAGCATGCACAAGATAGTTTTATTTTGCAAAGGGGTCTCTATGGGGTTTCTAAACTTTGTAAGATCCAAATTGGTCATTTACCAAAGTGTCAAGGTCATTAGCAAGAGGGTTTTGTCCAAAAACTATTTTTAAATCCATTCATCATTTCATGTGGTGAAAAATGTTTTTGTTAAGGCAAAACTCTTAGGTTGTTCACCAAATGAGTTGCTATTGCAAAGCTTGGTGTTTTTGGGTCAGTAGGTTTGGTACAAAACATTTTCTCAAAGTTTTCCATTTAAAACCATTTTCATAAACAAAACAATAGTTTTGTCTGGCTAGAAATGGACTAAACTAATTAATCCATCCTAACCCTTTCCAATTTCATTTTCCAAAACATTGGTTTGTTCCTAGGGTCAGTAAGGTCACAACAAACCAATTTGCAAAGGTTTTATCCTTAAATTCAATTTTAAACAATTTTTCTACTCTAAATAAGCATACAAATGAATCTGCAAAAATAAGCAAACAAACAGATACTATTTGATAAACTAATTCCACAGTTGGCTAGGGCTTGTTCTCCTGAATCCAACGACATAAAATTTGTAATTTTTGGACGTGTGGATCCAAAGATACAAGGGTTTGAAGTTTGCAACTAAATCTGTTTTCAAATTTGTTTTTAAACGGAATAGATGACACGCGGCGTTATCTAACTGGTTGGTACCGGTTCGGTCGGATTGACCTCTCTGGATCGTTAGATCTAAGTGGGATCGCGCGGCACTGGTTGCTCGATACCCCTTCGATAAGTCATTCAATCGTGTGCCTCGGATCTGTATCGGACGGCTGCTACTGCCTGGCCAAGAACTGGCGGCGGGATGTTACCGGCGAGCGGCGGTGCGATCAGTTGGCGGCGGCGCTGGCGAGGCAGGAAACGAAACAGGGAGGGAGCAAGCTCACCGAAGTCACGAGGATGAGGTGATGCTGTTCGTGTGGTCGTCGTGGCAAGGGGCGCACGGGGACGGGCAGGATTTCTCGCCGGAGTTGGTTCTGGCGAGGGCCGCGTGCGGTCGAGGTCGAGGATGACGCTGTGGTCCACGGGAAGACAAACGGAGGACGGGGTTAGCTGCGCAAGACCATGGCAAAGATGTGTGCGTGAACGGAAGGGGTCAGGGTGGTCTGGAATTACCGGAGGAGCTCGTCGGAGGCGAGACAGACGGCGACGCGGTCAGATGTTGTCGAAGTCGACGCTCTGGGCGCCCACGGATGAATGATTGGCACGGTAAGATGCGCCAGGGTGCGGTGAGCGTTCTCGTGTGCTCGGGGAGGCAGGAGGTGGTGTGGCTCGGCCGTATTCGTCGGTGGAAGCTCGTCGGAGACGGAGCTGTTCGAGGACAAATTGCGATGGACTGGAGGCGTGCTCGGGGGAGGAAACATAGGGGAAACGGAGAGGAGTGACTGGTGATTTAACACGCGTGATCACTGCAGGGTTTACTCGTGACATTAAAGCGAATTAAGTCTGAGGAATCAAGTCTGCAACGGTGAAGTGAGGAGGAAGAACAGTTCGCGGGGTGGGGAAGAAGAGCAGTAGGGTGTGGGGTCCTGTGTCAGTGAGAAAAGGAGAGAAAGGGGGAGGTCCACCAGTCAGTCTCGGTGTGGGTCGGAAACAGAGTGAGGTATGTTTTCTTTCGGGTGAGGGGGAGCTGGGCTAAGTGGGCTGGCTTAGTTGGGTCTGGTCCACTTCCATTTTTTTTTATTCTGTATCCTTTTCTTTTTCTATTTCTGAATTCTGTTTTGAATTTCCACACAATGTTTTCAAACATTCAAACAACAATCAAACAAATTCAAACAAACAACAAACTTTTCATTTGAATTTGGTTCTGTTTGACATTATAATTCACATTCTAAAATATTATTTTAAATCTTTTTAGGTTCCATTTATTGATTAAATAAGTAGGCCATGGTTTATTAATTAAATAGAGTTTTTGTTGTTTATTAATAAAATCTTCATTTGAAATCCTAATATTTTCAAAATCAATTCAGTAGGTTTTATTTGTAAAAAAAATTCATTTGAAAATCTTGTTCAAAACAAAATAATCTTTTATTTTAGGGTCCTTTAATAATTGGATAAAATGGGCCTTAGTTATTTAAATAAAATAGAGTTTGATTTTATTAATCAAATCTTTATTTGAAACCTAAATATTTTCAAAATCAAATTAGTAGGTTTAATTTGGGAAATATATAATATTTGGAAATTTGTTTTAAAACAAAATAACCTTTTATTTTAGTGTCCATTATTAATTAATATATTAGACTTCTTTATTAAAATAGGATTTGTTTTATTGAGATATTTATTTTGAAATCTAAAATAAAGCCAAAACACTTTAGTAGGTTTTATTAGAGAATATAAAATACTTGGAAAACCTATTTAAAATAATTTAATAAGTTTTGATGTTTTAATTAAAATGGTAAAACCTTTTATTTGAATAAAATTTGGATATTAATTCCTTATTATTTTATTTAAGCAATCCTTTATTATTTTTAATTAAACCTTTGCTATTTTATTTAAAATAAAATGTTTTAATTCAAAAGCTTGGCTAAGTTTTAATTTGGCTTTATAAAATAATCTTTATCTATAAAACTTTTATTTCAATTGAAAACCAAATCCTTTTATTTTAATGATCAAAAATAGTATTTCCAAAATATTTTGTTTTCCTTTATTTGAAATGTTTATCTTTTTAAATCCCTTTAGGATTTTATTTGATTCAAATGGGTTTGAAGTTCCAATTGAATTCAAAAGTTTCTTCTGGCTCTGAAAATCAAACAAAGTTTTATTTTATTAATTTATTTTCACATTACAAGATTTGGAAAATCTTGGGATGTGACAGGCTACCACCCTTAAAATAAATCTCGTCCCGAGATTTGGGTAGGCTAGGGTTACAAGCAAGTTCAAAACAACTAGGGTACTACCACCCTTAAAATTTTCAAACAAAAATTACATCTTGTCCTTCTTGGGTCCTGGAAATCTTCTCTAAGCAAACTTTTGCTTTATTTCTATACTTGACTCATGGGCCAAGGTTGAGTTTCTCCATAGGCTTATTCAACTTGTTCTTCATCCTTTCTGGACAGTTGCTTGCATAATGTCATGGATTCTTGCAGTTGAAACAATGAATGTCCTTGAGTTCTTTACGTGGCTCTTGTGGACAAGTTGCTACATAGTGGCCTAACTCTTTGCAGTTGTTGCACCACACTTGATCAATCTCTTTATTTTTCTTGTTCTCTGGGCATCCACTGGAGTAGTGTCCCATTTCCTTACATTTACAACATTGTGCAAGGCTCATGTCTTGCTTGGGCTTCTTGATTTTCTTTGATCCTTTGAATTGGGTTGTCTTGTTTGGAGGTATGAGTGGTCCTTTTCCTTTGGTAGACTTGGATCCTTCTTGTTTCCTTTGTTCCACCATGGCATAGATGGGACATTGGTTAGGGGTATGGTCACTTCCTTCACATAGGTAGCAAGTAGCTTGAGAGGTGGGACATTGTCCAACAGGATGATATTCTTCACAATTGGGGCATTGTCCTTCATGCTCCTTGGAAGTATGATCCTTGTATCCACAAATAATGCAAGCTGGGGCTCCATCTAGAATAACATTCTTGTCATCCTTGTTATCATAAACTCTTTTGGGATAGTTTTCTTCCATGCTGATCATTTGATTAGTCACCTTAAGCATCAGTTGGGATTGTTCCTCCAAAAACTTTTGTAGTGCTGGATCTTTATCACTATTGTTGACTATGAACTGAGCTGTCAGTTGATTCAATTGGTGTTGGGTTGCTATGAGTTCTTTTATGCAGTCAGCTTGGTTGGTGTTGGTGTCATCAACCTTGGAGTCTTTTGGAGTAGTCATCTGTTTGGGTTGAAGGGAGATTTAGAATAGGCAAGAATATTTCTAAGGGAATATTTCTAATCACACACATCACAATTCACACAAACAATGTGCATGCAATCACAAACAATCATTTCACTCAAACAAGGTTCAAGCACATACTTAGGCAACAAAATATTTTCGTTACACCACATAAGTTGGTGTGTTTGACTTAACTAAAATATGGTGGTCCATCTATATGGTTCACTTGTGATCTTTCCTTCCTTCATGATTCTTCTTGTATGAGATCTTGGTTTCCTTGAGAAAACTCTTGATCACCATACTTCAAAGTTGTTGATGGCTTCTTCTTATTTTGCATTCCCTTAGTCTCTAAATCTTAAGCAAGATTTCCTTGTTTCACTTGTAGTCCTTAGTGATATCCATGTTGGAAGTCCTTGGGTGAATATGCTGAAGATGTTGAAGTCATTAGAGTTGAAGAAATTGAAGAAGTCCTTTGCATATGGTGTAGTCTTTGGTCATGGGGTTGGCTTTTCCATCAAGTTGAAGTAGAAGAGGTGTAGAGTTAAACCAAAATGGTTGAGGAAAGAGTTTACAAGTGTTTTTGTAAATAAGTTTTTGAACAAATACACTCCTATTTTTCTAAGGGTTTTTGTCCAATCCTAGGGTTACAAATCCTACAGGCAACACAATGCTCTGATACCATCTGTAGGGGTCCCAACCTTTAATAAGATTGATCCCTCCTGTGTTTACAATGCTAGTCCCTGGATCAATAGCTAGCATCCACAGTAAGATGTAATATCAAGAAACAAAGGTCATAATATAACTTTATAACCAGGAATAACATAAGTTTATTACATCAAACATAGCTCATTTGGCTATTACATTTCATTGCAGCGGAATAACTATAGACATGGGTCCTTCATCTTCAAAGTGCCACAGGCAGATGTTGGTTGTAGACTTTGTAATCCTAATCAATCAATCTTCACTAAAAACAATCAAACCTGCAACATACAAGTTACAGCCACAAGGGTCAATACATTTGAATTGTATTGGCAAGTGATACTATATTTGTATAGTGGAGTCTATCATCTATATGCATTTGGCTAAGTGGAGTTGAGGCTTGCATTGCTCAAAATAGATTTTTCCTTAACTTTTGAAAATACTAAGTTTTTGTTTGACAAAATCATTTTCCTCAATCAAAGATTTCAAGATCCTTGTACCAAGCCATCTCTCCATCAATGATTGAAGAATTCAAACAACCCTTGTTCAAACCACAAGATTTTAATTTAGAAATTTGAATGATGAGATTCTTGATTGCTTCCATGTCTTGATGCTCAAATTGTCCTTTACCAGGGACATGGCTAAGTACTTAGATTTTACACTCTGCAGAGGTGGTGCACTTTCCCCACAAGACTTGGTTTCCCAAGACAAGATCTTTCAGAAGCCTTCCCTTAGACCAAAATGGACGCGCTCCAACCTATCAAACACTATCACCCACTGTCCATTTGGCTAAGTTCTTGCAACCTATATGATCATGGCAGAGCCCATATTGCCCAAGTGGTTACACTTGAAGCTTCTCAACATTTGACATCTCAAATCTCTTTGTTTCCTGGGTGGCCATCCACAAGTGAGATACACAAGCCAGGTCCATGGTCTTGTGTAACCACTCAACATAACCCAATCCTTCCATTTCCACCCAGGTGATTCATTAACTTAGTTGTTTTATTAAACAAAACCTAAGTCCTCAGACTTAGAATAATTTTCCATAGTGTGAATATATATTCCACCCATGTTTTCTATTAGCTAGGCTAAGCTTGGTAGTAATAGGAAACTTAACTTAGGAAATCCTACTAAGGATTCATCTACTAGGTTTTCCTATAGCAAGATCTATACTTAGCAAAATCCATGCAGGTTTACTTAGCAAAATCACTAATGCATAGTGAAAGTATTGGGATAGAAAGTATGAAGCATCACTTGCCTTTTTGGTAGGGAATGGTGGTTCACTCCTTGATCTTGTTAGTCTCACACTTCTCTACAATTCAATCAAGCAAACACCAATTCAATTTACATTCCAAACCAATAATCACTCAAACAATTTCACACACACAAGACAATGGAAACCAATTCATGCATGGGAGCATGCACAAGATAGTTTTATTTTGCAAAGGGGTCTCTATGGGGTTTCTAAACTTTGTAAGATCCAAATTGGTCATTTACCAAAGTGTCAAGGTCATTAGCAAGAGGGTTTTGTCCAAAAACTATTTTTAAATCCATTCATCATTTCATGTGGTGAAAAATGTTTTTGTTAAGGCAAAACTCTTAGGTTGTTCACCAAATGAGTTGCTATTGCAAAGCTTGGTGTTTTTGGGTCAGTAGGTTTGGTACAAAACATTTTCTCAAAGTTTTCCATTTAAAACCATTTTCATAAACAAAACAATAGTTTTGTTTGGCTAGAAATGGACTAAACTAATTAATCCATCCTAACCCTTTCCAATTTCATTTTCCAAAACATTGGTTTGTTCCTAGGGTCAGTAAGGTCACAACAAACCAATTTGCAAAGGTTTTATCCTTAAATTCAATTTTAAACAATTTTTCTACTCTAAATAAGCATACAAATGAATCTGCAAAAATAAGCAAACAAACAGATACTATTTGATAAACTAATTCCACAGTTGGCTAGGGCTTGTTCTCCTGAATCCAACGACATAAAATTTGTAATTTTTGGACGTGTGGATCCAAAGATACAAGGGTTTGAAGTTTGCAACTAAATCTGTTTTCAAATTTGTTTTTAAACGGAATAGATGACACGCGGCGTTATCTAACTGGTTGGTACCGGTTCGGTCGGATTGACCTCTCTGGATCGTTAGATCTAAGTGGGATCGCGCGGCACTGGTTGCTCGATACCCCTTCGATAAGTCATTCAATCGTGTGCCTCGGATCTGTATCGGACGGCTGCTACTGCCTGGCCAAGAACTGGCGGCGGGATGTTACCGGCGAGCGGCGGTGCGATCAGTTGGCGGCGGCGCTGGCGAGGCAGGAAACGAAACAGGGAGGGAGCAAGCTCACCGAAGTCACGAGGATGAGGTGATGCTGTTCGTGTGGTCGTCGTGGCAAGGGGCGCACGGGGACGGGCAGGATTTCTCGCCGGAGTTGGTTCTGGCGAGGGCCGCGTGCGGTCGAGGTCGAGGATGACGCTGTGGTCCACGGGAAGACAAACGGAGGACGGGGTTAGCTGCGCAAGACCATGGCAAAGATGTGTGCGTGAACGGAAGGGGTCGGGGTGGTCTGGAATTACCGGACGAGCTCGTCGGAGGCGAGACAGACGGCGGCGCGGTCAGATGTTGTCGAAGTCGACGCTCTGGGCGCCCACGGATGAATGATTGGCACGGTAAGATGCGCCAGGGTGCGGTGAGCGTTCTCGTGTGCTCGGGGAGGCAGGAGGTGGTGTGGCTCGGCCGTATTCGTCGGTGGAAGCTCGTCGGAGACGGAGCTGTTCGAGGACAAATTGCGATGGACTGGAGGCGTGCTCGGGGGAGGAAACAGAGGGGAAACGGAGAGGAGTGACTGGTGATTTAACACGCGTGATCACTGCAGGGTTTACTCGTGACATTAAAGCGAATTAAGTCTGAGGAATCAAGTCTGCAACGGTGAAGTGAGGAGGAAGAACAGTTCGCGGGGTGGGGAAGAAGAGCAGTAGGGTGTGGGGTCCTGTGTCAGTGAGAAAAGGAGAGAAAGGGGGAGGTCCACCAGTCAGTCTCGGTGTGGGTCGGAAACAGAGTGAGGTATGTTTTCTTTCGGGTGAGGGGGAGCTGGGCTAAGTGGGCTGGCTTAGTTGGGTCTGGTCCACTTCCATTTTTTTTTATTCTGTATCCTTTTCTTTTTCTATTTCTGAATTCTGTTTTGAATTTCCACACAATGTTTTCAAACATTCAAACAACAATCAAACAAATTCAAACAAACAACAAAATTTTCATTTGAATTTGGTTCTGTTTGACATTATAATTCACATTCTAAAATATTATTTTAAATCTTTTTAGGTTCCATTTATTAATTAAATAAGTAGGCCATGGTTTATTAATTAAATAGAGTTTTTGTTGTTTATTAATAAAATCTTCATTTGAAATCCTAATATTTTCAAAATCAATTCAGTAGGTTTTATTTGTAAAAAAAATTCATTTGAAAATCTTGTTCAAAACAAAATAATCTTTTATTTTAGGGTCCTTTAATAATTGGATAAAATGGGCCTTAGTTATTTAAATAAAATAGAGTTTGATTTTATTAATCAAATCTTTATTTGAAACCTAAATATTTTCAAAATCAAATTAGTAGGTTTAATTTGGGAAATATATAATATTTGGAAATTTGTTTTAAAACAAAATAACCTTTTATTTTAGTGTCCATTATTAATTAATATATTAGACTTCTTTATTAAAATAGGATTTGTTTTATTGAGATATTTATTTTGAAATCTAAAATAAAGCCAAAACACTTTAGTAGGTTTTATTAGAGAATATAAAATACTTGGAAAACCTATTTAAAATAATTTAATAAGTTTTGATGTTTTAATTAAAATGGTAAAACCTTTTATTTGAATAAAATTTGGATATTAATTCCTTATTATTTTATTTAAGCAATCCTTTATTATTTTTAATTAAACCTTTGCTATTTTATTTAAAATAAAATGTTTTAATTCAAAAGCTTGGCTAAGTTTTAATTTGGCTTTATAAAATAATCTTTATCTATAAAACTTTTATTTCAATTGAAAACCAAATCCTTTTATTTTAATGATCAAAAATAGTATTTCCAAAATATTTTGTTTTCCTTTATTTGAAATGTTTATCTTTTTAAATCCCTTTAGGATTTTATTTGATTCAAATGGGTTTGAAGTTCCAATTGAATTCAAAAGTTTCTTCTGGCTCTGAAAATCAAACAAAGTTTTATTTTATTAATTTATTTTCACATTACAAGATTTGGAAAATCTTGGGATGTGACAGTCGCCGTTTCTGGCCAATGAAGGCACCATCAATCCGTGTTAATCTCTCCATTAACCCTCGCCGCGACCACGCATACTAAACCACCTGCTCCTCCTCCTCCTTTTCCCCTGAACGTTGCACCCCCTCTGCCCCCAGGCCGAGCAAATTTCGACCTGGAACGCCCTCTGCTCCGACGAGCTGTCCGGCCAATTCCAGCCAGTACCTGCCTCCCCTTGCCCCTTGGATGCTATGAGCTCGTTCACCATCACCGTGTGCTTCTTCCAGTACGTCCCACTTGTCTGCTCGTGCCCCACAGCCTCGCCTTCGTCTTCGTCTGGGAACCACCGCCGTCTGCATCAGCTCCGGCGAGCTACTGTCTTCAACTCCGTGTGCCCCTTGCCCTATGGTGAGTTCCATTTCAACCTGTACAAACTTGCACATCCTCCTGACATGATCTCTTGCTCGCTTGCGCCCCAGACGCCCACCTCCGACAACATCTGACCGCACCCGAGGTGAAGCACAACTCCGGCGAGCGATTCAGGACTACCTCGTGCGCCCCTCGACAAACGGCGAGTACGTTGAGCTTCAACACGACGAGGAGACCTCGGTGAGCCCTCTCTCCCTCTCTCCAGCTTCCTGTATCACCAGAACCATCGCGAGCAGAGCGCGCCTCCGCTGACCACCATCACAGTGCCGCCAGTTCTTGGTTGATACGATTTGAGCCGTTAGATCACGATCCTATGCACACGATAGATCCACTTAACGAAGAGGTACGAGTGATCCTGTGCCGCTCGATCTGTTTTAATCTGACGCTCCACAGAGCTCAATCCTCGCGAACCGTTTTCGTCCAATCAAAACATTCCACGTGGCCCAGAGTTTGTTTTAAAAACAGAATTTGATCTATTAGATGATCAAATTTGTAAATTGCATAACTTTCGATCCACACGTCCAAATTTTACAAACTTTATATCAATGGATTCATAAAAGCAAGCCCTAGCCAACCATGCCATTTGTTTAGTAAAAAGCTTCTGGTAAAATGTTTGTTTTTGCAGAAACTTGTGTATGCTTATTTAGGATATAAAAATTGTTCAAAAATGTTTTTGAGGATAAAATCTTTGGAAAATGGTGTGTTTTGAACCTAATGACCATAGGAATCACTTTGTGGTTTCAAAAATATATTTGGTAATGCAAAAGAATGAATCTTGGATTTAAAACCAATTCTAGTCAAATAAAAATATGGTTTATTTATTAAAAATGGTTTTGGAAGAAAACCTTTGAGAAATGTTTTGGAATAAACTCTCTGACCCCAAACACCAAGTTTTATGACTTTAAAATGTATTTGGTAAACCCTATAAAAATTATTACTTTGCTAAAGGCAATTTCAATCACATGAAATAATGATTTGGTTTAAAAAGGGTTTAGAGGTAGAATCTTTTACAAATGGTTTTGCCACTTTACAAAATGACCAAATGGTGTTACCAAATGTTCATAACTTACTAGAAACCACTTTTACAAATAAAACAACCCTTTTGCATGCTTGCATGTATTGTTTTGTTTCTGATTTTATGCGATGAATTGCTTGAATGGTAGATTGAACTTGTGCCTTGCTTGATTGAATTGTAGTGACTTGAAGAGTGTGATTGTAGCAAGGACAAGGAGTGAACTTATACTCTACCAAAAATGCAAGTGATGCTACATACTTTTGTCCCATTATTTTCACTATGCATTAGTGATATTTCTAAGTAAGACTTGCATGGAATTTTGCTAAGTATAAACCATGCTATGGGAAAACCTAGTAGATGAAACCTTAGTAGAATTTTCCTAAGTTAAGATTCCTACTACTATCATGCTTAGCTTAGCTAATAGAAAACAAGGGTGGAATATATATTCATGCTATGGAAAATTTCTAAGTCTGAGGACTTGTGTTTTGTTTAATAAAACAACTAAGTGAATGAAACACCTGGGTGGAATGGAAGGAATGGTTTGTGTTGAGTGGTTACACAAGGCCAGGGGACTGGTGAACCTTGTGTATCTCACTTGTGGATGGCCACCCAGGAACAAAGAGATTTGAGATGTCAAATGTTGAGAAGCTTTAAGTGCAGCCACTTGGCATTATGGGATCTGCCTGGATCATATAGGTTGTAATAACTTAGCCAAATGGACAGTTGGTGGTAGGGGTTTGATAGGTTGGAGCGCGTCCATTTTGGTCTAAGGGAAGGCTTCTGAAAGATCTTGTCTTGGTGAAACCAAGTCTTGTGGGGAAAGTGCACCACCTCTGCAGAGTGTAAAATCTAAGTACTTAGCCATGTCCCTGGTAAAGGACAATTTGAGCATCAAGACATGGAAGCTATCAAGAATCTCATCATCCAAATTTCTAAGTTAAAAACTTGTGGTTGAACAAGGGTTAAAGGATCTTCAATCTTTGATTGGTAGATGCCTTGGGTGATTTTTGTCAAGCAAAAACTTAGTGTTTTCAAATGATAAGGAAAAATCTATTTTTGAGCAATGCAAGCCTCAACTCCACTTTGCCAAATGCATATAGATGATAGACTCCACTATACTACCATAGTATCACTTGCCAATACAATTCAAATGTATTGACCCTTGTGGCTGTAACTTGTTATGTTGCAGGTTTGTTTGATATTAGTGAACTTAAATGATTAGGATTACAAAGTCTACAACCAACATGTCTGCCCGTGGCACTTTGAAGATGAAGGACCCCATGTTTATAGATATTCTGCTGCAATGTAATGTAATAGCCAAATGAGCTATGTAAGATGTAATAACTTATTTTATTCCTGGTTATAAAGTTGTATTATGACCTTTGTTTCTTGATATTACATCTTAACTGTGGATGCTAGCTATTGATCCAGGGACTAGCATTGTAAACACAGGGATCTCTACCTTATTAAAGGTTGGGAACCTTACATTATTTGCATTTGCTTCTTATTGATTCCTACCTGCTGGTCTGTTTTGACAGATTTCTGCCATTATTTGCATTTGCTTCTTATTGATTCCTTTTTGAGTTCTCTTTTGGGGAATTAAGCTTTTTAAAGGAGTTACTATAGTAGCTTGTGTTAATAGTGAAAAGTTTTGTTGTTCCGAAGCTTGCCTAAGGTCTAATATCTTTTGAATAAACTAATGCTGTTAATGAAGATTGTGTGAAGTTTTGTATGCAGGAAACAAATTCAGGTGCAGAGAGAGAATGATGCAATGAGATGAAGAATGGACAAAAGATAAAGCTTGTGGATGCCACCATGGTGTCACCCCAATAAATATCCAAGAGGTACAAGCGTCAAATCTTGGGGATGCCCAAGGCATCCCCTTCTTCATCAATAAAAAGCTCAGGTCTGTCTAGACACTTTGTTTTTATTATTTCATGCATAGTTGTGTTGTTCTTGGAGCGTCTTAGTTTTTGTTTGTTTTGCTTAGTTTTTTAGTTTGCTTGAATAAAGTAGTTTGGACCCCCATTATCGCTATGTTGTTTCAAATAAGTTGCTTGGTGTTGAACAGGAGTAGGAAGTTCCTGCTTGAAAGTGCAAGAGGAGCTTGCATTGACTGCGACTTAGACTTCAGCATGACATGCTAGGTGTTGTTTTGACCTTATGCTTAGTGGTTATTGCTGTAGCATGTATTGTTCCAAACAATTGGGATTGCTTAGTGTGCCTTGAAGAAATTATGCATTGTTTTAGCATGCAAAAGCATAGTATTGTGGTATTCTACTTTGATGCTTTGTTTGGGTTGACTTGGCACATGCTCACACCATGTTATGACTATGACAAGTCACCATAGCCTCTATGATCATTTAGTCCTTGACTTGTAGTACCACTCTATGCTCTTATTAGTAATGTTTTGTCGCTCTGCATGATTATGACTATTATTGCTCTCTTAGTTGGTTGCTCCCGGTCTTTTGCTAGCCTCCACTTGTATGAGTAAGCTCTACTCATGCTTCCAACTCCCAAGAAACCAAGTTTTTCCAAAGTGTCCACTATAAATTCCCATGCATGGCGTGTTACACCATTCCAAGTATATTCTTGTTTTCAACTATCTTCTAGTTAAAAACTATTTGGTATGGGAAAACTTAGTGATTAAAGCCCTAACAAACTTGACGGCACACTTTATATTCTTTGCCCCTAATAAACTTGAACCATTGTGTCGTCTATGTTGTATATGCTTGCACTTATACGTTGGAATTAGCAGAACCATGCTGTCATGGGGAACGTTTTCAACATTGCACTTGTACTTTGTACTCAGTTGATATCATGCTCTTTTGTCTATGGATGTCACCGGTGTGAAATAAAGAGGGAACTTGTAAGTCCATGGAGTTTGTATTTTGTGTTAGAGAAACGCCTAGGCCGCTAGCCTAAGCCATGCCTAATCATGGTGGAAACTTGCAGCATCACCATAGTGAGATATCTATGAAGCATCCTCAAAAAAAGCTATGCACATAGTAAATAAAAAGATCGCTGAGATGCTCATTGTCTGCTTGCCTTGTCATTTTGGTTATGGGATAGCTCCTATACCTTGTGCAAGGGGTACCCCGTTGGCGGTTCTCTATGATATGCAAATACTTACAATGAAAAGAACTTACAGGTGACTGAAGTTGAGTAGCATGAGGTGTGACCCTCGTATTCAAGGGACTTGAGATTGCCAACTTATACTTTGTCAAGCATATATTACATAGTTTGTGATACGTCGGAAACGTACTCTATAATTTTTGATGCTCCTTGCTTGTTTAGTATCTACTTTGCTTTGCTTTGTCTACACTTTGAGGTGCTTTTTACATGTTTTCTGGTACTAACCTATTAACAAGTTGCCATAGTGTCAGTTGCCTGTTTTCTGCTGTTTTTGGTTTCAGAAAAGTTAGTAAATAAATATTCTCAGAATTGGACGAGACAAACGTCAAAGTCAATTACTTCCCATGGGGAACAAGAAGTCCAGAGGGGAGACGAGGAAGCATGCCAGGGCGGCCAAAACCCCCTAGGCGCGGCCAGGGGTGGGCCCGCGCCTGGGTAGGGTTTGACCCCCCCTGGTCGCCTCCTCGGCCTCCCCCTTCGCCTATAAGAAGTCCCCGATGCAGAAACCCTAAGGACCCGATCAAATATCCACGAAACCGTTTGTAGCCACCGCCACCATCATCCCTAGATCGGGGGGGGGGGGGTCTGGAGTTCTTCCCGGCACCCTGCCGGAGGGGAGATCATCCAGAGGCCTTCTCTCCGGTATGATGCATGAGTAGTTCCACCTTGGACTATGGGTCCATGTAGTAGCTATATGGTTGTATCTCCTCCTTTGTGCTTTCATGTATAGATCTTGTGAGCTCCGTTCATGATCAAGATCTAATCTATTTGTAATCATGCATGTTGTGTTTGCGGGGATCCAATGGATATTGAGATTATTATGTTGGTTTGATTAATGGTTTTGTCTTTATGATTCTATCATGTCTATGTTGTTTGTGATCTTGCATGCTCTCCGTTGTTAGTAGCTATCTTGGCCAAGTAGCTGCTAGTGACTCCAAGAGGGGGTATTTATGCTCGATAGTGGGTTCATTCCTCTAGTTTCCAAGGGAAGTGGCATTAATCTATTTGGTTGTAGATGTTTTGTTGCCACTAGGGAGAAAACAACGGTCTCTTGTTCATGGAACATGTGGACTGTTTACCTTACACACTTTGCTTAAAGTAGTTGTCTGTTGTTTGCAACTTAATACTGGAGGGGGTTCGGATGATAACCTAAAGGTAGACTTATAGTCATAGATGCAGTTGGATGGCGGTCTATGTATCTTGTTGTATTGCCCAATCGAATCTCATATGATCTTTCTGACTAGTAATTGCATTGTTATGCCTTGCTCAGTTCCTGTCAATTGCCATGTTGTAATTTGTTTACCCTCCATGCCATGTTGTTTATCTAAGGAGAGCACCTCTAGTGAACTATGGACCCCGGTCCAATCTTTACCATTGATACATCTTCCACTGTTACTTGTTTACTTGCTGCAAACCATTACCTTCCACACCATACGTTTAATCCTTTGTTACAACAAACCGGTGAGCTTGACAACCTCACCGATTCGTTGGGGCAAAGTCTTGAGTTTGTGTTGTGCGGGTCTCCGCATTGCTTGCAACACCTGTGTGACGTTTCCTTCCTCCTACCGGTTCAATAACCTCGGTTTCTTACTGAGGGAAACTTGCTGCTGTGCTGCTTCATACCTTGCTCTTGGGGTTTCCAACGAAGCGTCCCACGACAAGTGCGGGGCGCCATCAGTTTGTTCACTTTAACCTTAATCACTTCAAGATGCTTATGATAGGGGCAATGAGGGTTGGAAGCTAACAAGTACTATAATTTTTGGAAGCTCCTTTTGAAACTTGAAATCCCTGCTTCCCTTTATGAAGGGCCTTTCTTCCACTACTATTGAGTCTCCACCTTCTACCTTTAGGCACCATTAAGAGAGCATAGTTTCCATTCTTAGTTCTATGTGCAGTGTCCCAAAACTTATTGATTAATGCATATTGTAATATTACTTGTTCTTATGCTACTTGTTTCTAGTCACCATTGTGAACTTTGAAGATGTCCTATGCATCTATTTGCTACTCTATGAGGGACAAGCTGATTGCCACTATGCCATGTTTTCTGTATGTGAAACAAACAAACGTTTTTCAATGCATGTTATTCATGATCTTTGTTTGTATCCTTTCATGTTGCATGCATAGTTACTTTGTCTTATTGTTAGAACTCCATCTTTCATGCACATGTTTAGAGTTCTTTGATCGCAGCTTTCAATGCTTGCAAATGGTTTGATCTTGGTTTTGATGGTGCATGTCACCTCAAAAATTATTCTTTTTATCACTTACCTACTTGAGGACGAGCAGGAATTAAGCTTGGAGACGCTTGATACGTCGGAAACGTATCTATAATTTTTGATGTTCCATGCTTGTTTAGTATCTACTTTGATTTGCTTTGTCTACACTTTGAGATGTTTTTATATCTTTTCTAGAACTAACCTATTAACAAGTTGCCACAGTGCCAGTTGCCTGTTTTCTTCTGTTTTTGGTTCCAGAAAGGCAGAAAATCAATATTCTCGGAATTGGACGGGACAAAAGCCAAAGTCAATATTTAAACGTGGGGGAGACGAATCTAGAAGACGAAACGGAGAAGCAAACTAGGGCGGCCAAACCCCCCTAGGCGCGTCCAGGGTTGGGCCCACGCCTGGGCAGGGTGTGGCCCCCTGGTCGCCTCCCAGCCTCGCCTCCTCGCCTATAAGAAGCCCCCGATGCAGAAACCCTAGGCACCCGATAAAAACTCCACGAACCGTCTATAGTCGCCGCCACCATCGTCCCTAGATCAGGGGGATCTGAAGTTCTTCCCGGCACCCTGCCGAAGGGGAGATCATCCCGGAGGCCTCCTTCTCCGGTATGATGCGTGTGTAGTTCCACCTTAGACTATGGGTCCATGTAGTAGCTAGATGGTTGTATCTCCTCCTTGTGCTTTCATGTATAGATCTTGTGAGCTCCGTTCATGATCAAGATCTAATCTATTTGTAATCATGCATGTTGTGTTTACGGGGATCCGATGGATATTGAGATTACTATGTCAGGTTGATTAATGGTTTTGTCTTTATGATTCTATCATGTCTGTGTTGTTTGTGATCTTGCATGCTCTCCGTTGTTAGTAGCTATCTTGGCCAAGTAGTTGCTAGTGACTCCAAGAGGGGGTATTTATGCTCGATAGTGGGTTCATGCCTCTAGTTTCCAAGGGAAGTGACAGAAATCTCTTCGGTTGTAGATGTGTTGTTGCCACTAGGGAGAAAACAACGGTCTCTTGTTCATGGAACAAGTGGATTGTTTACCTTACACACTTTGCTTAAAACAGTTGTTTGTTGCTTGCAACTTAATACTGGAGGGGGTTCAGATGATAACCCAAAGGTGTACTTCTAGTCATAGATGAAGTTGGATGGCGGTATATGTATCTTGTTGTATTGCCCAATCGAATTTCATAGGATCTTTTTTCTGATATTGCATTGTTATGCCTTGCTTAGTTCTTCAATTGCCCTGCTGTAATTTGTTTACCCTTCATGCCATGTTGTTTATCTAAGGAGAGCACCTCTAGTGAACTATGGACCCCGGTCCAATATTCACCATTGATACATCTTCCATTGTTACTTGTTTACTTGCTGCAAACCATTACCTTCCACACCATACGTTTAATCCTTTGTTATAGCAAACCGGTGGGCTTGACAACCTCACTGATTCGTTGGGGAAAAATTTTGAGTCTGTGTTGTGCAGGTCTCCGCATTGCTTGCAACACCTGTGTGACGTTTCCTTCCTCCTATTGGTTCGATAACCTCGGTTTCTTAATGAGGGAAAACTTACTGTTGTGCTGCCTCACACCTTTCTCTTGGGGTTCCCAACAGGCTTCACGTTAGCCATCACACACTTAAGAGACACCAATACCATTTGGAGCAAAAGTTTTATGCTAAAAAATAACAAAGCGCAGAAATTTATTTCACTAGATACCAAAACTGGTTTCGGGTGAAATTGCAGAAAATGTTTCTGCATGTGAAATGAATTACTAGCAAGGGGTTATATGTGAATGTTTGTCATTAAAGTAATTGACAAAATTCTGAATAAATAAAAGGAGTTTTATTTAATGAGAGTTTGAATTAAATTTGGTGAAAATTTAATGGGAATTTGAGGGGAGAAAATTGAAGGGGCATTTTGTGAGTAGAGTGTCCACCCACATGAATGAATGAGGGGAGGGGGCAGCCCCCATGGCCGACGGCCACCCCCTTGGGTGCCCCTTCCTTCTATAAAAGGAGCCCCCCTCCTTATTTCTCACTCACACCTCCTCGTGAAGGATCTCTCTCCCCCTCTAGAATTTATCCCCCATGGTCTCGGACTAGCGAGATACATGTTCCCGGTGGCTATTCGGCAAAAAAGAGTTGTGCTTCCGCTGTATCGCTGGAGCGAGGAGGCGGAGGTTCCTCGGTGCCTCGGACGTGTGTGCTAGCACGGATGCGCCGCTGATTTGCGGCGCTAGGATTTTCTCTCGATCTTGAGATCGGCAAGAGATCATCTACATCAACCACGAGTTCAACCTCATTAAGCTTTGTCGGTCTTCAAGGGTATATTCTCTATGGATGTATATCCGCCCGTTGCTTGTATCTAGTAGATAGATCTTGATACAGAGTTGTTCCCATCGTAGGATTTTTTTTGTTTTCTATGCTGCGAACCCTACAAGCTCCACATCGACGGCGGTGCATGGTGGACATGAAGGTAGCCGTCCTTGATCCGGCCTACACGACGGCGCCCTGAGTTGCTCTGTCGTCCTCATCTGCCCAAATTCGTCCTTGCCCCCACCCCGGACTTGCACGGTGGTGCATGGTGGACAGGAGCCAGCCAACAAGGACCCGCTTGTTTTTTATTTTTTCTATTCAAAGACTTGATTGCTTTCTATTTTTCTATTAAAGGTTGATATAAATATCTTTTCAAATGAGAATATATCTTAAACAAATGATTATTGATAAATAGATGTAAACCCACCTTGTTTAGTGCTGAAAATTTCATATTTCAAAATTATGGTGGTATCCTCACCATCTCAAATGGGAGGTAACAGGATGCTTTGCATGTCTCAAATCACTCGGGACACCAAGCAAGATCTCAACTTAGCATACCTTAACAAATAATGGCAACCAAGTACATGACGGAAATCTCAACTCAATTAGGCTAGGTTCAATATGTATGAGGAGAGAGGGACATTGGTTCAATTGAATGACATCGCTTATATAAGTACAGACATACTTTATTCAGTTCGGTCTAAATTAGCGAGAAGTCCGGCATCCATGAAGTGCGTGCGAAAAAAAAAGGTGAGAATTTGTTTGTTGAAGGAAATTAGTTGGAAATTAAAAAATAGTGCTCCCTAAAAATGGGAGGTAACAGGATGCTTGGCATGTCTCAAATCACTCGGAACACCAAACAAGATCTTAACTCAGCATACCTTAACAAATAATGGCTACCAAGTACATGACGGAAATCTCAACTCAACCAGGCTAGGTTCAATATGTATGAGGAGAGAGAGAGACACTGGTTCAAATGAATGACGTCGCTTATATAAGTATAAACAAACTTCATTCAGTTCAGTCTAAATTAGCGAGAAGTCCGGCATCCATGAAATGCGTGTGAAAAAAAATGGTGAGAATTTGTTTGTTGAAGGAAATTAGTTGGAAACTAGGTTCAATATGTATGAGGAGAGAGGGACATTGGTTCAATTGAATGACGTCGCTTATATAAGTACAAACAGACTTTATTCAGTTCGGTCTAAATTAGCGAGAAGTCCGGCATCCATGAAGTGCGTGCGAAAAAAAACGGTGAGAATTTGTTTGTTGAAGGAAATTAGTTGGAAATTAAAAAATAGTGCTCCCTAAAAATGGGAGGTAACAGGATGCTTGGCATGTCTCAAATCACTCGGAACACCAAACAAGATCTCAACTCAGCATACCTTAACAAATAATGGCTACCAAGTACATGACGGAAATCTCAACTCAACTAGGCTAGGTTCAATATGTATGAGGAGAGAGAGACATTGGTTCAAATGAATGACGTCGCTTATATAAGTATAAACAAACTTCATTCAGTTCAGTCTAAATTAGCGAGAAGTCCGGCATCCATGAAATGCGTGTCAAAAAAAAATGGTGAGAATTTGTTTGTTGAAGGAAATTAGTTGGAAACTAGGTTCAATATGTATGAGGAGAGAGAGACATTGGTTCAAATGAATGACGTCGCTATAAACAAACTTCATTCAGTTCAGTCTAAATTAGCGAGAAGTCCGGCATCCATGAAATGCGTGTGAAAAAAAATGGTGAGAATTTGTTTGTTGAAGGAAATTAGTTGGAAATTTTAAAAAAATGCTCCGTAAAAATCGTGGTCGGCAGGATTCGAACCTGCGCGGGCAAAGCCCACATGATTTCTAGTCATGCCCGATAACCACTCCGGCACGACCACTTCGATGGCAATTTTGACCCACACACGTAATTAATCTATTGTCTCATGAACAACTCTCTGGTTGGTTCTTCTTCTGTGATACGTCTCAGCATGTTGCTTGCATTCTCAGTGATGCAAGACATGTTATCCAGAAATGGAAAAAAACACTGAAATTTGGTGGCTATGGCTATCCTTTCTAGGTGTGCAGAATTTACTAGTCAGCTCTAATGTGTAGTCTTGTAGACCAACATCATTTTCCATTGAGAAAAAGAAACAACGAAAGATCAGAGAAGTGGTGAAAGGAAGCTCGGCACAGTTTTCAAATTGCCATTCTGCAACCATTTCTGTATACTTTTAGTGTCATATATATACATATCCACAATGTTCAAGCACATCAGGTAAAATAAGGCTATAGAAGGAAAATATACACACAGGTACAATACAATATCAAGTAAAAAGTCCTAAATGACATCCGAGACGAGCGGGACTCACAAGCTTCTTCGATCTTCCACAAATGTGCACTTCAAGTATGCGATAAATATGTAGGGGAGTGGAATGTATGGTATGCTCACAAGCTAAGTAGCTCCCAGCAATTGTATTAGCCCTACATCGCAGATCTCACAACTCAGAGGTGCCCCAGCACAGGCCATGGGGTCACTCCATTGGGGGGAAGCAAAGGCTTTATCATTGGAGCTCGCCGTAACATCCGTTGGGCCTTGAATTGAGACGTCTTCTGCAGAGACGATGAGTGACAAGGAGGAAGACAATGGTTAGTTCTACAGTAGTACGATGAACAAGAAAAACATTCTTAAGTGTCCAAGCCCACTGATCCAATCATCTCAAATGTTAGCCAAAATTCACATAGCATCACATATTTATTAACTGCATAACTGTTGTGGTGTTTAAATACTACTGCTATGCATTTCATGTCTGACTTTCCGTAAAAATACTACTACTGCTATGCATTTCACGACATATATAATGTTAATTGTTCAAGCCCAGTGACCCAATCAGTTCAATTATCAGCCACAGTTCACATAGCATCACATGTGGTGTTTAAATACTACTGTTATGCATTTCACAACATATATACTGTTAATTGTTCAAGCCCAGTGACCCAATCAGTTCAATTGTCAGGGACAATTCACATAGCACGACATACTCTTAACTGAAGTGGTGTTTACACACTAGTGATGCATATCCTGACCGAATAAATCACAGCAAGCAGCCAGAGTTTAAAAAAAATGTGATGAAGCAAATTGATAAAAAACTGTTCTGCTCTGCCTTGGGCTGAAACAGCACAGGGAGTTTCATCGAGTTTCTCCTCAACGTGGCGCTATTCTTACATCATGTACAGTATGTATTCTACAGAATGAAAGCACGTATAGGCTCTCGTGGAACTGCTCGTCGCTAGAGCTCAGCAGTACCAGGTTCTACAAGTGATGCACGATGCAATGTCTCACCAGCAGTAGACTGACAAGCGAGACGCCTACGCAAGCACCGCGGCGCAGGATCAAGCGATTCGCACGCGACATGGCCCTAAAAGAGGCGAATGGCCTCACCTTATCGTCAAGGACGAGCCGGACGCGCGCCACGGCCTTGCTCTGCCGCCGCATCCGGTACAGGCGGCGGCCCAGCACGGCGATCCCGAGCAGCGCGACGGCGACGGGCACGGACCACGCGCTCCTCGCCGCGCGCGCCGCCCACAGCCGCAGCACCTCCATCGGCAGCTTCCACCAGGGCGCCGGCGCCGCCGGCGGCCCTCCTTTCGCCACCGCGCCCTCGTCCGCTGCCGCCACCTCCTGGGGCGGCTCCACCAACGGTTCGGCAGGGGTCGGCTCGGCCTCCTCGCGCCTCTCCCCGTCCGACGACGAATCGGACCACAGCGCGGCGCGGTCGCGGGCGGGGAAGGCGAGGGCGTCGGGGTGCGGCTCCACCCAGCCCGCGTTGCCGGCCTCCTCGTCCGTCACCTCCTCCTCCTCCTCCTCCATCGACAAGGACGCCCTCCTGGTGTACTTGGCGTCGGAGCCGAGCTCGAAGTAGTCGTACTTGATCGCCCCCGCGTCGTCCTCCACCTCGCGACCTCCGGCGTACGGCACGGCGGCTCCCGCGGTGGGGGAGGCGAGGAGGAGCTCCCACTCCTGCAGGTCCGCCGCGGCCTCCCGGTCCATCTCGAGGGGGGGCGCTAGGGTTCGGGTTCGGGAGGTGGGAGCGGAAGGAAGGGAAAGGATTGGGACTTTTGGAGAACAGGGAGAGCGCTGTGTTGTGGCGTGCCGCGTGGGGAAGGGAAGGCCAGATTCGCGGGGTTGCGAGGAAGAGGTGGTTTGTTCCGCGGGTGCACCTGGATTCTCCCCCCTTGGATTCTATCTTTTGGAGAGGAAGGGGAAGGAATGGAACTGGATTCTTTTTCGTTCGCACGAGCAACGTTAGTGGTGTCAGCTGATGTTTTCGGATCAGTGGTCACCGTTAACCAGTCAATTTCAGTGATACAGCAGACAAGACAATGCAGTCCTTAGTTTCGGTGATGAATTTGTGGTGTCGCTTTTGAAAAAGAGAGAAAACCTTGATACACACCTGCAATTTTCTGAAATGTGACCAGATCTTTAGCACACGTTTGGAACTGATAATTCATGTTTTAGGAAATCCTGTGTATTCATGCAGTATAAATAAATCTTGTTTCACGGAATTCCTTATAGAGAAATCAATACATATGTTCAACTTCGTTGGAAAGATGCTTTATCTTCGTGATGAACTTCGGATCCACTGGACTTTGCCGCCAGAGACAACCTTCTTGCAGGCTGGTCGTGATTGGCTGTTCCATCTGTTAAGTAATTCAGTGGCTGATGTACGTGCAAGGATCATCTTCTTATTCTGGCGGGCATGGCATCACCGGAACAATGTCATCCATGGAGACGGGAAGGCGTCTATTACAGCATCAGTCCAATTTTTGGTGTACTATCAGTCGTCCTTTGCAGCGGTGTCTCCGGGAGGCGATGAGAAGCTTCTGCAAGTCTCCTCCTGAAAGCCGTCGAGTGAGGGGCAAATCAAAGCAAACGTTGACGCCGGGTGGGATGCCGTTTCGAAGCAAGGAGGCATAGGAATCGTCATTCGAGATCATAGCGGAAAGGTACTTTTGACAGAGTGGAAATGTATTCCCTACTGTGGTAGCGCAAAGGAAGCGGAAATACTTGCATGTCTTGATGGGCTACGGCACCTGGTGCATCTCCGACATTGGCGGCAATCTTGGAGTCAGATTGCTTGCGTGCTGTCAATTCATTTGCATCTGATTCTGAAGAACAATCACCCAGCTGGGCTCTCATCTTAGAAGCTAGAGAATTGCTCAAGGTCTTCTGCGATATTGCCGTCTCGAGAGTGGATCGCGTGTGTAATGGTGTAGCGCATGTGCTAGCACAGTTAGGTAAAGCTGGGTTTAATGGGTCTCTTAGCATTGATGCTTCAGACTGTGTGAGGGAGCTGATCTCAGTTGAGATGTTGTAATCGTTCATGTAAAATCGCCGCAGCAAGTTTCTGACGCACTCTTTTCCTTACCAGGGTACCTAAGGGGACTGGAAGGTTTTTAATGAGGCGGCTTGCTTGCTCTTATATTGAATTCAAAAAAAAATGCATTATCTCTTGCATCAACTTTTTGTCATATAATTATTGGCAATTCCTACAAACAAAGATCGTATGCTTTTGTATTTTCCATGCTTCCATATTCAAACCTAAAACATGAAAGAATCGGAGTAACCGCATGTCGAACATGTTTCTGTTGGCGGTAGCCATAGCTTGCGATGTTCTCAGTGTTTGGAATTGTCCACCGAAAGAGATATGACGACTCAATTTCTGGTCCATTTTAAGCCAGCCAAGACATTTCGGAATTGTGACATATGATGATGTGATGGTGAGCGAAATTGTGGAGCCTACAAAGGTAGTGGCACTCTATGTGTTTCGTCTATGTTATCTGGTTGTACTTGATTCTTGTGAGGAGTTGAGGAGCACTCCAAGAGCCACAGGACATGTCGACATTTAGACAGTTCTTCGGTCATAGAGGGTATATCACTTTTGCTTAAAAACATGGACCAGATTATATATTAGGAAAAGAAAAAGACACTGTAAAAAAAAATACAGCACACTCATTTTTTTTCTTTCTCGGTCTCGATCTCGAACCGCTTTCTCCATTCGCTGACGGCCCACACGGAGGCACAGATCCCTCTCTCCAGTCTCCACACCTCTGGCCCATCACTACCCCACTACCCAAATCCAAACCCCCGCCGCCCCGCGAGTTGCCTCCCCCTCCTCGCTTCTCGCCGTCGCCGCCGCGCTGCAAGTCCGCCCCGCCCCGCCGCTCGCCTCCTCGTCGGTGCTTCGCGCTCTCCAGGAGGTTGCCGCCCCTTCCTAACCGCTTTATCGCCAGCGCGCGTCGCCAATTCGCGACAGAGGTAACTAGGGAGGATGTCTTCCTGGGAGGACGAGGACCCCTCGTCGGCCGCGGCGACCACGGACGTGGAGCTGCTCAAGCGGGCCTGGCGTAACGAGAAGGCCGCGCCGGAGATCCTACACTTCGACGCCCCCCTCGTCTCCCGCGCCCGCGAGCAGATCCAGCTCCTCGTTAGCACTACCCCTCTCGGTCCATTTACCCTATTCTGCACACTGACGCTACTGGACTGATTCTGACTCTTGGCAACCTGCGGTGGAATTAGGAGGAGACTCTGGACGACTTCACGGACAACGGCGTCGACGACCTGGTGGTCTCGCTCTACCAGATGGACCTCGACCGCACGCTCTTCCTGCTCCGCTCATACCTCCGCCTCCGCTTGCAGAAGGTAAAACTAATTCCAGTCTTTGTACCGCGCAGGTGTTTGACTTCTGACCGAAGTGGTGAATTGCCATTTACTTAACCTGGTCGTGTTGCTGTCTGTAGATTGAGAAGTACATGGCCTGCATCTGCAAGTCTGACGACCTCTTGAGCCGGCTGTCGCAGCAGGAGCAGCGATTCGCCAAGAGGTATCTCTCTACTCGACTGGACTGCCTACTGGTTGTCAGTCCTGGTTTTTGTGGCTGAAATGACTCTCCCTTGTTGGGTTTGATCCATTGCTAGCTGCAAGGAGATCATGGAGAAGCATCTCGAGCAGTCAGTGTTGTCAAAGCTTCCCTACGGTTATGACTCGGTAACGAGGCAATCCTTGTCCAGCACGGAAGATGACATGGGTATTCCACCTCATCTTGAAATTACTTTGTCATGCTGTACAATGTTTTCAGTTTGTAGCTTCAGCTATTACATAAGCTGCTGAGTACAAATGTTGTACTAATAGATTGCACCATTTAAAGTGGCCAATGTGAACTGTACTTCAACATGTTATTCAGTTAATTTCTGACACATCGCTTTATAAAAAAAAACAGCTAACAGGTTTTGCGGACCCTATTCGCTAATTACATGTACTCACAAGTTGATCCGTTAATGAAGTTGCCAGGTTCATCAATAGAGCCCTTCCTGAGTTCCTGTACACCTTTTGCGTGGTGGAGTCCCATTTGGAGCTATCTAGTTCCATTTGGAGGTCTTCTTAAGAAATACTAGTTTTTTTTAAAGAATAAAATTGCCTGCCTTGCTTTAACATAACTGTTATTTGGTTAACACAAGTAGTTTGTCATAGTAATGTGCTTATTATGAGTAGCTTATTTTGAGGTTTTACCATTTCCCATTTATTTTCTTGTTTCCCACTTTTTCCTTAAAATTACTGCACCGCAACACATACTATTGGACCTATCACGCCCGGCTCATATATTTCAATAGCAGTATGATGTAATTTGGAAGTGAAAAGGCAGTGCATGATGCCACAAAATGACAGGGAAGCCTGGTACAGTAGTTACATAACTGCCTAATACTAAGATACATCACATAATATAGAGCGGAGGGCCAACCTTGGACAATGTCAGGGTGTCTTTCTTTTGTTTCTGGTTTAGTCACCAAGATTTCTTGAGCCTGCTCATTCTGCGGAAGATTCATGCTGAGGATCTTGCACGTGGTGCATTAGTTAAGAAATATAGCCCCAATTCTGCAGTGAACTGTGTTGTATTCAGTTAAGAATTTAACATATCAGTAACGATGAGCAACTAACGCTGATGTTGTGTTGCTGATTTAGCAGTTAGCTGGAACAGGAACGTGAACCTCATTTTTAGACGGGTATCAAGAGTAAAGAAAGTTCAAAGAATAGCATATGCTTTCTTATGTTAATAACTGATATTGGGACAGATTTATTGAATATTCAAGTACCTGCTTTTTATTGCTGAGAATGTATTTTTCCCTTTTATTGCTGAGTATGCCAGATAAATGTGGTGATGTAATCGCTTCAAGGCAGTATCTGACTGCGTTTTGTTTCCAAATGCCCTCAGTTCCAGAGCCTGAGCTTGACACATTCGTCTTCTGCAAGACCAAGAGCGACGTAGGAGCATTCCAGCTAGATGACATGTAAGTGCTCAAGCACATTTTGTTTTGATCATCTCACTTTCTTAAGCTGTACTAACCTGGGATGCCTGCTTCCATGAAGAGGGGAGGAGGTCGTGGACCTGGTTGCTGACGACTTATATGTCCTGCGGTACAAGTCCATCAAGGGCCTAGTCGAGGCCGGCCGAATTGACCTTATTTGATGTGAGCCACAAGGCAGTAGTAAAAAGATTGGCGACCCTCGGTGCAAGAATATTCTTAATTTCCTGGTAAGGTAGAAGCGAAGTGGTCCAGGTGTGTGTTCCACAATGTTCAGTTAGGAAAATGGACCACATTTTCATGTACCAATGTTGTTGTGTTTTTCAAATAAGATAGTATTGTTCTTGATATGAAAGATCAGGATCACCAGTGATAATCAAAAGATTTGTATTGTCAAATAACTTGAGATCAGCATCAATCAATCAGATGTCTTGTACTAACTGGACAGTGTTCTGGATATGCACAGGTACACATCTGCATATAGACACCAAAACGATTCCAAAGTATTTGACACTCTTGGTGGCCTTTCGCTGGGCGCTGGCAATGGTGTAGAAGTCATTCATAATTTAACTACTCCCTCCGTTTTAAAATATAAGATGTTTTAGATTAGTGAAGAAAATGTATCTAGACTTGTTTTAGTTTGTAGATTCATTCCAACATGAGTGAACCTATATATATATATATATACTAAAAATAGTCTAGATACATTTGCTTTACAAAGCTAAAACATCTTATATTTTCGAAACAGATGAAGTATTAAGGAAACATCCCAATGTTGTACTAGCTTCACCAGATTTGTGGAAGTCTCTTCATGTTCTGAAGCCGAAACTTCGCCTGACAATTTCGTCACAAAACGAAGGACCCGTGAATTCCAAACCTTCGACAGGGTTAGCAAAGACTGCTGCTGATTTAGAACGCTGTTCGCCAACCATCCTTTATCATCCCCTAAATCGTGCTCGCCGCGATAGTGGGTGCAAGGCAAACTAGCCGGCGCCTTCGGACCTCAGGCAGCCGTGCAATACGAAAAAATGGATAGTTTGGGGTAAGCAGCAGCGAAGTATGCATATATGGCGCGGCAATCGCCACGCTTGACGCTGCATTTGCCGGCACATTTCCACGCACCCCTGACCGTCGCCGTGCCCAGCCCGCCGCGGCGATGGTCGTGCCGGCCGGCGTTGCCTACAACGCGGCTATCTCCCGCTGCTCCCGAGCGGGCCTGCACCCGCGCGCGCTCGGCTTGCTCCACGAGATGCTCTCCCGCGGCCACCACGCCGACGAGTACACGCTCCCGCCCGTCCTCAACTCCGCCGCGCTCATCCGCGTTCCGTCCTCCGCGGACGCGCTCCACTCCCTCCTCCTCCGCGCGGGCCTCGCCGCGCACATCCACGTTGCCAACGCCCTGGTCGACGCCTATGCCAAGATGTCCCACCACGGCGCCGCGCGGGCCGTGTTCGATGAAATGCCACACCGCGACGTTGTCACCTGGACCTCCCTCCTGACGGGGCTCGCGCGCTCCCGGTCCCATGAACCCGCGCTGCAGGTGTACCGTGACATGGTCGCCTCGGGGGTCAGGCCTGACGAGTTCGTCGTCGCGGCCGCGCTGAGCTCGTGCGCCGGCGCCACCACGCTCGAGCTGGGCCGGTCCGTGCACGGCACCGCAGTCCGGCTGGCGCTGGACCCGTTCCTCTCGGTCGGGAACTCGCTGGTGTCCATGTACGCCAAGACCGGCTCGCTGGGCGAGGCCCGGAAGGTGTTCGACGCGATGCGGATCCGCCGCGACCCCATCACGTGGACGGCCCTGATCGTCGGGTACGCGCAGAACGGCCGGGGCAAGGAGTCGTTGGAGGTCTACGCGGAGATGGTCCGATCGGGGTGCAGGCCGGACTACGTCGCCTTCATCGGTCTGCTCTTCGCGTGCAGCCACGCCGGCCTAGTCGACGCCGGCCAGGCGCACTTCCACTCCATGCAGGCCGAGCACGGCATCGCACCGGGGCCGGATCACTACGCGTGCATGGTGGATCTGCTAGGCCGAGCCGGGCGCCTCGACGAGGCCATGGACCTGCTGAACCGGAGCACGACGAGGCTGGACGCCACGGTGTGGAAGGCGCTGCTGGGCGCGTGCCGGACGCATCAGAACGCGGAGCTCGCCGAGTACGCGGCCCAGATGGTCTGGAGGCTGGACCCGGCGGACGCCGTGCCGTATGTCATGCTGTCGAACCTGTACTCGCGAGCGAGGCGGTGGGCCGACGTGGCGAGGATCCGGTCGCTGATGAAGGCGCGAGGGATCACCAAGGAGCCCGGGTGCAGCTGGGTGGGAGTGAACGGTGTGACGCACATGTTCTACGTGGAGGATCGAGGGCATCCGAGGTCGGCCGAGATTTACCGGAAGGTGGAGGAGATGATGGACAGGATCCGTGCCGAAGGCTATGCCGCGGACACCGACTGGGCATTGCAGGACGAGGGGCCGGACGGGAGGGAGAAGAGCCTGGCCTACCACAGCGAGAGGCTTGCCGTCGCCTTTGGGCTGCTCGCCGTGCCGGCCGGCGCGCCAATCCGCGTGTTCAAGAACCTCCGGGTGTGCGGCGACTGCCATGCCGCGATCAAGATGATCGCCAGGGCGTACGGCAGGGAGATCATATTGAGGGACGCCAACTGCTTCCATCACATGAAGGATGGCGTATGTTCCTGCGGCGACTACTGGTAGATTCGATGGCTCATTTTTGATAGATTCAGCGTACGCATGTGTATAACAGTATACGCGAGGAAATCAAGATTTCAGTTGGATGAAGACACTGATAAGAGACTTCCTTTTCCTCTGACAATTGCTCGTAATTTAGTAGATTAGATTGCATCAAAAGATGCCAGTGATGTACAATGCGTGCTACTTTGCTATTGGAAGAATGTCCCTCTTGTCTATGTAATCCTACCATTCTATTCATCAATATCCTTTACAGCGTCCTGAAAAATAAAGAGGAGAAGCAATTAGTAACAGCAGAGTTCAACAAAATAGAAAGAACCGCATCTCGATAGTTGATCGACACCGAGACAAAAGATCAATTACCTTAGCAAGCCTTGTTACGTAAGTAGCAGCAATGGCTGTAACTAATAGTCCTATGCCCAATGTCAATAACTGGCTGTTTCCTCCCAAACTAATTTCCGTCTCATCTTGCTGCAAATTAAGAGTGTCATTATTCAAAATTCAAGCCAAAGGTGAGAGATTATATGTTCAGCTTCTATGTGTATAGCAAAAGGGAGAGATTATATGACCGACAAATCATTTTCTCACCCCAAAATTTCCAATGTTTCTTACACAGTTATGTGCCTATTGTTCCATCATCCTAACTACTCCCTCCATGCACGAATAAGTGTACGTTTAGGTTTTGTGCTAAGTCAAACTTTTTAAAATTTGACAACTTTATAGAAAAAAGTAACACATTTATGACATCAAATTAATAATATCAGTAGATCCATTTTTAAATGTAGTTTCATAATACACTATTTTTATGTTATATATGTTGCTATATTTTTCTCAATAGTTGGTCAAAGTTAAGATAATTTGAGTTAGGACAAAAGCTAAATGTACACTTATTCATGGACAGAGGGAGCAGAACTGTAACTAAAAGTGAGAGATTATGTGTACAGGATTCTTAAGCACCAGAGGAAAAATGAAATGCTGCATTATAAGTCTAATCAAATATTTCAGGTGCCAAGCGGATATATGTCTGGATTGGGATATATAATTTCATTCTGGACACTTCACTAGAAAGCAAATACCATCCGACATGTTGCAAGACGCTCTCATATCATGGAATGGACATGGTTTTTAGGAGCTACTATCCTATGTAAGCATACAGTAAGTGCATGCATTCTTACTATTTATTAACAAGTTAAGAAACGTTGTCTCTCATCTACTAGAAGATGAAAAGAGCTTAATGGCTTGAAATAGTACAGTGGAGCAGTTTCCCTCATGTGGCAACAAAAGCAGGTTTGCAAAGAAGATGAACTATGAAAAGATCTACGGTTTACGAACTTACAATTATAGCTCGCCCAAATGCACCAGCACTGACGTAAGCCCATGTTCCTGGAAGCATTCCCAACCAACTGCATGCCAATAAAAGCCATATTAGAGGTAACAACACTTTATATAGAGAAAAAATATACTGGTGAGTGGTGACAACTTTTTCAGTGTGGATTCCTTTACAAAATAATGTCTTAATTCGTAGTGGATCAGAAAGTGTCCAGTCCCTTAATCAGAAATATGATATTTGCTACTCCTTTTGTCCCTATCACATGCTTCCAGAGTAACATTACTAAACAGCATCATGGATCATCTAGATGGATCTGTGAAGTTAAAAGTCCATTAAGAACATCTAGTTTTCTTAATGAATGCATTTTGCTCTGTGGATAGAAGTTCAAGACTATGCACTTAGTTTTTGCGGGAATAGGAAATTAGTTAGTATGTTAGATTTGCAGACAGTGCCAAAATGAAATAAGGAATTGAACACAGACTAACCTGCCCACCACGTAGGGCAAGAATTTGACTGAAGTCAAGCCGTACAGGTAGTTCCCAAGGGAGAAAGGTAATAGGGGACTCAACCGAAGCAGAGTCACAACCTTGAATCCATTTTCACCTATTGCTTTATCAATCGCCAGAAACTTCTTATTTCCTTCAACCATTTTAAGAATACGCTCTCTTGCAAAGTATCTAGCGATGAGAAAGGCCACTGCAGCAGCTAGCTACGAAGTCAATAAAGTTCAATCAGAAAATGCATAACAGCAGGATTAACAACAGAAATGTTCATCATGTTGGAGTTACTTACTGTTCCACTGATTGAAACCATAATAGTACCAGTAACACTACCAAATAATAGACCTGCAGACATAGTTAACGGTACTGCTGGAATTGCAAGTACCTGAATCAAAGAAACATGATCATTAGTATAGATCCGAACCCTGATGTTGTATGTATATGCAGAAGGTCTAAGATTCATAGCCAAAGGGATCACATGTGGACCCACCAAATTCTGTTTATCGATCCTAAAAAGACAGTCACAAAGATGATATAAGTATCTAGTGCCTAGGCATTTTACAGCTGCATTCGCAAACTGGAGTACTGATGCACTTTTAGCTTATTCTAAACACTAGACTGTGTATAGCACACTGGTATTATCAGATATAGCATTTCAAACATTTCAGGACAACAACTGCCCTACTGTCCTGCTGATAAGGCAACCTCGTATTGTCAGCTGTGCTTTTTTGTGGGGTATATTAATCTGTAGTTGGTTTAGGTGGAACCGTGGAAATGTTCATAAGCCTTGACAGCACAATTTATAGAACAAAGGTTGATAGTTTGAGAACATACCTCCAATCCTGCATAGGCAAGTATAAACAGCGCATATCCAGCAGTGCCATAGCCTGCCCACGTAAAGCAATATAAAATTTTAACAACAATATCCAAGGAAGAGCATTTACTTAAAAGATTTCAGATGATCAAACATGAATCAACAGATATGCATAGGCCAGTTTGGCTTTGTAGTCACTAGCATCTATAATGGTCTTGCTATCATCTATAATCACTACAATCACTGGCTATGTTATGTTTCAGAACAGAATCCGCAGGAACTAAAAGGCATTTCACTAATATCAGTATTTTCACAGCTTAGACCAAACAAGCACAAAGAGAGCAGAGCTAAGAGCACAAAGCTCGATTGTTCCATTACCCTCAATGAACCCGGAGAACTGTGTGAGGAAGGTATTGATCTGGTCCTTGTACACGTACCCGGCCGCCCCGAACCCCCCTACGACCCCGACCAGCACCGCACCGGCGAGCAGCGTCCCGGTGAGCGCCCCCGAGCCGCCGTCGTCTTCCTCCGCCTCTTCCCTCGCCGCCGCGGACGCCTCCTTCTGCTTCTCGTTCCGCCGGTCCTTGGGGCTGCCGCTGTCGCCGCCGCTGCCGCCGAACCGGAAGGGGACGTTGGGCGAGGCCTTGCGCAGCGTGCCCTTGTCGGACTCCCGCAGCGAGGAGAGCGGCGGGTGGATGGCCCTGCGGTGGCGCCACCGCCACGGCGAGCACCCGGGCGCCGGCGGCGAGAAGTGGGAGGAGAGCACCGGGGAAGGGGAGAGCTGCTGCGGCGAGAGGAGGTGCGGCTGCCTCATGGGGTCCGGCTGTCAGGGCTTCTTTTAACGCGCTGGGTGTGAGGCCATGAGAGCTCGGAAGTGATAAGAGAGAGGGGAGAGAATCAGAGGAAGTCGGGGGAAGGCGCTGGAGAGAGGAGAGAGAGAGGCGCGCGGCCGGAACGCCAGGGAGGCTGCGGCGTGGGCCCGCTCTCGCGTCCGGTCTACTGGCCCGTTGCCGTTCCGTGGTAGCAGAAGGCGAGATTCCAAAACACGGATGCGTGGTTTGTGATTGCTGCAGTGGAATCTGTAATCTGACTTGAAAAGATGCCCCACGTTTTCCTGGTTCGGGTTGAAAATCCTATAGTACGGCCAACTAATCCCTAAGTCTTCATTTGGAACACAAGAAATCAAAACGTAGGAACAAAAAAAATACAGCAATTAAAATGTTATGTATCTTGAATTCATACATAAATGAAATAAACACACAAGAAAACTTCAAAAATGTCGTTTGGATGTCACACATGAATTATAGGCACATCGAGATGAAAACATGAGGTCTCACCTCATGTTAATTTTCCTCTAAAATTCCTATGAAATTAAATAACCTATTCTAGACCTTTTGATTCACATGACAGGAAAAACATAGAAATGGAAAAACGCAATATTAGAGTATCATACCCATTTGAATCATACATGATTTGAAAGATACAGAATTTTTCTTCAAGCAATGTTTGAATCACATGAAAAAAAGAATAGTAACCTGTAGTTTGAGTGGATGGAAAATTTCCTCCAAAGCATAGTGCAATGCAATTCTATGAGAAAATTTCCTAATCCGACGAATCAAACGATGTCTATAGAAAATTACTAGGGATCAAAATCCTCTAAAATTATTATAGATTTCTTTGAATCAAATAACCCCCCCTTAGAATTTTCAAAGGAATCTGAGATTCATATTCCTTTGTTCCAAATGGCACCATAGAATTTTTTCTATAGCAATCATATCTTCCAAAATTCCTACAATTTTCCTTTGTTCCAAACAGGGCCTAAAGCTATTAATGTTGATCGATTTATACTCCTTACTCCCTCCATTTTATTTTTATAAGGTTTATTATTTCAAATGGTTATTTTTCTATATTTGATCAAGTTTATTTATAGAAAAACCCATGAACACCTAAAATACTAAATAACTAGAATATTGATCCAAACTTCTTTGTTCTTTCCAAGTCTTCTTCTTGCATACAAGAACACAACTCTTGCACAAAACAAGGATTGTAGTAGTAAGCGCCATCCTCTCTGAGTTGTGATGAGTAAGCAAAAGCATTCTATTTTTGTTCTTTTCTAGATTTTGGAGGTAGGAATTTTCCTAAGATTTTTTCAACTGTTATGTCGATATAGAAAGATCTCCTTATTTCTTCACCGTGGGTTCTCACATCATTTTATTTAAAATATATTAGATCACTATGGGAGGAGTGAATCGATCGATCGTGGTACGGAGCCCCAAGAGGGAATCTAAAGCACACTCTTTCACGTTGTCACCCGTCGCGACACAAGTGATATGAGAGCACGGTCTTCTTCACAATCCGAATAGGTTATTCAGCCGGAGGATCGAAATCCGATCATCTGATCTAGCTAATGTTTGGGAAAGACAATGCATCGGCAGATAGGTGTCTTTTCGGAGATATAGGTGAAAGGGCATATGTATGCCCCCATGTGTGGTTTTGGTAATTAATGACAATCTCTATGGCATAATGTGTAAATTGAGTTTCACTTGTATGTTTGTCCATTGGCATCGCTTGGGCCATGTGTTGGTCTCGAAGATGAAGAAATGAAGAAATGAAGAAGGAGAAGAAGAAATGTCCAAGGGCTATGTGCCCATTGGAATCATGAAGAAAGAAGATGTTTGAAGGTTGAACAAGGCAAGTGCAAAGAGTTGGATCTCGATGGATTAACACTCAAGAAGGGATAAAGAAGGGCAAGCTCAAGATGTGCCATCTCTAGAAGATCTCATGCTTGAAGCTTCCCATCCTCGGTGTTCATGGAGTGATGAAGATAAGTTCAAAGAAGAGGTTTCCCCATGAAGTATGGGGGAGCAATTTGCAAGTCTTCATCAAGAAAGAGCGAGCAACAGCAAACAAGAAAGGTGTTCCATCTTGAGAAGGACAAGACGGTCTACATCAAGCTCAAGTGGAATGTTCAAGTCAAAGGTATGATCTTGATAGGGTTTCTCTTTTACCGGTCTCATGTTGTTAGTGGGAGACCAGGTTTAGGATAGATAGCCGTACTATCAAGAGGAGTTCTTAAGCGCGTGACTCGATCGCATCGTTCGGAGAAAGCTCAAACCTTTGCATACATAGCATTATCTTTCTTGGTTGTTAGTTGGATCTTGTCCATGAGAGGATCTAGAGCTTGTGGTGACATGGTTATACCCTACGGGTACACGACATCAGCATACCTGGTCCAGCCCAAGGAAGTCACACGAGAATATACGCAGCCCATGAAGATTTTCGGGTGGCCCAAGCCCATGATGTCTTTGGATCCTTGGAAAGCAAGACTAGAACAGATAGAATATTCAAAGGGGCAAACCCTAAACCTGTAACTGACTCGATCTATGCCCGGGACCAGCCTATCTCTATATAAAGGCTAGGAGGGCACGACGAGGAGGATCTCTCTCATACCACCGCATACACACCTCCACGCCAGATTGCATATGCGCACCCTTGTAACTTTCGGTTCCGCCGTAATCAAGAGCAGACAAGCAGGAGTAGGGTTTTCCCTCCGGGGGCCTGAACCTGGGTAAATCTCGTGTCCCTGATTTCTTGTCTGTTAACCGTTCCGCGATCTCCAGCACCCCCATATTCTCCAAAACCCAAGCTCATAACAATGGGCATTGACAAGAACAAACCTCGTCAATTGGCGCCGTCTGTGGAAATCAGGGGGCGTTGATTGTGCGATCGTGACGGTCCCGACCAAAGTGATCTACAATTCCTCGGCGACGGAGAGCCATCTCCTCTTCGGCGCTTTCGACTTCACCGCCCACTCGCCAGCCACCATGAAGGACTTTGAGCCCGTAGGCGACGGGCTCGAGATCCTGTTCGGGAGCTTCTACTTCCGGGTGGGATAGACCGGCACTCTACGCCTCCCAGAGCGGGTGCCTCTGTCATCAATCAAGCCCGCCTCATGGACACCACATCCCAACGTGCTACGCACAACGACATCGACAGATGAGTCATACGACAACAGCAGCCGCAACTCAGATCTGTGCGATCCCCCGTCGGATGAAGGGACCTACGGTTCCGGATCCGAAAGCTGCGGTAGCAGCGATCTGACCTACGGACGCTACCAATGCGCTGTGGTCATCCAAAGCAACGTGGAGCAACAACCACCAGGTTCGGGTGCTCACGTACCGCCACCCAACCCGCAGGGTAGAAACGGCGAAAACAGGAGGCTACCATCCTCCCATCCAACGAGGACGATCCTGACACCAATCGGGTAATCCACCTCAGCGAGGAAGGATAAAACCAAGCACGTGAAGCCGTGGCGGGCAACAAGATCCTTCCTGTGGGTGCCTCATGGGACCTACTGATGGCATACCACCTGCTCCTCATCGAAGAGCACAAAACGCAGGTGAAGATGCAAGAAGTACTCGACAAACGCAATCAAGCGGCCTCGGAGTCTAGCGCGCGGCGAGCTGCGCTCTCTGCCGTTGGCGGCTCCAGCTCGCACGGCAACAACGCCAACAAGCATCGTTCTCGCGTAGAGAACATGGACCCCGCTGCACGTCGCGAGGTGACCCGAACCCTCAACACGTCTTTCATGGAGATGGACGCCAACGACAACGTTATCCTGAAGACGCTGCAAGCTGTGATCATGGCAGCCACCACATAACTTGCGTCCCATACACCTCCGATGGGGCCCCGAAGAGGTCCATGCACAATTCCGCACTAGCCGGACTCGGACTCGTTGGAGCTGCGCTCCACGAGGAAGCTCCTGCGGAGCCGAAAAAGAAGGTTGCGGTCAGATTCAACTGCAGTCCGACACCCTCATCCGACGAGGAGGAACACGACCTACCTCGATGACACAAGAGCTCACGACGTCGCAGCCGCGACTACGACGCTCGAAGCAAACTCGCTTAGCGCAAGATCGACAAGGCACGCGCCAAGCGTGTGTGCTCATCCGAATCCGAAGAGGATGATGACGAAGGAGAACTCTGTGGAGCTCGATGCTTCGGCAGATCTGTTTGGTGGACACGGATGCCAAGAAACTTCAAGCTTCCTTCGGACACTCCGAAGTTCGACGGCACGCAGGACCCTAAGGCGTGGCTCAGCGACCACCTGTCGTCCGTCAAGCTGTACGACGGCAACAGAAACACCGCCCTGTAATGCCTTCAGCTGCAGCTGATAGGCGCAACGCAGATCTGGCTCAGCAGCTTATCCTCGGGATCCATCCAAAGCTGGAAGGAACTGGCGTACAGTTTCATCCGAAACTTCAAGGGTACCGGCAAGAGACCAGCCTCGATCGAAGATCTGTGGGCCTGCGCCCAACGAACGGGCGAATCCATTCGCTCGTACATACTACGCTGGTCCAACATCAAGAACTCCACGGCACACATCTCTGAGGAGAGAACAATCGACGCCTTCAAAGATGGCGTCAAACGACAGGACTTCAAGGAAGAACTTGGGCGCGTCAAGCCCAAGACACTCGACCACCTCATGGACATCGCCAACAGGTGGGCAGATGGCGAAGACTCCGTCCACCGAGCACACTCGGATGAGGAGGACGACTATGACTGTCGACGTGAGCGCCGTAGCAAATGAAGATCGCACGTCTACGATGATCGTGACGGACCCGACATGGTCGCGGCTGGCTACGCCGACCGCCGCAATGAAAGCAACCGCAGCAGCGGCGGATACCGTGGAAACAACTTCTGCGATGGAGGACGCCCAATGCAAACATGGCAACGCCGCGGCCGCGACGACGAGCCCTCGGCATACGACAAGTTGTCGGGCCCATGCACCATCCACTTCTACATCGACAAGCAGGATGGCAAAAATAAGGACAACCACATGCTCAAGGACTGCCGCGAGTTCCAGAAACTCAGCGATAGCCTATCCCAGATGAGACAGCAGATCTCGAACAATGGGTTCGGACACGCGCCCACACCAGGCGATATCGCCCACGGAGCTCCTCCGCCACCACCCGTGGGAGCTGCGAATCACCCGGTCGCACCCATATAGAACAACGGCGTAAACGGCTATCCCGCGCCGAAAGGATCACTGATGATCCAAAAGGGGCGCCCAACAAACAGAGTGCAAAAGAAGATCACCCGCCAAGTCAGCTTGGCTGTGACCGCTCCACCCGCCATCCCTGTGTACCTCAGCGGTTCAGAGTCCTGCATCACATTCAGCCGTTTGGATCACCCCCGCTAAATCCCTCGCCCAGGTCATGCTGCCCTGGTGCTCGAGGTGCAGATCGGAGGATTCGAGATGAGCCGCGTCTTCATGGACGGCGACAACAGCATAAATTTGATGTTCGCTAGCACCTTAGCAGCAATGTGGATCCCGCTGTGCAGCCTGGAACAATTCGACACAACGTTCCACGGCATCGTCCCAGGGAAGGGCATATTCCCCCTAGGAAAGATATGGCTCGACGTTATCTTCGGCAAGCCTGACAACTTTCGGTGCGAGCGACTCGAGTTCGAAGTGGTGGATTGGCCATCACAATACCACGCCATCCTCGGGCGCGTGGCATTCGCAAGGTTCCTGGCAGTACCGCACTATGCGTACCTGCTACTCAAGATGCCAGGACCTAGGGGCGTCATCACGGTCCACGGGAGCTTCACCCGGTCCGACCACCGCGACAGGGACTTCAACAGAATCTCCTAGTCATTCGGCATGCAGGAGAAGCTCACAAGGCTCCGAGAGGTGACAGACAACGGGGCACCCCCAGTCTCGAGGCAAAACGCACCCGACATGTCGTTCGACTCAACAGTCAACACGGAGAAGGTGCAGGTCCACCCGACGGATGCCTCCAAGACGGAATTGATCGCCAATGACCTCAGCCCCGCATAGGAAAGCCCACTCGTCGAATTCCTCCATGAACGCTGGGAAATCTTTGCTGGTGTCCTGCGGACATGCCAGGAGTTCCCAGGGAATTCGCCGAGCACGCACTCAATGTGTTCCCAGATGCCAAGCCCATCAAACAGTCCATCCGACGATTGTCCGAGCCACGGGCCGAAGCCATCGGAGTCGAAGTCAACAGACTGCTCGACGCTGATTTCATTAGGGAGATCAAGGAAAGCGAATGGATGGCCAACACAGTGATGGTCCCTAAAAAGGACACGGACATCCTGCGGATGTGCGTGGACTTCACATCACTGAACAAGCACTGCCAGAAGGGTCACTTCCCTCTCTGTAACATCCCAAAAATATTAAACTAGAATCATCAAACTCTAATCACCAAAATTAGGATTAACAAAAACTTTTCTAAATAAAAATATGAAAGCATGCATGTGTGTATGCCTAATTTGGTTGTCTCTAACTTTCAGAACTTAACAGAAACTTGTTTGGATCTTTGCACCCCTTGATAGTACTCATAACTACATATACAAAAGTGATGCACTTCAGCGAAGGTATCGTGCGTCCACGTCATCCCGAGTACTGTAGAAATGCAAATTCAGGACTTCTACAGTGTTGGGTCTTTGTTCGGCGGTTTGTCGTCCGTCTTCTTCTTTTTTTCTTTGGTTTAAGTTTCCTTCCTTTACATGCGTCGCTCGCTAATTTTCCTCCCCACCGCTTTGACCGGGTGAGTCACGACATCGTGGCCTCTCCAGAAGACTCTTGGCCCTTCCTTCCCCTAAGATTTGTAGAAATTCATGGCCCCTTCGTCTCTCCACTTCTTGTGTATGCTCGATGCACAATCACCGCCACCACCTCCGAGGAAGACCATGTGGGTACGGTTCCCTTTCCTCTACCGGATGCCAGCGCTGCTCCGTCTCCATGCGACTGTGTCGCTGCTAACGAAGACCGTGTATCAGGCCGCCCATTTATCTTCTAGATGCTGGTGCCACTTCGCCTCTGTGCGACCATGCCGTCGCCGATGAAGACCATATAGCAGGCCGCCCTTCGTGGCGCCGGACGCCGGAGCCGCTTCGTCTCCGTGCGACCAAGGTGTGGTCAATTCCTACCTGTGCATTCACGCCTCTGCATATTCTTCCTTTTTTTCTCACTGATTTGGTTATGCAATAAAAGAGGAATGGAATTGTGTCGTGTTTTTCTTGGAGAGGACTGCTGGCTAGGACAGAGGTGAGGGAAGGTCGGGATCTCCTTCTAAGGTTTGTTTCTTCCAAAACGGACCTTTCCTTATCTCTTCTTTTATTTCCCTCGGCTACATAATTCATTCAAAGTAGTCCAATTGCCCACGATCTTCTCCGTAGGCGGCTCAGCGATTCGCTCAAAGTGGTGCCTTCCTTTCCTCCCTTGGCGGTTTTGCCGTGAGGATGATGATTTGGGTACGGTCTCCTGCTCATGTTCCTCCAATGTGGCCCCCGACCCTGCCGGCGGCGAGGACGGCAGGTTCTCTAGGACGAGTGGTGGCTGCCCGACGTTCTTCGGCTACACTGATCACCTCGGAACCGACCCCTTCTCCCTTTGAGTGGTGCGACGAACTCAAGCCAGATTGGAATCTCCTTTATCAATCAGGTCTGTCAATGGTTGACACTTCATTTCTTTTGTCCAAACAATATTCTACTAATTGATGCTCAATTCAAGAATAAACACTGCAACTTAGCAGGATTCAAATGTTTGGTGAGAGTTTCACTAGAACCTCGGTTACTTGAATATTGTTTTTATTTCGACAGAAAACATCGTTCTTGCTACATATCAGTTTGTGATTTAAATTTGACCGGCACAAATGCTTTACCCAATTTCATGGTTCTGATCAAAGATCTTAAGGAGAACATGGTCCATATTTGAATAATATATGTCCTATTGCAGGTAGTGTATAATACAACGATATGCTGCCATCAATCAATTGATGCTGAAGAATTCCAAACACTTGATTCTATTGAAGGCAGTTCCCAAGGCACTGATATGCTCTTATCCTCTCCTCACATTTGGTAATGAAGGAGCTAAGCTTTCTATGATGTCTCTATGTTCAGTGACGCCAGTGTGTCCATGTTTCTAGAGTTCGACAGATGTTAATCATCATCGCCTAGGATTACTTCAAATATATCAATGGATATCAGTTGCTTTTACTATTTTATACTAGCACTCATTCTGTTTGCAGGCCCATTAGTTCAGTTAGCCTCTAAGCCAGTTCATCGGGTGATCAGCAAGAACAATATCGGTAATATTTCTGCTAAGTAATTGACTAATCAGCTGGAAAAAATGCAAAAGACATAAGCTGGTGTTCTGTTATTTCCATAGTTTACTACCACTTCTCGATCACTTCAGCTTTTTCATCATAGGCAGTGATGTCAGAGATGATTGATGTGCACCAGCTAGGCATTCATGTCTATTATGGATTCTGGAGGTATATTATGTAGGTTTGCATCTTGAGTACATGTCGTTCCTTCATGCCATGGGATCTGTCATTTATGCATATTCTCATTAACTGTGCTCTTATAAATTATGAAACATGGATGGGATACTTATGTGTATGAGTTCAAGGCATGGCATGTTTCCCTTTGGTTAATTGATTTATATTGATATGATAATCAAATATTGGCCAAGGGATGTGATGCGTATTTTTAAAGAAACCTACTGTTATTTTCCATACCTCATTGGTTATTTTTATTCCCTTTCCAAATAGTCAAAGCCAGTATACATCTGAATGTCATATGTTAACTACTATCCAGATGAACAGTACACTTGATTCCGAGGTTGCAGACCACTGCCTTGCTTGGATGGATCGTTCTTGCAGATGCAATGGGTTTAGATTAGATACTCACTTAGTGCTTTTGGAAGTAGGTGTTCTTCTCAGTAAATTCTTAAAGGATATGGTTAACGGCTAGAATATTGTTGATGTATATCATTTGACTTCTAGATTTTACTATCATGTTGTGTTGACCTTTTTTGTATAAGAATGTTGTTACCGGTTCTCCAATATGCTCTTCGGAAGAAGAGCGAGTTTAAGAGTCCTTTCTCATGTTCATTTGCAGCTACAAGATTAGTTAAAAACCAATGTGCCAGAGAGATTACAAGAGTTGCCTGACGTCTCTCACAGAACATAGATTGTCCATGAATCTATGCTAAAGATGCAGATACGCTTTTTTATGATCTTTTACTGTAAAATAAGACCTGCCTCAAAGGTATAATATTTTCAGGCAATAGATTTTGAAAAAAAAACCGCCGGCTAAAAATAAATGACAACCAGTGCTCAGGAATCGGGCAGATTGTACTACCAACAAATAAGCAAAAGGTACGCATTGTTGATTTTTTTTTCTAAAAATGCTTTGGAATGGGAGACGTGTAATGTTTGTTGATTTGACTTACTGTTAGAAGATATACAATACTAATTATGAAGTTTGTCATTTTAGTTTCTGTTCTTTCTTGATCTGATAAATAAAGAGGTCACTAACTAGCATAAGATTTGCAATCTGGCATGGTTATATGGTCGGTGATATAGTTTCATAAAGTACATTTTGTGGAGCGCTTTGCTTTCAAATGTATCGCCAAAATTTGCACATATTGCGGTGAAGTGTATTATATGTTACCATGTTTATGCAATTATATATTACCGTTCCCCATGTTTTCAAGGTATATGCATTATACACATAGATGATTAATGTTGTTTCCCGTCCTTCATTTTAGGATGAAATCATCCTCGCCCTGCCATCATCCAATAAATGTTCTACCATCCGCTGAAGAAGCGATGAGCACCTCGATCAAGACATTAACAGCCACCCAAAGAAACCTAATATGCCCCACTGCTACCAGTAGCAGTACTATTTTCCTCTTAAAATATATACGCCGTCCGTGTTGTCTAGCTATGACAAGCAAAATAAATATGCACTGACAGCGTCATTGTGATGTACAGCATAACCCTCTAATAATATATGAACTGCTTGCCTTTTATTATGTGCGTTGTTATACATATGACCACAATCTAATTAAGCAACACGGGCGCGGCGTGCCGCCGCGTCTAATTCCCTAGTAACAATGTATAAGGGTCCACCTTGTGATCATCCAGAAACATTCAAATGCATAGTTTAAATGACAGTTTAAAATTGAATCTATATCATATGGGAAGATCCCACGTTTTCAAAAACCACTCAAACAAGCTCAACTTTCAAAACCCAAGCATCTACAGACTCACCAGCACATGCCTAGCACACCCACCAAAAATCTTTTCAAAATTCAAAACTTGAATTCATGCGGCCATTTCATCAAACACCTTGCTGATTCAAATCAAACAAAATCAAAACACTATAGTGAGCAGTGATTCTGGCCTAACTTGTTCCCTCTCTGGACACCACTAGCCTTAGTAGATCATCTAACAACCTAAACTAATCTCTAGCACCACTCTGAGCTAGCCATTGTCATCAATGATGAGCAGGCCGAGTGCACCCTTGCCACCCACATGTCGACAGCAAGCTAGGAGAAGCACCAAGCCTAGCCAGCATGTTTGGGAGGTAGCCCATGCCTCACCGCCCCCTCTCGACCAGCTCTGCCTCGCAGACAATGCCCAGAAGCGCCAGGAACGCCGTGCCCGTGCCGCTGTCGACCATGCCGACGTGCGCCGCAGAGCACGCACCGTTCCCACGCAACCCGACCACCTCGAGCCCTCGCCGACCCTCGCCTGAGCCCCGGTGAGCCCCCGATGACCCACACCTGCCGCATTAGGGTTCTGTCTCGCCGGCGCTGCCCGACGTGAACGATGAACCAGAGCCGTCGGATTAGAACTAGATCCAACGCACCACGTTGCCCCGTACCGCTTCGCACCCCTGTCTCACTGACGCATGGGGACATCAACTTAACCAGCCCACGTGAGCGCTGTGGGTAGCAGGCCGGCCCACTAGAAGTTCCCGCGCAGCCCAGTCGTTTGAATTTGGATTTTTCCATTTTCATTTAAACACAGTTCTGTACCTAGTTTCAAAAATCAACCCAGCTCGATTCAGTGAACCAAATTGAATGAAACCATTTTTGTTAGAAAGGTTTTGAGATGCTTAATCCAACCCCATTGGATTCAAATCATTTGAATCTATAGATCAACCTTAGTAAAAATAACAAGGCAGAACCTTTTCTGCATTCAAACATTTTTCAAATTTAAACCATAATAGCTTTTGAGTTGATTCCAACTCTCAAAAATCACATTTGATCACACCTTTCAGAATATATAAAAATATATGGGTTTACTTACAAAAATAATGTTCAAGTAATAAAAGAATGCCACATAGGCATTTCTAGTCACTTTATTTAATTAAAAATAAAAGGTTAAATCTTATTAAATTGTGACACCCCTTTAAATCACATTCCCATGTACTGAAATGTGTGGTGATGACATGTGTCAACATGATCCCATGTTTGGTTTGGAGAATATTAAATCTTAAGTAGTTTTTCAATGAGTAAAAATTACTTTTCTAAAAATAAAAGAAATTAAACCAAGCTTTAATCTTGTAATGTTAGTGAGGATGCTAGATCATCTATAGGACCCTTTTGTGTGATGATTGAAAATAGTTAAGTATTGTTTAGTGATTGTGTACCTCATATTTATTTATAGACGCTAGTACCGACCAAGGATACGAGGAAGAAGGAGGATACTACGAAGAAGAAGCCAAGGAGAACTTCAACCACTGCTCTACACAAGGCAAGCTTATACTGACACTGATGCAAGCCAATACTTGCAAGATACTTTACCTATGCAAGCTAACACTTGCAATTATGAGAGTTAAATAACCTATGCAATGCACTAAGCATGCTTGGTTAGACACATTTGATGATACCCAATCCTAGTTTTGCTTGCAAGCTTTATACTTTATTTCTTTATCAAAGCTAGTACTTAGAGCTTACTTCAGTGAATTGTAGATACTAGAAAGATAATGGAAGGTTGCGTAAAGAGCATAAAACCTAGCCTAAGCTAGATAATCTTTATGTCATCCTAAGGCATGAGATTGAACTTAGTTAAACTCCACTAGTTACCACCCATAATTAGTACTTACCCCCACTTGTAGATGCTAGTGCTAAGCATAAAACTTAATCAACTTTAGATGGTAATACTTGGTGGAAAAATGGTTATGAAAACCTTGGAATGATGGATCATTCTATTGAGATGTTTTGACATGTGTTTCCGAACACCAGATGATTTTGGTGATGAAAATGTTGAGGCATGAGCCTTAGCCCTTTATAAAACTGATGGTTGTCTGGATGCGATACCATTCCAATTTTACCGTACAACCACAATACCCGAGAATTGCGTAGGGCTTGACTGGAAACTTATATACCTTAGTATTGGTTCCTTCACGACCAAGGTCTGAGCTGAGGCTACCTTGTGAAGATTGTCCACCTGTGCAGTACCCAAGATGACAGTTGGTCATGGTTGGGAGGCCAAACTCATAGGAGAGGTGCTTATACTAGGGCATGTAATTGAAAGGTTAGGATTGATTATCCGCATACTAAGTATGGTGAAATTCAGGATTTGTTCCTGACGGATGTATCGAATGTTGTTGTGAAAGTGTACAATCTCTACAGAGTGTCGAACTATTCGAATAGCCGCGTCCGCGGTTATGGACAGTTGGAGTGGCCATACTGTTCCCCCGTCAGATGTTTTCAAAATGACTTGTGAAATGAATTGAGATTTTGACTTGACCATAATAGAGTTGTGATATGAAATACAATTTCCCACTTAGGTGTTATAAAAATTCAACTAGCTTTCTTCGTTTCTAAACTTAGTAGATGTAAATCTGGCTTTTTGCAAAACAACCCTAGAGCTTAGTGTCCTACTACCAAAAACCCCCTTCACTTGTTAGTATTAGTTTGCGAGTACTTAAAGAGTACTCATGGCTTTGTCCCTGGCTATTCCCGTGGCCATACTATGAAGAGGAGTACCTGGAGGATGGACCCCAGGAAGGTTACGACAACTAGTATCATCTCCCATCGTCAGCATTGCTTGTGACCCCGAAGATGGAGCTTCGCCTACGCTACCGTTATTATTACGTATTTCCGTTGCTTGAGTTGTATTAAGAACTGGATCATGAGATCCTTATTTGTGTAAGACCTTATGTATGGTTTGTAATGGATGATGTACTATGGTATCCAATTCTGTTATGTCTCGCAAAAATGGTAATCCTGGGATTGCGATGTATGGCATAACAGGCATCTGGGATTAAAAATCTGGGTGTGGACAAGTTGGTATCAGAGCCATCCTGACCATAGGAGACCCTAGTTAGACTGGACGTTTGAATCAAAAACTTAGTTTCAAAACCAAAGGAAACAAATATTTACAAAAACTTATTCCCATTCTTATCACCTTGATTCTTTCATAAAAATTCATGTTCCTCAAAAACTCTTGCAAAATACATAAAATTTGACATACTTGATCACTCTACTAACTTACTCATCCTATATTCTTATAGATAGACGTGAAGTACAGCAAGTTTTACCAGTTGGGAAATGGCGGAGACCTTATCTTTGAGCGGGATTTGGAACAGCTTTCGGAACTTCTGGAGAGTCTGCACCCCGAGTTCTTCGAAGCTCAGCTCAATGATCAAGGAGGAGGAGATATGCAGTGGCTAATTGTTGCAAGTGTCCGAGGAAGATTGAACCTCCCACTGCCGAGGGAATTCAATTCACCTTAAGAGAGAACAACTGGCTTGATGGACTTGCCAGGGCCATGCAGGAAGCTCTTGCCCGTCTGTGTGGGCAGAGTATCAACCAGATCAAGGGTACCTGCTTTGAGTTTTGTCCAAGGCGTGATGCTAATGGACAGCCACTGGAAGCCCCATACCACCACGAACTGAAGACTCAATTGTACCAGCTTAGCTTCATGATGTACAATCATCAGCAGGAGTTGGATAATTGCCGTGACTACTCCAACCACAAGTCCGCCATCATCAAGACGAAGGATCAGACCATCGCCATGCTAGCGAAGGATCGCAAGTCTCGTCGCCGTCAGCTCGATAAGAAGGAGCGCATCATTGCCCGTCTTCTCCATCGTATCTCATCTTTGGAGGAGACCATCCACGAGAGAGACATGCAGTTGGAGGAAAGGGAGAATGCCGGAGAGGATCTTCGTGGATACCCCTACTCCTATCTCAGCGATGATGATGATTTTCTGGAGGATCAGGCTATGGACTTCTTCACCGATGAGGAGGATTTCGCCTCCATCAATGACGATGAGGATGATGAGGATGACGATTACACCGACTCCGAGGAGTAGTAGCACTTGAGCACTAGCGTAGTGAGTAGTATTCGGTCCCACTGTATCGTAGTTTCCAGAATGGTTCTTAAAACCATCTGTTTTTCTTGTTTTGTGGTGTGTGTTTGTATCGTGTGCTATGAATGAATGAATGAAAAGCAAGTTGCTAGAAAAATCTGAGTCAAACTTTAAAAACTTTATAAAGTCCCAAAACCTTAGAAATTTTCCTCTTTTCTCATGATCTATCTCAATCTCCAGATGCCTCGCGGAGGAAGTGGTTCATCCCCGGACCCGATGTTGCAGATCCTGCAAATGTTGGTTTCTGACCGCAAAGCTGAAAGAGCGGAACGTCAAGCAAACCTAGCCACCCTTCAACAGATATCCCAGCTATCCCACAACAACCAAGGCCACGGAAATCAGGACAACCATGGATCTAAGCTCAAGAATTTCCAGAACACCAACCCACCTGTTTTCACTAAGCCGGAAGAGCCCCTAGATGCCGATGATTGGCTGCAAACCATGGAAAACAATCTGAAAGTCGCCGGAGTGGAAGCTAACGAGAAAGTTCTGTTTGCCACCCACTATCTAGCCGGAGATGCCAGAGCATGGTGGAACAGCGTTCGTGCAATGACCGGAGGACAGATGATGACCTGGGAGGAATTCAAGGTCAAGTTCAACAGAACCCATGTGCCACCAGGTTTGATCAAGAGAATGAGAGATGAGTTCAGAGAACTGAAGCAGGGACGGATGACTGTAGTAGAATACCGTGACAAATTCTTGTCATTATCTAGTTATGCCCCGGATGAGATCGACACTGAAGCCAAGAAGAAAGAGAGATTCCTGAATGGTCTGCACGATGAGATGCAAACGGTGTTAGTCAATATCCCCTTTGCTGATATTGAAGCCCTTGTCGACTCTGCCATCCAGATGGAAGGAAAGATCAACCAAGCCAACGAGAACCGCAAGCGTCGCATGATGCATCAGCCAGGAACCCATCAGACCCCAAAGTATCGCCCTAACCCATCTCCAGGATTTGCCCCGAGAACCAACAGACCCCCGATGAACCGTTCGACCTATCCCAACCGTGGAAACCCTAGGCCCAGAGGAAATCACAACAACCCTGGCAACTCTAACAATTTCAACCGTGCACCACCCAAGTTCAACAACAACAATGCTACCACCAACACCAACACTGCCCCGAGGACTGGAAGCAACGCTGTGCCTGTTGCAGCAAAGGACAAGTCGCAAGTGACTTGTTATGACTGTGGAAATAAGGGTCACTACTCCAACGAGTGCCCCAGCCCCCAATGCCAATGCTCCAGCTCAGCAGCAACGTCATGTTCAGCCTGGAAGAAGGTTTGCCCCAGGAAATTCGCTCAACCGCAATGACCGTCTTTTTCTCATGCATGCTAAAGAAGCTCAGGAAGCATCAGACGTCGTGCTGGGTATGTTTTCTGTTAATTCAGTACTTGCAAGAGTGTTGTTTGATTCGGGTGCATCGCATTCATTTTTCACCGAAGAATTTGCCTGCACTAGTAAGATTCAACCAACCAAACTGAAGCATGTTATGATTGTTCAAATTCCCGGTTCAACCTCCAAGGCTAGGCAAATTTGCAAAGCCGTCCCTATCCGAATCCATGGCATAGACTTTTATGCTAACCTGATAGTACTCAGAACTAAAGGTTTGGAAGTAGTACTAGGAATGGATTGGATGTCCAAACATAAAGGATTGATTGACTGTGCCAGGAAAGCCATAACCATGACCAGTACAGCCGAAATATCAGTCGAACATATATCTGAAACCTTATCTCATCAATTCAAGTGCAACAAGAGTATAGCCCAACCTACCATTGACCAAGTCCGGATATTCTGTGAATACCCCGATGTATTTCCAGATGTTTTGCCCGGTATGCCCCCAGATCGGGACATCGAGTTTATCATTGAACTAATCCCCGGAACAGGACCCATAGCCCAGAGACCCTATGGTATGAACCCGTCTGAACTAGCAGAACTGAAGAAGCAACTGGATTCCATGTTGGAAATTGGATTAATTCAACCAAGTGCGTCACCATGGAGATCACCTGTCTTATTTGTGGACAAGAAGGATGGAGGTAACCGTTTGTGTATGGATTACCGGAAGTTGAATGATGTCACCATCAAGAACAAGTATCCCTTGCCCAATATAGAAGACTTGTTTGATCAGTTGACTGGTGCCAAAGTGTTTTCTAAGATTGATCTTAGAACTGGCTATCATCAACTCAAGATTCATGCAGAGGATATTCCAAAGACTGCCTTTACCACCAGATATGGATTATACGAGTATACCGTCATGTCTTTTGGATTAACCAATGCCCCCGCTTATTTCATGAATCTCATGAATAAGATTTTTATGGACTTCCTGGATAAGTTTGTCGTTGTTCTCATTGACGACATTCTGATTTATTCCAAATCGGAAGAAGAACATGAGCTACACCTAAGGACCATTCTTGGAACCCTTAGAGAGCATCAGTTGTATGCCAAGTTTAGCAAATGTGAATTCTGGTTACTGGAGGTAGGATTCCTCGGTCACATTGTATCAGCCAGAGGAATTGTCGTTGACCCTGCAAAGGTGAAAGATGTCGAAGATTGGCAAGCCCCAACCATTCAAACCCAAGTTTGTGCATTTCTCGGATTGGCGGGATACTACCGCAAGTTCGTAGAAGGATTCTCGAGTATCGCCAGACCCATGACCCAATTGCTGAAGAAGGACAAGAAGTTTGAATGGACCGACAAATGTGAAGCGAGTTTTCAAGAACTCAAGAGGAGATTGATTTCAGCCCCAATCTTAATCATGCCGGATATCACGAAGCCCTTCGACGTGTATTGTGACGCATCCAAGGTCGGTCTCGGATGTGTGCTAATGCAAGAAGGCAAAGTTATCTCTTATCTATCCCAATAATTGAAACAACATGAGCAAAATTACCCAACCCATGACCTCGAACTCGCAACCGTAGTTCTAGCCCTGAAGACATGGAGGCACTACCTGATGGGAAACCGTTGTGAGATTTATTCGGATCACAAGAGCCTGAAGTATATATTCACTCAGAAGGAGATGAATATGAGGCAGAGAAGATGGATTGAGTTAATCAAGGATTACGATCTGGACATTCACTATCACCCCGGTAGAGCCAACGTGGTAGCAGATGCCCTTAGCAGATTGCCGTGCCGCTTGAACTCCATGATTTTGAAGGAGCAACCAAGCTTGCACAAAGAGATGGAAGATTTTTGAATGGAATTAGTAAGTGAAGGATTTTTGGCTAGCATAGAGCTTCAGCCCACTTTGATCAGCCAGATCAAAGAGGCGCAGAAAGGAAATGCTAGTATCGACGGAATCAAGCATCGTATCGGTACAGGCAAAGTACCTGGATTCACCGAAGACGAAGAAGGAGTTCTGTGGTACAAAGGACGCCTTTGTGTACCAGTAGATTCTGAGTTGAAAGAAGTTATTTTAAAGGAAGCTCATGATACTCTTTATTCTATCCACCCCGGAGGAACTAAGATGTATCAAGATTTGAAAGAGCAATTTTGGTGGCATAAGATGAAGAGAGAAATCGGAAGCTATATCGCCAAGTGTGATATATGTCAGCGAGTCAAGGCAGGACATCAAAGACCCGCTGGATTGTTGCAACCATTGCATATTCTGGAATGGAAATGGGATTCCGTTGGAATGGACTTTATCACCAGATTGCCTACTTCTAGTAGGGGAAATGACTCTATATGGGTCATAGTGGACAGATTGTCCAAAGTCGCCCATTTCTTACCCGTCAAGACCACATATCAGAGTTCGAAGCTAGCGGAGTTATACATTGTTAGAATCATCAGTTTGCACGGAGTCCCTAAGAACATCGTATCTGATCGTGGAACTCAATTTACCTCGAGATTCTGGAAGAAAGTCCAAGAAGGTTTAGGAACCCGCCTAGATTTCAGCACCGCGTATCACCCTCAGACCGATGGACAAACAGAGCGAGTAAATCAAATACTCAAAGATATGTTGAGATCATGTGTGTTAGAGTATGGATCTAAATGGGAAGACTGTCTGCCGTTCGCAAAATTTTCATATAACAACAGTTACCAAGCTAGTTTGCAAATGGCCCCATTTGTATTCATGTAGAGAAGGAAGTGCCGCACCCCTTTGAATTGGTCGGAAGTAGGAGAGAGTCAAATTTTCGGACCCGATATCCTACGAGAAGCAGAAGAGAAGGTTCACAAGATTCGTGAGCACCTCCAGACCGCCCAGTCTCGATAGAAGAGTTACGCCGACAAGAGACGTCGAGACCTCGCCTTCAACCTAGGAGATTTTGTATATCTGAAAGTGTCGCCATTGAAGGGAATGCAGTGTTTCCAACTCAAAGGGAAGTTAGCCCCCAGATATATCGGACCCTTCAAGATTCTGAACCGTCGAGGAGAAGTGTCGTATCAATTGGAACTACCCGAAGAGATGTCAGCCGTGCACAATGTGTTCCATATCTCATTACTTCGCAAGTGTCTCGAAGTCCCGGAGAAGACTGAAGTATTCAAGAATATTGATCATAGGACCATAGAGATCAACGATGACCTGACCTATCCCAAAGTACCCATCCGTATTTTGGAAGAAGCTTTCCGAACTACCAGAACCCGAAGCATCAAGTTTCTCAAGATTCAGTGGAGCAACCACACGGAAGAGGAAGCTTCCTGGGAGCGAAAAGATCACATCAGGACGGAGGTTCCTGATCTCTTCAAATCCTAGGTAATCTTTTTCGTCTTTTTTCAAATCTCGGGACGAGATTTTGTTTAAGGGGGGAAGGTTTGTAACATCCCAAAAGTATTAAACTAGAATCATCAAACTCTAATCACCAAAATTAGGATTAACAAAAACTTTTCTAAATAAAAATATGAAAGCATGCATGTGTGTATGCATCCCATTTTGAATTCTTTTGAATTACCTTGCTTGTATGTTTCTTTGCTTGTAAAAGGATTCTTAGGTGAAATAAACATCATCTAAACAATCCCCACACTTTTCCCAAAGACAAATAAATCAAAACAAACAAAATAAAGGAATGGTCACTTTTGCCAAATTAACTCCCATGCCTACTTTGGCTGTCTCTAACTTTTAGAACTTAACAGAAACTTGTTTGGATCTTTGCACCCCTTGATAGTACTAATAACAAAGTATCAAGGCCCACCTTGTGATCATCCAGAAACATTCAAATGCATAGTTTAAATGACAGTTTAAAATTGAATTTATATCATATGGGAAGATCCCACTTTTTCAAAAACTACTCAAACAAGCTCAACTTTCAAAACCCAAGCATCTACAGACTCACCAGCACATGCCTAGCACACCCACCAAAAATCTTTTCAAAATTCAAAACTTGAATTCATGCGGCCATTTCATCAAACACCTTGCTGATTCAAATCAAACAAAATCAAAACACTATAGTGAGCAGTGATTTTGGCCTAACTTGTTCCCTCTCTGGACACCACTAGCCTTAGTAGATCATCTAACAACCTAAACTAATCTCTAGCACCACTGTGAGCTAGCCATTGTCATCAATGGTGAGCAGGCCGAGTGCACCCTTGCCACCCACATGTCGACAGCAAGCTAGGAGAAGCACCAAGCCTAGCTAGCATGTCTGGGAGGTAGCCCATGCCTCACCGCCCCCTCTCGACCAGCTCTGCCTCGCAGACAATTCCCAGAAGCGCCAGGAACGCCGCGCCCGTGCCGCTGTCGACCATGCCGACGTGCGGCGCAGAGCACGCACCGTTCCCACGCAACCCGACCACCTCGAGCCCTCGCTGACCCTCTCTTGAGCCCCGGTGATCCCCCAACGACCCCCACCTGCCGCGTTAGGGGTCTGTCTCGCCGGCGCTGCCCAACATGGACGATGAACCAGAGCCGTCGGATTAGAACTAGATCCAACGCACCACGTTGCCTCGTACCGCTTCACACCCCCCGTCTCACTGACGCGTGGGGACAACAACTTAACCAGCCCGCGTGAGCGCTGTGCGTAGCAGGCCGGCCCACTAGCAGTTCCCGTGCAGCCCAGTCGTTTGAATTTGGATTTTTCCATTTTCATTCAAACACAGTTCTGTACCTAGTTTCAAAAATCAACCCAGCTCGATTCAGTGAACCAAATTGAATGAAACCAATTTTGTTAGAAAGGTTTTGAAATGATTAATCCAAGCCCGTTGGATTCAAATCATTTGAATCTATAGATCAACCTTAGTAAAAATAACAAGGCAGAACCTTTTCTGCATTCAAACATTTTTCAAATTTAAACCATAATAGCTTTTGAGTTGATTCCAACTCTTAAAAATCACATTTGATCATACCTTTCAGAATATATAAAAATATATGGGTTTACTTATAGAAATAATGTTCAAGTAATAAAAGAATGCCACATAGGCATTTCTAGTCACTTTATTTAATTAAAAATAAAAGGTTAAATCTTATTAAATTGTGACACCACTTTAAATCACATTCCCATGTACTGAAATGTGTGGTGATGACATGTGTCAACATGATCCCATGTTTGGTTTTGAGAATATTAAATCTTAAGTATTTTTTCAATGAGTAGAAATTACTTTTCTAAAAATAAAAGAAATTAAACCAAGCTTTAATCTTGTAATGTTAGTGATGGTGCTAGATCATCTATAGGACCCTTTTGTGTGATGATTGAAAATAGTTAAGTATTGTTTGGTGATTGTGTACCTCGTATTTATTTATAGATGCTAGTATCGACCAAGGATACGAGGAAGAAGGAGGATACTACGAAGAAGAAGCCGAGGATAACTTCAACCACTGCTCTGCACAAGGCAAACTTATACGGACACTGATGCAAGCCAATACTTGCAAGATACTTTACCTATGCAAGCTAACACTTGCAATTACGAGAGTTAAATAACCTATGCAATGCACTAAGCATGCTTGGTCAGACACATTTGATGATACCCAATCCTAGTTTTGCTTGCAAGCTTTATACTTTATTTCTTTATCAAAGCTAGTACTTAGAGCTTACTTCAGTGAATTGTAGATACTAGAAAGATAATGGAAGGTTGCGTAAAGAGCATAAAACTTGGCCTAAGATAGATAATCTTTATGTCATCCTAAGGCATGAGATTGAACTTAGTTAAACTCCACTAGTTATCACCCATCATTAGTACTTACCCCCACTTGTAGATGCTAGTGCTAAGCATAAAACTTGATCAACTTTAGATGGGAATACTTGGTGGAAAAATGGTTATGAAAACCTTGGAATGATGGATCATTCTATTGAGATGTTTTGACATGTGTTTCCGAACACCAGATGATTTTGGTGATGAAAATATTGAGGCATGAGCCTTAGCCCTTTATAAAACTGATGGTTGTCTAGATGCGATACCATTCCAATTTTACCGTACAAAATACCCGAGAATTGGGTAGGGCTTGACTGGAAACTTATATACCTTAATATTGGTTCCCTCATGGCCAAGGTCTGAGCTGAGGCTACCTTGTGAAGATTGTCCACCTGTGCAGTACCCAAGATGACAGTTGGTCATGGTTGGGAGGCCAAACTCACAGGAGAGGTGCTTATACTAGGGCGTGTAATTGAAAGGTTAGGATTGATTATCCGCATACTGAGTATGGTGAATTCAGGATTTGTTCCTGACGGATGTATCGAATGTTGTGGTGAAAGTATACAATCTCTGCAGAGTGTCAAACTATTCGAATAGCCGCGTCCACGGTTATGGACAGTTGGAGTGGCCATACTGTTCCCCCGTCAAATGTTTTCAAAATGACTTGTGAAATGAATTGATATTTTGACTTGACCACAATAGAGTTGTGATATGAAATACAAGTTCCCACTTAGGTGTTATAAAACTTCAACTAGCTTTCTTCGTTTCTAAACTTAGTAGATGTAAATCTGGCTTTTTGCAAAACAACCCTAGAGCTTAGTGTCCTACTACCAAAAACCCCCTTCACTTGTTAGTATTAGTTTGCGAGTACTTAAAGAGTACTCATGGCTTTGTCCCTGGCTATTCCCGTGGCTAGACTATGAAGAGGAGTACCTGGAGGATGGACCCCAGGAAGGTTACGACAACTAGGATCATCTCCCATTGTCAGCACTGCCCGTGACCCCGAAGATGGAGCTTCGCCTACGCTACTGTTATTATTACGTATTTCCGCTACTTGAGTTGTATTAATAACTGGATCATGAGATCCTTATTTGTGTAAGACCTTATGTATGGTTTGTAATGGATGATGTACTATGGTATCCAATTCTGTTATGTCTCGCAAAAATGGTAATCCTGGGATTGCGATGTATGGCATAACAGGCATCTGGGATTAAAAATCCGGGTGTTGACACTCTTCCTCGGATCGATCTGATTATAGATTTGACTGCAGGATGCGAGAAACTTTCCTTCCTCGACGCCTACTCAGGCTACAACCAGATTTGACTGAAGGTCGAAGACCAGGAGAAAACGACGTTCATCATGCCGTTCGGAGTGTTCTGCTACAACACAATGCCCTTCGGGCTGAAGAACACAGGTGCCACGTACCAGCGGTGCATGCAGGCATGCCTGAAGATCCAGATCGGCCGCAACATACAGGTCTATGTCGACGACATAGTAGTCAAGACAAGGGAAGCCAAGACACTGATCGATGATCTCCGCGAGACGTTCGACAACCTTGATCACTAAAAGATCAAGATGAACCCAGAAAAGTGTCCCTTCGGCGTCCCATCTGGCCAACTGCTTGGCTACTTCATCTCCCAACGAGGAATTGAGGTGAACTCGAAGAAAATCCAGGCCATACTGGCCATGGAGAAACCGAAGAACCTCAAAGGTGTCCAGCAGCTAGCTGGGCGCATCGCGGCGCTGAGCAGATTCATCATCTGCATGGGTGAGAAGGCCCTGCCTTTCTACCAGCTGCTATGCAAATCATACAAATTTGAGTGGACACCTGAAGCCGACAACGCATTCGAAGATCTGATGCGGCTGCTCTCAACCTCGCCCATCCTGGTCACACCAAAGGAGCGCGAGCCTCTTCTGCTATACATAGCAGCCACGCATCAGGTTGTAAGCACCGTGATCATGGTCGAAAGACCCGAAGATGGCAAGACCCATGGAGTCCAACGCCCTATCTACTACCTCAGCGAGGTACTGACACCAACAAAACAGAGGTACCCTCACTACCAGAAACTCGCCTACGGCATGTTCATGACGGCTCGTCGGCTGAGCCACTACTTCCAGGGGCATCAAGTGATGGTCGTCAACGAGGCACCTCTGAACAGCATCATGAACAACCCGGAAGCCACAGGACGCGTAGCCCTGTGGGGCATCGAGCTATCCCCTCTAGACATAGTCTACGAGAAGCGCCATGCGATCAAGTCTCGGGTCCTACCGGACTTCCTCGTTCACTGGATGGAGCTGCAGCTGCCGGACAACCCGGATATGACACAGTCATGGACGATGCACTTCGATGGCTCCAAGCGCGAGGCTGGAGCAGGAGCCGGGGGCATACTGACATCCCCGCAGGGCGACAAGATGAAGTACGTCCTCCGGATGAAATTTCGATCTTCCAACAACGAAGCCGAATATAAGGCCCTCATCCACGGCATGAGGATGGCCAAGATCTGCGGCGCAACGCGCCTTGTCATCTACGGTGACTCGAACCTCGTCGTCCAGCAGACAATGAACGAGTGCGACACACACGCCGCCAACATGATCGTGTACCATGCACTCTACAACTCACTCAAAGGAGACTTTGACGGCTGCGAGCTTCGGCACGTTGGAAGAGAAAGAAACGAAGAAGCCGATAGACTCGCCAATATCGGTTCCACTTGCGCACGGGTGCCACCAGTTGTGTTCCTCGAACAAATCTGTGTGCCATCCTTCAAAAGGAAATTCCCCAAGGGATCACCCAAAGAGGCAGAGCACTCGGGGTCCGCGCTACCCGAGGACAGGAAGGACCCAAAAAGCTCGATACAAAGGTCGAAGTGGTCAACCTGATGCAGGTCATGGCAATCGAGGAAACATGGACGCAGTCGTACCTTCGGTACCTGATAAATAGGGAACTGCCTGATGACCCGACAGATGCCCGGAGCATATCTCGTCGGTCCAAGGCCTTCACTACATCATCAATGGCGAGCTATACTAGAGTAGCATTTCGGGTGTACTCCAAAGGTGCTTCACCATCGGTGACGGCAAAACCATCCTCCAAGACATCCACGAGGGCATTTGTGGCCATCACGCGGGCAACCGCGCCCTCGTCGCCAAATCTCTACGAGCTGGGTTCTACTGGCCAACGGCCATGAACGACGCCAAGGACATCGTCCGAAGGTGCAACGGGTGCCAGAGGTTCGCAGAAAAACCGCACGCACCAGGATCGGAGCTCAGGCCCATACCCTTGGCCTGGCCCTTCGCCCAATGGGGCCCCGACATGATCGGCAAACTGCCCAAGTCCTCGAAAGGAGGCCATGTCTACCTCCTGGTCGCAGTCGACAAGTTCACCAAGTGGATCAAAGCCATGCCCGTTACCAACCAAAAGGGTAAAACGGCCGTGAAATTCTTCGAATCCATAGTCTATAGGTTCGGCGTGCCGCATAACATCATCACCGACAACGGGTCGAACTTCATCTCCAAAGAATTCCAGGACTTCTACGAAGGCCTTGGGATCAACATATCCTATGCCTCTGTGGCACACCCGCAAACCAATGGGCAGGTCGAAAAGGCCAACGGCCTCGTAGGCGGCGGCATCAAGAAGCGCCTACTGAGCCCACTCGAGCGGCTTGCGGGAGCATGGGCAGAAGAGCTACCCTCCATCCTCTGGAGCTTGCGCACAACGCCAAACAGCTCAACTGGCTACACGCCTTTCTTCATGGTGCACGGAGCCGAAGCCGTGTTGCCTGCAGAAGTACACCATAAGGCCCCACGGGTCGTTGCCTATAGCAAAGCCGAATCGACGGCCGCACTCGAAGACATCGTCGACACACTCGACGAGGCACGCGACATCGCTGCGGCTCGCTCAGCGGTCTACCAGCAGAGCCTCGGCAACTATCACAGCCGTTGACTGCGCCCAAGGTCCTTCGTCGAAGGAGACCTCGTCTTACGACTCAAGCAAGAACGGCCGAAAAAGCTCGAGTCACCCTGGGAAGGACCATACATCGTCACCGAAGTCATCCCAAGTTGCGCCTACCGCCTCAAGCACGTGGAGTCTGGAGTCGCATACTCCAACCCATGGAGCGTCGCACAACTGTGACGCTTCTACCCCTAGCTATCCCCCTTTACTTTCAATAAGGCTACTCAGCCAAGGCTACTGAGCCGAACAATGTACCTCCTCATTACGATATCAATAAAGCTAAGTGTCTCGCCTGAAAACTTATCTTTTTCTTGCATTCCTTTATGCTACAACAGACCCGGGGCCTCCCCCTCACCTCACGACCTCGTCAACTGAGGATAACGCATGTACACCTAAGTAGCTGATCACGTCAGGCTGACGAAAAGGGCATGCATACAACCAAGCACCACGTGCTAATACAATGAACCTTTACAACAAAGGGCGCAACACGCCCAATCGAAATACATACAAGTTTTACATCTATCTTTTTTATAGGAACTACCTATTCTGAAGGATCACCCGCGCACGATGCTTAAAGAGATCTACAACTTCTTCGGCATACTGCCTCACAGCCGCATAGTGCGGGCGCATGTCCCATAGGCCACCATCTGGACGAGGGGGTGGCCCAGCCGCAACAGCTGCAATATTCACATCAGGGCGATGCAGTCGCACGAGAGAAAGAGCGGCCTTCACCCCCACAACTAACTGGTGCCGCACCAGCTCCCTGATGCGACGCACGTCTCGAAACTTTGCCAGCAAGCCCCAGAGAGTCGACGACACTTCATCAAGGGGAAACATGATGTGCATAATTGACGCCAGGGAAGTCTTCACCTGCCTCAGCATTCGTGATACCTGATGAGCACGATCCTGCACAGTCGCAAGGACCATGGCACGGTCGCGATCCACCCAGAAAAAGCCACCGGCTTCCATATCTTGCTGGGTCAAACAGTTGATCCGAACTGCAACACGCTCCTTCTCCTCCCTGGGAACAAGGTTGGCACCTGCAACAACTACAAATTAAGATGAACCGCAATACTGGCACATCCGAAAATGAGTCGCATCTCGAAAAAACCTACACTGCAGCTGCTCGGCCAACTGCTGCAGCTCCCCCATCAGATATTCCTCTCTGGTAGTACCTCACTCCGCCTTCGACTTCCAAACGTCCGCATGGCCTCGGATGCCAAGCAACTCCTTCTCAAGACTGCGGATGCGGTCACGAAGAAAAACAAGCTGCGATGCATCATCCGAGGATGGTCACGGCTGCGGAGCAGACGAAGTATCGATGGGGTCATCACCCGAAGGTCCCTAAGGAAAACAGAAAGGATATAGACAACACACGACTGGGCAACAGCTCGAAGGCTCATTATATACAACAAAAGGCCACTGCGTGGCACAAGAAGTGTTCATCAAGACATTCCAGCAAAAGTAGAAGGCAACTATCCTAGAACTGGGTGGTGACCTGGTGGAGATCCAGCTCCGCTCCGGACGCCATGGCCATGGCCAGGCCCATGGAGGCACCGATGCCCTTCTGCTTGCACTTGTAGGCTGCAGGCGCATCCGCAGACAACACATCCGCCAAGGAATCGACATCCTCAAGGGCAACGCCCTTGGGAACAAGCTCCTTGTAGAAGCGCCCGAGGATCTCCTTGGCCTTGGCAAGGGAGCCAACAGCAGTACTGCAGCGGTCTTCGGCCGCCGCGACGACATCGTCCAAAGCACTCCCATGCTCCAAGGCGCTGCGATTAAACTCGATGCCCGAGGCATCTGGAGCAAAAGGCAGCAAAAGAATCGAATAAGGGAAAGGAGACAAAGCAACCAAAATAGACAAAACAAGCAAAAGCACTCACCCGAAATAGCCTTGGCAGCATCCATCAGCTTCTCGGCTACCTCCTTCTCGCACGAAGCCGCAGCGGTGGCGAGCTGCTCCTCGCGATCCGTGGCTTCCTGCTGCAGGCGCTCCTTAGTCGCGGCTGTGTCAGCCAGCTCCTGTTCGAGGCGTTCCTTCGCCCCAACGACATCTTTGGCCTTTTTCTCCACTCGCCCAAGGCTCATTTTGAGAGCATCAAGCTCGCGGAGGGCAGTATTATTCTCATCTACAAAAGCAACAAGCAGACAAAAAAGTAGAGGATTAGTTAAGCATGTACCTTGAAGCTGCCGCATGATGGCCTCCAACGCTAGGTGCTGCTTCACCAGCTGGTTTGCACCTTGCACAAAGGGCTGCAAGAATAAACAACTTGTCAGGAAAAGGGATCGGGGGCTGCGCCCAAGAAAGGAGCAAGAGATCAAACACACGAAACACGCTCGGGGGCTCCCCTCGAGATACACAAAAAGAAGCAAAGATCAGTAGATCATACAAAAATATGGCTAAGGGGCTCCCCCACAGCAAGAAAGAAAACACTTACATGCTCAGACGAAGACTCCGAAGGTCTCGGTGCAGTCTTCTGGGAGACGATCACCCGAGCCTCCTGCGGAGAGGGGTTCAGAGCAGCGCCCCCAGGGGTGGCCACCGTCTGAGAGGGAGGAGGCGTCATCTTCGACTCCTCTACTACCTGTTGAGTGGCATCGCTAAAAGAGCCCTCAAAGGAGTGGCTGCAAAGGAAAAGCACCAGTCATAGGCAAAAAGACAAGAAAAGTAGCAAAAAGGCATCCGAAGGCACTTACGAGTCCATGTCGCTCAAGTTAAAAACAGGCAGGGCCCTCTTGCCCTTCTTCTCTTCCTTCTTCCTCTTTGCCGGTGGTTGCGGCGCTACAGCCCGCACAGGAACGGCCGAGATGGGAGAGGAAGAGGCACCATCACCTCCACTATGTCGGACAAGGAATGGCGGGTCCCTAGGCGTCGGCGGAGTCGAAGCATCTGAAGATTCGCTCGAGATCCATGCCCGCTTTCGGGTCTGCCCCTCACTCGCCTCGGGGGCTTCCTCAGTCGGTGACTGCGTCGGGGGAAGCTCGGACATGGAGTCCACTGCCTCGTTGTCCGGCACATCCGGAAATCGTTCGGGTAGTGGAGGCACCATGCCGGGTACCTTGAACCCCTGCACAATGAAACAAATTTTCAGAACAGAAAATTATAAGGAAACGCACTCGAAAAAGCACTACGCGCACGTCGCCGATCTACACCTACGGAACTGGTCGAGAAGCACTGAACGGGGGCATCAGCGACTTCCCCGGAAGGTCCTCGTTGGATTTGAACTTCAATAGCGGCCAAAGGACTCTGTCGAGGTCCCCTTTGGAGAGCTCCTCGGCCGCAACTCTCGTTGGGTCGTGGTGGCCAGAATAAAGGAACATCGGGTGCGTCCTAGCCTGGAGTGGCTGCACCCAACGTTTGAGGAAGGTGCGGATGATATCCACACCGTTCACCTCCTTCTCCGGAATCACCTGTAGGTGCTCCACCCGACGGTAGAGCTCCTCTATCTCCTCCACCTCACCCTCCATGATATGGTTCTCCAGGATCTCTTCGGCAGGATTTTCTGGGTGGAGTCGAAAGGGGCAAGGCCAAAGTCTTGCCCGTCCACTGTGGAATCGCGGATATAAAACCACCTCTTCCGCCAGTACTGGACGGACTCATACATAGAAAAAGAGAAGAAAAGAAAATAGGATCGAAGGGAAATGATGCAGCCACCGATCGGATAAACTCCGTCGGAGCTAGACTGCCTCTTCACGGAATAGAGCTTCTGAAAGAGGCCAAAGTGCTGCTCGATACCGAGCCAGCACTCGCAAAAAGTGATGAAACATGCAATGTGGAGAAGATAATTGGGCGAAAGATGGTGGAGTTGGATGCCATAGAAAAACAACAGTCCACGGAGAAAATCGTGGACTGGGAGCGACAAGCCGTGAAGAACAAAATCAATGAACATCACCCGAAACCCTGCGGGAGGACGGGGAATTACCTCATCGCCGGGGACCCTGACGGCGTCCCTGTCCTGCGGGATCAAACCCGCCTCACACAACTTGCGTAAGTCGCCCTCGCGCGTCTCCGAGCGCCGCCGCCCACCATCGGTGACACGAGTGGCGGCGGTGCCTTTGTTGCCGTCGGCAGCAGCACTGGCACCCGCTATGGTGGAGGCTTTCTTTGATTTGACCATTGCAGCACGACGACGGCGGCGGTGTGAGAGCAGGAAAGAGGAGGGGAATGATCGGAGAATCTCCAGCGCGCGGCAAAAAAAGCTCAAGGAAATAGAAGCAGTAGAAATCAAGTGGCTACGGTGAAAACAAACCACAATTTCCCCCCACAGTTAGAAGGACGAAGATGATGAACAAGGACCGTTCATCTGGAAGCCCTAGCACCAGCATCAAATCCAACCATCTACGTGTCAGCACAGCAGCGAACCGTCACTCGCACGCCGTCCACTACGCACGAAAACCTAGGAGACGCCGTAATTCTCGCCACGTCGTGCGTGACCAGTCAACTCCAAGTCAGAAAGTGAGACCCATGTTCGTCCAGTCACGTCACCTCTAGCGTCGCAGACGATTGAGGTCACCGATCGTCAGCACTGACGTCATCAAAGACATACTGGAAACAATTACAAATCTTCGGCTAAACAGCTAAAGTACTCACTCGAATCTACGATTCGAGCAACTACTCGGGGGCTACTCCTATCAGGAGCGCTGACCGCACACCCGAAGCATGAATAAGGTATTATGCCAATGATCTATTCTTCGAGTCCTACGTCGAGTCTACGACTCCACTACGGACTCGGGGGCTACTCCCATAGGGAGGATTGATTCAAGCATCCAAAAAAATTGTGTCCTACGGACCTGCAGCAAACAAGGGCATAATTAAAGTCTCTGCTCGAGTCTACGACTCGAACAGACACTCGGGGGCTACTCCCATAGGGAGTGCTGGTCGCGCACCCTATGAATTTTTCGACTGCGATCCTTCGGATCAGAATGCAAAAACTTTTCGGCAACTTTGCCCCAACCAACGCTAAGTGAGCAACATCCTCCTTGGACACCCGAAACACCTCCGCGGTGATAACATTTTGGATGTTGTGTCTGCGACACAAAGATAAGACCTACAGATATCGTCTGATGGCCTAGTAACGCACCCGACTGTGCTCTGCTAGTAAATGTCCGTGCCAATAGGCACGATGAAAATCCCGACGGACGTGTTGGGTACATCATTCAAAAACTACTGGGATTCGACTCCTGTAAGGCCTCAACGGCCTGAGTCGAATTACGCCAGCATTTGTTCCGGGTTCGAGTATAGGGTCTCGAATCTGAAGAAGATCGTGTTGTTTTGTCCTAAGACAGTTAACTGACCATGATCCGTCAGGAGAGTCAGGCACACGCATTAACAATCCCTAGACACTAAAATCATTCTCTGATGAATAGAAACAGCTGCACCCAAAAGATTGAAAAGTCCTCAGCCGAATCTACGATTCGACTGAACACTCGGGGGCTACTGACATGGTTATACCCTACGGGTACACGACATCAGCATACCTGGTCCAACCCAAGGAAGTCCCACGAGAATATACACAGCCCATGAAGATTTTTTGGTGGCCCAAGCCCATGACGTCTTCGGATCCTTGGAGAGCATGACTAGAACAGACAGAATATTCAAAGGGGCAAACCCTAAACCTGTAACCGACTCGATCTATGCCCGGGACTAGCCTATCTCTATATAAAGGCTAGGAGGGCACGACGAGGAGGATCTCTCTCATACCACCGCATACACACCTCCACGCCAGATTGCATCTGCGCACCCTTGTAACTTTCGGTTCCACCGTAATCAAGAGCAGACAAGCAGGAGTAGGGTTTTCCCTCCGGGGCCCGAACATGGGTAAATCTCGTGTCCCTTGGTTGCTTGTCTGTTAACCGTTCCGCGATCTCCAGCACCCCCATCTTATCCGAAACCCAAGCTCATAACAATGGGTATTGACGAGAATAAACCTCGTCATGGGGTTATCATCATAACAAGCAATAGTTCATCACATATGGTTTTCCCTTGCATATCTTATAGCGGTTTTTGATCTTGCGAGTTTTCTGGCTCCACACCTTGGGAGATACATCTCATATATATTCATGGTATTTTCTCCCTTGGTGATACCCAATATTTTCTATTCGTCGTTATCTTTCCAATAAAATTGGTTTCATCTTTTTTGGAGTTTGTATGCAAAAGTTATTGCAGTTTTGGTTTCTGGAGTTACCTTGATCGGAAGTTACGGCTACACCAGTAGTACCGCTAGGGCATTTTGCCGATGGTAGTTCTGGTGGAAGTTCCGGTGCTTCTTCCGCTCAGCTTCTGTATCTTCTCTGTTTGGTTTCTTCTATTTATCAGAACTTTGACCAGAAGTTGCATCGGAAATACCACTCGGGCATAATTGTCACCGGTAGTATCGGTTAAAATTCTGGCTCTACTTCTACTCAGCCTCTATAAATCTCTATTTGGTATGCTCTAATTTATCGGATCTTTGGTCAGAATTACTAGCGATAGTACCGGTCTCGGTGGAAGTGTAAAGGCCCCAACCTTTAATAAGGTAGAGATCCCTGTGTTTACAATGCTAGTCCCTGGATCAATAGCTAGCATCCACAGTTATGATGTAATATCAAGAAACAAAGGTCATAATACAACTTCATAACCAGGAATAAAATAATTCATTACATCTTACATAGCTCATTTGGCTATCTCATTACAATGCAGCATAAATATCTATATAGCATGGAGTCCGTCATCTTCAAAGTGCCACAGGCATTCATGTTGGTTGTAGACTTGTAATACTATTCAACACACTTCACTAACATCAAACAAACCTGCAACATAATAAGTTGCAGCCACAAGGGTCAATACATTTGAATTGTATTGGCAAGTTTCACTACTATGGAGAAATAAGTGGATCCTATCAATATATGCATATTTGGCTAAGTAAGGTTTAGGCTCATTTGTAGAAAGCAATATAGTTTTATCCTATCTTTTCAAAAATAGTTTTTGATCTTTTAATCAATCTTTCTGAACTCCTTGACAAACTCCAAGTGCTTCTAATCCCTTGTTGACACCATCAATTTTTACTTTGAGAAATTGGAATGTCGAGATCTTCCATAGCTTCAGGACTTAGTTGCTCAGAGTTGTCCATAACCCGGGACACGGCTAAGTACTTAGAATTTGATCTTCTGCAGAAGTTGTACACTTTAACCACATGACACAATCTCTTCTTGACGCCACCAGTGGCTGCTGGATAAGTACACACCAAATGGAGTATCGGCAGATCGAGAATGTGAAAAAGTCTTTCCATAGAAGTCCTCCCAAGACATAATGCTAGCATGTCTACCAGGCACCAATGTAAGGATATATTTCCAATACATGAATTCGGTTAACCTGAGTAGGTGCCAATGCAAGGGTCTTCCACTATGTAATTGACTAAGCCAGAGCCCATTTAGCATGTGGCTGTACACGGAAGCCACTATACGAGAAACATGTTCAATCTCTAAGTCCCTGGGTGGTTTTCTTCTAGTGCACAGACAAAAAGATAGCCATATAAACATGGTTCCCTTTGTTGACACCTTATCCACTTTTGAGTATCCACATTCCACCCAGGTGGTTCATTGAGTACTTGTTTTATTATATAAAACATATATTTTTCCAACACTTCATATAATCATATCATGTATCCCATCCCAAGTCTATAGCAGGGCTAAGCATACTACAACTATGATGTTTTCACTAAGGAAGATATAAAGGATTTCCTAATAGGACATAGCATAGCATGGTAATATAGTAGCCCTATCATGCATACTACAAAAATTCCACTAAGTGTAATGAAAATAGTAGGACATGGATGATAGTGCCACTTGCCTTTTTAGTAGAGAATATTGGTTCACTACTTGATCTTGCAACAATCACACTCTTCAAATTTCACTACAATTCAATCAAGCAAGCACAATTCAAACTACCATTCAAACAATTCACCACATAAAATGATAAAAACAAAGCAATGCATGCAAGCATGCAAAAGATTGTTTTATTTGGAAAATTGGTTTCTAATAGGCTATAAACATTTTAATACAGCTAAAGGTCATTTATAAATGTGGCAAAATCATTTGAAACCAAGTTAGTGAAAATGGGCCATTTAAATCATTTTGTTTTGCTAGAAATGATTTAAATCAAGGTAATATTTTGTAGTTTTTAGCCAAATATACTTTTAATCCTAAATGTTAGTGTTTATGGTTTAAGGGTTTAATATTAATCCATTTGCAAAAGGTTTCACCTAAATTCCATTTTTAAATCAAAACAATATTTTTATTTGCTAGAAATGCCTTTAGCAAAGTAATAATTTACTAGGGTTCATCAAATATATTTTTAAATCCTAAACTTGGTGTTTAGGGTCAGGGAGTATAAATCAACCTATTTGCAAAAGGTTTTACTCAAAAAGCATTTTTAAACCATAATCAACATTTTTATTTGACTAGAAATGCTTTTATTCAAGGATTAATTCCTTATTGTCACACAATATACATTTAAATCCAAAATTTTGTTTTTATGGTCAGTAGGTTCAAAACAAAACATTTACAAAATATTTTACCCAAAAATCATTTTTAGAATAAATTTTATACACAAAATAAGCCTAAATATGTTTCTGCAAACACAACCAATTTTACAGAAGCAATTCACTAAACAAAGGGCATGTTTGGATAGAATTCTTTTTCCTGATTCCAATGATATAAAGTTTGCAAAATTTGGACGTGTAGATTTAAAGTTATGAATTTTACAAATCCTATCATCTAATAGATCAAATTTCTGTTTTTAAAACAATCACTGGCCACGTGTCTGTTTCTAACTGGTGCGTACCGGTTCGTTTGGATCGAGCGTTACAGAGCATTGGATCTAAAGTAAATCGTGCGGCTCACAACAAACGATACCCCTTTGTTTATAATCTAATCTCAGCCAGGCGATTTAGATCTAACGACTACAGCGCAACTACCAGAAACTGGCGGCGCTCGACGGCAGCGCGCGGCGGCGACGCTCTATCAGCGATGTTGCCGACGATTTAGGAGGCGCGTGAGAGGAAGAAGGCCATTACCGAACTCGCCGTGATGAGGAGAAGCTTGAGGTGGTGGCTGTCCGTCGAGGGGCGCTCGGGAATAGCGACGATTGTTCACCGGAGTTGGTCCAGGCGTCGGACGTCTCTGTTCGTCCACGGGGGCGAGGCTGCAGGTCACGGGAAGGCGAGTGGATAGGGGTGTTAGACGCGGGCGAGTGTGGCGCATGCATGTGCATCATCATCATCGAGAGAGAGGGGTGGACCAAACTTATGCGGAATGGTCGCCGGAGAGAGACAGACGGCGGCGGCGTTCAGAGGTTGTCCTTGCCAATGTTCCGAAGCGCGCGCGAGCGAGTGAGTGGTACTAGGAGATGCGCAAGAAGTTGGGGAGCAGGCTCGTGTGTACTGGTAGGCAAGGGGAGGATCGACGTCGCCGGAATCGGCCGGTGAGCTCGTCGGAGCAGTGGCGTTTGAGCGAGAAATTTGAGCAGCCCTGGGGCTCCGGTGGAATGAGGACTGTGGGGGAAAGGGAGAGCGGAGCGAGGCGAGTTAACGAGCGTCATCACTGGGCAGGATTAGTGCGGCAGTAACGCGAATTAAACTCGGGAATTCAAAAGCAGAAACGGCGAGAGAGGGGAAAAAGAACGAGTCGCGGGTGGAAGAGATGATGACGGCGCAGTGGGGTCTAGCGGTCAGCGAAGAGAGGAGGTGCGCGTGGGGTCAGAAGATTAGCAACTGAGAGGGTGAGATTGTGAGTAAGAAAGAACAGAGGTAGAGGGATTCCCGGGTGTGCTCTTGCTAGGCTAGTTGGGCCTGCTTAGCTGGGTAGGTTAGTTTGGGCTGGTCCATTCTATTTTTTTCCTTCCCTGTTTTCTTTATCTTTTTCTATTTTTCATTTCTGTTTTTCAAATTCAAAATTCATTTGAATTCAGATTTATTTTTCAAACCCTTTTCAAACTTTCAGTTGGTTTTATTCTATTTATTAATGTTTTTAAATTTCCATTTTTACAATACTTCAAAGATTCCTTTTATGGTTTATTATATATTTAAAATAGACACTTGTCATTATTTAAATAGGATTTTAAATATATTTTCAAACTTCTATTTGAATTCCAAATTTTTTTACCAAACCTTTTTCTGTAGATTTTATTTATTCAATAGTTCAAACAATTCACTTTGAATTATTATTTAAAATATTTTAATACGATTTAATGTTCATTTAAATTGGGAATTTGTCTTTATTTAAATAAAATTGGATATTAATCAGTCCTTATGATTTTATTTAATTAATTCATTACTCCTTTTATTATTCAATAATCTTTCATTTCATTTGTTTGGCCAAGATTTAATTTGGCATTTAAATATTCCTTATTTCTTTCTTTCTTTCTTTGTCTTATAAAATCCATATCTTTTTATTTAAAGATCCAAAATTGGTGATTCCACTTTGTATATTTTTATTTAATATTTTTTTATATTTTTAAACCCTTTTAGGATTTATTTGCTCAAGATTTGGCATGGATCTTAGATAGGGCTTTAGTAGCTTTGAAAATTTATTTCCTTTTATCTTACTAAATTCATAAGTTTTTATCTATGGCTCCAAATTGAGTGAAACCAATTTCTATGGTTTTATAATATTTTCATTTATCATTCTTGATTATTTATAAATGTTTGTTGACAAATTTTTATATGGATCAAATCCATAGTCTTAGAGAGATTTTGGAAATGAATTATTCTATTACGGTTTTAGGGTTTTGATGTTTCCTTTTAGAAACAAAAAGTTTCTTTTCACCCTAAATTTGAACAATTATTTCTTTTGTTTATTTATTTTCCACATTTCAAAATTTGGAAATTCTGGGATGTGACAGGCTACCACCCTTAAAATAAATCTCGTCCCGAGATTTGGGAAGGCTAGAGGTTACAAGTTGGCTTGAAGACAGCTAGGGTACTGCCACCCTTAAAAGAAAATTTTGTAGGGTTACATTGATGGTTCACTTGAATATGGGTTCAATAATTGATATCCAAACATGGGATCCTTATTTGACTCAACTGAGTTAACTAATTCCTGCCATCCACATCATCTAATTCTTCAAGGGTTCCATACATGTCAATGTGGTTCACATGTCCTTTCTGGGCCACATTGGGATCACTTCCATTGGAGTTTCTAGCATCCTTTTTCTTTTTCTTCTCAGGACAGTCTGATGCATAGTGTCCAAGTTCCTTACAATTATAGCACTGCAACTGGCTAATGTCTTTCTTCCTGGGATTTCCATGTTGGTTCTGACCAAGGTCATCTCCATTGTTAGTATCACTTCCATTGTTGTTGTGGTGATGCTGATGTGGTCTAGAATCTTCATTTCTCTTTTTGAATGAACGCTTCTTTTGTGATGATCCTGAGTGATACTTGAGGTTATGTTTCCTCTTTCTGGTGTCAACCTGATTCATCTTGTTTTCCAAGATGGTGGCTTTGTCACATAGTGATTGATAAGTTGGAACATAGGCAACTGACAGCTGCAGGTTTAACTCATCATTAAGTCCTTCGAGGAATTTATCTTTCCTCTTAGCATCTGTCTCAACTTCATCCGGTGCATAGCGTGCCAGATTGTTGAACTCCTCAATGTACTCATCCACACTGAGGTGATGCTGTTTCAGGTTATGGAACTCCTTTTTCTTCAAGTTCATCACTCCGGATGAGATGTAAGCTGTACGGAAACCATCCTCAAAAATAGCCCAAGTCACATCCTCAAGTGGAGTGGTGATCTGAAAGTTGTCCCACCATGTTGCTGCTGGTCCTTCGAGCAAATATGCTGCAAACCTAACTTTTTCCTCGTCGGTGCATCCAACAGTCACTAAGTCCTTGTTCACCGAACGTAACCAGTCATTGGCTACCATTGGATCGGTTGTTCCAGAGAACCTTGCAGGCCTCAGTTTCAGAAATCTGGTGAGCATGTCAAGTGCTGGAGGATTATTCTGATTGTTGTTGTTATTGTTATTTTGATTCTGATTTTGCATAACCTGCGTCGTCATCTATGTCAGTTGAGCTTGAGCTGTGATCAACTGCTGCATCTTGGGAGTGATGTTGTTGTTGTTTTAGTTGGGGCTGGCACGACAGGGAGGCATCTGTTGGTTTAATAGGGATAAGTAATGATAGATAGATCTAAAGAAGTTTTAACACACAACCCAAAACAAACAAGTTCATCAAACAATTAACAAGCAACTAATCACTTAACAACTTATGGGTTTAACTCATGAGTTGAAGCAAACAACAAGTTTTCTTAGAACAATCAACCTAGTATAGTCATACCTCATAGGTTAGTATGATCCATATACTAACATGTCATCAATGTCTTAGACAGTTGGTAGGCAATCTAATGTCTCTTGGTTCTCACTTGTAGTTCTTAGTGATGTCTAAGTTGAAGTCCTTGGTGAAATTAAAGTTGAAGTCATTGGTCATGGTGGAGGCTTTGTCCATCAAGTTGAAAAAGGAAGAGATGTAGTATCAAAACCAAAATGGTTGAGGAAAGAGTTTACAAGATTGTTTGTAAATAAGTTTTGGAACAAATACAACTCCTATTTTTCTAAGGGGTTTTGTCCAATCCTAGGGTTACAATCCTATAGGCAACACAGTGCTCTGATACCATCTGTAAAGGTCCCAACCTTTAATAAGGTAGAGATCCCTGTGTTTACAATGCTAGTCCCTGGATCAATAGCTAGCATCCACAGTTAAGATGTAATATCAAGAAACAAAGGTCATAATACAACTTCATAACCAGGAATAAAATAATTCATTACATCTTACATAGCTCATTTGGCTATCTCATTACAATGTAGTAGAAATATCTATATAGCATGGAGTCCTTCATCTTCAAAGTGCCATAGGCATTCATGTTGGTTGTAGACTTGTAATCCTATTCAACACACTTCACTAACATCAAACAAACCTACCACATAATAAGTTGCAGCCACAAGGGTCAATACACTTGAATTGTATTGGCAAGTTTCACTACTATGTAGAAATAAGTGGATCCTATCAATATATGCATATTTGGCTAAGTAGGGTTTAGGGTCATTTGCAGAAAGCAATATAGTTTTATCCTATCTTTTCAAAAATAGTTTTTGATCTTTTAATCAATCTTTCTGAACTCCTTGGCAAACTCCAAGTGCTTCTAATCCCTTGTTGACACCATCAAGTTTTACTTTGAGAAATTGGAATGTCGAGATCTTCCATAGCTTCAGGCCTTAGTTGCTCAGAGTTGTCCATAATCGGGGACATGGCTAAGTACTTAGAATTTGATCTTCTGCAGAAGTTGTACACTTCACCCACATGACACAATCTCGTCTTAACTCCACCAGTGGCCGCTGGATAAGTACACACCAAATGGAGTATCGGCAGATCGAGAATGTGACAAAGTCTTTCCATAGAAGTCCTCCCAAGACATAATGCTAGCTTGACTACCAGGAACAATACATGAATCCGGCTAACCTAAGTAGGTGCCAATGCAAGGGTCTTCCACTATGTAATTGACTAAGCCAGATCCCATTTAGCATGTGTCTGTACACGGAAGCCACTGTATGAGAAACATGTTCAATCTCGAAGTCCCTGGGTGGTTTTCTTCTAGTGCACATACAAAAAGATATCCATATAAACATGGTTCAATTTGTTTCCACCTTATCCACTTTTGAGTATCCACATTCCACCCAGGTGTTCATTGAGTACTTGTTTTATTATATAGAACGTATATTTTTCCAACACTTCATATAATCATATCATGTATCCCATCCCAAGTCTATAGCAGGGCTAAGCATACTACAACTATGATGTTTTCACTAAGGAAGATATAAAGGATTTCCTAATAGGACATAACATAGCATGGTAATATAGTAGCCCTATCATGCATACTACAAAAATTCCACTAAGTGTAATGAAAATAGTAGGACATGGATGATAGTGCCACTTGCCTTTTTAGTAGAGAATATTGGTTCACTCCTTGATCTTGCAACAATCACACTCTTCAAATTTCACTACAATTCAATCAAGCAAGCACAATTCAAACTACCATTCAAACAATTCACCACATAAAATGATAAAAACAAAGCAATGCATGAAAGCATGCAAAAGATTGTTTTATTTGGAAAATTGGTTTCTAATAGGCTATAAACATTTTAATACACCTAAAGGTCATTTATAAATGTGGCAAAATCATTTGAAACCAAGTTAGTGAAAATGGGCCATTTAAATCATTTTGTTTTGCTAGAAATGATTTAAATCAAAGTAATATTTTGTAGTTTTTAGCCAAATATACTTTTAAACCTAAATGTTAGTGTTTATGGTTTAAGGGTTTAATATTAATCCATTTGCAAAAGGTTTCACCTAAATTCCATTTTTAAATCAAAACAATATTTTTATTTACTAGAAATGCCTTTAGCAAAGTAATAATTTACTAGGGTTCATCAAATATATTTTTAAATACTAAAATTGGTGTTTAGGGTCATGGAGTATAAATCAACCTATTTGCAAAAGGTTTGACTCAAAAAGCATTTTTAAACCATAATCAACATTTTTATTTGACTAGAAATGCTTTTATTCAAGGATTAATTCCTTATTATCACACAATATACATTTAAATCCAAAAGTTGGTTTTTATGGTCACTAGGTTCAAAACAAAACATTTACAAAATATTTTACCCAAAAATCATTTTTAGAATAAATTTTATACACAAAATAAGCCTAAATATGTTTCTGCAAACTCAACCAATTTTACAGAAGCAATTCACTAAACAAAGGGCATGTTTGGATAGAATTCTTTTTCCTGATTCCAACGATATAAAGTTTGCAAAATTTGGACGTGTAGCTTTAAACTTATGAATTTTACAAATCCTATCATCTAATAGATCAAATTTCTGTTTTTAAAACAATCACGGGCCACGTGTCTGTTTCTAACTGGTGCGTACCGGTTCGTTTGGATCGAGCGTTACAGAGTGTTGGATCTAAAGTAAATTGTGCGGCTCACAGCACATGATACCCCTTTGTTTATAATCTAATCTCAGCCAGGCGATTTAGATCTAACGGCTACAGCGCAACTACCAGAAACTGGCGGCGCTTGACGGCAGCGCGCGGCGGCGATGCTCTGTCAACGACATTGTCGACGATTTAGGAGGTGCGAGAGAGGAAGAAGGCCATTAACGAACTCTCCGTGATGAGGAGAAGCTCGAGGTGGTGGCTGTCCGTCGAGGGGCGCTCGGGAATAGCGGCGATTGTTCACCGGAGTTGGTCCAGGCATCGGACGTCTCTATTCGTCGACGGGGGCGAGGCTGCAGGTCACGGGAAGACGAGTAGATAGGGGAGTTAGACGCGGGAGAGTGTGGCGAACGTGTGTGCATCATCGATGGAACTTACGGGGAATGGTCGCCGGAGAGAGACAGACGGCGGCGGCATTCAAAGGTTGTCCTTGCCGATGTTCCGAAGCGCGCGCGAGTGAGTGAGTGGTACTGGGAGATGCGCAAGAAGATGGGGAGCAGGCTCGTGTGTATTGGGAGGCAAGGGGAGGATCGATGTCGCCGGAATCGGTCGGTGAGCTCGTTGGAGCAGTGGCGTTTGAGAGAGAAATTCGAGCAGCCCTGGGGCTTCGGTGGAATAAGGACTGTGGGGGAAAGGGAGAGGGGAGCGAGGCGAGTTAACGCGCGTCATCACTGGGCAGGATTAGTACGGCAGTAACACGAATTAAACTCGCGAATTCAAAGACAGAAACGGCGAGAGAGGGGAAAAAGAACGAGTCACGGGTGGAAGAGATGATGACGGGGCAGTGGGGTCTAGCGGTCAGCGAAGAGAGGAGGTGCACATGGGGTCAGAAGGTCAGCGACTAAGAGGGTGAGATTGCGAGTAAGAAAGAACAGAGGCAGAGGGATTCCTGGGTGGGCTCTTGCTGGGCTAGTTGGGCCTGCTTAGCTAGGTAGGTTAGTTTGGGCTGGTCCATTCTATTTTTTTCCTTCCCTGTTTTCTTTATCTTTTTCTATTTTTCATTTCTGTTTTTCAAATTCAACATTCATTTGAATTCAGATTTATTTTTCAAACCCTTTTCAAACTTTCAGTTGGTTTTATTCTATTTATTAATGTTTTTAAATTTCCATTTTTAGAATACTTCAAACATTCCTTTTATGGTTTATTATATATTTAAAATAGACACTTGTCATTATTTAAATAGGATTTTAAATATATTTTCAAACTTCTATTTGAATTCCAATTTTTTTACCAAACCTATTTCAGTAGATTTTATTTATTCAATAGTGCAAACAATTCACTTTGAATTATAATTTAAAATATTTTAATACGATTTAATGTTCATTTAAATTGGGAATTTGTCTTTATTTAAATAAAATTGGATATTAATCAATCCTTATGATTTTATTTATTAATGCATTACTCCTTTTATTATTAAATAATCTTTCATTTCATTTGTTTGGACTAGATTTAATTTGGCTTTTAAATATTCCTTATTTCTTTCTTTCTTTGTCTTATAAAATCCATATCTTTTTATTTAAAGATCCAAAATTGGTGATTCCAATTTGTATATTTTTATTTAATATTTGTTTATCTTTTTAAATCCTTTTAGGATTTATTTGCTCAAGATTTGGCATGGATCTTAGATAGGGCTTTATTAGCTTTGAAAATTTATTTCCTTTTATCTTAGTAAATTCATAAGTTTTTATCTATGGCTCCAAATTGAGTGAAACCAATTTCTATGGTTTTATAATATTATTATTTATCATTCTTGATCATTTATAAATGTTTGTTGACAAATTTATATATGGATAAAATCCATACTCTTAGAGAGATTTTGGAAATGAATTATTCTATTATGGTTTTAGGGTTTTGATGTTTCCTTTTAGAAACAAAAAAGTTTCTTTTCACCCTAAATTTCAACAATTATTTTTTTTCTTTATTTATTTTTCACATTTCAAAATTTGGAAAATTTTGGGATGTGACAGGAAGTTCTGGTGGATCGGCGAAAGTTTTGGCCAGACACATTTTTCCATCTTTCGCATCACAGTTTTCTGACCGTTGGCTGTGTGCCACCAAAAGTTTTGGCCTTCGACCGGAAGTTCCGACCAGCAAGTGGATTTTTAGGTTTTTTTTTGATAAAGCAACAAAACAAAGTGCAAGTAATTAAGACAACGTACAACTGCAGCAAGTGTCCCAATCCTTTCTTAGCAAAGGACAAGCTGTCGGAAATACTTATAAGGACCAAACATTCTCGAGGACACATGGGAATTATGTCAAGTGCTTTCGCTTCAAATAGCTGAGTACTCTTCTTTGGTGTTGTAAGTGTTGTGTGGTTGAACCTGTGCTAATGTACCGACCTTACTTGGACTAATACATACTTGCGATTAAACCCCCTGCAAGCATCCGCAACTATAGGAAAGCAATTAAGATATAAACCTAACCACAACCTTAAACTTTGAGATCCTACACTCCCTTGCGCAAAGGTGTCCTAACGGGGGTTCAGGTTTCTATCACTCTGTCAACCCCACAATTAGTAGCCAAATACACAATGCATTCCCCTAGGCCCATAAATGGTGAAGTATCATGTAGTCAACATTCACATGACACCACTAGAAGAATAGCACCACAACTTAAATACTAAACCATTGAATAATAACACAACACAAATCCACTACTAACAACATGACTTCTCCCATGTCCTCAAGAACTAGACGAACTACTCACAAGACATCATATGGGTCAAGATCAAGGATGATATATTGATATGGTAATGGATAACAATCTAAACATAAACAATAATCCAATGGTTCCACTCACAAGCATCAACTACAATAGTAATTAACACCGAGAAAGTTTCCCCTAAGAACTAATGCAAGATCCAACACAATTGCTACAGCGGGGTGAAGTTGTGATGATGGTGCTGGTGGTGATCATGGTGTGGATGATGATGATCCCGATGAAGTCTAGCTTGATGACGGTGTTGATGGCGACGATCTCCCCTCTCCGGGAAGGAATTTCCCTAGCAGAAATCAGTCTGCCGAAGAGATCTTTATCTCTCGGTGTTCTCCGCCCCGCAGAGGTGGTGGAAATCATTCTATGGTCGCTCCCCTAGTATTAGGGTTCCGAGAGGAAGATATAGGCGAGAGAGCGGAGTCAGAGGCCGGCCAGGTGGGGCACACCTGCCCTAGGCGCGGCCTAGGGTGGGCTCGCGCCTAGGGGGGTGTGGGGCCCCTGTGGCCCAGCTACGCCTCACCTTCTGGCTTCCTTCGTCTTCTGGGAAAATATAATTTTCCAATATTTTTCTGGTATTTTTCTAATCTTCGCGAAATTGCATCAAAACACCTCTTTTTCCATCAGAAACCTGACTCCGGTAGTCAATCCTCCAAGAATCATCCAACATGCAAAAACAGAGGAAAAGACATAAGTAACACCTCATAATAAGACATATATCAATGAATAGAGGCAAATTATGATATAGAATGGTGATACAAATTGGACGTATCAACTCCCCCCAAGCTTAGACCTTCGCTTGTCCCCAAGCAAAAACTAAGCTCAGTAAACATGTTCATAGGTTTATGGAGTGAAGTGTCGATAAAAGAATACAGCCAAGAAGCATCACACTTACCATTACACAACTCATATAAGAAAGCAACTCACCATTATATAACTTAGCTTGCAACAAGTACATGAGCCATAATAGGGATGCATAAAGATAAATCATAATTGGAATTGGCAAACTTTGTTCTTGGTTAAGGAACAACTGGCAAACAGTTTCACAAATAAAGCTTTTGAAGAATTTTTATAACAGGAGTACTCTTTGCTCAAAAAGGTTTTTCACAATGATGGCTTTCAAAGTAATACTCAATAGATAAGAGTCTTGTGCAAACAAGGAAGATAGAGAACATGATTGAATAAATCACCATATGAAGGCTTGCAGCACAACAACTCAAATGCTTGCTGGAGATTGAGAGGAAATAGGTTTGCTGACTCAACTTAGAAAATAGGATAAAGGTCCCTTCATAGAGGGGAGCAGGGATTTCAAGTCATAAAGAGCTTCCAAAAGATTATGGTACTTACTAGCTTTGAGCCCTCATTGGCCCTATCATAAGCATCTTGAGATGAATAAGGTTAAAGTGAACAAGGATGGAGTATATTCTTGACAAAATATAAGTTGGAAATCTCATGTCCCTTGAGTATGAGGGTCGCTCCTCATGCTACTCAACTTTGGTCACCGGTAAGTTCTTGTCATTGTAAGTACATGTGTATCATAAAGAACCGCCAACGGTGTACCCCTTGCACATGATACAGGAGCTATCCCATAACCAAAATGACAAGGCAAGCAGACAATGAGAATCTCAACGATCTTTTTATTTACTATATGCATAGCTTTTTATTAAGGATGCTTCATAGATTGCTCATTATGATGATGCTGCAAGTTTCCACCATGATTAGGCATGGCTTAGGCTAGCGGCCCAGGCGTTTCTATAACACACATACATCACTCCATGGACTTAAAAGCTCCCTTTTTATTTCACACCGACAACATCCACAAACAAAAGAGCATGATATCAACTGGATATGTATCCATAAGTGTTGAAAGCGTTCCCCGTGACAACACGGTTCTGCTAATCCCAGCGTATAGATGCAAGCATATACAACTTCGATGACACAATGGTTCAAGTCTATTAGGGGCAAGAAAATAAGGTGTGCCATCAAGTTCGTGAGAGCTTTACTAACTAGTTTTCACATAACAAAATAGTTTTCAATTCGAAATATAGATGAAGCTTGAGAATTTGCTTGGAATAGAAATAATGCTAATAGGTAGATATGGTGGACACAAATGGTACAGGTTTTGGTTCAAAGGGATTGGAAGCATGAGAAGTATGCATTCTCAAAACAGGTTTTTGGCTAGCAAGGCTGGGTAGCAAGCAAAAGGGTTGAAGGAAACAAGCAAACCTACAAGTGATAAAGCCAAACATGCAATCTTCCTTGAATACACAAAAGATCTTAAATAAAGAATATTAAGCTTATGAGCCAATCAAGACAGAAAATAAATGATACAAAATATCTGTAAGCTTTTTCTCTTTTCCTTTCAAACCTCAAAAAGTGTTGCTACTGACCAGAGCTCAGTTTGACAAAACCAATTTAGATTTACTTTATGCTCCCAAAGTGATGCCAATACTGATCAACAAGATCAGTCATATAATAGAGACTGCAAACTAAAATAAGAAGTGCAAAAAGTAAAACATGAAACTTCTCATTAATAATCCATAAGGGCACTCACACCAAGGGATACATAGATAATCAACTAAAGGAGAGATACTTCCACATTCAAACCAACCTATAAGATAACTTCTCTACCAAAGATATAGCTCTACTAAAAAGGTAAAAGATAAAAAGATAATGATGTGATACCGCGGCTCTCCCCCAAGCTTGGAACAAGCCAAGGGGATGCCAAACCTGATGACGAATTACTCCTTCGGTGGTGGTGTTCTCTTGTCATCATCAAACTTCCAAGGCAAAGGTTCCCCATCCAAAAAGGATGTCCGGGTTTCCACAATCCTAAAACTAGCAGCAGAGCTTCTGCGATTAAATCTAGCCTCATACTCACAGTTTTGGTTTTGTATGTCATAGAGTTGTGCTTGTAGTTGGTTGGTGGTCTGACGGAGTGAGAAGATTTCGTCTCGGAGCTCAGCAACTTCCTCCTTGTGCTTGGTGATGAGTTCTGAACTTATTTTATGGATGATATCCACCTCGTGTTCTGCCATCTTCTTGTACCTGAAAACTTCCTGTTCCAATGCTTCCATCCCATCTTCTAGATTGCCTTCTCTTTTAGGGTCTCGAACTTCTTTCATCTGCACCTTCCCATCCTTGAGAATCAACTCCTTGGTATGAATCCTCAACTCATACATGTACGGGTTGATGAAATCCGCGGGGGAATCCTCCATGGGTGATCTAGAGGAAGACATTGTAGCTCCAAAACTGAGAATTTGCCTGACAGAAACAGATCAAAACAGAAACACGACAAGAACACGATACAAGAACCTCAGGGAACCCGGGAGTTATATATTATGAAGTTTCAATGCATAAGGAAGGTGCTGGTATGAAAACGAGGCGGAGACGGAGCTCGGGGGGCTCACACCCCCTCCAGGCGTGGCTAGCTGGGGCTCGCGCCTGGGGTGGGTGTGGCTACCCCGGCCTCCGTTTCCTCCTCTGCTTCGTCTCATAACCTTCCTTATGTAATAAAAACATCAAAACTATAGAAAGATTGGGTTTTCACGAACCTTCTGTTTTCACCACTTTTACCTATTCAAAGACGAACTCTGCAGACTCTGGTGTTTGGTTTCTGATAAATTCTTCTGGAGTCACCATTTGAATAATATCAACATCTTCATTATAAGAATCTCCAGAAATATAATATTTTAGTCTTTGACCATTCACCACCTGTGTTGTGTCATCCTTCAAAGAAGATATTTTGATAGCACTTCCTCAATAACAAAAGGTCCTTCCCATTTTGAGAGTAGTTTCCCTGCAAAAATTTGAGACGAGACCTATACAAAAGAACTTTCTCACCAACATGGAACTCCCTTTTGAGAATTCTCCTATCAAGCCATCTTTTTAATTTTTCCTTAAAGAGTCTAGCATTTTCATAAGCTTCACTTCTCCACTCATCTAAGGTACCCAAGTCAAGCAATCTTTTCTCACCAGCAAGTTTTAATATCTATATTCAACTCTTTCACTGCCCAATAGGCTTTGTGTTCTAATTCTAAAGGCAAGTGACAAGCTTTCCCATAGACCATTTTGTAAGGAGACATCCCCATAGGATTTTCATAAGCAGTTCTATAAGACCATCAAGTGTCATTCAACTTTTTAACCCAATTTTTCCTAGATCTATTAACAGTCTTTTGCAAATAGATTTAATTCCCCTATTGGAGAGTTCTACTTGCCCACTGGTTTGGGGGTGATAAGCTGAAGCAATCCTATGGTTTACATCATATTTAGCGAGAGTTTTTCTAAAACCCCCATGAATAAAATGAGAGCCTCCATCAGTCATGAGATATCTAGGCACACCAAACCTAGGAAAAATAACATCCTTAAGCATTTTTAAAGAGGTCTTACCATCAGCGCTGTTTGTAGGTATCGCTTCTACCCCACTTTGTAACATAGTCAACAACAACAGTAATATGAGTATACCCTTTTGAAGGAGGAAAAAGACCCATAAAGTCAAATCCCCAACAATCAAAAGGTTCAATAACAAGAGAATAATTCATAGGCATTTCATTGCGTCTAGAAATGTTACCAACTCGTTCACATTCATCACATGATAAGACAAACTTCCTTGCATCTTTGAAAATGGTAGGCCAATAAAATCCAAATTGTAAAACCTTTTGTGCAGTCCTATCCCCAGCATGATGTCCTCCATAAGCACTGTCATGACATTTTCTCAATATCTCTTGTTGTTCAAATTCTGGAACACATCTTCGCATAATACCATCCACTCCTTCTTTATATAAATGTGGGTCATCCCAAAAGTAATGCCTTAGATCATAAAAGAATTTTCTTCTTTGATGGGCTGTAAAGGTTGGAGGCAAATACTTGGAAACAATAAAGTTAGCATAATTAGCATACCAAGGACTCTCATGCGGACTTACCCTTATTGCAGCCAACTGCTCATTTGGAAAACTATCATTAACAGGCAAGGGGTCAAAAGAAATGTTTTCCAAACGAGATAAATTGTTAGCAACATGATTTTTAGCACCTTTCCTATCTACAATATGTAGATCAAACTCTTGTAAAAGCAACACCCATCTAATAAGCCTAGGCTTAGCGTCCTTCTTTGTCATAAGGTACTTAATAGCAGCATACGTTGGGCTTAGGGTTTCTGCATCGGGGGCTTCTTATAGGCGAAGGGTGATACGTTGGAAACGTATCTATAATTTTTGATGCTCCATGCTTGTTTTGTATCTACTTTGCTTTACTTGTACACACTTTGAGGTGCTTTTTACATGTTTTATGGTACTAACCTATTAACAAGTTGCAACAGTGCCAGGTGCCTGTTTTCTGCTGTTTTTGGTTTCAGAAAAGTTAGTAAAGAAATATTCTCGGAATTGGACGGGACGAAGACAAAGTCAATAACTTTCCGTGTGGAACAAGAAGTCCAGAGGGGAGCCCGGGAGGCCAGCCAGGGGGGCCAGACCCACCCTAGGAGTGGGTGGGCCCTAGCCCGCGCCTAGCTAGGGTTTGCCACCCCTAGCCGCCTCCTCGGTCTCCCTCTTCGCCTATAAGAAGCCCCGATGCAGAAACCCTGAGTACCCGATCAGAAATCCACGAAACCGTCTGTAGCCACCGCCACCATCGTCCCTAGATCGAGGGGATCTAAAGTTCTTCCCGGCACCCTGCCAAAGGGGAGATCATCCCGGAGGCCTTCTCTCCATTATGATGCGTGAGTAGTTCCACCTTGGACTATGGGTCCATGTAGTAGCTAGATGGTTGTATCTCCTCCTTTGTGCTTTCATGTATAGATCTTGTGAGCTCCGTTCATGATCAAGATCTAATCTATTTGTAATCATGCATGTTGTGTTTGCGGGGATCTGATGGATATTGAGATTATTATGTTGGTTTGATTAATGGTTTTGTCTTAATGATTCTATCATGTCTGTGTTGTTTGTGATCTTGCATGCCCTCCGTTGGTTATCTTGGCCAAGTAGTTGCTAGTGACTCCAAGAGGGGGTATTTATGCTCGATAGTGGGTTCATGCCTCTAGTTTCCAAGGGAAGTGACAATAATATCTTTGGTTGTAGATGTGCTATTGCTACTAGGGAGAAAACAACGGTCTCTTGTTCATGGGACATGTGGACTATTTACCACTGTTCAAAAAATAGGCCGAATCGGCGATTAATAGGCCGATTAATCGCTACTAGGGACCCGATCGTGTCGATTACCACTAATCTCTTGTGTTAATCATTTAGCCCGATTAATAGGTCTGACACTCCAATTACTAGGTATGTTCCCGATTAACCACTACACTTGGTCAAAAAGTTGCAAAATTATCAACACATATCGCCCATCAATCCGCTAGCCCGTCCCAATGAAGTAGGTTTTGTGAAGCTCCCGTTCGATCCATTCCTACAGGAGCTTGATTTCAGCCATCACCAACTAGTTCCTTGTCGTTGTTGACCAGTTCCATGTAGTTGCCGACTAGACCTCAGATACAAGAGCTCGAGCGCCTTGAGGATCTCATCCGGGAGCTTAAGGCTAAGGATTCATACGTGTTTTAGGTGCTAATTTTTGTAGGCTGCACCGATTAATAGATGACTGATTAGATCAATTAATCGTCCGAATTCCGATTAATCGCTACTCCCAAGCCAACCGAGCAGCTAACGACTATCGATTTCCTTAACATTGCTATTTACCTTACACACTTTGCTTAAAGCAGATGTTTGTTGCTTGCAACTTAATACTGGAGGGGGTTCGGATGATAACCTGAAGGTGGACTTCTATTCATAGATGCAGTTGGATGACGGTCTATGTATATTGTTATATTGCCCAATCAACCTCATAGGATCTTTCTGACTAGTAATTGCATTGTTATGCCTTGCTCAGTTCCTGTCAGTTGCCCTCCTGTAATTTGTTTACCCTTCATGCCATGTTGTTTATTTAAGGAGAGCACCTCTAGTGAACCATGGACCCCATTCCAACCTTTACCATTGATACATCTTCCACTGTTACTGTTTACTTGCTGCAAACCACCATTACCTTCCACACCATACGTTTAATCCTTTGTTACAGCAAACCGGTGAGCTTGACAACCTCACTGATTCGGTGGGGCAAAGTCTTGAGTTTGTGTTGTGCAGGTCTCTGCGTTGATTGAAACACCTATGTGACGTTTCCTTCCTCCTACTGGTTCGATAACCTCGGTTTCTTACCAAGGGAAACTTGCTGTTGTGCTGCTTCATACCTTGCTCTTGGGGTTTCCAACGGAGCATTCCACGACAATTGCTGGGCGCCATCAAGCTTTTTTTTGGCGCCATTGCCGGGGAGGCTAAGGACGTCTTCACAAGAGGAGTCCTTCACTTCCTTTCTCTTTACTTTGTTTTTAGTTTGCTTTGTTTCTTTTGCTTGGTTTTGTTTGCCTCTTTTCAAAAAACCCAAAAAAATTACTCTAGTTTGATTTGCTTGCTTTATTCAAAAACACAAAAAAATTAGTTCCTACTCTAGTTTCCACCTTGCTCTATCTCACCATGTTGTTCCCCAAGTTCGCCCTGAAAGATCTTACAATAGGTAGTGGCTCCATAATTGGGAAAGATAATATTGAAGAATTCTTTAATCATGTTAGCAAGCATGATGATATTGAGGAAAAATCTATAGCTGAACTTGCTCCTAATTATGAGATTGCTGCAGCTTCTTTATTTCATATGCTGGAGGCTAGGTTTGTTAGCCTTAACCCCTTCAAGCAATTCTTGTTCCTAAAACTAAAAGAAGAGAAGAATGCTGAAAAAAGGGAATTCATCCTTGAAACTTTAACAAAATAATTCCATGATGTTGCTAGGGAAGCCAAAAAGGTTTTTAAGCGTTTCAATATGCTAGGCTCAAGTGTATATGTTGTGGGTATTTCTGATAAAACTAATCCCAGAGAAGAATTCAATATACACATCCCCTTTAAGCTTGTTGGAATGCATGAAGCCTTTGAAAAGAACTTTGATTGGATTGCTCCTGAAAATATTTTTGATGAAAGTAGTAGAACAAAGAGAGATGGTAAGGGATCCTCCAAGACCCATTTGGATGAGATACCTTTCATAGTTGAATAATTTGCAAGTATGGATGTTAATGCTTCTTCATTTGAAAATACTTGATTCTTCTTGCTTCTTGTGCCTAACTTAAAGGCGTTAAAGAAAAGTACTTGTTGGGAGATAACCCAAGAGTTTCCTTGAGTCTTGAAAGTTATTACTACTGTAATGACCTCTTCTTATCCTTTTTGTTTGCTTTTTGTGCCAAGAATGACCTCTAATGAGAGGGAAGTAAGATTTGGGGAGTTGCTGTCCCGAAACAGATTTCTATCCTCCACCAAAAAAAATTTCGAGGAGGATCTGTAACTCGTATTGAGCTCAATATTTACGAATAAATCCCCCAGTATGTTAGCTAAATTTTTTTAGTTCAACACTTTTTGATTTGAGCAACCGAAGATGTTCGAAAAAATCGGTTTCTACCTGCTGGTCTGTTTTGACAGATTTCTGTCATTATTTGCATTTGCTTCTTATTGATTCCTTTTTTAGCTCTCTTCAGGTAAATTAAGTTTTTTGAAGGAGTTCCTACAGTAGCTTGTGTTTTTAGTGAAAAGCCTTGCTTTTCCAAAGCTTTGCCAGTGGTCTAATATCTTTTGAATAAACTAATGTTGCTAATGAAGATTGTGTGAAGTTTTGTATGAAGGAAAATTTTAGGTGTAGAGAGAGAATGATGCAATGAGATGAAGAATGGACAAAAGATCAAGCTTGGGGATGCCACCATGGTGTCACCCCAAGAAATATCCACGAGGTACAAGCGTCAAAGCTTGGGGATGCCTTGGGCATCCCCTTCTTCATCAATAAAAAGCTTAGGTATGTCTAGACACTTCGTTTTTATTGTTTCATGCACATTTGTGTTGTTCTTGGAGCATCTTAGTTTTCGTTTGCTTTGCTTAGTTTGTTTAGTTTGCTTTAGTAGTTTGGACCCCCGTTCTCGTTGTGTTGTTTTGCAAATAAGTTTGCTTGGTGTTTGGAAAGGAGTAGTAAGTTCTTGCTTGAAGTGCAAGAGGAGCTTGCATTGACTGTGACTTAGACTTTAGCATGACATGCTAGGTGTTGTTTTTGAATTATGCTTAGTAATTATTGCTGTAGCATGTCTTGTTCCAAACAATTGGGATTGCTTAGTGTGCCTTGAAGAAATTATGCGCTATTTTAGCATGCAAAAGCATAGTATTGTGGTTTTCTCTTTTGATGCTTTGCTTGGGTTGACTTGGCACATGCTTACAAAATGTTATGACCCTCACAAGTCACCATTGGCCTCTATGATCATTTAGTCCTTGACTTGTAGTACCACTCTTTGCTTTGATTAGTATGCTTTGTTGCACTGCATGATTTTGGCCATTATTGCTCTCTTAGTTGGTTGCTCCCAGTCTTTTGCTAGCCTCCACTTGTATGAGTAAGTTCTAATCATGCCTCCAACTCCCAAGAAACCAAGTTATTCCAAAGTGTCCACTATAAATTCCTATGCATGGTGTGTTACACCATTCCAAGTATATTCTTGTTTTCAACTATCTTCCAATTAATAACTATTTTGTTATGTGAAAACTTAGTGATTAAATCCCTCACGAACTTGATGGCACATTTTATTATTTGCCCCTAATAAACTTGAACCATTGTGACAACTTTGTTGTATATGCTTGCACTTATAAGTTGGAATTAGCAGAACCGTGCTGTCACGGGGAACGTTTTCAACATTGCACTTGTACCTTGTTGTACTCAGTTGATATCATGTTCTTTTGTCTATGGATGTCACCTGTGTGAAATAAAGAGGGGACTTGTAATTCCATGGAGTTTGTATTCTGTGTTAGAGAAATGCCTGGGCCGCTAGCCTAAGCCATGCCTAATCATGGTGGAAACTTGCAGCATCACCATAGTGAGCTATCTATGAAGCATCCTCAATAAAAAGTTATGCATATGGTAAATAAAAAGATTGCTGAGATGCTCATTGTCTGCTTGCCTTGTCATTTTGGTTATGGGAAAGTTCCTGTACCATGTGCAAGGGGTACCCCGTTGGCGGTTCTCTATGATATGCAAACACTTACAGTGACAAGAACTTACCTGGACCCAAACTTGAGTATGCATGAGGTGTGGCCCTCATATTCAAGGGGCATCAGATTGCCAACTTATACTTCGTCAAGCATATACTCCAGCTTTGCCACTTTAACTTTAACCACTTCAAGATGCTTATGATAGGGGCAATGAGGGCTGAAAGCTAACAAGTACCATAATTTTTGGAAGCTCTTTTTGAAACTTGTAATCCCTGCTTACTTTACAAAAAGGCCTTTCTTCCACCACTATTGAGTCTCTACCTTCTACCTTTAGGCACCATTAAGAGAGCATAGTTGTCATTCTGTGTAGTGTTCCAAAGCTTATTAATTGATGCATATTGTGTTATTACTTGTTCTTGTGCTACTTGTTTCTAGTCACCCTTGTGAACTTTGCAGCTGTCCTATGCATCTATTTGCTACTCTACGAGGGACAAGCTGATTGCCACTATGCTATGTTTTCTGCATGTGAAACAAACAAACGTTTTTCAATGCATGTTATTCATGATCTATGTTTGTAGCTTGTCATGTTGCATGCATAGGTACTATGTACTATTGTTAGAACTCCATCTTTCATGCACATGTTTAGAGTTCTTTGATCCCAACTTTCAATGCTTGCGAATGGTTGGATCTTTATTGTGAGGGTGCATGTCACCTCAAAAATTATTCTGTTTATCACTTACCTACTCGAGGACGAGCAGGAGTTAAGCTTGGGGATGTTGATATGTTGGAAACGTATGTATAATTTTTGATGCTCCATGCTTGTTTTGTATCTACTTTGCTTTACTTGTCCACACTTTGAGGTGCTTTTTACATGTTTTCTAGTACTAACATATTAACAAGTTGCAACAGTGTCAGATGCCTGTTTTCTGCTGTTTTTGGTTTCAGAAAGTTAGTAAATAAATATTCTCGGAATTGGACGGGACGAAGGACAAAGCCAATAACTTTTCGTGGGGAACAAGAAGTCCAGAGGGGAGCCCAGGAGGCCAGCCAGGGGGGCAGACCCACCCTAGGCGCGGGTGGGCCCTAGCCCGCGCCTAGCTAGGGTTTGCCACCCTTGGCCACCTCCTCGGTCTCCCCCTTCGCCTATAAGAAGCCCCCGATGCAGAAACCCTGAGTACCCGATCAATCCACGAAACCGTCTGTAGCCGCCGCCACCATCGTCCCTAGATCGGGGGATCTGAAGTTCTTCCCGGCACCCTGCCAGAGGGGAGATCATCCCGGAGGCCTTCTCTCCAGTATGATGCGTGAGTAGTTCCACCTTGGACTATGGGTCCATGTAGTAGCTAGATGGTTGTATCTCCTCCTTTGTGCTTTCATGTATAGATCTTGTGAGCTCCGCTCATGATCAAGATCTAATCTATTTGTAATCATGCATGTTGTGTTTGCGGGGATCCGATGGATATTGAGATTATTATGTTGGTTTGATTAATGGTTTTGTATTTATGATTCTATCATGTCTGTGTTGTTTGTGATCTTGCATGCTCTCCGTTGTTAGTAGCTATATTGGCCAAGTAGTTGCTAGTGACTCCAAGAGGGGATATTTATGCTCGATAGTGGGTTCATGCCTCTAGTTTCCAAGGGAAGTGACAGAAATCTCTTCGGTTGTAGACGTGTTGTTGCCACTAGGGAGAAAACAACGGTCTCTTGTTCATGGAACATGTGGACTGTTTACCTTACACACTTTGTTTAAAGTAGTTGTCTGTTGCTTGCAACTTAATACTGGAGGGGTTTTGGATGATAACCTGAAGGTGGACTTCTATTCATAGATGCAGTTGGATGGCGGTCTATGTATATTGTTGTATTGCCCAATCAACCTCATAGGATCTTTCTGACTAGTAATTGCATTGTTATGCCTTGCTCAGTTCCTGTCAATTGCCCTGTTGTAATATGTTTACCCTTCATGCCATGTTGTTTATTTAAGGAGAGCACCTCTAGTGAACTATGGACCCCGGTCCAAACCATTGATATATCTTCCACTATTACTGTTTACTTGTTGCAAACCACCATTACCTTCCACACCATACGTTTAATCCTTTGTTACAGCAAACCGATGAGCTTGACAACCTCACTGATTCGTTGGGGCAAAGTCTTGAGTTTGTGTTGTGCAGGTCTCCGTGTTGCTTGCAACACCTGTGTGATGTTTCCTTCCTCCTACTGGTTCGATAACCTCGGTTTTTTACTGAGGGAAACTTGCTGATGTGCTGCTTCATACCTTGCTCTTAGGGTTTCCAACGAAGCGTCCCACGACAAGTGTTGGGCTCCATCAAAGGGGGAGGCCGAGGAGGCGGCCAGGGTGGCCAAACCCTGGCCAGGCGCGTGGCTGGGCCCACCCGCGCCTGGGGTGGGTCTGTCCCCCCTGGCTGGCCCCTCCGGCTCCCCTCTGGACTTCTTGTTCCCCACGGAAAGTAATTGAATTTGACATTTGTCCCGTCCAATTCTGAGAATATTTCTTTACTAACTTTTCGGAAACCACAAAATCAGAAAACAGGCATCCGACACTATTGCAACTTGTTAATAGGTTAGTACCAGGAAACATGTAAAAAGCACCTCAAAGTGTGGACAAGTAAAGCAAAGTAGATACTAAACAAGCATGGAGCATAAAAAATTACAGATACGTTTCCAACGTATCAGTAAGGAGCAGGAAATCTCTGTAAATACTTAGCAAATAGATTTTTAGGGGTTTTCTGATAAAGCAACAAAACAAAGTGCAAGTAATAAAGACAACGAACAACTGCAGCAAGTGGCCCAATCCTTTCTTAGCAAAGGACAAGCCGGTGGAAATACTTATAAGGACCAAACGTTCTCGAGGACACATGTGAATTCTGTCAAGTGCTTTCGCTTCAAATAGCTGAGTACTCTTCTTTGGTGTTGTAAGTGTTGTGTGGGTGAACCTGTGCTAATGTACCGACCTTACTTGGACTAATACATACTTGTGATTAAACCCCCTGCAAGCATTCGCAATTCCAGGAAAGCAATTAAGATATAAACCTAACCACAACCTTAAACTCTGAGATCCTACACTCCCTTGTGCAAAGGTGTCCTAACGGGGGTTCAGGTTTCTGTCACTCCTGCAACCCCACAATTAGTAGCCAAATACACAATGCATTCCCCTAGGCCCATAAATGGTGAGGTATCATGTAGTCGACGTTCAAATGACACCACTAGAAGAATAGCACCACAACTTAAATACTAAACCATTGAATAATAACTCAACACAAATCCACTACTAACAACATGACTTCTCCCAATTCCTCAAGAACTAGACGAACTACTCACAAGACATCATATGGATCAAGATCAAGGATGATATGGTAATGGATAACAATCTGAACATAAACAATAATCCAATGGTTCCACTCACAAGCATCAACTACAATAGTAATTAACACCGGGAAAGTTTCCCCTAAGAACTAATGCAAGATCCAACACAACTGTTACAGCAGGATGAAGTGGTGATCATGGTGCTGGTGGAGATGATGGTGTGGATGATGATGATGATCCCGATGAAGTCTAGCTTGATGACGGTGTTGATGGCGACGATCTCCCCTCTTCGAGAAGGAATTTCCCCGGCAGAAATCTGTCTGCCGGAGAGCTCTTTGTCTCTCGGTGTTTTCCGCCCCGCAGAGGCGGCGAAAATCTTTCTGTGGTCGCTCCCCTGGTATTAGGGTTCCGAGAGGAAGATATAGGCGAGAGGGAGGAGTCGGAGGCCGGCCAGGTGTGCCACACCTGCCCTAGGCGCGTCCTAGGGTGGGCCCGCACCTAGGGGATGTGGGCCTCCTGTGGCCCAGCTATGCCTCCCCTTCTGGCTTCCTTCGTCTTCTAGGAAAATATAATTTTCCAATATTTTTCAGGTATTTTTCTAATCTTCGCGAAATTGCAACCAAACACCTCTTTTTCCATCAAAAAACTGACTCCGGCAGTCCATCCTCCAAGAATCATCCAACATACAAAAACAGAGGAAAAAACATAAGTAACACCTCATAATAAGACATATATCAATGAATAGAGGCAAATTATGATATGGAATGGTGATGCAAATTGGACGTATCATTACCCTTGGTGGAAACAAGCTTTTTCTTGGTTCTTGGCTTTCTCTCTCTTCTCCATTGTTGACCTTGAAGAGATTTCCCTCTCTCCTTTCTCCTCCTATGATTCTTGCATCTTTTTGAGGGATTCGAGAGAGGAGATCTAGATCTACAACCCTCCCCAAACCAAATACCTTCTTTGTGAAGGAATCCTTGGGATCTAGATCTTGGAGAGTTTTGTTTTCTCCTCTTGTGTTCATTCTCCCTTATTTCCCCAATAGCTTTTGTAGCTTTGTTTGAATTTGGGGGTGAAGGAATTTCCCTTGCATTTGTTGCATAGGTTTGTGTTCTCCACGGAGATTCGGTGAGTACAAGCTTGTGGGCTTGTTACTCTTGGATTCTTGGAATCCTAGACTGTTGTTTGGTTGGAGTGTTGATCTTTTGTGACTTTGTTGCCTTTCGTGGCTTTGTTGCCTTTTGTGGCTTTATAGCCTTTTGTAGCTTTGTTGTTGGGAGCCTCCAATTGAGCTATGGATATAGCCACTTGTACGGGTTTTGGTGACCGTCCTCAAGTGTCCCTCAGTGGATCGTGAGTAGGCCTTTGTGGCGAGCTCACGAGAGAATAGGTGAGCCTGTTGCGGCATCGATGAGTTGCTTGCCTTCGCATCTTCTGGTGAGGCCTTGTGTGGCGTTGGGTGAGTATCGAGACACCACACCTCAAGGTGAGTCATTTGTGGCGTTCGAGGAGCATTGCGCTATCGCACCTCTCCAATGGAGACGTAGCTTCTTTGGAATTGAACTTCGGGATAAAAATCTTCGTCTCCACGTCCATCGGTTATCTCTCAACCGAGCACTTTACTTATGCATTTTACATTATGATAGCCTTCGTGCTTAAGTATTTCATCTTGCTATCACCTTGTTGCTTGAATTGCTTAGTATAGGTTGTTGGTGCACTTGGGTGAACTTAGTGCTTAGGTTTTGCGCTCAATAAATTACATGTTAGTTTTTATTCCGCATTTATTTGAGCCTAAATAATTATATTTTTAAAAGTCTATTCACCCCCTCTAGGCGACGTCCATTGCACTTTTAATAGGCATCTCGGGGGAGGGGGAGCGAGGGATGTGCGGCCTCCAAAGCGACAACACCACAATCCACAACTTACACTTGATCAAAACACCCACATCGACCACATCCACGTAGATTTTGAAAAAAGAACCACACGTTGAAATCTAGGACCAAACTGGAGCAACGAGAGTCTCCCATTTCTAGCGAGCTTAGAGCTCTTTTAAAACGAAGAAACCAAATCGTAGTGGAGTTGTCCAAATCTATGGTAGTTTTTCTTTTAAAAATCTATAGTTATGGCCCTTGACCGATCCATGCACGTAGCCATTATTACGGAACATAAAATCGCATTTTTGGTTTAAGTCCCTAGTTTGTCAATAATTGGAGCAGTCCGTTTGAGCATAACTCCTCGGTTCGGTGATAGACCTAGAAATTTTCGGAAGCCTGGACAAACGGGGTTAAGATGTGATTTTTCTAGATAAAATCGTTACAAAAATCTATAAAAAACACAAGCTTTGCGTCATCAGCAAGCCCGGGCTATAGGGACTTTGAATCCTCCCATGCCTCGTTGCATTTGACAAATTGCATTTTAGTTCTTTTTGCATGAATCATATTTTCAACCCTAGTGGATGTATTACAAGGTGCTAGTTTTCCATTTATAGTAAAGAAAAGGAAAAATTAAAAGGTTGTTGATTTGTTTATTATGATAGTATGGGATGTCTCATCTTTAGTCCTCGAGTTTTTTTAGCAAAGTATTTGGTTTTTTGTTTGTTGGTTTGAGGTTGCTTATCACGCGTTACCACGCAAATTAAAGAAAAATATATATTTGGTCTTTGGATGTTTCCATTATTATGTGGAGAAGAAGTTTTTGAACGACCAGTTTTTTTTTAGCATACTATGGAGTATGGACGCCCATGTAAAGGCACTGGATCCGTTCCGCAGCGGCCCAAATTTTTGCGTGATAAATCCCAAAACCTTCGTCTCCTCCGTGCTCGCAATTGTCTCGCCCCTCTCCCCTCTTCCAGAGTCTCCCCGCGTCATCGCGCCAAAACCCTAGCCCACCAATGTCGGAGGCCGACGCTACCGCTATGACCATGGAGCCCCTGAAAGTGACACCGCCGGTCACGGCTACGGGAACGGTGGGTGGGACCTTACCGCCGCCGATGGCAGAGGAGGAGGCGGTGCCCCCACCCTGTCCTGATCATAAGAGAAAGCTTGGCGAGGCGAAAGTGGAGGAGGCGATGCTGGCGAAGGAAGTGGAGGATGTAATGCAGGCGAGGGACGCGGCGGAGGGTGCTGCTACAGATCGCGCTGAGGTTCGAGGCGAGGGAGGGGAGGAGGAGGAGGCGGCGGCAGCAGAGACTGAACCCAAGCGGCTGCGTATGGACGGCGTGGGTGACGGGTCAGGTATAGAGGCGTACAAGCTCCACGATTTCTACTATTTTCACAATGCCAATTCGGCACATAACATGAAAAAAAAGGTTGTGTTGGAATTGCAAGGTTCTCATGTTAACTCCATGTCTCAAATTATCTGTAAGGGTGACTGTAGTCATAAGAGTCACAATTGTTGCAATACATCACATTATTATCATGAAAGAAAAATATGGTTTGAATTTTCTATCTTATCTGCTGCAGGTATTACTCAAGCTGAAGTGTATGAACCAGTAACATCAGAACTGCTGAATGGGGAGGTTCCGGTCAATGAAAGCATGATATCTAGCTCTGAGGTACATGTTCCAAAAGAATGTTCAGAAGTCCCTCGAGAAGATGATTTTCCCTCATCAGAAAAGCAGAGTTCTGCAGCGCTCACTGAAGAAACAACGTCTCACAAAATTGAAATTCCTCATAATAAGGTACAGTCAACTTATCCTTGTTTACGTTGTTCAAATGTTCAGTGCTTATTTCCTCGTGGATATTCATATTTTAGTTGTTGTATTGGCCCCAAAATCTCCAAGAAAATCATTTAATGTGAATTATCCATTAGGCAAGCATAAGGTCATAAGCAAGTAAGAGACACATTTGAAAGTTGGAGATGATACCATGCATTTATTCTCAGCAAGCTTTAAATTGATATTCTCTTTCAGACATGTTATCCATTTTGTTTATGTAAGCTCTAAACTAATGGAAGATGTTTATTGTAGGTTGGTGTTTTGATTGGTTATTCTGGGGAAACTATCAGATGCCTACAGATCGCCTCAGATGCCAAGATTGAGATTGCGCAATATGATGAAGCTGATCCAAATTCTTCCTCTCGGCCTATTGAACTCTCTGGTCCACTTGAAAACACCAACAAGGCTGAGCAGCTGATTACGGATGTCATACCGCAGGTCTGTTTTACCTGTCGGTTTTCTTGTTGGCTTGATTTATTTTAGATGATTACAGACTTGCTGAGGCTATTACAAATCATGTATTTTCTCAGGTTGATGCAGGTGATTCACTTACACTTGCCGCTAGAAGTTTTGGTGCTCCGCAATCTGGTTCTGAGCAAGTTGACATTCATGTCCCAAGTGAAAAGGTGAGCCCCAAAACTTATCTGGTCATAAATTTAACTTAAATGATCTTCTATATTTCCTTTTATCATAATATCTAGGCTGGGTTGATCATTGGTAAGGGAGGTGAGACCATTATGGCTCTAAAAACTAAGTCCGGGGCTGATATTCAGGTTAGTGCTACCATTGTATGTGCATGTTTCTTATTCACTTCAAAATGAAAACTAAGATACTTCTTTTGTAGTTAATTCCGCAACATCTTCCTGAAGGCGATCTTTCCACAGAAATAAAAGTACGACTTACTGGGAATTGGAATGAAATAGAGGTTGCAAGAACGATGATCCTGGAACTCATCAGTCAGGTGCTTCTGATACTTGCTCAATATCTATATAGTATCTATTACATTGCTCTCCACACTATTTGAATATTTCAACAGGAACTATCTGCCTAGTTAAAGACCATGTTTGGTAGATGCACTTCATGTTTTGAAGTGTTGCTTGTGCTTCATATGTTATGTTATGATGCTTGAGCATACCTTCGAATTTCACTATAATTCTGGTCTTAGCTATCCATCTTGATTGTAAATCATAATGAAGTTCAAATCTTAACTTATCATGAACGTGGATCGTACGGTATCTCCATGCCAGTTTAGCATCTAACTGTTGTAGCCTTCATTGATATCTCTCGTAGCAACGAACCATATAGTAGGTGTATTATTTACTTATTGGATCCATCCATAAGGTTGTATATGCTAAGGAGCCCAGTCTACTTGTTTACTCAAAGCCAAGAAGTTCAATAGTAAAGTGTTAACTGCTACTTCCTCTGTTCATTAATATAAGATGTTTAGACTAAAACATCTTATATTAATGAACGGAGGAGTATTTTGCAATTTTCTATATTATTTCTTAATTGTCACTCCAATCATCGAGAAGTCAGGAACAAGTTTATCGACTATGGACATCATGAGGATTGCTTTCAGAAATTGGTATATGTATTTGGGCAGTGGGCATGGCTGGTTTGTATCCCATTTTCATGAAATTAATATGTCATTGTAACTGCATACATTGGCTGCTTTGTTTTTGATGTGTATGGTGTGATAATAATCACTTGAATATGGATATGTTAATTTCACTGCTGTCTTCCAAAAAGATCTCACTAGTGGTCACCATTGTTGGGTGTAAACATTGAACTTTCAAATATGCTGTATTAGATGTCAAGTTGCCAACGATATGTTTGTGCCTGACGAATCATTTTTCTGCTCTGCAACGACATGATCACAAAGTCAAGGTGTTTATGTTTGTTCATGACCCCTGGGATCTTAGAAATAAAAAAAAATCCCAAACTACACTGCTTGTTTTAAGAATTATCTTTTGGCTAGATAATTTTTCACAGTGCAGATATACAGCTCTATTATACGTGTTGGTTCAGTAAACCAGTATTCTCCATCACTCTGTTGTACAGAAGATGGGTAGTCAAGCTTTGTTCTTCAGCAGTGGTAAGGTATAAGCCACTTATGTGGGTCATATATGTCTTCTGACAATAGCGGTGTATCACTTTAGTAATCATTTCGAGTTCTTTGTCATGTTTAGAAGTATACATGATATTTTAAGTGTCTCCAGTATGCATCAGATAAAATTCATCCAAGTCAACAGTATTTTTTCATCTAGACTTCTCTCTAATGCTTACATTTTGGAGCATTATGCCATGGAAGCTTTTTTGAGGTTTATGCCATAGAAGCTTCACATGCACGTCTATTGGGTTCCCTATTTTGGCTTAATATAAGTATACTCCCTTTGTCCAAAATAATTGACGCAGTTTTGTCTAGATACGCATGTATCTACACCTAAAAGACGTCTAGATACATGTGTATCTGGACAAAAGTACGTCAATTAATTTGGGACGGAGGGAGTATTATTTTTAAGGAGAAACATATATTCTTTTTTAAGAAGAATGATGTATATTCTGTCAGCTCAGTAACGCTTGCTGTTTTATTGTGGTTCTTTTGGAATTGATAATTTCCTGTATAGGTTTTACTAGATCTCTTGAGTTCACGATGAGATTTAATTCATTTTAATTACTTTGCAAGTTATTGAAGTAAATGCCATGTATTCTCTACTCGCAAGAAGTATATATACTTATAATTACAACAGAGCTTTATGCTGCCCTTTTAACTATATGTATTCCAGTTTCCTTATTTATGTTTGAGTCTTTTTTCTCGACCTGTTAGTCTTGTGATCTTGTGTAGTCACTCTCCTAGATCTATTTCACAGATTGGTGGGCATGAGCCTGATGGAGCGCCTCAATGGGGTTCAGACGAGAGTCATGACTACCCGGGTAGATGTGTGTATTATCAGAATCCACAGTACCATATTGATGGTGATTCTAAGCAGGCTGCCTCAAGAGATGTCATGGATGCCAGCTGGAACCAAATGCCAGGCGGTGCCACAGGCCAGGCAGCTCATCATGATGGTCGTTATTCTGTCTCTTACAACACATATTCAGCTGGAGGTTCTAGTGGTGTTCAAGCTCTAATGTACTACTTAGCTGGAGGCCCTAGTGGTTTTCAAGCTCCAATGTACTACTCCCTCTGTTCGGGATTATAGGTCCTACGCGCATATCTAGGTTGTTAATTTGACCAATAAAATATAACTTATACTCTATAAAAATTATACCATTAAAAAATATAACCTCTAAAGTATCTAATGATATAATTTTTATGCTATAATATTTATATTATCTTGTTTAAATTGACAACCTAGTTATCCGCGCGGGACTTATAATCCCAAACGGAGGTACATAGTACTCAGCTGGAGCTCCTAGTGGTGTTCAAGCCCTAATGTACTACTCAGCTGGAGCTCCTAGTGGTGTTCAAGCCCCAATGTACTACTCCCTCTATCCCAGTTTATAAGACTTACGCGTATATCTAAGTCGTCTGCATGAGCTATATAATATGAATTATTTAATATAAAAATTATATCATTAAAAAATATAACATTTGAAGTTTCTAATAATATAGTTTTTATCTTATATACCTAATGCTAAGTTGATTAATTTGTCAACCTAGAAATACGTGTAAGTCTTATAAACTGAGATGGAGGGAGTACTCAGCTAGAGGTCCTAGTGGTGTTCAAGCTCCAATGTACTACTCAACTAGAGTTTCTAGTGGTGTGCAACCTCCAATGTACTACTCAGCTAGAGGTCCTAGTGGTATTCAAGCCCCAAACCACTACCACGAAGTGCCTGTCGGTTATAGCAGTTACCAACACTCTGCCCCGGGCCAACTACCGTATGAGCAGATGTAAAATGGGCAGTACTACGGGCAGCAGTCAGTGAATTCTCAGCCAAGATACCAGTCTTACCCTCCACAGAAAGATCCACAGCAAGGCTATGGTCTTCTGCCAACTCAACCTGGTGCCACGACCTACCAAGGACCAACTCCAGCCCAGCAGCCATATGCAGTGCAGGGCTCAACTGCGCCATCTCAACCAGGCCTTGGTTATGGCCAGCCCTCTGAAACAACTATTGGCGCTACTGGTGGGTACTTGCAACCATCAAGAGGTTATCAGCAGCCAGCGAGCCAGGCCACTTTCACCTACCCGCAGCAAGCAATGCAGCCTTGGCAGTACTCGTCGATTCAGCCAGGGTACACTAATCATGCAGTTGCTAACAATGCAGACTATCAGCATTCAGAGAGTCTTGTCACTTCGGCCTACCCACAGCAAGTAATGCAGCCTGCTGCCTATTGGCAGTATCCGTCAACTCAGCCATGGTACAGTAATCAGACAGTTGCTAACAATGCAAACTATCAGCAGCCAGCAAGTCATGTCGCTTCGGCATACCCGCAGCAAGGAATGCAGACCAGTGTTTGTGGGCAGTACCCATCGAATCAGCCAGGGTACACTAATCAGGCAGTTGGTAATCAGACGGTTACTGACAATGCAAACTATCAGCAGCCAGCAAGTCATATCACTTCGGCCTACCCGCAGCAAGGAATGCAGTCCAGTGTCTATGGGCAGTATCCGTCGACTCAGCCATGGTACACTCATCAGACGGTTGCTAACAATAATGAACACTATCAGCAGCCAGCGAGTCATGTTGCTTCCGCCTACTCGCAACAAGGAATGCAGCCCGGTGTCTATGTGCAACATCCGTCGACTCAACCAGGGTACTCAGATCAGATGGTTACTAACAACGCTAACTATCAGCAGCCAGCGAGCCATGTCGCTTCGGCCTACCCGCAACAAGGAGTGCAGCCCGGTGTGTATGGGCTGTATCCATCGACTCAGCCAGCGTACAGTTATCAAGCTGGGTACAATGGGGGCTCAACTGAAGCTACCGCATATGGCAGCAACCAACCGGCTGCAGGACATGGTTCAGTTCCAGAAGGCAATGCTGTCAACCAGGCACAAGGAGGAAACGCGCAGCCTGATGCTACTGGTGGTAATGAGCAGCAAGCTGTGCCACTAGCACCGGCAACTTCCACTTCCATTTCCACCTCGCAGGCCAGTTGAGTGAGGCAGATAAGATTGGGATTAGTTGTATAGGTAACCTGCAATGTAGCACTCCATTCTTTTCTCCCTGGCTGAAGCTGGGCCATCTGAGTTTTTGTCGCGGAACTCTGTGATGTTCGAGGCTGTACTACCTGGCATTAACTGGATAATCTGCTAGTAGTAGCAATTTAGCGTCAGTTTTGCAAGATTTTTTTGTTGCTTTGGATCAGTCCCATCTCCGGTGATTTAGTTTATCTGCTCATAGTTGGGTGCGGTTGGTTGTTTTGCCAGGTCGAGTGGTTTTTGTTTCCTTTGATGGCTAGATTAAATACAGTAGTAAGCATTTCATCCATAGAATATCCAATTTATACATCCATTCTGCAATTTATCTATTACCCATCACATTAAGTTGATACTAGAGGCATAGCATTTCACAAGATTGCTTGTTCTTATTGTGCATCATTGCCTGATGCTGGCCGATGAGCACGCGCCAGTCACTGGACAGTGGTGCCGTCTTGCTTGCGCACCACAACTCTGAGCATGTTGTCCTCGTCGTCGTCCTCCTCAACTGCATCGAAGAAGCAGGTGTTGCCGAGCTCGAGGCCGTTGTCGACCAAGAAGTGGTGCCACCCGTACCTGAACGCCGTCCGGATGGTGCCGCTGCCCAGCGAATGCTTGAGGTTCACGGTCCAGGACTCCCCGCGCATCTGGAGCACCACCGCCTTGGTCCTCTCCGTGTACCCCTGCGCGTCCTGGAACGTCTTCGGCACGTGCTGCACTGCACAGAGGATAATCCCGCCACCAGTTCATGGACCCGTCCACTGCTAGCAAGCAATTTGCAAAATACAATAGATGCTGACGAACACACACGGCACGTTTACACACTCACCAGGTACTGATGCTTCCTCTTGCCGAAGTGGCACTTTCTCAGAGTCACGCTGAACTGCGACGCCGCCGGGTCGTCACTGCCCGCCTCTGCTCTGCCAGCGCCGCCGCGGCTGCTTCCACTGCCCGTCTGTGCCGCCCCCGGCGGCGAGGAGTTCCCTTCTGTTTCAGTTCCAAGCTCGAACACGCACGCTGTTAGTTGCAAGGAAGAGTCCAAAGGGGAATGGAACGGGTGATAGATCGAGGTGTACCGGCGTCCTCCTCCTCCTCCTCGTGCTGGTAGGGTCTCCCCTCCAAGACCGTGATGGTGATCAGGGCAACGCCGTCGTAGCGGAAGGCGAGGAGCTGGCCCAGGTCCAGGCCGTTGGCGCGGGCGAACTCCCGCCAGCCGCCGGCGAGGTACACGTCGCCGTACTCGTCGGGGGTGACCTCCACGTCCCAAGCTCCCCGCTCTCCGCCACCAGCCACACGCAGCTTCACCTCCCGGAGGCCACGGCCCATGAGCGTGCAACCGAACTTGTCAGGCAGCACCTGCAGAAAGACGGACAGCGGACAAACAGGCAGATGCAATGCTGAGGCGATCTAAGACAAAAACCGATCGAGATGACTGCCCATCATGCGAGAGAATACCAGCTTCTCCCAGGAGAGTCCGTAGGACATGAACTTGCAGAACTCCAAACTGGCCAGGTCCGGCGTCTCCGGCGGCATCGATTTTCCGGCGTCCCTGCTCGGAAAGTTAGGTGGATGAAAATACCACAAAAATGTTGAAGTATACAAGATCGAACATCTGGTCTCCCCACCTCCCTCCAGCCACCGCCCTAGAACCTTGCCTCTCAGAGCGCAGAGTCACCATGGTGGTGGACGAGGCCACCGGCTGGTCTCTCTGATGATAGGTAGTAGGAGGAGGACAGAATGGAGCTAATCTTTGGGGTGGAATGGGGAGGTGGAGGAGGAGGTGGATTAAAGGGGGTCTCTTGTGGCGTTGGGGTTTAACTGGGAACATGTATTGATGATCGGTCACAGACCAAACTTGCCATTCCTTCGCAAGAAGCAAGACACAGTACAAAAGATGCCCTTTTTCTGGCAGCCGATAGCAAAAGGGTTCTCTCTCTCTCAAAAAAAGATACTAGCAAAATGTGATGATGCTTTTTGTTGGGGAAACTTCAACTTTTGTGTAGAGTGGCTTTGGAGCTCACAGGCCTCCATGATCAACTGTATGCAGGACAAGACAAGTGCCCCGTGGTTTCTGATCTTCAGTGCGCGCCTTTTTTTTGACGGGGAACAGCTTTTGCATTATAGAAGGGGGAAAGCACCCCATGAAGTTAGAGCATCTCCACTAGTTGGGCGTACCCAGGCCGAAAACCGGACCGATTTTAGACCGGACGAATCGTGTTTTCGGCCTGGGTACGCCCAGTCGCCCAGTCGCGTATCCAGGCCGCGTTCCCAAGTTCGAATTCACTCAAACTCGGCGAAATATGGGCGAATATAGGCGGAATTTCATTAAAGCAGGCGAGGGGATACATAGTACATCGGTTTTAACTAGGAAAGGACGCCGCCATGGTGACGCCGCCGTGGTCGACGCAGGACGCCGCAACTACAGGCCGAGGCGTGGGTTGTTGCCGGCCTCGATGTGCGCCATGACTCCGGCGAGAGTCCGCCCTGGAACGCTCCACCAGCGGCGGCGGTAAGCCGCATTGTTACGCGGCAGCGGCAGCGAGCCCGGCGGTCCGTCGTGTCGGGCGAGTTCCTCGAGGCGCCTGCCGACGAAAAACTGCCTCCAGAAGACCAGGTTGTCCTGATCCTCGGCGGGTGCCAGGCCTTGCATGGCGGCGATAGCGCCCTGGATCTCTCCGGCGAGTTCTAGGTCTTCCATGGCGGCGATAGCCGCCTGGATCTCTTCGGCGAGGTCCTGCCCGTCCGGCACCGGCGGAACGGGGATCCCGCAGGCGCTGAGTTTCCAACCTAGGGGGAGACGCGTGTCCGGCGGGGCCGTATAGCGCGCCTCGCGAAGCAGTCGGGCTTCCCACGGCGACAGCGTGCGTCGGCCGGCCATGGCTTCTCGGCGGAGTTGAGGAAGAAAGGTACGGGCGTCCGAGGTTCGCCGGAGTTGTTGTGGTGTGAGGGGCTGTGAAGAGAGATGGCGAGATGTACGTCTTTTATAGACCGGAAGAATGGCGGGAGGGGTGTAGCGGCGAGGGCGGGAAAAGTGGAAACGGCGGGAAGTTAGTGACCGCCGGTCCGTCACGGGAGCCGAGGCGGCGACTGTGGCGCCGTAAATCGATGACGCATGGCCGACGCGACGAGCAGTTATTGCCCGGTGGCCGCCGCGTGGTTCCGAGGATGACGACGACTCGGCTTCCGTCACTGACTCGGCGGGTCCACGCGCCGCTTTGATTTTTTTCGCCGATTTCGCTGAGTCCGGCGTTCCCAGGGCGTACCCGGAAACCTGGGTTTGGCCTGGGTAGTCCGGACCAAAATTGTCCAAAATCCGGCCGAAAACAGGTCCTTGGATACGCGACTGGGCCAGTTTTCAGCGTCCGGACTGAAATTCGGCGTCCGGATCGGCCTCCTAGGTAGACGAGTGGAGATGCTCTTACAGGAGTGTGAACAGCAAACTATGCAAAAAAATCTTCAAAAAATAAGTGTCAAAAATTGCCGAACCCTGTCTTCGGTCCAGCTTAAGCAGCTCGACGTCTGTCCTGATCAGCCGTGCCACTGCTGGGGCGGGAAGAGTTTTGTCCTCAAAAATGCGTCGTTCTCTTTCCTTCCACAAGTGCCAGATGATGTAGATGGAGACCGTGATATCAACCTTCTTCTGATCAGTCCAATTACCTCTGCGTATTTTTGTCCACCAGCCGTTTACAGTGGTAGAAGATTGAGCAACACTAACTGCTCTTGGGTGTGAATTTTGAAACAGATCCCAAACCTTCATGGTGAAAGGGCAATTCAGGGCAAGGGTCTCAAATTGTTGATCGCATAGACAACAACAGTCACCATGTGGTAGTCCTCGTGCTCGTAATCTCTCCACGGTCCAGCTCAACAGAAGCCAAAAAAGAATTTAACTTTTCCTTTTCCTTTTATTTTCTAAACTTGTTCTAGTTGTGGTCGCAGAATACGCCCATGAAATTGTGCTTGATAGGCCGATCTGGCGGTGTGGCCGTCTGCAGTCAGATTACATTTGATAGTGTCACGGTTAGCCGTCAGGACAATGTGCGAATCAAATTCCAAAATTGCACAAACTGATCAATATGCTCCACAGAACTCGGTTGTTGCGGACCTTTCGTTCATCGTCCATCTGTGAGGGCCTCTTTTACGGCTTGACACCTATAGCCTACGGCTTAATTTCCCCGCGCATGTTCTACGGCGTACTTCATCAGATTTTTTATCTTCAGATTTTTTATCTAACTGCCTAATTTTTAGTGTCTAAGTAGTGTTGCCCCCACCCCTCCCCCCTTCAGAAATTACTACCTCTGTTTTTATTTAGTTCGCGTTATGGGTTTAGTCAAAATTAAAATTTGTCACTTCAAATAAAAGATATACTCGTAGAAAAAATATGAACATCCATCTGGTTTCTTTTGTATGCACCTTGCACTGTGGATGGGGGTGGCCGTGGCTGAACATACACCTGAATTGCAGATCTCGCTAATTTTACTCATGCGACTTGTGACCACAATAACACCACATCACTGCTCCGTCTTGCTCTTGTTCAATTCTGCAAGGTCATGAACTGTTGAACTACCATGATCCACCAATCGCAACACATACCCTTTCAAAGTTTGAGTTAATTTTGGTAGCATAATTTATATATTAAGCTTATTATATCAAATCAAAATGACAATATCACATGAGTTATGAAGATCGGACAGTCGAGGAGCTTCGATAGAAGCCAAGGTCCAGATAATCCGTTACCCTCCGATAACAAATCACTTGTCGACTAGCTATTATTTAACGTCTAGTTATTGAAATTCGGTTTTACCATCGATTGTAAGCTACTATAAAACACTCCCAATGCAAGAAGATTGTTTTATCAAATAATATTCTCTAGGCTAAACCCTAGCTCTCTTTTTTACTTATGATCAATTCACCATTGGCTGGTGGGCACCATGTGGATGTCCACAGAGATCCCTTCAGTGCTTCGCTATTTGAAGACAACTACTATGCACGCTATCGGAGATAGATGGGACAAAGCCTATATATGATACACCCTTTGTACCACTTTCAGCCCACAACGGCCTCAACGTCCATGGCCTGAAGGTTTGCATCCAGAAGATCTAAATCGGCATGACTTGTCATGCCACAAGAGGACTTTCTGAAGAGAGATCGCGAGATCAACTTAATGTGCAAGATAAGATGAAGATCAAACGTGCTACATGGAGACTCCTACCATCTACGACTATATATACTCAAGAACATTCACATGAAAAGGGCACACCATTCGCACACATGCAAAATCCCTTGTCTCCATAGGCTAAACCCCTAGTTTCATATACTCTCGTCGGGTGCATCTATATGTCTCGATAAGATCCATCTTGTAACCTTGTACGATCTTGTGATCAAACCATAAATAAAGTCCGAGGGAACTTTGTCATGACTGTCTTTGATGCAAACATACTGACCCGGTCCTTTGTCGAATAAATAAACTCTCTTTCGATCTTTAGAAATGAGATTGTCGTGGGATCGTGAAAACTTTCCTTTGTCAGTTGGCATTCCAGGCAACGGGTGCTCGTGTCGTGCAAATCGGATCTACTTCGTCTTCTTCAGCCACCATGCTGACCTCACCGTAGGTTGGAGACGACCTTCTCGCTGCGAAGACCTCCAGACCTGCTGCCCGGGTTCGACCCCCGCGGCTACATATGAGACCTCCGTGATAACGGAGGAGCACGTCCCTTCCACTCCCTCGACCTTAAGCAAGGACTACTTCGGCACACATGCACCACATTTTCTTCTTTCGTGCTAAGAGCACGACCTTTCGGTCCTGTTTATTTACCTCTTTTATTGGATGGTTGTCTGAATTTTGGTCCCAGAACTCACCAATGTTTGAGTTGTATTGTATTGTGTTGATTGGCTAAGTTGTTAGCATGAGTTTCTTAACGAACCCGACGATTCTACACCAGCACAACATCTACCTTCCCCTGGCTGCTTTGAGATTGGTGAGCCTTTTGATATTTGTCTAATATATAAATCTAATAATTGAAACTTTTGTGAAATTGGATTAAAACATGGGTAAAATCGTGAAACTTTTTAAATAATGTTAAATTTTGAAACTAGATTGAAATGTTTCACAAAAATAATCATGTTTTAGTTGTGTTTGACAAATTGTCAAAAGATTTGGGTGAATACACGCCTGACGTCGTAAAAGGAAGTTTTAGTTTTTTTATATCGTTTTTGTTGTTTGGATCACTACATATGTTCATAGATGGGTGCGGTAGCTAGGTTGTTTGACTACGTCCAGTGGTTTTCGTTACCTTGATGGTTAGCAGCTCAGCGATTAATATAACAAAAGCATTTCATCCATCCAATGTCCAATTTATACATCCATTCCGCAACTTAACTGCCATCGCAGAAAGAAATGTTTCAGTTGATATACTCCATGGAGTACTTCGCACTGCATTGCACTTCTCAAGCGTAGCAGATTCGTAAATGACAAAGCATTTCATCCATGGAAATGTCCACATTATATATACATCACACATTCAGTTGTTGATACTTGGCGTTGCGTTTCAGAAGACAAACACAGCTCGCTTGTTGATACTTCTCGCGCACCATTGCCTGATGGCTGAGGCCGGCGCTGGCCGATGAGCACGACGAACCGGTCACTAGGCATCGGTGCCGTCTTGCCTGCGCACCTGAACCCTGAGCACGTGGTCCGCGTCGCGGCTGGCGGCGCCGTCCTCCGGGAGCGCACGGAAGAAGCAGGTGTCGCCGATGGCAAGGTCATTGTCGACGCAGAACTGGTGCCACCCGTACCTGAACGCCGCGCGCGTCCCGCCGCCGAGTCTGCTGTGCTTGAGGCTCACGGTCCAGGACTTGCCGCGCATCTGGAGCACCACCCTGGTCCTCTCCGCGTACCTGTAGGCCTCGTTGAACCATATCGGCACGTGCTGCAGTGCACAGAGGATAATCCCGGCGAGCAGTTCATGGAGTTAGATGCTGAGGGACAGCTTGCGAGCAAGCAATTTGCAGAATGCAGTAGATGCTGAGGAAAAGGAACGCACACTCACCAGGTACTGCTGCTGCTTCTTGCCGAAGTGGCACTTTCTCAGCGTCACGGTGAACAGCGACGACGCCGGGTCGTCGGCGCACGCGTCTGCCGCGGCCGCGCCACCGACGCTGCTTCCGCTGCTCATCGGACTCGGAGCCGGCGCCGGCGATGAGGAGTTCCCTTCTGTTTGAGTTCGACCACGCACGCTGTTACTAATTGCAAGAGAAGAGACCAAAGGGGAAGGAAGGTGGCGAGCGATCGGGTGTACCGGTGCCGTCCGACTCCTCGTCCTCCTCGTCCTCTTCCTCTTGCTCCTCTATCTCCTGCTCCGCTTCCTCTTCTGCCCCTTCCTCCTGCTCCGCCTCCTTTTCCTCTCCTTCCTCCTCCGCCTCCTCCTGCTGGCAGGGTCTCCCCTCCAAGACCGTGACGGTGATCAGGGCAACGCCGTCGTAGCGGAAGACGAGGAGCTGGCCCAGGTCCAGGCCGTTGGCGCGGGCGAACTTCCGCCAGCCGCCGGCGAGGTACACGTCACCGTACTTGTCGAGGACGACCCTCACGTCCCACGCGCGCCGCTCTCCGCCACCAGCTACCCGCAACTTCACCTTCCGGAGATCACGGCGCATGAGCGCGCTCCCGAACTTGTCAGGCAGCACCTGCAGAATGACGGACATACGAATGGGCAGGGCAGCTGTCGCGTTGAGGCGATCTAGGATGTACAAGTACAGCAGAACTGATTGAGAATACCAGTTTCTCCCAGGAGAGTCCGTAGGACATGAACTTGCAGAACTCCAAACTGGCCGGGTCCGGCGGCATCGTTCTCTCGGTGTCTCTGCTTTGAAAATATATCATGTCGATGAGATTATTACCAAGGAAATGCTGAAGCAAACAGATTGAACATCCCGTCTCCCCCCACCTCCCTCCCTAGAACCTTATTACCTCTGAGAGCGCAGAGTCACCATGGTGGTGGAGAAGCAACCGGCTGGTCTCACCGATGATGGGAGCAGCAGGAGGAGGAGGAGGAGGAAGCGAATCTTGGGGTGGAGTGGGAGGAGGTAAAGGAGAATCGCTGGGGTTTAACTGCGCAGCAGGTAGTGATGATCGGTCACAGACCAAACTTGCCATTTCTTCGCAAGAAGCAAGAAGCAGTACAAAAGAGGCAGATAGCAAAAGAAGGGTGATGCTGCCTTTGTCTGAGAGCTTGCAGCTAGTTGTGTAGAGTGGCTTTGGAGCTCACGGGCCTCCATGATCGTCGATTGTATGCAGAGCATGTGCTTCGTGGTTTCTGACCTTGACACTTATAGCATCTAGCTCTTTCCACTCGACATGTTTTATGGTGTACTTTGTCGGACAAACAAATGGTATACCTCGCTGTTTTTCCTGTCTAAGGCTGCTCTGACCACAAAATCAATGAAGTTTAATTGTGGGAACGATAAACGAAACGATGATCATGATGATGAATGTGGTTCTGGTCCATGTGTGACACGGCAAGAAGAGGTGGCCGAGCGCAGGTGGTGTCTTGAGCTATGGTTTCCTATTCCTGCACCCTGCGCTTACACTGTTGATGGGGGTTGGCTGTGCCTGAAACTACACCAGAATTGCACATTTCAGTCCTGCGGTCACGACACCACATCTGTGCTCCTGCGGCAAGGCCTTGAATTACCCCCCATCAACCATGTGTCTGAGTTGGTCTTGGTAGTACGAGAACTACCCCCATCAGCCATGTGTCTCACTGAGTATGTCTTGCCGTGCATACATGTTTATTCGACGCACGGTGCTTGTTGATTATGTAGTATTTTCTCCGTTCCAAAATAAGTGACTTGGGTTTGTCCGAGAAATAACTGATGATCAATAACAGGTTTAGATCAATACGCCTGAGGAGATACAGACATTATATCAGTGTATTTTTCTGAAGAAAAGAGACCGCACTAAAGGAGAAAATACCACTGAGCTCTTGAACCGGCTCGTTGATGCACCCTGTCAAACCAGAGTAATATCCACGTCTATTTTACTCCCTCCGTCCGAAAATAGATGTCTCAAATTTGTTAAAATTTAAATGAATTTAGACACTATTTAGTATATAGATTCATCTAAAATTTGAAAAACCTAAGACATCTATTCTTAAACGGAGAGAGTATTAAACTTTGCGGCACGCCCTGACAAGCTGTGGCATTCTTCAGGTATGCAATCAGATCACCACATTCTTGAGGCTTCTTCGGTCCAAGGAACACCATCTGAGTTCCAGGGGTGTACTGCATACGAAAATAGTAGCCAGAGTGTTATCTTGAGATCATACAAAACTAGTGAAATGAATTCTACGAGTTGAGATTTGATAACAAACACGCTTTCAATCCGCTTTATAAATAAAGCCATAAATGGTGATGAAAAACCCTCTTATACAGCAAACCAAAGAGATAAACAAAAAAATACAAGAAGACCAAAACGTGCCACCGGAGACACCAAAATGAGAGAGAGGGAATCAGAACTCCACGACATTGCCCTCAAGAGGGTAACAACGCACGGGGCCGCCATCGTCGAGACCCCTCCGGACAGGTCACACCCTTACAGAACCTTCCCGATGTTTTTAGAACCTTCCCGGAACAAATTCCGATAATATCAAGTATTATCCCGGAAACCCCAAACCAATGCCCATATGCATTTTCTCTATCTCCGGACCATTCCGGAACTCCTATTGATATCGAGGATCACATCCGAGACACCCGAATCACTATTCATTTACATCATCTATTATCTCGACGAAACCTAGCGACACCGAAACATTAAATGTGTGACCCTACGGGTTCAAGAACATGTAGACATGATCTAGACGCCTCTCCGATCAATAACCAGTAGAGGGACCAGGGATGTCCTTAGAGGTTCCTACCTATTCAACGAGTTCTTTTATCGGTTGAACCACGATGTCGACGATTCAATTAATCTGGTATTCGATATATTACTTGCCCAAGATTCAATCGTCGGTATCGGTATACCTAGTTAAATCTCGTTACCAACAAGTTCTCTTTACTGGTTTCGTGGTATAGGATTCCTGGAATTAAACACATTAGTCACATGCTTGCAAACGTTCGGATGATATTCCGTGGTATAGGATTCTTGTGACTAAACACATTAGTCACATGCTTGCAAACTTTTGGATGCTACACTACTGAGAGGGCCCGGAGATATCTCTATGTCACGTGGAAAAAAAAAATCTCAGTCTTGATTCATGCAACTCAACAAACACCGCCAGAGATACCTGAAAGCCATATTTATAATCACCCATTTACGATGTGATGTATGATGTCCACAAAGCAATCATCCGGTGCCAGGGAGTAACACAATCTCACGATAAGGAAACGATACTTGATATATACGAAAGCGATAGCAATCAAACTAATAAGTGATGCAATCAGCAACTATGCTTATTATGGGGTCGCCATCTTGCATGGATGCCCTTGTCCCGACGTCACCTTGAACCACCACTCTCCATTGTCCTAAAGGGAGGTATCCATGTTTTGTTGGCCACACCAAGGAAGGATGGTGTTCCAATTGCGTAGGGAGAAGCGACACTTAAGACGTGTTGCCGGTTCTTGAACTTGGACGCGTAGGGGGTACCTTCCACAATTTGGCTACCTTTGTTCCAACCTATCCATCGTTCATAGTCTATTTTTAAGGATCAACCAAGCAAAAAGCTGGGATTTTGGAGGTGTCCAAGTCTTCCAAACTATGCTTCCATATCTGAGCAAATGATTCCCATGCCCTCAAATTGCATTTTGTAGGCCGAGGCGAGAGACTAGATTCTATCATTTGTGAATTTCCATGTGATTGTGTCTTTGATCCCATTGGAGAGATGGAATTCAAAGTGTAGATTCCAACTAATTTTTGGGGGTCCATATATTCCTTAACAACCATGATATCCATAAACCATTTCCAAACAAAATTGTCCCCAAAACTGGTGTTTCTAAAAATCAGAATAAAAATCGTCTTCTAAAACTGGCTCCTACTTTATTTATCCTAACAACCGCTTAAAATATGGGTCCTTATGTTATCGATTTCGGTCACTAGGGGTTGCAAGCGCCAAACTATATAAGGCTAGGAAAGTAAAATTTTGTCCAAACGAATCTAAAATTTAGTCCAAACGACATAATAAAATCGTGTGATCGACAGAAGTAAGTAGGCAGGCGGCATCATGCCACCTGCCAATAGGAATCCGGAGGCGCACTAGAGAAAGTTTTTTTCTGGCATCGGTTCGTCATGCCCGCTCCCGCGAGCAGCAGGAGAACCCTACCTTCCACCGCCGCCCACATCCTTCCCTCCTCCTTTCCCCTCCCTCGCCACCATCGGAGGGCGCCGTCAGGCGAAGCCCGGGCGCTGGCGGCGGCGGGGCCGTTTCTCCTCCTCGCTGGAAGCTTTGGCGCGGGCCGAGGCGGCCGGTGGGGGCGCCAGGCTGCGCGCGGGGCCTGGTGGCGCGACTGTCCGCCGGCGGTGCGGTGGTTCGTGGTGGTGGTGGCGTGCGTCCGTGGTGGCGGTGCTGAGCTGCTGCGGCGCGGCGTTGCAGTGGTCCTCGGCGGCGGCGAGCATGGGGCGGCGAAGGTCCTGCGCGGCGGGGGGTGCGCTGGCGCGGCAGCGTGGTGGCACGGCAGCGTGGCGGTAGGCAGAGCTTGAGGTGGGCAGTGCCATGGCAGCCCAGATTGGGCCCGGATCTGGGTAAGGCGGGCCGGCTAACTCTGCTTTGGCTGCTATAGAGACCTTGGCGGGTAGGATGGAAGAGACCCACGACATCCTCGGTCGGCCCGTTGCAGCGTGGTTGTAGACTTTACGGGCCCGTCGGGGCCCGACCGGACCACCATGGGACTGGTATGCCTCCGTGAAGGCTTTACGGACCTGTTGGGCCCGGCCGGATCTATGGAGGACTGGTGTGACTGCGGCCTTGTTCGGTCGACTACCGCCTCAGGCGGTGGATGAAGTCCCCCCCCTCCGCGCGGTCGCGGTATTGTGGGCTCTCTTCTATTTCTACGTGTCCCACGATGTTGCAGACCTCAAGACGGCTTACTCAGGGAGACGATGATGGCGGATTCGGGACCGGTGTGGCGCATGCTAGCGGGTGGCAAAGGTTGGTGGTGGGGAGGCCTGCCCTCACGGTTCTCCTGTGCAACGGCTCGTCCGGGGGTTATGGATAGGGTTTTTGGGAGAAATCCTTGTCGGCTCGTATGACTCCGACGCGATGCCGCCCGCGGGTGGCATCTTCCTTCCTGGAGGGTGTCATGGCTACCCTCCATCCACACCCCTCAGTGTGCCGGGGGAAACCCTAGGGCCAACTCTGGTGTGTGCAGTAGTGGTCGTGTTCCCTCTTGAGGGTGCTGCTTGGTGTTTGACGAGTCGGGGCTATGAGCGTGGTGGGCATTCTTCGGCGGGCGCAGCGGTTGCGGTCTTCCTCGTCTAGTCGACCCGTGTTCGTTTCCATTCCCCTTTGTTTTTCATTTTTTTTAGTTCGAGCGTGTGTGAGAGTGCGTGTGCTGCTGCCCCAGCATAATATATCGTGTTGTGTTTGGGCGTTGTGCTGTCTGGCCCAGAAGCGGTCTCACCTATGTGCTTTATTTATAAAACTAGGCGAAAGCCTGTTTCGAGAGTTGCAGCCAATGACAACCAGATGTAGGCTCGCAAACCCTAAGTTGGCCTCTGTTCGCGTCGTATACACTAGAAGGAAACTTTTAGTCCTCCACCGCTAGAAGCGATCGTCGAGCGAATGCAGAAAAAGGATTGTTAGTCCAAGTAGGCCCGACTAGCCCCACCTACATGTTACAGCGCCATGTCCGCCGTTGTCATTCACCTACAAGTCCACCCCTCCCTTACCATCACCATCACCATCGCCACCAAGAGCCCGCCACTGTCGGGCGACCACCGGTTAGAGGCCCATGGACAAGGGATGGTTAGCTGCTAGCGATTAGGGCCTGCCTGACCCAGATCTGGGACTGTAAATCTGCATTGACATGGTCGCCTCCCTACACCCTCGTCCTCAGCGCCGCTGGTTGCATGATTCTAACCTTCGTTAGCACTGATAGTCACATGCTAGACAGTCACCTCTAGCCCTCGCTCGTCGTCCTCGTCGCACCGCCGTAGACCGTATCTGCCCCACGCACGCGGGTAGGGGAAGGCCGCTGCCACCGGCATCGTTCGAGCTTTACCTGACGACGATAGAGAGGGATGAGAGAGGAGATCAAGGGGCAGTTGGGCTATCGCCCGTACCTCACCCGAGGGAGGTGAGCATAGGAGGTTGATCTCTGCTTAGACTGCTTTTTAGTGTCTTCTCCGCCCTATCCTCGCCCGGGTGGTGCATCTAGCGCTGGCGGAGGGCGTGTGGAATCGTTTGGCCGGTGGATCTCCAGGTATCCGGTCGGTTTTTATGTTCACTGGTGTGGTTTTAGGTCAGTCTCTTCCGATCTACGATTGTCATTATTGGCTATGGTTACCGCTCTTGTGCGTTGGTTCTTTGGGGGCTTAGCACGACTAATTTTCATTGGCTACTACAACAAGGTTTATTACGACAAGCTTTGCCCTGCTTCGGTGATGAACGGGCGAAGATGGCGACGCATCTTTGGCTTGCGTTAGTTAGTGTTTGTTGTCATCGCTAGGTGGTACATAGATTTATTTATATATATATTTTTTACTTTTTGGCCTCTTTGGAATAATGTTGTTGTTGATGGTTATTAATAGATCGGTAGAATTTTCGCAAAAAAATAATAAACTTGAAAAGAAATTTCTGTTTCAAAAAAAATACACAAAAGAAATTTCAAAAGTAATTTTCGCAGAACAAAAAGGTTCAGAGTAATTCACAGGGCTGTTAGCTCACAGATTTGAAAACATTTAAAGGAGCACCTAAGATATTTAAGTTGGAGTATTTTATGATCATTGCGTTATGCTAGCATAAAACCATCAATTTGTGCGTGTGGATCGATTTAGTCCTCACACTCACAATTTGCAGAATTTTAACTTTTCAATTGAACTCGATCTAGTCATAAACGATGTTGTGTCGTCGAAATTGATGCTATGTGGACATGGATCCCACACATAGGAGATAGCTGCCTGGAAATTTGCACTTAGCCCCTTCCATGTGGCCCCATTACAGCTAGTTAATCTCCCGCCAGGCATAATATACGAACCACATCTATTAATTATAAATTTCCCGTGCTCTAAAATCACCAGTACCTCAATCCCTAACCCTAGTTCATATGCTCATCCCATGTTCTCCGTCGATCTACTCTCTAGCCAGATGCTCCCTTAGTTGGATCTCGAACATGGCAAGTGTCTCCCGTGGTTCTCTCAGTTGTGAAGAAGTACCATGTTCCCACAAGGGAGCGGGCCTTCGTCAAGTGTTACCCACAAGGGGCTATGTGCAAATTTCTAGGGTCATTGTCTCATGCGAGTGGGACCCATATCCATGTATCATTCGCGTCAACGCAATTTCAACGGCAGACGTGGTTTAGGACTAAATCGAGTTCAACTGACAAGTACGCGGCTAAAATTCTGCAAATTACAGTACGAGGACTAAATCAAGCTATATATATAACTACAGGGGCGGCTACTATATTAAACTCATGGAATTATAACAACAGACGAGTTGATACCTGGCTGGAAAAATCCCAACGAGTGGCCCCTAGCTGAAGGACAACGGCTGGTCGACGGACAACGTATCTGCTGCACCGGCGCGTAGCGGGGCTCCTTGCAGAGCAACCAAACCAATGGCGAACAGAACGGTAAGGAACGCAGGGGATGAGAGGGGTGTCATGGTACTCGCCATTGCTGTAGCCTCCAAGAGACAAGAATTTACCTAGCAGAGTCGAGCCGTAATTATACACGAACTGTAGGGGAAAAGTAGAACGAAAGCGAGAAAGTACGGCGTGGACACTGGACTTCTCGAGTCACTCAGAACCTGGTTTCACTTCTGGCCCAGAAGTATATCGTGGAACAATACGAAACGAGAAGTGACTTCTACTCCCTCTGTTTCAAAATTCCAAGATGTTTTATCTTTGTAAAGTAAATGTATCTAAACTAATTTTAATATGTAAGTTCACTTAGATTTTGAGTGAACCTACACACTAAAAATAGTCTAGATATATTCACAAACCTAAAATATTCTATATTTTAAAATGGAGGGAGTACGTGGAAAGTGGAAATCTAAAAGTACAGCCCTGAGAGAAAACCAAATCGCCTTGAAGTTTTTCTTAAAGAATATCGGCAGATTGCGGACAATGCAACTCACAGACAGCTATGGCTGCCGCACTGCCTCTCGCTCATGATCTACCCTTTTTTCTTCGGCATGTATGTGTGAGGTAAACTATTCGAAAACATTTGTTTATTTATTTGATTGAAACAATTGTTGTAATTTGATTCAAACTATTCTTGTAATAACTAGGATGATAAATTATGTGTTGTTGGAAACTATTATTGCAGATCGTTTGATGTTTTATATGTTTGTATTTTTATTTACATGTGAAAAGTGGGTAAACCCCTTTTTTATGGGCTAGCATCCTCAAACGGGGCGATCAGAGCCCACAAATGAATCCTTAAATTGTTTACAAGTTGTGTTTACGGGCTCTGATCTCCGTCATGCGTTTGCTAATCCTTAAAACAGGTTTATAGCAGCCAGTAAACAGATTTATGGGTTTGCATTTTTATGGGTGCTGTTAGCCATGCTCTTAGCATACTTGTTTCGTTGAATCTATTGAGAAATAAGTATGGCAAATGGAAGTGGAACTGAAGTATGTGTTCAGGCTGACAGAACGGTGTGCCAGGTGAGCGCACGTCGGATGATCGAACACGTGCGCGCGCATAGAGAATGAGATGAATTGAGCAGAATTGACAGAACATTTGGTTGACATCAAAAAAGAAGAAACACATGTAGGAGTAGTAAATTGTTTACGGGAGCAAAATAATGGAACTAGCGAAATGATCGATTCGGCGAGGTTGCCATCCCGGCGTGGCCCGAGCCCGACCACGGCCTCGTTGACCCCGGCGACCAGGGCCTTGAAGTAAGTGTTGATCGCCGGCGACATGGACTGCAGCTTCTCGTACACCTTGGATCCGAGGTGCTGCACGGACGGCAGCCTCTCGTACAGCTTGGATCCGAGGTGCTGCAGCTTCTTCTTCTGCGTCTTGACGGTCCTGCTGATGATCTTGTAGTTCCACCTCTGCTGCACGTACACGGCGGCGGCCAGCAGCGGGATCGCCATGCCTCCAAAGGCCGAGTACAGGTCCTGTCTGGTGTTGACGAACTCATAATCCTCCGCGAAGTAAGGGTTGATTGCCGGCGCCGCCCCGGCGAGGCCGTAGAGGTGCGGCAGCAGCCGCACTGCCGTCAAGGTCACGTAGTAGCTCTTCTTCAGCGGCCTGCAGTTGATCCTCCACAGCAGGTTGCCCACCACCTGCGGCAGCAGGAACAAGTCTTGGGCGAGCCCCACCTACTCCGCTAGCGTCACCTGTTGGAAATTGGCTCGATATGCGACGCCATTCGTCGAGTACTTTCCGACGACAGCCGACGCGTAGCAGTAGCGGCAACTCTGATCAACTTCCGGCAAGATCGTACATAAGGACAAGTCGCAGAGATACACGTACGTACTAATAAGCTGCCCTTAGCTAGAATCGATCAACTAGTAGAGCTGGCTCACGAAACACACGCACGCACACGGAAACGATCGGTTATTGCCACAGGAGCATATCGTTCCTGTCTCTAGTATTTTTATTGCTTCTGTCTCTTACGGGTTGTTTTTACACGGGTCTTACACACGTATATATAGCAGATTTTGTATAGCTAACCTAGTAGGATTAGGACATCTAATTCCTACTCTATTCGGCTACCCTTGTCTACTCGGATACGTACCCCGTACTACGACGTGCTTATTTCTAACAATCACCCCATAAGCACGACGTGCTCTCTTCTACACCGACCTGGATTCCAAATACGCCAGCTACTTCGCGTAGGCGTTACTGTTGGCTTTACTTTCGCCACTTCAACCATCATTTTCGACAGTGCTTTCGTCGTCTCTTGTGGTACCCATGTCGCCGTCTTTGCTCTTGTCGGCTTCTCCATGGCTTCACGCCGACAGTCCTTTTTGTCCGCGCCCTTCTCCATGCCTTCACGCCGACTGTCCTTTTTGTCCGCGCCTTGAGACATTATACTTGGTTCGATGAAGTACTTTCTCATCGATGCCTCACATATTTGATCTACTGCTTGCCGGTGCTCTTGGATGCAATAGAACAAATATGTAGGAGGTAGCTCAAATTGGTTTTGTTCTAGCTTCTCTATACCACGTGAAAAGCCTCTTGATGGATCTGCACCCCCTATTGTTGGTTCTCCTTTATCTATCTGGCCACCAGTACACACTTTTGGACCGTCACCTTCTGGCCTATCTGGCTTGTTTCTTGGGCTCGCTTCAGCTCCCCCTTCTTTTCTTATAATTGCTGGGCAAACAAGTGCAGGTATCGCTGCGCATGCATCTGTGCACCCTTCCAGTTCCGTATCTTCTGGCCACAAACTAGCCTTTTCTTCAAACTCTTTGTCTTCTGGGAGAATCCCTAGTGCTTCTGGCCTGGTGTCCACGCTTGGAGCTGCCCTAGGCCTTCAATGTCTTCTGGGCCCGAACTTGCTGACAAGGATAAGCTTGGTTGATCCATATTTTCTTCATACTCAAGATCCCACGTGACGTGAAAAGTTGAATATTCAGGTTCGTTGTAGCCCGAATTCCATGACTTGCCTTCCTCAAAGATTACGTCTCCCTTGAAAACCACCTTATTGGTATAAGGATTGCACAAGCGGTATGTCTTGAGCCTTCATAACCTGTCATGATCATCGGAATACGTTGCTCCGCCAATTCCGCCTTTACATGCGCCACACATCCAAAAGTACGAAGATGATCAACCGAGGGCTTCCATCCGTACCATGCTTCGTACGGTGTTGTACCAACTCCACTCTCAGTAGATTCCATGTTCAGCAAATACACAGCCGTATTGACTGCCTCACCCCAGAATTTTCCTGGCAAGCCTTTACTCTTCATCATGCTCCGTGCCATGGTCAACACAGTTTGATGCAGCTCACCCCCCTCATCAATGCGTAGGGCTCTTATCTTTGCCTCCACCTTAAACTCTTCGGCTTCCTTGATCTTCTCGAATGCTTGTTGAGCTTGATCCTTACTTTTCAGCAACACAATCCACATGTATTTACTATGATCATCCACCACAAGCATGAAGAACTTATTGCCAGACGGAGTTGCGGGTGAGATTCCAACGCATAGATCGCCATGAACAAGTTCCGAGGCTTCACTTGCCTCAAACGTGGCTTCACATGGGAACGGGGCACTTTGTTCCTCATGATGCACACACGGTAGATCGTGATCCACTTGCGCCACAATCTCCATAGCCGGTGATGGAGGATCCTCCTCATCCTTCAACTCAGTTACTTCGAGCATCAGCATCATCGGTCCATCATCTCCTTCCTAGGCGATGAGAGCCCTCTCCTTTTCCTTTGGTGCTTTCCGGCAATCAGCCTTGAATTGACCAAGTTCGCCGCAGTTATGACACCTTACTTTCTTTATGTCAAACTTCCTCCGCGGCGGGGCGTCATCTTCATCCTCCTGCCTCGCGATATACTTTTTCGCTGGGCGTTGTTTCTCCTTGCCGCTCGTGGAGCCTCCTTGCTTTTCTTTTGAAAGAGTCATCCACTGCTGCTTTGTGAGCATCAGGTGTTCAACCTGTTCTGGATCACCGAAGCTGATCCGAATTCTCTCATCGTGTGCCTTGAATCTTCCGACGAGATCCTCAACCGTCAATGTATTCAGGTCGAGACATTGTTCGATCGATGTAACGATCTGCATGTAGCGCGCCGGCGCCGCACGCAGGAACCTTCTGACGTTCTTGATCTCATCCAATTTCTCGCCATATCCCCTGATTGCGTTGACAAGGGTAACGAAACGGGCGGCAAACTGATCAACCGTCTCGCTCTCCTCCATCTTCAGATCTTCATAGCTTTTTGTCAAAGTTTGAAGATGCGCTTCCTTCACGCGGGCATAACCTTGGTGCAAGATCTTGATCGTCTCCCATGCATCCTTCGCCGATTTCTTTCCGACGAGGTGCTGCATCACGTCCTTCGGCACGACGGAATAGAGCGCCGTTAACGCTTGGCGATCCTTCTGGTACTTCGCACCTCCCTTGACGTACTCGTTGCCTCCTGGATCGACGGCCTCCCAAACCTCCTGAGCCTCCATGGCCACCTCCATGTTGAGAGCCCATAGCCCGTAGTCCTTGCGATCGAGGCGCGGATACAAAGCCGCCCCCACCGTCTCTGTCACCGGTGCCGATGCCGAGTTGTCGCCAAACTTCACCATCGCCATGACCTCCTAGTACTTTCAGCAGATCACGGACGACAACCTTGGCTCTGATACCAATTGTTGGAAATTGGCCCGATATGCGACGCCGTTCGTCGAGTACTTTCCGACGACAGCCGACGCGTAGCAGTAGCGGCAACTCTGATCAACTTCCGGCAAGATCGTACACAAGGACAAGTCGCCGAGATACACGTACGTACTAATAAGCTGCCCTTAGCTAGAATCGATCAACTAGTAGAGCTGGCTCACGAAACACACGCACGCACACGGAAACGATCGGTTATTGCCACAGGAGCATATCGCTCCTGTCTCTAGTATTTTTATTGCTTCTGTCTCTTACGGGTTGTTTTTACACGGGTCTTACACACGTATATATAGCAGATTTTGTATAGCTAACCTAATAGGATTAGGACATCTAATTCTTACTCTATTCGGCTACCCTTGTCTACTCGAATACGTACCCCGTACTACGACGTGCTTATTTCTAACATCACCGTCCACTGCCGGAGCGCCGCCAGGACCACCGTGAACCCCAGCAAGTGCGGGCCGAAGCTGTAGAGGAAAACCTTCCGGTCGCTGGGCACGCGGCCGGGCTCCAGCGGCGAGCGCGTGCGCATCCGGATCCGGGACCGCACAACCTCGAGTGCCAGCCGGAGCGTGAGGAGGAACGCTGCGAGGATAAGGATCTTCACCCCGCAGTCGGTGATCCAGTACGACGGCGGCGCGTTGACCCCCGCGGCGGCGATCCGGGTAAAGAGCGCCTCGACGACGGTGATGAGCGGCACGCTATACCCCAGCGCCTGCACGCCCAGCATTACCAGGGACACGTACGGGATCACGTCCGTGTTCAGCTGGGTGAACTCGGCGGGGACGGCAGCCGCCAGCGTCGCCACGCGGAGGATCCTCTCCACGCTGCGCCGGGACAGGATGTCCTGCCGCTGCAGCTGTCGGTACATGATCGGCAGCGTCTGGAGCGACGTCGCGTTGAAGCGCAGCGGGTCGCCGGCGTCGCGCGTGCTGGCGATGCGCACCTTGGCGGTGGGGTTGATCAGCCACTTCGCCGCCGTCGGAGGGTAATCCACCCTCACCTCGATCGAGAAGTCCATGCCATCCTCCATCGCCACCGGGTTGGGAGCGTCGATGCTCCGGCAACCGATCAGGTACATCCGCCCGTCCACCGGGTTGTACGCGCCTTCAAGGTACAGGGTGGACAGGTTGGCGTAAGGGTCCCCTGAGAGGGTGAGTTGAGCGGACATGTTCAGGAGAGACGTCTCCGCCGCCGTTGTCGCCGTCGCTGTTCGTGTTCCCGCTTCCGACGAGGGGCGTCCTTCTTTACCATGTCCGCTGTGTGCGCCTGGAATCCCCGAATAATTCCGGCCGACGAGCGAGCCGAGCGAGAGCACCTCGAGCTGAAGGAAGATCTGCTCGAAGCGTTCGCTAGGGAACAGGTCGGGAACGGCCGGCACGTGGAGAGTGAGCTCGTCGGCGAGGCTGGAGAGGTCGACCGCGCCGTGATTACCTGGTAACTGTGGATAGCACATCAGAGTCTTGGCAATGGCGGTGCCGAAGTTGAACGGCTCGTTGCGTGTGAGAAACTTGCGAACTTGCTTGGTCTTGGTGTAGTTGTATGCCATGCCCAGCGGCGCGCCGCCCAAGACACCGAACGGGTTCCATAGCTCCGACGGCTGCATGGTCCGCTTGAACGTTAGTGGGGAGTACGCGACGCCGGCAATGCGGGTGATCTGCCCGACCGCGACGCTGCGGCGGTGGCCGAGAAGCTCGTCTGCACGTACTTGTTGCCGACGCCGAGGCAGCCCACCATGCAGAGCTGGCCCGTGGACGCGCGCCACACGCCCTCGGCTGACAGCGTCATGCCGCTGAGCCCGCTCCGTTTCGACGACGAGTGCGGGTGCTGCCATGGCGGAACGGCCCTGAACACCGCCGAGACCTTCGCTGATCTCTCGCCGGGAGATGTACTCGGTTGGCACCGGAAGTCCTGCATGATGATGCTGACGCCCTTGAATCCACTGTACGTCAAGTCGAACGGTCCGAGAAGCCGGCAGAGCGCGTTGGTGGAGTTGCACTTCCAGTTGGGCACGACGGTGAACACGTCAGCGGGCGTGAACATGTCGAGGATGCCGCACGGCGAGCCGCCTGATCTGTACATCCCACGGCGGGTGTCGTCGGCGTCGAGGTACGGATGCGGGCCGCACGCCGTGCTCCTCACGAGCTCCTCCGACCGGAACTTGTAGTTGGAGCTGGCGCCAAGCTGCGACAGCAGCGTGACGGCGCCGAAGTAGGCGGCGTCGGACTTGGCGTTGGTGCTCGTGAGCTCGCCACGCACGGCGCGTGTCGTGAGCGTCAGCGTGGTCGGGTACCGGATCACGAGCAGGATGTTCTTGTCGTTGGTGACGGGCGGCTCGAAGTTGTCGCGGTCGGTGTTCTTGGCCCAATCCCACGGTCTGGAGCCGGCGCTGCCGCGCCGGGGAAGCACGGCCTCGCCGACCATGCACAACACCCTCTCGCCATCGTCGCTCTCAGTGTACACGCCCTCGAACAGCATCTTCACCTCGGTGCTCCCGGGCCACACCTTGAACTCGGGGGACATGTAGGGCCCCATGTCCGGGGCGGTACCGTTGCGGGAGATGGCGACGCCGAGGACGCCGGTGACGTTGAGGGCCGTCGTCTTCCCGTTCCCGCAGAGGAGGGGTGCTACGTCGACGTGCGTGAGGGTCAGCGTGGCAAGGGGCAGCGGGCCGGACGCCGCGCCGCCTTCCGGCTCGTCGGTCCCGTCGAACGGCATCAGCGGCGCACCGTCCTGCTTCCAGTCTCCCATGAGGAACGACAGCTCGGGCAGGAGAGCGGCGGCGCGGCTAGCGTCGAAGTTGAGCTCGGCGGCGGACGAGAGCACGGACTGGCACTGCCGCTTGACGTCGTCGTACCGGACGTACTCGTGCTCGATCAAGAGTCCCTTGTGTCCGATGCCAATGCCCATAGGATTCCGGTGGAACGGATCAAACGACCAAGCCACGGCAAACAGTGGCAGCAAGAAGGCGCCGACGAGCTGCAGAGTGGTCAGCGCCACCATTGCTGCAAGAAACTTCTTCAATGTCGGAATTTGGTTACTCACCTGAACGTAGAAATTTCTTGGAGATGTTCGGACGGCTACCACCTCCCCTTTTCTTCTACTTTCGTTCTAAAATGTTAGTCTTTTTCGCAATTCAATTTAAACTACTCTCTTCGATACATATTAGTTGACTTAACTTTGTTTAGATTTATATGTATCTGGTTAAATATTTAGTCTAGAAACATCCATATCTATAAAAAGTTGAGTCAAGTAATATAGATCCGAGAAAGTACTAAAAAGACTTATACGAGGCAGTAGTAGTATACAACTGTATGAACCTCTGACCAGAATGTCTGATGAAGAGAACACCAGGGACCATAGTGGATCACTTGGGTTATCCCAATCTAATAATCGACGGCTATCATAGGATTCATTAGGGGACATCATATTGTATCGACTAGCTTGGGTTTGACTCGTCGAAGAAGCGACCAGCAACCAAGCTTGCAGACTGTCACAGGCAGTGTCATGTGGGTACCTACTAGTTGGACATTAGTTTGCGATTACTGGTTTTTTTTTTTGAAAGTGGGAAGGGTCTAGAAGACCCCAGTTGCTTCATCCATTCATACACGTGGCAGGTACATTTTACAAAGAGGCCCTTGACAAAGAGAGACCTTAGTTTTTTGCGAAAAAGACCCTAGCACAAAAGTTAAAAAGCAATCAGGTGCTTGGTCTTCTCTGCCACAGCTCGCCGGCGACCACAGGGCGCCGCCAGCGCCGAGGTCGAAAGGAAAGCGCTCGAACGAATGCCTCCGGCGAGAGATCACAGCCACCAGCCACCTCGCAACCTCCGCGGACGAAACCACTTGGAGACAGAGAGACGCCGAGCTCCGACGCTGGATCAAGAGGGCCTCCATCATGGAGGTTAAATAACCTGGGCCGCCATTCCGGCCGAAGATCGTGGTGACTCGCATGTCGACCGCGTGATGCGCTTGATGAAGCAGATAACTCCGCCGACGCCGTCTTCTCTTCTTTCCGCCAACTCCAACCTCCCCCTCACCGCCATGGCCGGCCAGGAGGCTGAAGCACATCAGGAGGATAGGAAGACACCGGCAGATGCGCTGAAAGTGGTAGAGGGGGCTGGCTGCTCTCCACGCCGTCGCTCCCTCCAACCCCTCGCCTCCACGGCCGGCCGGAGGAGAGTAGAGAGACGGAAAAGGAGAGGCAGACCACCACTCGGCGCCGCGCACCCGCGCCGAAGCTGCATCACCCTCGCCACCCCTAAATCCCCACGACGCCCAGATCCCCATCTCCCTCTCCTCTCCACCACGGACGGCCAGAGAGAGATAGAGGAACACAGAGGCAACGCAGGAACAGGGGAGGCACGCAACCTTATTGGATGAATCGGTGGCCGTCCCATCCATCAACCGCCCAAAACAGATGGGCAGGAGGATGAACAGGATGAACCCTAAATCGCAGGACAGGTCACGATGACCTACGACTTTGAATCCGGGCACGCGGCCCACTACTGGCATAAAGCCACTATCACTAAACCTACAACTACTTGAGGGGGCACGGCCATCCCACCCCCAACCCCTTCGGCCAGCGAAGCCGCCGGTGAGGAAGGGGGAGGATGCCGTGGACGCGAAGGCGACTCTCAAAGCGGTGCATCTAGAAGCGTGCGGGCTGAAACTCAATTTGCGATTACTGGTGTGTTTGGATTATGGCCAAAGTGTATCTTATCGATATTTTGGTCATGACCAAAAAGTTGGCTCTTGTTTGGATTATTGCAAAAAATTTAGCATATCAATGCTTCACTACCAACTCTAGTTTAATTTTTTAGCCAATATTTGCTAACTTATAAGCAAGTAAAGGTTCAACCAAAAATTTTAATTAACCAAATATTTAATGGAACAATCTTGGAAAAAAACCAAACACACCCGTACCAGCGCGAGTGCCACGATAGTGCTACCAAGCTCAACGCCACTCAATTAAAGGTTCTTAGTTGGGCCCACTTGTAAGGACCTAAAAAATCAGGTTTAATTTTTGTGTCGTCCTTAATCAGGGGTAACACACAGCGTGGTGTGCGGCTTGTATTTACATATCACAGAGTTGTAGTACAATTTACAACAGGGACACATACACGTGCACATACATACACCTGAACATAGAAATTTCTTCAAGCTGTTCGAACAGCCCTGCTACCTCCTCCCATCTTTTTTTTAACAGGAGAGCCCCAGAAGGGGCAGGAAGCCTTCGTTAAAATACGACGGTGGAGCTACACATTTTCACGTAGAACCCTAAAAAATATGAAAAGAAAAAAAAGATCCAAACGTTTTACAAAGAGCATCCTAAAACATAAACAAGAAACGCAATTGGGTCCTCCTTCCAACACGCCTCTGCTTCTGACTGGCCTTGCGATGGAGGTTGAGGGAGCGCCGGGTCTTGTCGGCGAGCTTGCTAGCCTCGATGCGGCTTGGATAATCGGCTGGCTGCATGCCTCCGATTTGGATGTGCAGAAAAAAGATGGCTTCACTTCTCCAGGAGAGATCATCACCGCCGTCGCTCGGATCAACATCCATGGCAGACACGACCTCCGCGTCCAGATCAGGAGAAGACACCGAGAAAGAGCAACGATGAGCCTCCAGGATCTGCCGTCGATGCTCCCAGAAACCGAGCTCCTCCCTCAGAGCTCCTGCCCGAGATGAGGGAGGGAAGCCGTAGAAGATGCATCTGTAGCAAATCCAAAGATAGGGTCGCCTAGGGAGAAACCAGGCCGCGGTGCCGCCAGTGCGCTCCCCCTCGCCACCAAGGCCGGCCAGGAGCCACTTCAGCACGCCACGCACTGCCGGAAGGCAACCTTCCCCCTCGCCGCCACGGCCGGCCGAGAAGAATCGCTTCCAGCAGAACCAGGTCTTCACCAGGTAACCAGCATTGAATTTATTCCAGGAGGCGGTGTTTCTCCACTTCACTTCCCCCTCCGGCCATCGGAGTTGAAGAAGAAGAAGGAGGAACCCTAGGGCTGGCCAGATCCCAACGCCAAGATCTGCCCATCCGCTCCATCTACTGGGCACAGCGCCCGCAACCGGCATATCGCCAAACCTACCCCTAAACCTATCTACTTCTGCGCTCCCCCTTCTCCAACTCCGGCCGGCAGAGCCGGTGGAGACCTCCTCCCATCTACTCTCCTCTAGATGCATAGTACGGTACACTGCATGAACCTTTGACCAGGATGTTTTATTAGAAGAATACTAGGGCCAGACTGGGTCACTTGGATTCCAATCTAACCGGCAAGTGTTTCGTGAAGTTGGAAACAGTCTCGGAACATTGAGTGGCTGGCTCTTGCCGGACGAAGCTTCGTAACCCGTGAGCCGGAGAATTTTATTTGTTTATTAAGACCATACTCCCTCCGTCTACAAATAAATGTATTTCTAGCCTTCTAAGTCAAATTTTATTATGTTTGATTAACTTTTTAGGACAACATATCAACATTTATGACATTAAATTGATACCATTAGATTTATTTTTAAATTTAGTTTCATAATATGTCAATTTGATGTAATATATGTTCCTATATTTTCTATAAAGTTGGTCAAATTTAATTATGTTTGACTTAGACAAAAACTAGATGTACACTTATTTGCGGACGAAGGGAGTACTTACGACCGGAGATTTCTGTCTCATAGCTTCAGCGATCAAGTTATTTTAAAAACTAGAAAAATCATATTTGATAATTCTAAAAAAATGAAAAAAAAATCCAGGTGTAGTCAATAATGTATCTCACAAACATGCAAAAAATCAAATCAAAATACTTTATATTCTAATCTACACAAAAATTACAAGAGTGTAAATCTAAGGACACATACTTTCAAATCTTCAAATTTTATCATATTTTGTTATTTTTGTGTAGCCCAAAATATAAAGAATTTTGCATTGCGATCTTGCATGCTTAAGAATTCATCATTGACTACCTATAGATTTGTCTCCATATTTTTTTAACTTGTAAATATACTTTTGAATTTTTTTTAAAAATAAAGAGATCACTATATCTCGGGAGCCATTTGCAAAGTTACAATGAAAAAGACAATACTAATTTATAGAGGATTGGATTTTTTTTAGGAGAATTTTCTACGGTAACTTGCCCAACAAAGGAATAAGTCACCAAAGATTTTCATGGAATTCCTATGGAATGAAAAATCCATAGACAAATGAGGCTTTACCTCATGTCTTATTGATTATCATCGTTGAGCATGTTTGGTTGCCTTCATTGACGCCAGCAAGGCATACAAATTGGGTGATTGATGTCTGCACTCTTCCTTGGCTTAGCCCAGCATGAAACTTAAAGCACCTCCTAGCCATGCCAATAGGAACCGCTGATTCGGCCGTTTCGTGGAGCCACCATCGATGTTGTCCCCCTCCCCCATGTGCAAAAGGGTGTGCATGTTGCACGAGCTCCTGCAACTATGGAGATGGCGGGAGTTGGCGCGCTGCAACAAAAAAGAGGGGGAAATTTGGTTACCTCCCACCAAAACCCTCCCCCTAATTTTACCCTCCAATCTCACCTTCCAAACCTAAACCACAATTTCCCTCCTTCAAGATCTCTTCTTCGGCTGGTGAGCAATAACCAGCGCCCTCATCTATGAGGGGTGGTGGCGGCAAGTCTACTACGTCCTCCTTTGGATTTGTCCTCCTTGTCGTCCACCTCCACTGATGGTATAGTTGGGTGTGGGCAGCATGGCCCGGCCCGGCCTAGCCCAAAAAAAGCCCGATGGGTTAGGCATTTTAGGCCCGCAAGCCAGGCCTGGGCCTCTAACTTGCAATCCAGTGACTGCATGTTTCAGGATCGAGCCAAGGAAAACCCGGAAATAAGGAGATGCCCGGCCAGCCCGACGACCCGAAGAAAACTGCAATGTGCAGGCTAGGCTCGAGCCTAGATTTGGGGCCCGACAGCCGGGCTGGGCTGGGCCGGGCTCGGGCCTGGGAAACATGCGGGCTGGCTTTTTTGCGGCCCGGACCGAGCCCGACCCGGCCTGGCCCGAGAAATGCCCAGTTATAACTGATGGTTGTCACCACACATTCATCTTGGTTGGGTAGATCTGTTGATCTTTGTATGGTAGACCTAGGTAGTGTAGATCTGGCTAGATTTTCTTTGTAATATGATAGATTGTGCATCTTGGTAAGGTAGATGTGTGTACTTGTAGTATGTCAGTCCGTGGTATATGTTCTATGTTGAGCATGGTCATGTCTTGTGTAGCTTGAGCTTGTTGTAGATCATTGATTTAGTATAATGCATTTCTATGTTGAGCATGTCTTGTCTAGCTTGATCTTGTTCTAGATCATTGATTTCTAGCTAGATCATCTTACTACTTTTGGTATGACCCACTGTCTAGCTTGTGTATTGGATGTGGTAGTTCTTTTTGTGTCATATCTGCATTTATTTAGATTGATCTGTCATGCATGATCAATGTAGGACTTGATTTTTGTGACTTCATCCAGGATCTCGTCAACATTGTTGACTCTCAGATCTCTTCCTATGTGGATGATTCTCAGCCCATGCCTTGGAATGCAGTGGTGCCTTCAATGGCGCCACTTGCAATTGTGATGGAATCTAGCCATGTTGCAAGGAAGCAAATATTGCCAAGGCACATAAGGCCCAGATGAAGAAAACCCTAAAACGTCTTCCTTTCATGTCCACCTTCATCCTCAACATGATATGTGAGTTGATCAATAGAAGCGCTCGAACTGGTAAGGAATTCAAGGAGGTCCATCTGACTGTTGTTATGAAGACTCTGTTTGAACACTACGGAGCTGAGGTGACATCGACTCATGTCTCCAACCACCTGAGGAAGTGTAGGTTCGGGTGGCTCTAGGTGAGCAAGCTTAGAGAACAATGGTGTGAGGACACCTTCACCATTATCTTGGAGACTAAGCACTGCCCGCTGGCACATTCATGGCATATGTAGTCTCTCTCGCACCCTGCTGGCACAGAGGCTCACACACTCATACTTTGCACTTTGCCCCTCTTGACAGCGCCACCATCAACTTCCTGCCCCTGGTGACGCGATCCACAACTAAGGCATGAAAGCATGCGTGACACTCAACGACTAACGTCCTGATCCTGCCAACTCGCAACGATTAACCGAATGAAGTCTAAGATTATGTTAATACCTCCTCCATTAATTTATCAAATCAATTCAATCAATCAAAATTTGAAATCCTAAACAATTTAGCGGTTCGATGACAAAATATTTTGTATTGTAGCTTGTCTTTCTTCAAGACATAAATAAGTCTTTACCGGATATACTCTCTCCCTCTACAAAATAAGTGTATGTCTACCTTTTGGTCTAAGTTGTTTAAAAAAATTGACTAACTTTATAGACAAATCTAGCAACATATCACATTAAATCCATATATTATGAAACTAAATTTCGAAACACGTCTAGTAGTACTAGTTTAGTGTCATAAATATTGCTACCTGATCATATAAAGTTGGTCAACATTGACTTAATAAAAGACAAATGGTAGAAGTATACTTATTTTTGGATGGAGTAGCTGAATAAAAAGCTCTCTTTTTCTATTTATGTTTATGGAAGATAGGAACCCCTGTCTCAGCATCAATAAACTGCTCTCATAATTTAAGGATTTTTCACCATATTTCTTTTGACGAAGTATAAATTGCTATCACATTTGTGTCTGATTATTATTATTTTGTTTATAAATAGGAAGAATCATGAACTTAAGTGTTACAATTACCATTTTAGCATTAATATTTGATATACTTCTGAATATTGTAGGAAATAGCACATACTTAAGTAGTGAAGTTATATGACTAAGTGAAAGTGTAATTTTGCTCATTAGTTATACTCTCTCCGTCTAAAAATAAATGTCGAAAGTTTGTCTAAATTTAGATGTATCTAGATATTGATGATTTGGTCTACCGTTCACTTTTCAAATTATGATTGTGGTCTATGTGACAAGGGCGGACTAGCAGGTCTTGATGTTTTGGTCTACCGTTCACTTTTCCTGCGTTTTCTTCTATGGGTGGCCGTGTCAGAGCTTACACCGGAGTTGCAAATTACAGTCCTGCCACCACACCTGCTTCCTTTTGTCCACTTCTTCGAAATCTTGAATTACCACCAATCCACCATGTATGTCTTACCGTACAAACATGTTTTTGAACGCACGTAATTTGTGTTATGTTCTTAAGAAAATTAGAGAATTGCGCACCAGATGCTTAAAATCTACTGCTCTGTCGAATACCCAAATAACTGATGATCAATAACATGCTTAGAACATGTCCGAGAAACGGCCATTACAACAGCGTATTTTGCTGAAGAAAAGAGACCAATCCTAAGCAGAAATACTACCGAGCTCATTGTAGCTGGCTCGTCGATGCACCCTGTCAAACCAGAGTAATGTCCATGTCCATTTTATTAACTTTGGGGCTAAGGCAGCGCGCCCTTTCAAGCTGTGGCATTCTTCAGGTATGCAATGAGATCAGCACGTTCCTGAGGCTTCTTCAGTCCAGGGAACACCATCTTAGTTCCAGGAATGTACTGCATAAGAAAATAATAATCATGTGGTTATAGGGTGGGTCGTACAAAACCAATGAATTGTATTTTACGAGTTGAGATTTGAAAATGAACATTGCAAAAGTATCAAGCATATGACGGGTAAGGTTCCAGATATACTGCTGATTACAGTTCATTATTTCACAGCATGCATTATTGGCTCTTAGAAGCAGCATACAACTGAGGGTAACAGGTTATTCTGAAGAGACGCAGTGTGGGAGGAGATCCATGTGTATATAACTAAGAGACTCGGATTAGAGAGGTACTCCCTCCGTTCAGAAATATAAGACATTTTAGCTTTGTGAAATGACCTATATACTAAAAGGCGTCTACATACATTCGATTCACAAAGCTAAAACGTCTTATATTTCTGAACGGAGGGAGTAGCAAATACTCACGTACATGCAAAAGAAAATGGATTAGAACAAATGGACACAAATAGGGAAGAAATGGACAAAAAGAAGAAGCAAGTCATCAAATAAAAATTAACTCAAGAGTACTAGCTGTTATCATGAATTTAGCCGTAGTCCTCGGTAGCTTCAAGGCATGCTAGGTGTCCAAGTACAAACAATCCTACCAAAGTAACTTCCAAAACACTAATTTAACTGATACAAAGTACTCCGCAGATTAAAAAATATGATCTATAACAGATATGCTGGAAAGCTAGCCACTGATTGACTGTGACAACAGAGTGAATGAAATATCTTAGTATTACAAATGCAGATGGCAGATGCTCATCTGCAATGTTCCACTGATGACAAAAAATGTAACTGCAATAGGATATGTAAAGTAAGCATTAACCATACCTTCTTAGGATTAAGCAGGTAGTCATACAGCGTCTTCTCCTCCCACATCACAGCCATGCTCTTGTTGGCCGAAGAGTAAGAGTAACCAGGAGTTGTTCCAGACTGCCTCCCAAACAGACCATTCAGGTTAGGACCTGCACAATATCAGCATGATGGTCATTGTAAGGTACATCTATGACAGTTGGTTAAGCAAGAAACATCTTTCTTCACGACTCTACAAGCAACAAATGAATTTAGTTCCAGCAGTGTATTGTTGTTTTGTTAGTAGTATAAAACTAGTTGGTATCCTTGCAGAACAATAATATAGAGATGTTTGTCCGAAGATTTCACAGAACTGAAAGTGTACAGAAGAATGCAGAATAACAAGCTATGGCCAAGGCTAGTCATGGAACTGAACATACAGATGTGCATTGCAGTTTCCTGAACTACTGCATACAGTTTTCTGGTAAATCATATACAGGACATTATTAAGACATTGAATATTTTGAAATTAATCATATACGGAGTGTAACTGCTTTCTTTCAAGCGCCTGCTATAAAACATTTGCTAGCGGTGGAACAAATCCTTCTAACCCTGATAACATATTGCATCTTATCATCTAAATACTCCTAGAAAAAGGCACACATCCGGCAATTTACGAATCCAATAACACATTACGTACAGACGAATACACCAATTTCACGAATCCCAGAACAGTCTCTCGGGATCAACCAATTTCGAAAACTGAAACCAATCGAACAACAGTGATCCAAATGCGAACGACAAAAATTAAGCGCAATCCGTGACCAATAACACGATCCATTCCCCCACGAAACAGAGTCTTGCGTCAGGGCAGAGCAGACCACAGCCGCCCGAATCGCATAACCAATCCACAAACGGAACACCATACGACACCACCAAGGTGATAATGCTAAAATGAACGAGGCGTAATTGACGTTATCGACCAGTCACTCCGGGCGCTCACCTTGCTTGTGGCCGGCGCCCTTCTCGACGGTGTGGCACTGAGCGCACTTGGTCTTGAAGATCTTCTCGCCGGCAGCGGCGTTCCCCGGGGGCGCCTCCGCGAACGACGCCATCGCCGATCCCGCACGGACGGTTTGCCGGACTAGGGTTAGGGTTCTCTCGGATGGAGGAAATGAACACGACCAATGGAGGCGGCCAAGAATGGCGATCGTTCTGGTTTGTTCTGGCTCTGCCTGATTTAAAGCGGTACGAGAGATTACGAGAAGCGTGGAGGACCGCAAAATACCATACTACCCCTAAATGAGACTTCCGCGGTGGAAGGGCGTTCGTTCGTTTTTTGTTTGTGAAAAACTTTCGGGCAGCAGGCTCATCAGCAATTCAGCATGTACGTGTTATCTTGTGCTATTATAAGTTCTAGGCCTACCTGGGCCATAGGTCTAGACGTACAATGTATTGCTGTGTATTATTCCGAACCAAAGCAGTACTCCCTCCAATCCAGCAATATTTTTTTATGCATCGCGAGAGTACTCACTTCGTTTAGAAATTATTTTAATTTATAAATCGAATGTATTTAGATATCTTTTAGTGCATAGGTTCATAGAGGTTTGGTGTAAACCTATACACTAAAAGAGGTCTAGATACATTTATTTCACAAAGCTGAAATGTCTTATATTTCTAAATAGAGGAAGTACTATTTTATTCTTAGAGAAAAGCCAACCAACCAGCTTTACCGGTACATCATTCCACAACTTTCTAAAAAAAAGTAAAATATCATGGATCTAAATACAGGAATTATTAGAAATAAAAGCATCCTCGCAATATCCTCTACCTAGGTTGTGGTGACGGCGAGGACGACTAGCGTTTTACATCCTCCGTCGCTAGATCCTTCTCTGGCACGGAGTTCTCTTCCAAACCGGATCAATCTACCTCGGGACCTCGGGGATTAGTAGTGGCCCTACGGTTTCTCTCAAGAATCTGATCACCTTTTGTAGTGACTTTAGGGGTTTTTGGTGTTCCTCGAAGGCTTCTGCGAACTCGGTGAATCTGACAGGACTCCAGGAGGATTGGGAACCAAGAAGGGAGAATCAATAAATGACATGTTATAACATCTGGGAATTAAGGAAGATGAGTTTGATGATCTGGTGTTTGAGGACGAGGGTGATGCACCGAAGGAGGGCATCAAGTAGATGTCCTTGGACTGGATTCATACATCAAATTTCTTCAGTCCCTCTACTTTTTGAGCAGCACATGTGTGTTTCTTATAGGCTTGGAGCCCTACACAAGATGTGAAATTCCAACACCATTAAGGTGACCTCTTCATTGTCCTGTGTTTCTGCTAGGGAGATTGGTTGAAAGTAGAGAAAGGTGCTTTGTGGCTATTTAGGAAGGTAGTGGTTTGTGCTGAACCTTATGATGGATTATCGTGACGACACTCTATTGACTAATCTAAAAAAAAGAAAGTGGGGAAGGTTGTGGAGGTTCAAACGGATGTGAGGCTGCTGGTAATATTGTGCGAGTCCGAGTGAGGATGTATGTATGTGAGGTGCTAGATCGATTCATTTCTATGTAAAGAGGCGGACAAAGGGAGATATATCAGATCAAATATGAGAAGATGTCGAGGTTTTGTGGTTTTATCGGTCATATACATCTGGAGTGTGGCTCGGGTGAACATGAAGAGGAAAATTTGTAGTGGGGGGACTGGCTAAAAGCAGATCGGGAGACTTGGCATGGTCGTGGTTGGAGTGGTACTCGATATGGTGGAAGAGATGTTCGTGGTGGATGAGTTGGTGATTCATCTGGTAGAGGGTGTGGGAGAGAACCTTGGGTCGAGGAATAATTAATCAAGCCAGTTGGAGATATAATGCCATCCCATTTGTTGATGGAGTTGCACATGTGGATGATTCTCTAAAATATAATGTGGCTAGTACTCTTGTCAACACCCGGATTTTTAATCCCAAATGCCTGTTATGCCATACATCGCAATCTCAGGATTACCATTTTTGCGAGACATAACAGAATTGGATACCACAGTACATCATCCATTACAAACCATACATAAGATCTTACACAAGTAAGGATCTCATGATCCAGTTCTTAATACAACTCAAGCAGCGGAAATACGTAATAATAAAGGTAGCGTAGGCGAAGCTTCATCTTCGGGGTCATAGGCAATGCTGACGATGGGAGATGATCCTAGTTGTCGTAACCTTCTTGTGGTCCTTCGTCCTGGTACTCCTCTTCATAGTCTGGCCATGGGAATAGCCAGAGACAAATCCATGAGTACTCTTTAAGTACTCGCAAACTAATACTAACAAGTGAAGGGGGTTTTTGTAGTAGGACACTAAGCTCTAGGGTTGTTTTGCAAAAAGCCAGATTTACTTCTACTAAGTTTAGAAGCAAGAAAAGCTAGTTGAAATTTTATAACACCTAAATGGGAACTTGAGTTTCATATCACAACTCTGTTGTGGTCAAGTCAAAATCTCAATTCATTTCATAAGTCATTTTGAAAACATCTGACAGGGGAACAGTATGGCCACTCCAACTGTCCATAACCACGGACGCGGCTATTCGAATGGTTTGACACTCTACAGAGATTGTACGCTTTCACCACAACATTCGATACATCCATCAGGAACAAATCCTGAATTCACCATACTCAGTATGCGGATAATCAATCCTAACCTTTCAATTACACGCCCTAGTATAGGCACCTCTCCTGTGAGTTTGGCCTCCCAACCATGACCAACTGTCATCTTGGGTACTGCACAGGTGGACAATCTTCACAAGGTAGCCTCAGCTCAGACCTTGGCCGTGAGGGAACCCATACTAAGGTATATAAGTTTCCAGTCAAGCCCTACACAATTTTCGGGTATTGTGGTTGTACGGTAAAATTGGAATGGTATCGCATCCAGACAACCATCAGTTTTATAAAGGGCTAAGGCTTATGCCTCAAAATTTTCATCATCAAAATCATCTGGTGTTCGGAAACACATGTCAAAACATCTCAGTAGAATGACTCATCATTCTAAGGTTTTCATAACCATTTTCCACCAAGGTATTCCCATCTAGAGTTGATCAAGTTTTATGCTTAGCACTAGCATCTACAAGTGGGGGTGAGTACTAATGAAGGGTGGTAAACAAGTGGAGATTAATTAAGTTCAATCTCATGCCTTAGGATGACATCAAGATTATCTAACTTAGGCCAAATTTAATGCTCTTTATGTAGCATTCAATTATCTTCCTAGAATCTACAAGTCACTTAAGTAAACTCTAAGAGAAAGCTTTGATAAAGAAATAAAGTATAAAGCTTGCAAGTAAAACTAGGATTGGGTTATCAAGTGGGTAAGATCACATATGCTTAAGGCATATAGTTGGCATGGTAACAAACAAGTATTAGTTTGCATAAGTAGGGTATCTTGCAAGGGTTAACTTGCTAAGTTAATAGCTTGCATAGGTCAACTTGGTTAGTAAGGCTTGCCTTGTGCAGAGCAGTGGTTGAAGTTCTCCTCGGCTTCTTCTTCGTAGTATCCTCCTTCCTCCTTGTATCCTTGATCGGTACTAGCGTCTATGAATAAATACAAGGTACATAATCACCAAACAATACTTAACTACTTTCAATCATCACACAAAAGGGTTCTATAGATGATCTAGCATCATCACTAACATTCAAGATTCAAGCACTTGCATTATTTATTTATTTTTAGAAAAGTAATTTCTACTCATTGAAAAACTACTTAAGATTTAATATTCTCCAAACCAAACATGGGATCATGTTGACACATGTCATCCCCACATATTTCAGTACATGGGAATGTGATTTAAAGTGGTGTCACAATTTAATAAGGATTAACCTTTTTATTTTAAATAATTAAAGTGGCTAAAAATGCCTATGTGGCCTTTTTTTATTACTTGAACATTATTTCTGTAAGTAAACCCATATGTTTTTATATATTCTGAAAGGTATGATCAAATGTGATTTTTGAGAGTTGGAATCAACTCAAAATCTATTATGGTTGAAATTTGAAAAATGTTTGAATGCAGAAAAGATTCTGACTTGTTATTTTTACCAAGGTTGATCTCCAGATTCAAATGATTTAAATCCAACGGGCTTGAATTAAGCACTTCAATACCTTTCTAACAAAATTGGTTTCATTCAATTTGGTTCACTGAATCGAGCTGGGTTGAATTTTGAAACTAGGTGCAAAACTGAGTTTGAATATATAAATAAAAAAGCTAGATTCAAACAAGTGGGCTGCGCGGGAAATGTTATTGGGCCGGCCCAGTGTCACTCCGCAGCGCGGGGCGCAACTGACAGGGGGGTTCCACCAGTCAATGGCTCATGAGACGCAAAGCGGTACGGGCGATATCGGCCGCATGATCTAAGTCTAATTGAACAGCTACGGCTCATCATCCACGTCGGGCAGCGCCGGCGAGACAGAACCCTAATGCGGCAGGTGGGGATCGTGGGAGGCTCACCGGAGCTCAGGCGAGGGTCGGCTATGGGGGCAAACGACGAAGTCGACGACGACGATCCTCCTGGTACCGGCAGCTCCTCCTGGGGCGGCTCCAATCGATGGCTTCCTTCTTCTCTAGCAGCGGCGGGTTCCGGTGAAATTCCGGTGATGCTCTGCTCGCCTTGCTCCGGGAGTGAGGTGGGGTGGTTCTGGGTGAGAGGGGAGTGGAATGGTGTGAAGAAATCGAGCGGGGGATGCCTCTGTTTATAGTGGTGAGAGGGGACCGACGGATGCGGGTTGAGCTCGTCGTGGTCGACGGCACAGAGGGCTATCAGCGTGGGCGACGGTAGGGAGCAGTGCGGTGCTCCCTGGCGAAGCTCAACATCGTGGTGGCGAGGCATGGGGCGGTGCTGATCGGTCGGAACGCTTCAACGCTCTGAGCGTGTCCGACGGAGGTTTTGATGGCGCATAGCGCGCGTGATCCGCGCGGCGGTGAACGGGCGTGTCTGCGGGGTTGCTGGGGTGGTGGTGATCACGCGTGCACGCGACGAAGGCGGCGCACGATCTGTGGGCGTGTGTCGAGGGTGGCGCACGGGCGCGCTCTCGGCATGCTCGCAGAGGGGCTTGTCATGGCTTTGGAGTGTGGTCCAGTAGCTGGCATTGCTCAAGGCTGGGACAGGGAGTGGCGGTGGAGTGCTGGCTAGATCCTAGACAAGGTTGGTGAGGCTAGTGTTGCTCGCAGCTTGCTGTCGACCATGGGGTGGCAATGGTGCTCTCGGCCTGCTCACCATTGATGACAATGGCCAGCTTACGGTGGTGCTAGGGATTAGTTAAGGTTGTTAGATGATCTACTAAGGCTAGTTGTGTCCAGAGAGGGAACAAGTTAGGCCCAAAACACTATTAGAAACAGTGAAGTTGATTTGGTTGATTTGAATCTGTAACCTGTTTGATGAAATGGCCGCATGAACTTAAGTTTTGAATTTTGAAAATATTTTTGGTGGGTGTGCTATGCATGTACTGGGGAATCTGTGGATGCTTGGGTTTTGAAAATTGAGTTGGTTTGAGTGGTTTTTGAAATAGTGGGATCTTCCCATATGAGATAGATTCAATTTTAAGCTGTCATTTAAACTAAGTATTTAAATGTTTTTGGATGATCACAAAGTGGGCCTTGGTACCTTGTTATGAGTACTATCAAGGGGTGCAAAGATCCATACATGTTTCTGTTAAGTTCTGAAAGTTAGGGATAGCCAAAGTAGGCATGGGAGTTAAATTGGCCAAAATGACCATTCTCTTAATTTGTTTGTTTTGACTTGTTTGTCTTTGGGAAAAGTTTGGGGATTGTTTAGATGATGTTTATTTCACCTAAGAATCATTTTACAAGCAAGTAAACACATAATCATGGCAATTCAAAGAAATCCAAATATTAATACACACACATATGGATGCTTTCTTATTTTTAATTAGAAAAGTTTTTGTTAACCCTAAATTTGATGATTAGAGTTTGATGATCCAAGTTTAATATTTTTGGGATGTTACAAACCTTCCCCCCTTAAACAAAATCTCATCCCGAGATTTGAAAAAGGACAAAAAAGATTACCTAGGATTTGAAGAGACCGGGAAACTCCGTCCTGATGTGATCTTCGCGCTCCCAGGTAGCTTCTTCTTCTTCTATGTGGTTGCTCCACTAGATCTTGAGAAACTTGATGCTCCGGGTTCTGGTAGTTCTGAAAGCTTCTTCCAAAATACGAATGGGTACTTCGGGATAGGTCAGGTCATCGTTGATCTCTATGGTCCGGTGATCGATATTCTTGAACACTTCAGTCTTCTCTGGAACTTCGAGGCACTTGCGAAGTAATGAGATATGGAACACATTGTGCACGGCTGACATCTCTTCAGGTAGTTCCAATTGATATGACACTTCTCCTCGACGGTTCAGAATCTTGAAGGGGCCGATATATCTGGGGGCTAACTTTCCTTTTAGTTGGAAACGCTGCATTCCCTTCAATGGCGACACTTTCAGATACACAAAATCTCCTATGTTGAAGGCGAGGTCTCGACGTCTCTTGACGGCGTAACTCTTTTGTCTGGACTGGGCGGTCTTGAGGTGCTCACGAATCTTGTGAACCTTCTCTTCTTCTTCTCGTAGGATATCGGGTCCAAAAATCTGACTCTCTCCTACTTCCGACCAGTTCAAAGGGGTGCGACACTTCCTTCCATACATGAATTCAAATGGGGACATTTGCAAACTAGCTTGATAACTGTTGTTGTATGAAAATTCTGCGAACGACAGACAGTCTTCCCACTTAGATCCATATTCTAACACACATGCTCTCAGCATATATTCGAGTATTTGATTTACTCGCTCTGTTTGTCCATCGGTCTGAGGGTGATAAGCGGTGCTAAAATCTAGTCGGGTTCCTAAACCTTCTTGGACTTTCTTCCAGAACCTCGAGGTAAACTGAGTTCCTCGATCCGATACGATGTTCTTAGGGACTCCATGCAAACTGACGATTCTAGCGATGTATAACTCTGCTAGCTTCGAACTTTGATATGTGGTCTTGACGGGTAAGAAATGGGAGACTTTGGACAACCTGTCCACTATGATCCAAATAGAGTCATTTCCCCTACTAGAAGTAGGTAATCCGGTGATAAAGTCCATTCCAACGAAATCCCATTTCCATTCCGGAATCTGCAATGGTTGCAACAATCCAGCGGGTCTTTGATATCCCGCCTTGACTTGCTGACATATATCACGCTTGGCGATATAGCTTCTGATTTCTCTCTTCATCTTATGCCACCAAAATTGCTCTTTCAAATCTTGATACATCTTCGTTCCTCCGGGGTGGATAGAATAAAGAGTATCATGAGCTTCCTTGAGAATAACTTCTTTCAATTCAGAATCTGCCGGTACACAAAGGCGTCCTTTGTACCACAGAACTCCTTTTTCGTCTTCGGTAAATCCGGGTACTTTGCATATACTGATATGACGCTTGATTCTGTTGATACTAGCATTTCCTTTCTGCGCCTCTTTGATCTGGCTGATCAAAGTGGGTTGAAGTTCTATGCTAGCCAAAAATCCTTCACTCACTAATTCCATTCGGAAATCTTCCATCTCTTTGTGCAAGCTTGGTTGCTCCTTCAAAATCATGGAGTTCAAGTGGCACGGCAATCTGCTAAGGGCATCTGCTACCACGTTGGATTTACCGGGGTGATAGTGAATGTCCAGGTCGTAATCCTTGATTAGCTCAATCCATCTTCTCTGTCTCATATTTAGCTCCTTCTGAGTGAATATATACTTTAGGCTCTTGTGATCCGAATAAATCTCACAACGGTTTCCCATCAGGTAATGCCTCCATGTCTTAAGGGATAGAACTACGGCTACGAGTTTGAGGTCATGGGTTGGGTAATTTTTCTCATGTTGTTTCAGTTGTCGAGATAGATAAGATATAACTTTGCCTTCTTGCATTAGCACACATCCGAGACCAATCTTGGATGCGTCACAATACATGTCAAAGGGCTTCGTGATATCTGGCATGATTAAGATTGGGGCTGAAATCAATCTCCTCTTGAGTTCTTGAAAACTCGCTTCACATTTGTCCGTCCATTCAAACTTCTTATCCTTTTTCAGCAATTGGGTCATGGGTCTGGCGATACTCGAGAATCCTTCTACGAACTTGCAGTAGTATCCCGCCAATCCGAGAAATGCACGAACTTGGGTCTGAGTGGTTGGGGCTTGCCAATCTTCGACATCTTTCACTTTCGCAGGGTCAACGACAATTCCTCCGGCTGATACAATGTGACCGAGGAATCCTACCTCCTGTAACCAGAATTCACATTTGCTAAACTTGGCATACAACTGATGCTCTCTAAGGGTTCCAAGAATGGTCCTTAGGTGTAGCTCATGTTCTTCTTATGATTTGGAATAAATTAGAATGTCATCGATGAAAACAACGACAAACTTATCCAGGAAGTCCATAAAAATCTTATTCATGAGATTAATGAAATAAGCAGAGGCATTGGTTAATCCAAAAGACATGACAGTATACTCGTATAATCCATATCTGGTGGTAAAGGTAGTCTTGGGAATATCCTCTGCACGAATCTTGAGTTGGTGATAGCTGGTTCTAAGATCAATCTTAGAAAACACTTTGGCACCGGTCAACTAATCAAACAAATCTTCTATCTTGGGCAATGGGTATTTGTTCTTGATAGTGACATCATTCAAGTTCCGATAATCCGTACACAAACGGTTACCTCCATCCTTCTTGTCCACAAATAAAACAGATGATCTCCATGGTGACGCACTTGGTTGAATCAATCCAATTTCCAACATGGCATCTAGTTGCTTCTTCAGTTCTGCTAGTTCAGACGGGTTCATACTATATGGTCTCTAGGCTATGGGTCCGGTTCCGGGGATTAGTTCAATGATAAACTCGATATCCTGATATGGGGGCATACTGGGCAAAACATCTGGAAATACATCGGGGTATTCATAGACTATCCGGACTTGGTCAATGGTAGGTTGGGCTATACTCTTGTTGCACTTGAATTGACGAGGTAAGGTTTTAGATATATGTTCGACTGATATTCCGGCTGTACTGGTCATGGTTATGGCTTTCTTGGCACAGTCAATCAATCCTTTATGTTGGGACATCCAATCCATTCCTAGTACTACTTCCAAACCTTTAATTCCAAGTACTATCAGATTAGCATAAAAATCTATGCCATGGATTTGGATAGGGACGACTTTGCAAATTTGCCTAGCTTTGGTAGTTGAACCGGGGATTTGAACAATCATAACATGCTTCAGTTTGGTTGGTTGAATCTTACTAGTGCATGCAAATTCTTCGGTGACAAATGAATGCGATGCACCAGAATCAAACAACACTCTAGCAAGTACTGAATTAACAGAAAACATACCCAACACGACGTCTGGCGCTTCCTGGGCTTCTTCAGCATGCATGAGAAAAAGACGGCCGTTGCGGTTGAGAGTTCCCTGGGGCAAACCTTCTTCCGGGATGAACACGACGCTGCTGCTGAGCTGGGGCATTTGCATTGGGGGCTGCGACATTCTTCTTGGGGAATTCGTTGGAGTAGTGACCCTTATTGCCACAGTCATAACAAGTCACTTGCGACTTGTCCTTTGCTGCAACAGGCACAACATTGCTTCCAGTCCTCGGGGCAGTGTTGGTGTTGGCGGCAGCATTGTTGTTGTTGAACTTGGGAGGGGCACGGTTGAAATTGTTAGAGTTGCCGGGGTTGTTGTGATTTCCTCCTGGCCTTGGGTTTCCACGGTTGGGATAGGTCGGACGGTTCATCGGGGGTCGGTTGGTTCTCAAGGAAAATCCTGGAGATGGGTTAGGGCGATACTTTGGGGTCGAATGGGTTCCTGGCTGATGCATCATGCGACGCTTGCGGTTCTCATTGGCTTGGTTGATCTTTCCTTCCATCTGGATGGCAGAGTCGACAAGGGCTTCAATATCAGCAAGGGGGATATTGACCAACACAGTCTGCATCTCATCACGCAGACCATTCAAGAATCTCTCTTTCTTCTTGGCTTCGGTGTCGATCTCATCCGGGGCATACCTAGCTAATGACAAGAATTTGTCACGGTATTCCACTACGGTCATCCTTCCTTGCTTTAGTTCTCTGAACTCATCTCTCATTCTCTTGATCAAACCCGGTGGCACATGGGTTCTGCTGAATTTGACCTTGAATTCCTCCCAGGTCATCATCTGTCCTCCGGTCATTGCACGAACGTTGTTCCACCATGCTCTTGCATCTCCGGCTAGATAGTGGGTGGCGAACAGAACTTTCTCGTTGGCTTCCACTCCGGCGACTTCCAGGTTGTTTTCCATGGTTTGCAGCCAATCATCTGCGTCTAAGGGCTCTTACGACTTAGTGAAAACAGGTGGGTTGGTATTCTAGAAATTCTTGAGCTTAGATCCATGGTTGTCCTAATTTCCGTGGCCTTGATTGTTGTGGGCTAGCTGAGCTATCTGCTGAAGGGTGTCTAGGTTGACTTGACGTTCAGCTCTTTCAGCTTCGCGGTCAGAAACCAACATTTGCAGGATCTGCAACATCGGGTCCGGGGATGAACTACTTCCTCCGTGTGGCATCTAAAGATTGAGATAGATCATGAGAAAAGAGGGAAAATTCTAAGGTTCAGGGACTTTGAAAAGTTTTTAAAGTTTGACTCAGATTTTCTAGCAACTTGCTTTTCATTCATTCATTCATAGCACACGATACAACACACACCACAAAAAAGGTAAACAGATGGTTTTAAGAACCATTCTGGAAACTACGATACAGTGGGACCGAATACAACTTACTGCGCTAGTGCTAAAGGGCTACTACTCCTCGGAGTCGGTGTAGTCGTCATCCTCATCATCCTCATCGTCATCGATGAAGGCGAAATCATCCTCATCGGTGAATAAGTCCATAGCCTGATCCTACAGAAAATCATCGTCATCGCTGAGATAGGAGTAGGGGTATCCACGAAGATCCTCTCCGGCATTCTCCCTTTCCTCCATCTGCATGTCTCTCTCGTGGATAGTCTCCTCCAAATACGAGATACGGTGGCGAAGACGGGCAATGATGTGCTCCTTTTTGTCAAGCCGACGGCGGCGAGACTTGCGATCCTTTGCTAGCATGGCGATGGTCTGATCCTTCGTCTTGATGATGGAGGACTTGTGGTTGGAGTAGTTACGGCAATTGTCCAATTCCTGCTGATGATCATACATCATGAAGCTAAGGTGGTCCAACTGAGTCTTCATCTCGGGGTGGTATGGGGCTTCTAGTGGCTGTCCCATAGCATCACGCCTTGGACAAAACTCAAAGCGGGTACCCTTGATCTGGTTGATACTCTGCCCACACAGACGGGCAAGAGCTCCCTGCATGGCCCTGGCAAGTCCATCGTGTTGGAATAATGCCCTAGAGGCAATAATAAAGATGTTATTATTATAATTCTTGTTCATGATAATGTTTATATTCCATGCTAGAATTGTATTAAGCGGAAACTTTAATACTTGTGTGGTTTGTGAACAACACCGTGTCCCTAGTACGCCTCTATGGACTAGCTCATTGATTAATGATGGTTAAGGTTTCCTAACCATGGACATGAGTTGTCGATTAATAATGAGATCATATCATTGGGAGAATGATATGGTGGACAGACCCATACTAAGCGAAGCAATTAGATCGTGTCATCGTGTTCGTCTTTGCGAAGCTTTTCTTATGTCAAATATTGTATTCCTTAGACCATGAGATAATACAACTCCCTGGTATCGGAAGAAAGCTTTGAGGTCATCAAACGTCATCCTATGAGAGGGTGATCATAAAGGTGTCTCTTAGGTGATCGGAAAGTATCTGTTGGGTTGTATGTATCGAGATGGGATTTGTCCCTCCCAAGTCGAAGAGATATACCTTGGGCCCACTCGGTAATCGATATCAACACCGCTTGCAAGCATGTGGTTAAGGAGTTAATCACAAAGTGATATCGGATTACGGAACGAGTAAAGTACTTGCTGTGAACGAGATTGAACTAGGTATGACGGTACCGACGATCGAATCTCGGGCAAGTAAAATATCGCGAGACGAAGGGAATATATATATGGGATTGATTGAATCCTGGCATCGTGGTTCATCCGATATGATCATCGATGAATGTGTGGGAGTCAATATGGGTTTCTAGACCCCGCTGTTGATTATTGATAGAAGATCATGTCCGCATATTCTCGAACCCACAGGGTCACACACTTAACGTGTCTCGATGCTAGGATAGATTGGATAATTGGTTTATGAGTTTTTGTTCGGAGTCTCGGATGGGATCCGGGACATCACGAGAGGTTCCGGAGTGGTCCGGAGAATAAGATTCATATAAGGCAGTGTAGTTTTTGGAGTTCGGAATTGTTCCGGGTTAATCGGTATTGTACCGGAAGCTTCTAGAACCTTCCGGAAGGGGACCAACGTGGCCCCACCTTCCGGGAGGGGGCATGGGCCTATGAGGGAGTGCCCTGGTCGCATTGGGCCAGGGGCACAAGGCCCCATAGGGCCCAGCCGGCCAAAGAGGGTGTAACCCTAGATAGAGCTTCTAGAAGGGGGGGGTTTCCTTGCCCCCCACTCCTCCTCCTTTGGGGCCGCCGGTTTGGACTTGGGGGAGGGGCAAGGGCAGCCGCCCACCCCTCTATATAAAGAGGGCTGGGGGCGCACCACCCCCACACACCTTCCCCTCCAACCCTAGCCGCCCTGCTGCCCTCCTCTCTCCCTCCCGACTGCTTGTAGGCGAAGCCCTGCTGCAGAAATTCTCCACCATATACACCACGCCGTCGTGTTGTAGATCCAATCTGTCTCTCCACCATACTTGCTGGTACGAGGAAGGAGGAGACGTCGAGGTGCTACACGTGTGCATCTCACGGAGGCACCGCCACTTGTGGTGCTAGATCGGATCGGATCGCGAGGAGGAGAAGCGAGTACGACTACATCACCCACGTTCCGACGAACGTTCTGCTGTGCGAATATTCAAGGGTATGAAGATCTAATCCAATCTCTCTCGTTGTTTGAATCTCCTAGATTAGATCTTGGCTTTCCCTCTGTTCGCATCCGTAGAAAATTTTGATTTACTATGCCGCGAAACCCTTCAGTGGTATCAGAGCTAGATCTATGCGTAGATGTGTTTCACGAGTAGAACGCAACATGGTTGTTGCGGGCGTTGATGTTTTCTGTTGCAAGCCTCTTGTTTGTGTTCTTCTTATGACGCGGGATAGTGAGATTGAAGCGGTCCAGGCCAACCTTACGCGACGTCGTTCGCGAGACCGGCTCCGCACTTGACGTGTGGCTTGTTCCACACATGCGGCTGGTGGATGTCAGTTTCTCTCACTATAGTTGTCATGGGATTAACACCGGAGTTTGGCAACCATAATATCACCGTTGTGGCTTTCCGTAGGTAAGAATCGTTCTTAGCATCTACTCCCATAAGCCACGTAAAACATGCAACAACAAAGTAGAGGCGTCTAACTTGTCTTTGCAGGGAGTGTTTTCTGTGATATGGTATGGCCCAAGATGTGATGTGTATAATGTATGCAATGATCATGTTTTGTAATGTTTCACGACTTGCATGTCGATGAGTACACAACCGGCAGGAGCCATATGGTTGTATTTATAATTGTGTATGACCTGTGTGTCAACTTCTTATGCTGTCGGGGATATTACCCCGGGTACCCTAAAGATAGTTTATAAGTATGTCAATAAGAAAAGATATAAGGGAAAACGGTCTCTAGGCCGAGTTTAGAATAAGTCGGTCCAATTTATATTTCCTAAGGCCAGATTATTAAAAGCAAAAGGACCTAATTCCCTGGGTGGGCCGAACTAACCTTATTCGGCCCACCACAGGCCGTCAAAAGACAGACCTTGGCACTAACACCGAGCCACACCGACGGCACCAGTTCACCCCCTCGTCGCCTGGTCAAACCCGTCGCCGGGGTCCCCTGGATCGTCGCCAAGCTCCCGGGTGGGCCGAGGTGAGGGCGATCCGGCCCACCACCGGCCAGTGCTCCTATCACCCTCGCATGTGCTTCATCAACCCGGGTGGGCCGAGGTGAGGGCGATCCGGCCCACCACCGGCCAGTGCTCCTATCACCCGGGTGGGCCGACGTTGGCAGAGTGGGCAAAGAGGAGTCCGATGGGCCTTTTCCTTCAGGCAGGCCTGGGCCGAGTAAGGAGAACCTCAGCCGGGCCTAAACTTGCCTGCAGCTCGAATGAGCCTTCCCCAGGCCGAGTCAGATGCTACCAAGGCCGAGTTTTCCCATTGTCTGAGGCACTGGGGCCGAATTTAAACAACCCAGAGGCCCTATTATTTATCTTCAGATGTATTTCTAACCTTCATAGCTACCGTCCATCAGGCCAGACGAACTTCACAAGAGCGGTGTCAGTCTTGGGACGCCCATGGCTCAGACTGACACATGCTATAAGGAATATGCCAATGGCATCCAAGGAGATGCTAGGGAATATGCCAAGTATCTTCAGAGATGCTAAGGAATATGGCGAGCATCTCCATAAGATGCTGGGAATATGCCAGGGAGATGCCAATCGTGATGAACAAGCCTTGTCCCCTGGGCTCCCCTTTATAAGGAGCACCAGGGGGATCGTTCACAAGAGAGGCCCAGAAGGGCTCCTCCCCTCTCTGCTCACTAGGAGCTCTCCTTCTTCCTCTTCCTCCACTCTCACAGAGAGATTATATAGGAGCATAGGGGAAACATCTCAAGGAACATGATTGTAGCCACAAGTATGGCAAGATTATAAGAGATTAGATGTATAGAGTGAGGTGTTATCTCCACTTGAGAGCTTCAATCCATTATACAATGCATTCCTCTTTGTTCATACGAGTGCGGTCTTCACTGCATCATCCCTCCCCGGATTCCTCCACGTCCATCGGCCCCCAACTTTAGCCTACCCATGGAATATGCCGTGATACCACCACGACATTTGACGCCCACCGTGGGGCCTTTAGTGGCGTTGGTTGGGTTTCCATCCGGACGGGAACACCTTCATCGATTTTCTTCCTCATAGGGCTCATTCAGCTTCACCAAGTCAACAGAGAACAAAGAGGTAAGCACAGAGGCTCTCCAAGTCTAACTCATCAAAGCAGGTAAGACTCAGCAAGGACTCAAGCACTACACCAAGCTTGGTGTAAGTACCAAGTAACTCAGCAGGGCAGGTATGACCTAGCAAAACCCACCCAAACACTTCTCCAAGTACTGTAAGTGCCAGATAACTCAGTCACCTACACTCAATCCTTCACCCCAGGGAGAAAAGAACTTAACCCGGGGACTAGCCGACTTATCCTTAGAGTCACCTTTGGATTAAGAGAACATCATATTGATTTAGATCTGTACACCAGCCAGCTTATTTATAACTCGACCATAAGTTGAGTCAGCTTATTTGTGATTCAGATAGATTTTGAGTCAGTTAGTTTATGTTTTGGATTGTCCTTTAACTCGGTACCCCAGCCAGCTTATTTATAACTCGGACAGAATTTGAGTCAGCTTATTTATGATCCAGATAGAATTTGAATCAGCTTACTTATGAGTCGGATAGAATTTGAGTCAGCTTACTTATGATTCGGATATAATTTGAGTCAATTAGTTTATGCTTCGAATTAACCTTTAACTCATCTAAGTAGATTATCTCTAATTCGGACTAACATTTGATTCAGCTTGCCAAGGTATTTTATAATTCGGATTGGTATTCAGACTCGGCGTACTAGTCATATCTCTGATTCAGGCCGAAGCTTTATTCAGTTCGCCAGATTGCCAGGTTATGTTATGACTCAGATTGTTATTTCACCATCTTGCCAGGTTATCCCATATCTCGGATGACTATTGGCCATCTTATCATATCTCGAATCTGTATCTCATATCTACATCCCGAATCAGATCTCTTAGCGGTTAGCCCTATTATCATATCCCAAAGCTTAATCTCGGATCCATATCAAAGGCAAATTACCGTCATCACGCCAAATCAAGTTATATCGTGGCAAACAGGTGATTCAGATTTGAGTAATATAACTCAGATTTGAGCCAGATGACTCAGACTTAAGACATATAAGTCAATTTTGAGTAAAGTAACTCGGATTTGGGATGAGTTAACTCGGATTTGAGTCAGATAACTCAGATTTGGGATGTAAGTCAAAACTGAGTAAAGTAACTCGGATTTGGGATGAGTTAACTCAGATTTGAGTAATATAACTCAGATTTGAGCCAGATGACTCAGACTTAAGACATATAAGTCAATTTTGAGTAAAGTAACTCGGATTTGGGATGAGTTAACTAGGATTTGAGTCAGATGACTCAGATTTGGTAAGTAAGTCAAAATTGAGTAAAGTAACTCGGATAAGGGATGAGTTAATTCAGATTTGAGTCAGGTGACTCGGATTTGGAATGTAAGTCAAAATTGAGTAAAGTAACTCGGATTTGGGATGAGTTAACTCGGATTTGAGTCAGATGACTCAGATTTGGGATGTAAGTCAAAATTGAGCAAAGTAACTCGGATTTGGGATGAGTTAACTCGGATTTGAGTCAGATGACTCAGATTTGGGATGTAAGTCAAAATTGAGTAAAGTAACTCGGATTTGGGATGAGTTAACTCGGATTTGAATCAGATGACTTAGATTTGGGATGTAAGTCAAAATTGAGTAAAGTAACTCGGATTTGGGACGAGTTAACTCGGATTTGAGTCATAAGACTCAGGTTTGGGAAGTAAGTCAAAATTGAGTAAAGTAAATCGGATTTGGAATGAGATAACTCGGATTTAAGTCGTATACCTCGGATTTGAGTCGGAGGACTCAGACTCAAGACCTAAGTCAATTTTGAGTAAAGTAACTCAGATTTGGAAACAGATGACTCGGATCATAACTTACCCAATGAGGTTAAAAGAGCAATGCCCAAGAAGGCAGGAACTCCTAACTTACCCAATGAGGTTAAAAGAGCAATGCCCAAGAAGGCAGGAACTCCTAACTTACCCAATGAGGTTAAAAGAGCAATGCCCAAGAAGGCAGGAACTCATAACTTACCTAATGAGGTTAAAAGAGCAATGCCCAAGAAGGCAGGAACTCCTAACTTACCCAATGAGTTTAAAAGAGCAATGCCCAAGAAGGCAGGAACTCATAACTTACCCAAAGAGGTTAAAAGAGCAGTGCCCAAGAAGGCCAGAACTCATGACTTACCCAAAGAGGTTAGAAGAGCAGTGCCCAAGAAGGCCAGAACTCATGACTTGCCCAAAGAGGTTAGAAGAGCAGTGCCCAAGAAGGCCAGAACTCATGACTTACCCAAAGAGGTTAAAAGAGCAGTGCCCAAGAAGGCCAGAACTCATGACTTACCCAAAGAGGTTAAAAGAGCAGTGCCCAAGAAGGCCAGAACTCATGACTTACCCAAAGAGGTTAAAAGAGAAGTGCCTAAGAAGGCCAGAACTCATGACTTACCCAAAGAGGTTAGAAGCGCAGTGCCCAAGAAGGCCAGAACTCATGACTTGCCCAAAGAGGTTAGAAGAGCAGTGCCCAAGAAGGCCAGAACTCATGACTTGCCCAAAGAGGTTAGAAGAGCAGTGCCCAACAAGGCCAGAACTTATAACTTGCCCAAAGAGGTTAAAAGAACAGTGCCCAATAAGGCCAGAACTTATAACTTGCCGAAAGGGGTTATAACCAGTGCCCATGAAGGCCATGAGTCCACTAACTTGCCCAAAGGGGTTAAGACCAGTGCCCATGAAGTCCAGGAGTCCAAAAACTTACCCAAAGGGGTTATGACCAGTGCCCATGAAGGCCAGGAGTCCAGTAACTTACCCAAAGGGGTTATAGCCAATGCCCATGAAGGCCCGAAGTCCAGAAACTTACCCAAAGGAGTTATAACCAATGCCAAAGCAGGCCAGAAGTCAAGGAACTTACCCAAAAAGGTTATGAACCTGAACTTTAGAGGGCCAGAAATCAATGATATATGAAAAGACTATAGGATGGATAAACAACTCTGGAGATATTATGCATAAAGATTATGCGCGACTCTACGAGTCCCCCATATCCTTGGGGACTAATGTCGGGGATATTACCCCAGATAACCCAAAGTTAAGGTATAGAGAGACCTTTGAGGGTTTACATACGTGTTCTATAAAAGAATACGAAAAAACATTAAATAAAGACATGTCTAGAAAGATATGAAACTTAAAGGTGAAGTAACAAATGAAAAAGAGGAAAAGAGGACTCGGGCCGAACTAAATAAGATTCGGCCTGGTCCATTACTTCTCCCAGGACAAAACCATACTCAAGGGCCGAATCTCGGCCCACCTAGCCGAACTATAGCCGAATCAGCGCCTAGGTCCCGCCAGCTAGGCTCCCACCTCGTTGAAATTCTGTCGGACTCCCGCCAAGCTCCCTCCGGACGATCGTCCCGCCAACCTCGCCATCTCCCGCGCACGACACCTCGCCTCCACCGAGTTTCCCCGGGTGGGCCGGTGACGAGCAACCTAACCCACCATGAGGGTGAGCTACCTCGTCCCATCACAACCAGGCGCTCTAAGGTGGGCCGGCAGAAATGAATCCCGGCCCACCACGGACTTCATTGTCACTTTGCCCCGGTGACCACTTCACCACTACCCCAGAAGGGCTGACCCAGGATAAGTCGGCCCACCAAGGGCCCCGAGGGTTGGCTCGGCCTTAGGAACTTATCAGACTAGGCAGGCTTGACTCAGTTAAGGCCATGAGGACCTAGCTGGACTCCCTCCTCGTGGGTCGACTAAAGGAAATATTGGCTGGCCCCTTTTCTTTATTTGGTTGAGAAAGAATTAAAACCCGGATGGGCCTTTTCACTCTCGGGCCGAATCAACCAGGCCACAGGCCGAATTACTATTCTATCTGAGGCATCCAGGCTTGATAAGATCACCCCAAACGCCCTATCATCCACTCCCTGACACATTCTAACTCATCCGAAGAGGTTGAAGAGTCCAATACCCATTAAGGAAAGTTGTTTACCTAAAAAGACGTATTAGACAAAGAACTGTATTATGGAGGAAATTTATGCCGATGTGCGGAACAGTTTAATATAAAGTCTATGAGCGATTCTACGAGTCCCACATAGACTCGGGGACTAATGTCGGGGATATTACCCCGGGTACCCTAAAGATAGTTTATAAGTATGTAAATAAGAAAAGATATAAGGGAAAATGGTCTCTGGGCCGAGTTTAGAATAAGTCGGTCCAATTTATATTTCCTAAGGCCAGATTATTAAAAGCAAAAGGACCTAATTCCCTGGGTGGGCCGAACTAACCTTATTCGGCCCACCACAGGCCATCAAAAGACAGACCTCGGCACTAACACCGAGACACACCGACGGCACCAGTTCACCCCCTCGTCGCCCGGTCAAACCCGTCACCGGGGTCCCCTAGATCGTCGCCAAGCTCCCGGGTGGGCCGAGGTGTGGGCGATCCGGCCCACCACCGGCCAGTGCTCCTATCACCCTCGCATGTGCTTCATCAACCCGGGTGGGCCGAGGTGAGGGCGATCCGGCCCACCACCGGCCAGTGCTCCTATCACCCGGGTGGGCCGACGTTGGCAGAGTGGGCAAAGAGGAGTCCGGTGGGCCTTTTCCTTCAGGCAGGCCTGGGCCGAGTAAGGAGAACCTCGGCTGGGCCTAAACTTGCCTGCAGCTCGAATGAGCCTTCCCCAGGCCGAGTCAGATGCTACCAAGGCCGAGTTTTCCCATTGTCTGAGGCACTGGGGCCGAATTTAAACAACCCAGAGGCCCTATTATTTATCTTCAGATGTATTTCTAACCTTCATAGCTACCCTCCATCAGGCCAGACGAACTTCACAAGAGCGGTGTCAGTCTTGGGACGCCCATGGCTCAGACTGACACATGCTATAAGGAATATGCCAATTGCATCCAAGGAGATGCTAGGGAATATGCCAAGTATCTTCAGAGATGCTAAGGAATATGCCGAGCATCTCCATAAGATGCTAGGAATATGCCAGGGAGATGCCAATCGTGATGAATAAGCCTTGTCCCCTGGGCTCCCCTTTATAAGGAGCACCAGGGGGATCGTTCACAAGAGAGGCCCAGAAGGGCTCCTCCCCTCTCTGCTCACTAGGAGCTCTCCTTCTTCCTCTTCCTCCACTCTCACAGAGAGATTAGATAGGAGCATAGGGGAAACAGCTCAAGGAACATGATTGTAGCCACAAGTATGGCAAGATTATAAGAGATTAGATGTATAGAGTGAGGTGTTATCTCCACTTGAGAGCTTCAATCCATTATACAATGCATTCCTCTTTGTTCATACGAGTGCGGTCTTCACTGCATCATCCCTCCCCGGATTCCTCCACGTCCATCGACCCCCAACTTTAGCCTACCCATGGCATATGCCGTGATACCACCACGACATATGCGCCATGTAATAGTTTCACTTTATCGCTAAGTAGTTAGCAATAGTTGTAGTTGCTATTCGTGGTGGAGACAATCATGGTGGAGTGATGGAGATCATGCCGGAACGCACAAGATGGAGATCATTGCGCGAAGATTGGCTATACCATGTCACATTAAAGTTATATGCATGTGATGTTTATCCTTTTATGTATCTTATCATGCTTAGATCGCGACGGTAGCATTATAAGATGATTCCTCACTTAAAGATCAAGATAAAAACTGTGTTCTCCCCGAGTATGCACCATTGCGAAAGTTCGTCGTGTCCAAGCATCACGTGATGATCGGGTGCTATAGACTCTACGCTCACATACAACGGGTGCAAGCCAGTTTTGCACACGCGGAAATACTGGGGTCTAACTTGATGAGCCTAGCATGTACAGACATGGCCTCGGAACACATGAACCGAAAGGTTAAGCATGAGTCATATGAATGATATGATCGACACTTCGTTGTCCACCATTGAAACCACATCTCTTCTCGTGAAGATCAGATTAGGTGTGGTGAATTTGGATCGTGTTCACTAAACAACTTGAGGGATGTTGAATTTAGTGGGAGTTCATCTAGTAATTTGATTAAAAGTTGAACTAGTTATCATGAACATAGTCTAATTTGTACTTGCTAATATTGTAGATCAAATAGCTAAATCCAACTTCAACTTCAACGTTTTCGCTGAGAAGGAAAAGCTTAGAAACAATGGGTCTAACTTCACCAATTGGTTCCGCAATCTGAGAATCATTCTCTCTGGCGGTCAAAAGGACTATGTCCTTGGGAAAGCTTTAGGTGACCCCCCTGCTGCAACTGCGCCGGCTGATGAGAAAGCTGTCTATCAGTCGCACAAAGATGATTATGGTGTGATTAAGAGCACCATGTTGTTTGCTATGGAACCGGAACTTCAAAATCGTTTTGAAGACTATCCCGGGCCCTTTGAGATTCTCGAAGAGCTGAAAACCATGTTTCAGACTCAGGCCCGTTCTGACAGATATGAGATCTCTGAGAAGTTCTTTAACTGCAAGATGGAGGAATGGAGTTCCGTTAGTGAGCACGCCATTAAGATGACGGGCTACACTCAACGCCTTGAGCAACTGGAATGCACGATTCCAGAGGAGCTCAAGATTGACAAGGTTCTGCAATCACTCCCTCCCAGCTACAAAAGTTTTGTAGTGACTCACAATCAGATTGGTTCCACTGATACGATCACCGAGCTCTTCGCAAAGCTGAAGGCCGCGGAAGTGGACATCAAAAAAGGATAATCGTGTGTTGATGGTCAACAAGCCCCCCACCTTCAAGAAAGGTAAGGGTGCAAAGAAGCCCTTCAAGAAAGGCGGCGGCAAGCGCGTTGCCCCTGCTGAGAAGAAGCTCAGGTCTGGTCCTAAGTCGGACACTGAGTGCTTCTATTGCAAGGACAAGGGTCACTGGAAGCGCAACTGTCCGAAGTACTTAGCGGACATGAAGGCTGGCACCATCAAAGGTATATTTGATATACATGTTATTGATGTTTTCCTTACTAGCCCTCGTTGTAGTGCCTGGGTATTTGATACCGGTTTAGTTGCTAATATTTGTAACTCGAAACAGGAGCTACGGAATAGACAGCGACTTGCGAGGGATGAGGTGACGATGCGCGTTGGCAACGGATCAAGAGTCGATGTGATGGCCGTCGGCACGCTCTCCTTAGTTTTACCTTCGGGATTAGTTTTAAACCTCAATAAATGTTATTATGTGCCTGCGTTGAGCATGAACATTATTTCTGGATCTTGTTTATTGCAAGACGGTTATTCATTTAAATCGGAGAATAATGGTTGTTCTATTTATATGAGTAACATCTTTTATGGTCATGCACCTATTGTGAATGGTTTATTTCTTCTAAATCTCGAAAGGGATGAAACACACATCCATAACATTAAGGCTAAGAGATGCAAAGTAGATAGTGATAATACTACTTATTTGTGGCACTGTCGTCTAGGTCATATTGGTGTAAAACGCATGAAGAAACTCCATTCTGATGGACTTTTGGAGTCTCTTGATTTTGAATCATTTGACACATGCGAACCATGCCTCATGGGCATGATGATCAAAACCCTGTTCTCCGGTATGATGTAGCGAGCAACGGACTTGTTGGAAATCATACATACCGATGTATGCGGACCGATGAGTGTTTCGACGCGCGGTGGATATCGCTATTTTCTCACTTTTACCGATGACTTAAGTAGATATGGGTATATCTATTTAATGAAACATAAATCTGAAACGTTTGAAAAGTTCAAAGAATTTCAGAATGACGTGGAGAACCATCGTAACAGAAAGATTAAGTTTCTACGATCCGATCGTGGAGGTGAATATTTGAGTTATGGTTTTCTCACGCATCTTAAAGCAAGTGGAATCGTTTCACAACTCACGCCACCCGGAACACCATAGCGCAACGGTGTGTCTGAACGCCGGAACCGAACCCTATTAGATATGGTCCGATCAATGATGTCTCTTACTGATTTGCCATTATCATTTTGGGGTTATGCATTAGAAACCGCTGCATTCACTTTAAATAGGGCTCCATCTAAATCCGTTGAGACGACACCGTATGAACTGTGGTTTGGTGCTAAACCTAAGTTGTCGTTTCTTAAAGTTTGGGATGCGAAGCTTACGTCAAGAAGTTGATGCCGGACAAGCTCGAACCCAAAGCGGAGAAATGCGTCTTCATAGGATACCCTAAGGAAACTATTGGGTATACCTTCTATCACAGAACCGAAGGCAAATTGTTTGTCGCAAAGAACGGTTCCTTTCTTGAGAAGGAGTTTCTCTCGAAAGAAGTGAGTGGGAGGAAAGTAGAGCTAGACGAGGTTATTGAACCTTCTCTTGAATTGGAGAGTAGCACAGCACCTGAAATTGTTCCAGTGCCGCCTGCACCAACAATATAGGAAGCTAATGACAAGGATCATGAAGCTTCGGACGATGCTGCTACTGAACGTCGCAGGTCGACAAGGTCGCGTGCCCCTCCTGAGTGGTACGGCAACCCTGTCTTGATTGTCTTGTTAGTATAAGACAGTGAACCTACGAACTTTGAGGAAGCGATGATGAGCCCAGACTCTGAGAAATGGCTAGAAGCCATGAAATACGAATTGGGATCCATGAGAGAAAACCAAGTATGGACTTTGGTGGACCCTCCTAGCGACCGAAAGGCCGTTGAGTGCAAATGGATTTTCAAGAATAAAACGGACGCGGATGGTAATGCTACCGTCTATAAAGCACGGCTTGTTGCGAAAGGTTTTCGACAAGTTCAAGGTGTTGACTACGATGAGACTTTCTCTCCCGTAGCGATGTTTAAGTCCATTCGGATTTTATTAGCAATTGCTGCGTTTCATGATTATGAAATATGGCAGATGGATGTCAAGACTGCGTTCCTCAATGGAAACATTGATGAAGAGTTGTATATGATGCAACCCGAAGGTTTTGTTGATCCTAAGGATGCTGATAAAGTATGCAAACTTCAGCGTTCTATTTATGGACTAAAGCAAGCATCTCGGAGTTGGAACCTTCGTTTTGATCAAGTGATCAAGAGCTTTGGATTTGTTCCAAATTGCTACGAAGCTTACATCTACAAGAAAGTGAGTGGGGAGCTCGGTGACGTTTCTGGTACTATATGTGGATGACATATTGATTATTGGAAATGACATCAACATGCTTAACGATGTGAAGAGTTGTTTGAACAAGTGTTTTTCAATGAAAGACCTAGGTGAAGCTGCTTATATATTGGGCATCAAAATCTATAGAGATAGACAAAGACGCCTGATAGCTTTAAGCCAGAGTACATACCTAGACAAAGTTCTGAAAAGGTTCAGAATGGATAAGGCAAAGAAAGGTTCAGTGCCTATGTTGTCAGGTAAGATATTGAGCAAGGCTCAGTGTCCAGCTACGGTAAATGATAGGGAAGCTATGAGCAAAGTGCCTTATGCCTCGGCCATAGGTTCGATCATGTATGCCATGCTGTGTACTAGACCGGATGTGTCCAATGCTCTTAGTTTGACGAGTAGGTATCAAAGTGATCCAGGAGTGGAACACTGGACAGCCTTGAAGAACATCCTAAAGTACCTAAATAGAACTAAAGAAATGTTCTTAGTCTATGGGGGTGATGAACAGCTCGTCGTAAAAGGTTACGTCGACGCTAGTTTCGACACCGACAAGGATGATTCTAAATCTCAGACAGGATACGTGTATATTTTGAATGGAGGAGCTGTGAGCTAGAGAAGCTGCAAGCAAAGCGTGATCGCGGGATCAACAGTAGAAGCGGAATACATGGCTGCTGCAGAAGCGTCAAGTGAAGGAGTTTGGATCAGGAACTTCATCACTGAGCTTGGCGTGGTTCCAAGTGCGTTGGACCCACTGGAGATATTGTGTGACAACACTGACGCCATAGCACTCGCTAAGGAACCAAGATATCATCCAAAGACCAAGCATATCAACCGCAAGTTTCATATAATCCGAGATTATACAGCAGATGGAGATCTGAAGATCAGCAAAGTACATACAGATCTGAATGTCGCAGATCCATTGACTAAACCTCTTCCACGTGTAAAACATGATTAGCACCTCAGTGCCATGGGTGTGAGATTTTTGCCAGATGTAAACTAGATTATTGACTCTAGTGCAAGTGGGAGACTGTTGGAATTATGCCCTAGAGGCAATAATAAAGATGTTATTATTATAATTCTTGTTCATGATAATGTTTATATTCCATGTTAGAATTGTATTAAGCGGAAACTTTAATACTTGTGTGGTTTGTGAACAACACCGTGTCCCTAGCACGCCTCTATGGACTAGCTCATTGATTAATGATGGTTAAGGTTTCCTAACCATGGACATGAGTTGTCGATTAATAATGAGATCATATCATTGGGAGAATGATATGGTGGACAGACCCAAACTAAGCGAAGCAATTAGATCGTGTCATCGTGTTCGTCTTTGCGAAGCTTTTCTTATGTCAAATATTGTATTCCTTAGACCATGAGATAATACAACTCCCTGGTATCGGAAGAAAGCTTTGAGGTCATCAAACGTCATCCTATGAGAGGGTGATCATAAAGGTGTCTCTCAGGTGATCGGAAAGTACCTGTTGGGTTGTATGTATCGAGATGGGATTTGTCCCTCCCAAGTCGGAGAGATATACTTCGGGCCCACTCGGTAATCGATATCAACAACGCTTGCAAGCATGTGGTTAAGGAGTTAATCACAAAGTGATATCGGATTACGGAACGAGTAAAGTACTTGCTGTGAACGAGATTGAACTAGGTATGATGGTACCGACGATCGAATCTCGGGCAAGTAAAATATCACGAGACGAAGGGAATATATATATGGGATTGATTGAATCCTGGCATCGTGGTTCATCCGATATGATCATCGATGAATGTGTGGGAGTCAATATGGGTTTCCAGACCCCGCTGTTGATTATTGATAGAAGATCATGTCCGCATATTCTCGAACCCGCAGGGTCACACACTTAACGTGTCTCGATGCTAGGATAGATTGGATAATTGGTTTATGAGTTTTTGTTCGGAGTCTCGGATGGGATCCGGGACATCACGAGAGGTTCCGGAGTGGTCCGGAGAATAAGATTCATATAAGGCAGTGTAGTTTTTGGAGTTCGGAATTGTTCCGGGTTAATCGGTATTGTACCGGAAGCTTCTAGAACCTTCCGGAAGGGGACCAACGTGGCCCCACCTTCCGGGAGGGGGCATGGGCCTATGAGGGAGTGCCCTGGCCGCATTGGGCCAGGGGAAAAAGGCCCCATAGGGCCCAGCCGGCCAAAGAGGGTTTAAACCCTAGATAGAGCTTCTAGAAGGGGGGGGTTTCCTTGCCCCCCACTGCTCCTCCTTTGGGGCCGCCGGTTTGGACTTGGGGGGGGGAAAGGGTAGCCGCCCACCCCTCTATATAAAGAGGGCTGGGGGAGCACCACCCCCACACACCTTCCCCTCCAACCCTAGCCGCCCTGCTGCCCTCCTCTCTCCCTCCCAACTGCTTGTAGGCGAAGCCCTGCTGCAGAAATTCTCCACCATATACACCACGCCGTCGTGTTGTAGATCCAATCCGACTCTCCACCATACTTGCTGGTCCGAGGAAGGAGGATACGTCGAGGTGCTGCACGTGTGCATCTCACGGAGGCACCGCCACTTGTGGTGCTAGATCGGATTGGATCGCGAGGAGGAGAAGCGAGTACGACTACATCACCCACGTTCTGACGAACGTTCCGCTGTGCGAATCTTCAAGGGTATGAAGATCTAATCCAATCTCTCTCGTTGTTTCCATCTCCTAGATTAGATCTTGGCTTTCCCTCTATTCGCATCCGTAGAAAATTTTGATTTACTATGCCGCGAAACCCTTCACATCGAGCCAGTTGTTTTCTCTTAAGGTAAACTGAATTCCCTCGACAGTGGGAGGTTCAATATTTCCTCAGAGACTTGCAACAAATAGCCACTGCAGATCTTCTCCTCCTTGATCATTGAGCTGAGCTCCGAAGAACTCGGGGTGCGGACCCTCCAGAAGTTCCGAAAGCTGGTCCAAATCCCGCTCAAAGATAAGGTCTCCTCCATTCCCCAACTGATAAACCTTGATGTACTTCACGTCCATCTATAAGAATATAGGATGAGTAAGTTAGTAGAGTGATCAAGTGTGTCAATTTTTAGGTATTTTGCAAGAGTTTTTGAGGAACATGAATTTTTATGAAAGAAACCAAGTGATAAGAATGGGAATAAGTTTTTGTAAATATTTGCTTCCTTTGGTTTTGAAACTAAGTTTTTGATTCAAACATCCAGTCTAACTAGGGTCTCCTATGGTCAGGATGGCTCTGATACCAACTTGTCAAGACCCGGATTTTTAATCCCAGATGCCTGTTATGCCATACATCGCAATCCCAGGATTACCATTTTTGCGAGACATAACAGAATTGGATACCACATTACATCATCCATTACAAACCATACATAAGGTCTTACACAAGTAAGGATCTCATGATCTAGTTCTTAATACAACTCAAGCAGCGGAAATACATAATAATAAAGGTAGCGTAGGCGAAGCTCCATCTTCGGGGTCACAGGCAATGCTGACGATGGGAGATGATCCTAGTTGTCGTAACCTTCTTGGGGTCCTTCGTCCTGGTACTCCTCTTCATAGTCTGGCCATGGGAATAGCCAGAGACAAATCCATGAGTACTCTTTAAGTACTCGCAAACTAATACTAACAAGTGAAGAGGGTTTTTGTAGTAGGACACTAAGCTCTAGGGTTGTTTTGCAAAAAGCCAGATTTACTTCTACTAAGTTTAGAAGCAAGAAAAGCTAGTTGAAATTTTATAACACCTAAATGGGAACTTGAGTTTCATGTCACAACTCTGTTGTGGTCAAGTCAAAATCTCAATTCATTTCATAAGTCATTTTGAAAACATCTGACAGGGGAACAGTATGGCCACTCCAACTGTCCATAACCGCGAACGCGGCTATTCGGATAGTTTGACACTCTGCAGAGATTGTACACTTTCACCACAACATTCAATATATCCGTCAGGAACAAATCCTGAATTCACCATACTCAGTATGCGGATAATCAATCCTAACCTTTCAATTACACGTCCTAGTATAGGAACCTCTCCTGTGAGTTTGGCCTCCCAACCATGACCAACTGTCATCGTGGGTACTGCACAGGTGGACAATCTTCACAAGGTAGCCTCAACTCAGACCTTGGCCGTGAGGGAACCCATACTAAGGTATATAAGTTTCCAGTCAAGCCCTGCCCAATTTTCGGGTATTGTGGTTGTACGGTAAAATTGGAACGGTATCGCATCCATACAACCATCAGTTTTATAAAGGGCTAAGGCTCATGCCTCAACATTTTCATCATCAAAATCATCTGGTGTTCAGAAACACATCATGTCAAAACATCTCAGTAGAATGACTCATCATTCTAAGGTTTTCATAACCATTTTCCACCAAGTATTACCATCTAGAGTTGAACAAGTTTTATGCTTAGCACTAGCATCTACAAGTTGGGGTGAGTACTAATGAAGGGTGGTAAACAAGTGGATATTAATTAAGTTCAATCTCATGCCTTAGGATGACATCAAGATTATCTAACTTAGGCCAAATTTAATGCTCTTTATGCAACCTTCAATTATCTTCCTAGAATATACAAGTCAGTTAAGTAAACTCTAAGAGAAAGCTTTGATAAAGAAATAAAGTATAAAGCTTGCAAGTAAAACTAGGATTGGGTTATCAAGTGGGTAAGATCACATATTCTTAAGGCATATAGTTGGCATGGTAACAAGCAAGTATTAGCTTGCATAAGTAGGGTATCTTGCAAGGGTTAACTTGCTAAGTTAATAGCTTGCATAGGTCAACTTGGTTAGTAAGGCTTGCCTTGTGTAGAGCAGTGGTTGAAGTTCTCCTCGGTTTCTTCTTCGTAGTATCCTCCTTCCTCCTCGTATCCTTGATCGGTACTAGCGTCTATGAATAAATACGAGGTACACAATCACCAAACAATACTTAACTACTTTCAATCATCACACAAAAGGGTTCTATAGATGATCTAGCATCATCACTAACATTCAAGATTAAAGCACTTGCATTATTTATTTATTTTTAGAAAAGTAATTTCTACTCATTGAAAAACTACTTAAGATTTAATATTCTCCAAACCAAACATGGGATCATGTTGACACATGTCATCACCACATATTTCAGTACATGGGAATGTGATTTAAAGTGGTGTCACAATTTAATAAGGTTTAACCTTTTTATTTTAAATAATTAAAGTGGCTAAAAATGCCTATGTGGCCTTATTTTATTACTTGGACATTATTTCTATAAGTAAACCCATATGTTTTTATATATTCTGAAAGGTATGATCAAATGTGATTTTTGAGAGTTGGAATCAACTCAAAATCTATTATGGTTTGAAAAATGTTTGAATGCAGAAAAGATTCTGACTTGTTATTTTTACCAAGGTTGATCTACATATCCAAATGATTTAAATCCAACGGGCTTGGATTAAGCATTTCAATACCTTTCTAATAAAATTGGTTTCATCCAATTTAGTTCACTGAATCGAGTTGGGTTGATTTTTGAAACTAGGTACAGAACTGAGTTTGAATATAAATAGAAAAGGCTAGATTCAAACGAGTGGGCTGCGCGGGAAATGTTATTGGGCCGGCCCGATGTCACTCCGCAGCGCGGGGTGCAACTGACAGGAGGGTTCCACCAGTCAGTGGCTCATAACACGCGGAGCGGTATGGGTTGATCTCTTCCGCATGATCTAAGTCTAATTGAACGGCCACGGCTCATCGTCCACGTCGGTCAGCGCCAGCGAGACAGAACCCTAACACGGCAGGTGGGGGTCGTGGGAGGCTCATTGGGGCTCAGGCGAGGGTCAGCGTTGGGCGAAAACGACGAAGTCGACGACGACGATCCTCCTGGTACCGGCAGCTCCTCCTGGTGCGGCTCCAATCGATGGCTTCCTTCTTATCCAGCAGCGGCGGGCTCCGGTGAAATTTCGGCGATGCTCTGCTCGCCTTGCTCCGGGAGTGAGGAGGGGTGGTTATGGGTGAGAGGGGAGTGGAATGGTGTGAAGAAATCGAGTGGGGGATGCCTCTATTTATAGTGGCGAGAGGGGACCGACGGGTGCGGGCTGAGCTCGTCGTGGTCGACCGCACAGAGGGCTATAGGTGTGGGCGACGGTAGGGAGCGGTGCGGTGCTCCCTAGCGAAGCTCAACGTCATGGTGGTGAGGCGTGGGGCGCTGCTGATCGGTCGGAACACTTCGGCGCTCTGAGCGTGTCCGGCGGAGGTTTTGATGGCGCACAACGCGTGTGGTCCGTGCGGTGGTGAACGGGCGTGTCTGCGGGGTTGCTGGGGTGGTGGTGATCACGCGTGCACGCGGCGAAGGCGGCGTGCGGTCTGTGGGCGTGTGTCGAGGGTGGTGCATGGGCGCTCTCTCGGCATGCTCGCAGAGGGGCTTGGAATGGCTTGGGAGTGTGGTCCAGTAGCTGGCATTGCTCGAGGCTGGGACAGGGAGTGGCGGTGGAGTGCTGGCTAGATCCCAGACAAGGTTGGCGAGGCTAGTGTTGCTCGCAGCTTGCTGTCGACCATGGGGTGGCAATGGTGCTCTCGGCCTGCTCACCATTGATGACAATGGCCAGCTTACAGTGGTGCTAGGGATTAGTTAAGGTTGTTAGATGATCTACTAAGGCTAGTTGTGTCCAGAGAGGGAACAAGTTAGGCCCAAAACACTATTAAAAACAGTGAAGTTGATTTGGTTGATTTGAATCTGCAACCTGTTTGATGAAATGGCCGCATGAACTTAAGTTTTGAATTTTGAAAAGATTTTTGGTGGGTGTGCTATGCATGTACTGGGGAATCTGTGGATGCTTGGGTTTTGAAAATTGAGTTGGTTTGAGTGGTTTTTAAAATAGTGGGATCTTCCCATATGAGATAGATTCAATTTTAAACTGTCATTTAAACTAAGTATTTAAATGTTTTTGGATGATCAAAAAGTGGGCCTTGGTACCTTGTTATGAGTACTATCAAGGGGTGCAAAGATCCATACATGTTTCTGTTAAGTTCTGAAAGTTAGGGATAGCCAAAGTAGGCATGGGAGTTAAATTGGCCAAAATGACAATTCACTTAATTTGTTTGTTTTGACTTGTTTGTCTTTGGGAAAAGTTTGGGGATTGTTTAGATGATGTTTATTTCACCTAAGAATCATTTTACAAGCAAGTAAAAACAAAATCATGGCAATTCAAAGGAATCCAAATTTTAATACACACACATATGGATGCTTTCATATTTTTAATTAGAAAAGTTTTTGTTACCCTAAATTTGATGATTAGAGTTTGATGATCCAAGTTTAATATTTTTGGGATGTTACACCTCTCAAACTAAAGTACATGGCGATGGACGAACGTGGCAATTCTAGTGCCAATAAAATGCTAATGGTTGAGTTTGAAGAAATGGAAGAAAACCTCATGGTTGATAGTACATATGGTAGGCATCTGTCACATCCCAAGATTTTCCAAATCTTGTAATGTGAAAAATAATTGAATAAAATAAAACTTTGTTTGATTTTCAGGGCCAGAAGAAACTTTTTGAATTCAATTGGAACTTCAAACCAATTTGGATCAAATAAAATCCTAAGGGGATTTAAAAAGATAAACATTTAATAAAGGAAAATAAAATATTTTGGTATTACTATTTGGATCTTTTAGATAAAAGGATTTGGTTTTCAAAAGAAAAGGTGGATTTATAAATAAAGATTATTTTATAAAGCCAAATTAAACCTTGGCCAAAGCTTATGAAATAAAATGCTTTGTTTTGATAAAAATAGTAAAGGTTTATTTAAATAAAGTAATAAGGATTTAATATCCAAGTTTTTAATAATAAAGGTTTTATTATTTCTAAACCATCAAAACTTGTTTATTTGTTTAAAATAAGTTTTTCAAGTATCTTATATTTTCATATAAACCTACTGAATGGTTTGGTACTATTATAGTTTTCAAAAATAAAGTTTTAATAAAACAAATCCTATTTGAGTTTAATGAATAAGGCCTATTCATTTAATTGTTATTGGACCCTAAAATAAAATGTTATTTTATTTTAAACAAGTTTTCCAAATATCTTTTATTTTCAAATAAAACCTACTGATTTGGTTTTGAAAATATTTGGATTTCAAATGGAGATTTTATTAAATAAATCAAACCCTATTTGATTAAATAACTATGGTCTATTATATTTAATAGATCCTAAAAAGAATAAAAATATTATTTTATTTTGGGATTTGGATTATGTTGATAAACATAACCAAAAATTATTACAAGTGTGGTGATTGGTTGAATTGTTTGAATGTTTGAATAGTTGATTGAAATTCAAAACAGAAAATAGTTTTGGAAAAAGAAAAAGGTTTCAGACAGAAAAAAATAGAGCAGCCCAACCATCTGGCCCAACTCCAACCGAACAGCCCACCTAGCCCATCTCACCCTCGCCTCGAACCGTTTTTCTTCCCCGTAGAAACAACCCGCAAGGCCACTGACTTGTGGACCCCAACTCCCTCTCTCAATCCACTGACGCAACGGCCCCACATACCCCAGCCATCGTCTTCAAGCGAGACCCCGTCGCCCTGCCGTTGCAGTGAGTTACTCCAGTGGTGATTGCGCGTTGATGGAGGCTTTGATTCCTCGCAGTGACCATGCCCCTTTAAACGCCAGTGACTCCTCTCCACTTCCCCTCTGTCGCCCCACCTCGACACGCCCTCAGGCTGTCAAATTTCGACCAACACTCCCTCTGTTCCGACGACACTCTGGTGCCGATTCCGGCGACTCAACACCGCCCCGTGCCTCCCTGAGCACACTAGGAGACTCCCCACTCCCAGACGCATCTCCCAGTACCCTCTGTTCGACCGCGGGCGTTCCAGAGCGTCGACTACGACAAGCCTCCTAGCGCCGCCGCGTCTGTCTTCAACTCCGGCAAGTGCCCAGGTAGATTCCGACCGCCTCTTCCCCTCTCGTTCACGCACACACCTACACCGTGTCCTGCTGCATCTGACCTGACCCTTGTCCTGCCTTAGGGCGATCTGCAGCATCGCCTCGGCAACAACCAGAGCCGCTAGACGCCGTTGCAAACTCCGGCGAAGAATTGCAGCAGAACCCGCGCGCCCCTCGACGAGCTTCCACAACGTTGAGCATCAGCAGGCTTTGGCGATTCTGGTGAGCCACCCCTTTGCTTCCCTCTCCTCCTAAAATCACCGGCGACCACACCGTCTGAGCGCGCCGCCGCCAACCACCGCCGCCAGCGCCGCCACTTTGTGGTCAATTAGATCAGAGCCATTCATTTTAGATCGGACGCGTAGGAACAAGCGACTTAAACAAAAGGGTATGCGTTGATCAGAGCCGCACAGATCCTTTTTAATCCAACGATCTGCAGCGTGATCCACACTGAACCGGTATGGACCAATAGAAACATTACACGTGGCCTGTAGTTGATTTAAAAGACAGAATTGACCTATTAGGATTCCAATTTTGTAAATTGCACAACTTTTGATCCACACGTCCAAATTTTGCAAACTTTATATCTTTGGAATCAGTGGAACAAGACCTAGCCAACCATACCATTTGTTTAGCAAAAAGCTTCTGTTAAAATGTTTGATTTTGCAGAAACATTTGTATGCTTGTTAAGGATGTAAAAATTGTTCAAAAATGTTTTTGGGGTTAAAATCTTTTGCAATTGGATTTCTTTGAACCTACTGACCATAGGAGACACTTTGTGGACTCAAAAATGTATTTGGTGAAATAAAATAATGATTCTTTGATTTAAAACCATTTCTACTCAAATAGAAATGTGGTTTATTTATTAAAAATGGTTTTGGAAGAAAACCTTTGGAAAATGTTTTGTTTTAAACTCTCTGACCCCAAACACCAAGTTTTATAAGTTGAAAATGTATTTGGTGAACCTTAGAGATTAATGCCTTAGTAAAAATATTTCTTCACCACATAAAATGATACTTTGTTTTGAAAATGGTTTAGGAAGTGAAACCTCTTGCAAGTGACTTTGCCACTTTACAAAATGACCATTAGGTGTACCCAAATGTCTATGACCCACTAGGAACCACTTTTTCAAACAAAACAAAGCTTGGCATGCTTGCATGCATTACTTTGACTTTGTTATTTTATGTGTTGTTTTGCTTGATTGGTAGATTGAACTTGTGCCTTGCTTGATTAAATTGTAGTGACTTGAAGAGTGTGATTGTAGCAAGGACAAGGAGTGAACCTATACCCTCTACCAAAAAGGCAAGTGATGCTTCATACTTTTGTCCCATTACTTTCACTATGCATTAGTGATTTTGCTAAGTAAAACTTGCATGGAATTTATGCTAAGTATAAACCTTGCTATAGGAAAACCTAGTAGATGAAACCTTAGTGGAAATCTTCCTAAGTTAAGATTCCTATTACTATCAAGCTTAGCCTAGCTAGTAGAAAACATGGGTGGAATATATATTCACACTATGGAAAAATATTCTAAGTCTGAGGACTTGTGTTTTGTTTAATAAAACAACTAAGTTAATGAATCACCTGGGTGGAATGGGACTTGCTTGGTGGATTTTGGTTGAGTGGTTCACAAGGCCCATGTCTATGGTTGACCTTGTGTATCTCACTTGTGGATTGCCACCCAGGAACAAAGAGATTTGAGATGTCAAATGTTGAGAAGCTTCAAGTGCAACCACTTGGCAATATGGGCTCTGCCATGATCATATAGGTTGCAAGAACTTAGCCATATGGACAGTGGGTGGTAGTTTTTGATAGGTTGGAACACGTCCATTTTGGTCTAAGGGAAGGCTTCTGAAAGATCTTGTCTTGGGAAACCAAGTCTTGTGGGGAAAGTGCACCACCTCTGCGGAGTGTAAAATCTAAGTACTTAGCCATGTCCCTGGTAAAGGACAATTTGAGCATCAAGACATGGAAGCAATCAAGAATCTCATCATTCAAATTTCTAAGTTAAAATCTTGTGGTTTGAACAAGGGTTATTTGAAATCTTCAATCTTTGATTGAGAGTTGCCTTGGAAAAGATTTTGTCAAAACAAAAACTTAGTATTTTCAAAATGATAAGGAAAATCTATTTTGAGCAATGCAAGCCTCAACTCCACTTAGCCAAATGCATATATATGATAGACTCCACCATACTACCATAGTATCACTTGACAATACAATTCAAATGTATTGACCCATGTGGCTGTAACTTGTTAAGTTGCAGGTTTGATTGTTTTTAGTGAAGATTGATTGATTAAGATTACAAAGTCTACAACCAACATCTGCCTGTGGCACTTTGAAGATGAAGGACCCCATTATTATAGTTATTCCGCTGCAATGTAATGTAATAGCCAAATGAGCTATGTATGATGTAATAAAATTATGTTCTTCCTGGTTATAAAGTTATATTATGACCTTTGTTTCTTGATATTACATCTAAACTGTGGATTCTAGCTATTGATCCAGGGACTAGCATTGTAAACACAGGGGACACCACCTTATGTTAATAAAGGTTGGGACACTCCCTCTACAGCATCTAGTGGCGATGATTACCAATGGTAACGTCCCTCTGTTAGCAGAGAATCTGAGGTTGCCTAAGGAGAATGACGGTAACAAACTGACATGGGTGATGGTGGCTCAGTTGATGTAGAACATGTTGGGAAAACCCAAGAGCAAGGTATGATGAGAACGACAACAAGTTTTCTCTCAGTTATGAAATCAAGATTATCGAACCAGTAGGAGAAAGGAAACACCTCCCAAGGTGTTGCTAGCAACGTGGAACCTGCACAACACAACCAAAATACTTTGCCCCAACTTACAGTAATGTTGAAAGTAATGTAAGAAAAAGGTGTTTATAATGTTTTAAACCATTATGGTCTTATATTATTAATATTTAAGACTAATACTATTTATTAGACTTATTTAACTCATTTTAGAAATATTAATAAATTTTATTTATCCTTATATGAATTATTAAGGAAGTAAATATGTTTAAATTTGAGTTATTAAAATATTTAAATTTTTATTTAACTCAAAAGTGTAATATTATATTTTTAACATGTAGATATTCTTTTTGTGATCATTTTGGTATATTATATTCATTTTTTTGTGATTTATAAAAAATAAGATATGATTTTTATAAGATTTATTATTTTATAAATACTTAATAAATAATAAATACTCAATTAAGTTGAATTGTAATGTATGATTATAATTTTAAATCATAATTCTTATTTTTATAAGATTTTTGGTATTCTATTTATATTTTTTAATATTCCCATTATTTAAATATAAATTATTAAAGTTTAATTATTTATAAGACCTTTATTAAATAATATTTGTTTAAATAATCTTCATAATAATATTTGATATTAGTTTTAAGTTATAGATTTTATTTTTCTGAAAATTTTCATATATTATACACATTTTTTTGAATTGTAAATCAAAAGTTATTAATTAAAGAAGATTTAATCATTTATTTGATTTCTGGAATATTAATAATTGAATTTATAACATTTTATTTCTTTCTTAAATAGGAAATACTTTTTACACCACACCTAAAACTAGCCTCAGTCACTGACTAGTGGGCTAGTGACCACCTCAGCACACTGTTTAAAGAAAATGCATTTGTTACCGACCCAGTCTTCACCCCCAGACAATGACATATGGGCCCAAGGCCATGTCATCAGCCACGCATGCAAGGACTGGTCAAACAGGGTACTAGGTTCAGGGTGACGTCGGCATGACGTAGCGATGGCGTCAGCACCACCACCGCCGTCAGTGGTTGGTCGCCGACGACGATCTACGGCGCCCTAGCAAACGAAATGAACCTAGTTCGAATCAGTGCATCGTGTTGAGTTCTAAAGTGGCGGCGCCGCTCGGAAATGGGCATCGGAGCCTTAGCTCCGCGAGCTCCGTCGGTGGCCGACGGTGGTACACGGTGAGACGACGATTTACAACAAGATAAGACGATTTAAGGATACTGGAAGGTTCAGGAACTCACCCTGATGATGATAGAGAGGTCGGTGAGGACAGGCGCGGTCGGAGGCGAGCTCTCTGACAAGATTTCCGATGAACTGCCGCAAAGAAGAATGGCCAAATTCGTCCACTCCAATGCTCCCCTTGATGCAGGATTTCTCTTAGAGGATCTACGGAGGACGGGGCTTCTCCATGGCTGCTTGGAAGGGTGTGGGGAGATGTGGTTCGACGGCGAGGTGTGGCTCCGGTGAGCTAAGGTTTCGGACCTATTCAAATCAGAGAGGATAAGGAGGGATTGTGGATAGGGATTGAGGCAGGGCATCGTGGTGGCCTTCTTATCCCCCTCTGGAACGGCGACGGGCATCTTGACGCACGGCTGACGACGACGACGACATCGGGCGGTGGCGAGCTCCTCCAGCGAGCTGCCTGTGTGCGTGAGGATGACGACGACGTGTTGTTTTGCGGATAACCCCTGGAGTTTATTTCTTATCAACCCGTAGTCCTTCCCTGGCCCCACTTGTCAGTCATAAGAGTGAAAGAGCTGGGCTGGCTGTTGGGCTGTTGTGGGCTGCACCTGAGCGTCAGATAAATACAGAGATGTTAGGCCACGACCAGGTATTGTTTTTTATTTGTTTTACCTTTTTCTATTTTCTGTTTTCCTTTTCAGATTTGGATTTGATTTATATTTTGAACTTTTCTTTGTAGGATTTATTTGCTGGATAATTGCACTAGTACTAAAATATTTTTAGTATCATTTGTGAACTTTTATTATATAATCTTTTTGTATTTCTTTTATTTTCTCAATATGAACCCTTTTTAATAATTTGTAGAAATTTTTCTTATTATTTTTCTCTCCTCTTTTAGTTATGGATTTCTTGAATGATGTATTCTTATTTGTTTATAATACTTAACTCTAGTTGGCTCAGAGTTTGAATATAAATTTTTATATGTATAATGATCCTATATCATTATTTGATGCATGAAATATGAAATAAATTAATATGATTCTTACTACTTCCATTAATTTGGAAAATGACCATGTATAGATTCTATTATGATAAACAAAGAGGTTTAGGTTTTTGAATTATGAATGTTTACCCTAGGGTTTAGGTTTTTTTTAATATACTTAGACTCCTATATGGATGGGATTAAAGATTCCATAACTAAGCATATTGTTTACTATTTGGGATATTTTATGACATCACTTTTATAATAGAAAGTTATATCTAGAATGTTTTATAGAAAGAAATTAGTAAAGATACACTTAAGCACATATAATTATGATGGTTGGAATTGTCAGAGATGTGCTTATGTGATTTGTTATAGGGAAATGTTCCTATCAAGTGATATAGTTATAAGATGAGGAATTCTTAATATGAACTGGATATTGTACTTGGTTTTAAGATTTAGAGTTGATTGTTTTCCAAGAATTACTATCTTCCATAATTCATAATTCTAGACTTCTTATTAAGGAATTCCTTTCCTAGATATACTACCTATTTCTATCTATCATCATGATTAATATGATGAGTTTTACTTCATAGTATATTCTCATTCACCGATGGACCTTCTAAACTCATGGATGAATCAAATGAGTTTGATACTAAAGTATTTCATAACTTCCTCCTGTCCTTGCTTGGTTGTATTTACTACTCTACTGTTGATAGCCTTCCATCCAACAAATAGTTCATTCAAACTCTACTCATAATCTTCCTTAATCATTCATTACTAATGTATCTCTATTAGTTGTATAATATCATCCTATATTCACTTTACTCCAACCCTAAATTATATTTATGTGGCTTGTAATGACTACTCTAGGATAACTTATCTCTTCTAAGGTTACAATCATGATCTGCCCACCATTATTATTTATACTAAATATAAGCATTCAATATAGGTGGCTAAAGCATCACCATTATAATTCTTTAGTCAGTTATTGCTTAGGTTCTTAGTTGGCTAAGCAAGGATTTATCAATCCTACTTTTCCATTGTCTTGAAATTATCTTCTTAGCATCCCATATTGGATTAAGGTTATTAATGGACTATGCCCTCTTTAAAAGATTTAAATAGATGTTATGATAAGATCAAGAAATAGTAGATCAAGGATTGATAGTTAAAGAATTTGTGAATCAATGGGAAATTACCCAACATTGATGAACAACGGATATTGAGATAAGTTCCATAAAGATTGCTAAAGAAAGAAAGATATATAGTGGACGATCTTGACTTAGTCTCTCTCCAACTCCAACTCATTAAAGAGTTTAAGGTTAGGTATTACTATGATACTCATAGTAAGAATAGATAAGAATAAGATAGGTCAACATTAATAGTTGCATTTTTTTATAATTCTAGTGGTAATCTTAACTTAGTATTCATAGGTTGAGGTGATGAATAGTATGATATGATCCCTTAAGGGTCATATATGAATCATTTAAGCAATGTGTTATGAGTGACATTTTATTATATCTGGTTTACCCTTAGACCAAATCATGCTTTAACCAAATAAGGTTTTAGCAAAGGTTATATTGAAACTTATCACAGTCAACTGGATGATCTACTTCAATTCCATCAAGTTGAAAGAAGCTTCAATCACTTTGACAAGTTTTGTTTAAAAGCGCGAAAATTATTCGGATTTTCTATGCATGAATGCAATGCACACATCTGGTTTCAGCTTATTTCTAAGCTCTAATGCTGGGATGTTACAGAAACTTTCTACTCTTTTCCAACACCAATTGACTTATTTGAAACAACTCACAAACATAATAATCAATAAATATAAGAGAGCATGTCTCACCTAACTACAAATAAGAACTAAAAAGTTCTAAGCAAAAAAGCAAAATAAAAATAAATCTAAACACAGTGCTAGCAAAAGTGAACACTTAGAGAACAATAAGAGTGAAAACTAGAGTGTTCAAGGCAATGAAGAACTAGGTGTGACTTCTCCAAAATATGTGTGTTGGGGTCCAACCAACTTATTACAGCAAACAAAGCAAAATAAAATTAAAAACAAAAACAAATACGCTCCAAGAACAACATATAGTGCATGAAGCAATTAAAATAAAGTGTCTTGAAAGAAGACCTAAGATTTTAATTATGAAGAAGGGGATGCCTTGGGCATCCCCAAGCTTTGACGCTTGTACCTCTTGAATATTTCTTGGTGTGACATGGGTGGCATCCCCAAGCTTTATATTTTGTCCATACTTCATCTCATCACATCTTTCTTTCCCTATACTTGAAAACTTCCTTCATACAAAACTTCACACAATCTTCATTAACAACATTAGTGTATTCAAGATAATAAGCCTTTGGGTTCAGTTTCAACTCAAGTATAAACATCCATTAAAACATAGGCTACTATAGAAAATCCTTTTAAAAGCTCAAGTGATCAAGAAGAACTCAAACAGAAACCGATTAAGAGGCAAATGCAAATAATGGCAGAAATCTGTCAAAACAGACGAGCAGGTAAAGACCGATTTTTTCGAAAATATTCTGTTCCTCAAATCAAAAAGTGCAAACCTAACAAAAGTTGGGTAAATACCAGGGGCATGCACACAAAAAAATTCATCTCAATCCTCTGGGATTTTTCATGATTTTTTACAGTGAAGCACATAAATCTGTTTCGGGACAGCAACTTCCCCAAATCTCACTTCCCTCTCATTAGAAGTTGTTCTTGGCACAAAAACCACACACAAAAGGATAAGGAGAGGTTATTACAGAGGTAATAACTTCCAAGACTCAACAAAAGAAAAACTTACTGAAATAAAATTTTGGGTTATCTCCCAAAAGTGCTTTTCTTTAACGCCTTTCAGCTAGGCACAAAAAGCAAGAATCAAGTATTTTCAAATGAAGAAGCATCAACATCAAATTTCTTACGTCTACCTTTCCTACCTTTACTCTTATCATTAGGGAATGTATGATTGCTTGGTGGGGAGGTGAAATGCATGGTGCCTTTTCCCACATCTATTATTGCTTGATGTCTACGCACTTCTAATCTTGTAGACAGTTGTTGGGCATCCAAGTGAAGAGGTTTGTAGAACAGCAACAAGTTTCCCTTAAGTGGATTACCCAAGGTTTATCAAACTCAGGGAGGAAGTGGTCAAAGGTATTCCCTCTAAAGAAACCCTGCAATCAACATACAAGAAGTCTCTTGTGTCCCCAACACACCCAATATAGGTGCACTAGTTCGGCGAAGAGATAGTGAAACACAAGTGGTAACGGTGCCAAAAAATAGCTGATGGCGTGGAGGAAAGACTAAAGGCAAACAGATGGAAGCAAGCAAACATGTAATAGATCTAGATGCAAACGGTGTTTCGGTGTTTAGAAACGAGGCCTAGGGATCATACTTTCACTAGTGAACGCTCTCTCATATAAATATCCTCTCTTCATGATACTACTCTTAACTAATCTCCGGTTGAACACTCTAATCATTGGTAGGGCTATAACAGCACACCTCAAAGTCCGCCTTCCCCAATCTAGATAACCCCACACTGTCACCTTGAGAACTAGATGGTTCCAACAAACACCACAATTTCATAGAGACATCCAACCCCAAATATAACTCATAACAAATATTCAATCTAGCCAAAGTGCCACACATGGTATGCCCGCTGTCACTTTCACACACGTGAGGAAAAGCATAGATCTATTAAAGCACAAAGAGTATTTATGTAGACTCAAGCCTAAGTGCCACCATGGCGTGCACGCTGTCACTTTCACACACATGGGGAGAGAAGAGATCTAATGAAGCACTTGAGTAGCAAGGTAGATCTACTAGATTACAAAGCTCATGACCATAACAAGATCATGCATAGAGAGAGAGATGAACACATAGCTACCGGTAGAGCCCTTAGCCCTGAGGAAGAACTACTCCCTCCTCTTCATGGGAATCAACAATGGTGATGAAGATGGCAATGGAGATGGCTCCGGGGGCACTTTCCCGTCCCGACAGGGTGCCCGAACAGAGACTTTCTGTCCCCCGAATCTCCCCTTCGGTGGTGGCGGCGCAGTAGAGGTTTTCGTGGATTTCTTCTGGATGCCCTAGGGTTTTCTCATCGGGGGGCTCTTATAGGCGAAGGAGGAGCCCGAGGAGGTGGCCAGGGCGCCCACACCCTCCCCAGGCGCGGCCTAGGGTGGGCCCGCGCCCAGGGGGTCTGGCCACCCTCTGGCCCCCCTACGGCTCTGTTTCTTGGATTCGTGTCCCTCACGGAAAGTTATTGACTTTGGCTTTTGTCCCATCCAATTCCGAGAATATTCATTTTCTGCCTTTCTGGAACCAAAAACAGAAGAAAACAGGCAACTAGCACTATGGCAACTTGTTAATAGGTTAGTTCTAGAAAAGATATAAAAACACCTCAAAGTGTAGACAAAGCAAAGCAAAGTAGATATAAAACAAGCATGGAGCATAAAAAATTATAGATACACTTCCGACATATCATTGCTCCAAGGAGTTTTAACAGGGATCTTAAGTGTAATTTGTCCTTCTCCTACACATTCAATAACAAGATAATCAATAGATACCATTTTCCCTACGATTTTTGTAAACACTCATTCATCTATTCCAATGGGTAATATAGTGGCATTATTGGTAAGAGATATTTCTTCTCCACCCTTAAAAAGTCCCCAAAGATTCAGAGATTCATAAATATATTTAGGCATAAGGCAGAACTCAGACATAATATCACAACGAGCATGAAAAGTTTCATCATTTATAGCAACTTTTACTGTAGGGAATGATATGTCGTAAACGTATCTATAATTTTTGATGTTCCATGCTTGTTTAGTATCAACTTGGTTAGGTTTTGTCTACACTTTGAGGTATTTTGATACACTTTCTGGAACTAACCTATTGACAAGATGCCACAGTGTCAGTTGCCTATTTTCTGTTGTTTTTGGTTACAGAAAGCTAAAAAATGAATATTCTCGGAATTGGACGGGACAAAAGCCAAAGTTCATATTTTTCCCTGAACGATACAGAAAATCGAAGACGAGAACGTAGGAGGACACCAGGGTGGCCACACCCTAGGTGGGCACGGGGCCCACCTTGGCCGCGCCCACAGGGGGTGTGGGCCCCCTGGCTGTAACATCCCAAAAATATCAAACTTAGATCATCAAAACACTAATCATCAAGTTTAGGGTTAACAAAAACTTTTCTAAATGAATTCATGAATGCATGTATATGTGTATGCATGGATTTTGAATTTCTTTAAAAACCACCTTGTTTGTGTGATTCATTGCTTGTAAAATGTTTCTTAGGTGAAAAGAACATCATCTAAAACATTTCCCACACTTTTACTAAAGACAAGTAAATCAAAACAAATATATTAAGTGAATGGTCATTTTGGCCAATTTAACTCACTTGCCTACTTTGGCTGTCTCAAACTTGCAAAACCTAATAGAAACTTTTCTGGATCTTTGCACCCCTTGAATGTACTCATAACAGAGTATCAAGGCCCACTTTGTGATCATCCAGAAACTTTCAAATGCATAGTTTAAATGACAATTCAAAATTGAATCTTCTTCATATGGGAAGATCCCACTTTTTCAAAACCCACTCAAACAAGCTCAACTTTCAAAACCCAAGCATCTGCAGACTCACCAGAACCAATGTAGCAAACTCACCAAAATTCATTTCAAAATTCAAAACTTGAGTTCATGCGGCCATTTCATCAAACAGGTTGCAGACACAAATTAAACAAAACATCAAACACTATTGTGTGCAGTGTTTTGAGCCTAACTTGTTCCCTAGTTAGCTCACACACAAACCAGTAGATCATCTAGAAAGATTAGCCCAACACTAGCACCCCTGTGAGCTTGCCATTGCCATTAATGGTGAACAGCCGAGCACCCCCATGTCACCCCAATGTGGACAACAAGCTAGGAGCAGCAGCAAGCCTAGCCAGCATGTCTGGGAGGCAACCCACCGTCCACCGCCACTGCATGTCCCAGCCGTAAGCGTTGCCAAGCCCTAGACCACGCGCACAAGCCGCGCCCAGACCATGCCGAGCGTGCGCCAGAGCACTGTAACATCCCTAAAATCATAATTTCAAAGTTTGCATATCATTCATGCATGCATATAGATTTGAGATCAAATTTCAAACTCATTTCAGAAAAACAGAAGCACTTGGTGCTATGATTTTATGTGAACAGATTTAAATCAAATGACTATCCCCATTTGAAAATTTGATTGTTTATGAACCAAGTTGTTGCCTTCTATGAAGATAGGTTTGGGTGTAGAATTCAAACCAAGTTTTCCAAATTAGAAATGGTTTCAAAAACCACTTTTCAAATTTTGCAAACCAAGTGCCAAGTCTCTGTTATTTTGATTCTCCAAGCTTGACCAAGCCCTTGCAAAGCAACCACATGTTTTTGTGCCTATATTTGAGACCACTGCTCACTGCAAAAATCCCAAGAAAATTTGAATTCAAATGGAACTTGAATTCATTTGAAAATCAATTCAGGAAATAGAAACAGAAAAAGGAAAAAGAGAAAGAATTAGAAAAGGGTCGGCGCCAGGATTCCAGCCCAGCTTCAGAACAGGCCCAGCTAGCCCACCCGGGCCATTTCTTTCTCTCTCGCACGCGCCAGCGCACCCACACAGCCGCTGACAGCCAGACCCCACCTCCCCTTCGCGCGCTTTGCTGACGAGCGGGCCCTCTCCACGTCGCCCTCGTCTTCCTCAAACCGCGCCCGCGACCACGTCGCCGCTGCTATCAAGGCCGGTAATGGCGCGGCGTAATTAGCCTTAAAGCCGCAGGCGTTTCCTGTCGCACCTGGGCCTATTTAATCCCCTCTGCACCGCGAGCTTTTTCCCCCACTCTCCTCGCTCACTCCGCCACCAGGCTGCGCGCATTAGCTCTCGAAGCCCCGCTGTACCGACGACTCCGGCGACCGATTCCGGTGAGCCTTGACCGCCCCCCTCTCTCTGGTTCAAACGAGGATGCCCAGCTTGATCTTGCGCATACGCTGACGCCTTCCTTTTGCCTGCTCGTGACCCAGGTTGTCGTCTCCGTCCACGACCGAAACTACCTGCGCCGCCAATAAACTTCGGCGACCAATTAAGGTAAAACCCGAGCGCCCCTTGCCCCCTCCTTCACGCGAGCTTGTTCGCCTATGTCTTGCGCAAATCCTGATGCCACTGGTTCGTGCTAGGGCGACGCCAAACCTCGGCAAGGACCACGACTGCAAGCTACCGACGCCGCCCGTTACTCCGACGAGTTCCTGAGACCGTGTCGACGCGCCCCTTTGCAAACCAACGCCACCTCGAGCATCAGCAACCTCCTGCGGTTATGGTAAGCGCCTTCTTTCTTCCCCGGGCGACCTAGAACGCCGGCACCGCCACTGACCGACGCGCCGCCGCCTGTCGCCGCCGCTAGCGCCGCTCGTTTTTGGTTAGATGATTTTTAGCCGTCAGATCTGGATCCTACGCGTAGAAATAGTTCACTTAACGAAGGGGTATAGACAGATCTGAGCCGTGCAGCGTTATTTAGATCCAACGGCACAGAAGGGTGATCCGGTGCGAACCGGTACGCGCCAGTAATATCGCGACGCGTGGCTAGGGTTAGATTTAAAAACATAATTCAAACCAGATTTTGATCCAAATTTCAAATGGCTATAACTTTTGATTTCCACGTTAGATTTTTGCAAACTTTATACCGTTGGAATCAGTGAGTCAAGCCCTTTCTGAATCTCCAATGTGTTTAACAAAAAGTATCGGTTAAAATGACTTTGTAAGCAGAAACATGTTTAGGCCCATTTTGAGTATAGTTTTTGTTTAGCAAATGGTTTTAGGGCTAAATAAGTTTAGTTAGCAAACTTTAGGACTTGTTATGTTTCTGTTTCATGCACTTGCTTGGTAGAGCTTTCAAAAATCATCACTTAGCATTTTCTTGCATGCATGCATTCATATCTTTGCTTGTATATGAATTGTATGTAATTGTGTGCTACAAAATTCTTGTGTAGATTTTGCTAGTGACTGTGATTGTGAAGAGTGCCACTCTCCCCATTACCAAGGCAAGTGATACTACATGATATTTCCACCCTTTATTTTGAATAAGCATTAGAATTATTTTTGCTAAGTCTTGCATGTTACTTTTGCCAAATGCTATGTTGGGAAATCCTATGTAGTGTAGAATTGTAGAATTGCTAGGGAATTTTCCTAAGTTAAGTTACTATGCCATGCTTAGCCTAGCTAGTAGAAAACAAGGGTTGGTAAAGTATGTACATGCTATGGTGAAATAATTCTAAGTCCTTTGGGACTCATGCTTTTCTTAATAAAACAACTAAGTCAATGAACTTCCTGGGTGGAATGGGACTTGAATGGTGGATTTTTGGTTGAGTGGTTACACAAGGCCATGGATTTGTCTTGTGTATATCACTTGTGGTATGCCACCCAGGCACAAAGGGATTTGGAGGCCAAGTGTTGAGAAAGCTTACAGTGCAACCACTTGGCAATATGGGCTCTGCCATGATCATATAGGTTGCTAGAACTTAGTCACTTGGACAGTTGGTGGTAGTGGGAATGATAGGTTGGAGCGCGTCCATTTGACTAAGGAAAGGCTTCTGAAAGGTCCTGTCTTGGGAAACCAAGTCTGGTGGGGAAAGTGCACAACCTCTGCAGATGGAAAAATCTAAGTACTTAGCCAAGTACATGGCAATGGACAAATTGAGCATCAAGACATGGAAGCTACAAGAATCTCATCACTCCAACTTCTAAGTAAAACTCGTGGGTGAACAAGGGTGAAGGACCCCAATGTCTATTGGTGGTTTCTTGGGAAAGTTTTTGACAAAGAAAAACTTAGTGATTTCAACTAATAGGGAAAACCTATTTTCAAGCAAAGCAAGCCAAGCTACACTTAGCCAAAATGCATATAGTAATATAGCCCACTTAAAAATTTACTAAGGTATCACTTGCCAATACTATTCCAAAGTATTGACCCACTGTGGCTATAACTTGTGATGTTGCAGGTTACTCCGATGATGAGTAGGAGTCATGAGTCTACACTCAACATGCTTGCCTGTGGCACATGAAGATGAAGACTTATGTTTATTTACTTATTCCAAAACTCTTGTATTAGGCCTTTGGCCCTGAGTTGTAAAATACTATGTTTTATCTCTGGAATGAATGTAATAAACGACCTTTGTATCTGTGTACTTCATCTTAAACTGTGGATGCTAGCATTGATCCAGGGACTAGCATTGCAATCACAGGGATCCTTCCCTTTACAAAGGAGGGGTCTTACAGATGGTATCAGAGCACTGTGTTGCCTGTAGGATTATGACCCTAGGATTGGAACACCACTAAGGAAAAAAAATTCAACTACTTCTACACTTGTCTATTCTTCTCGTAAACTTTTCTAATCTTCCCATTCTCATCTCTATTTGTAGATGAACTCCATCAACGAAGCCGTGAAGAAAGGGCCACTCATGACCATGACCTTGGAGTGTGAAACTGAGTTTCCCAAGATTCTCAAGGACCTCATGGTGGCAATGGAAGCACATGGTGCAGCTGTTTACAAAAGCTTTCCGGTGATGGATGAAGGAGTGGAGTATTGGTGGGTGCAACTTCACTTGTACAAAAACAAGGAAGACAACCACAAAGAAAGAGGATTCTGCATGTACACCAACACTGTGATGCACACCACATTCTTTGAGTCAGCAAGAGAAGCAGCTTGGAGGACTATCAAAGAACTTAGTGCTAGAGTCAAGTGCAGAATGCTTAACCTCCAAAAAGACTTAGAGAAAGAGAAGGAGCTTACCCAAGAGTTGGAAGCCACCAACCAAACCTTAAGGGGAGATATTATAGACTTAGTGATGGAATCATGTGAACAAGATAGGTGGATTGCCTCTAGGAACATTGTGTTAGCCAACAGATCCAGTGAGATAGGGTTGTAAACTCATTTCGTTAGTTGGACCACCACCTATCACCTTATTTTCCAAAATGATACCTTAAATAAGTTTGGACCTTGATTGATGTAATGGATTCATGTATGCATGACTTGTGTGATTTTGTGTTCCAAGGATGTGTATGTGATGTTTGTCTTTGTTTATCTTAAATAGTGTTGTTCTAACTTTTCTATCTTATAAATAGATGCCTATTACCATCAGCACTATTGAGGAGTTCCAGGTTACCCGTTTCGGTCCTCGTATCGTTGAGCTTACCACTTTGCTCGATCTCCCTCTTCCCACCATCATGGTGCATCCACTCACCAAGTTCGAGAGGAAGGACCTCTGGGGCTTCAAGGTGAACTAGCCCGGACGCCAGACAGAGCCTACTACGGAGGCCATCGTCTTCAAGCTGATGCACGACGACAGGGAGAGAGGCATGGAGGTAGTCATGCAGGACCTGATAGGACGTCTGTTAGGCCGTCACTCCCGTCAGGTTAGGGGCACCCACTTCCACGTCTTCGGAAGACGTGATGATGATGGAGAGTCCATCGACTTTGAGGACGACTCGAGGGACGCAGCAGAGCCGATACGTCTCTATCTCCAGGAGTTAGAGTCTCTTATCAGGCACGTGGACACGGACAGGACCAACGTCATGCTCAGCAATGACGAGCTCCAGGTGCAGCTTCGCGCGAAGGACAAGCTTTTCGCACATCAGGATGAGATAGTCAAGGAAATGGAGACAAAGTTCGAGGCCCAGGACCGTAAGTTCAAGAGCCAGGAGAAACGCGTCCAGGATAGGAACAAGAAGATCCGGGACATGACCGAGGAACTGAAGTCCAAGGATTTCGAGCTAGAGCAGCAGCAGATGGTGATCGAGAGGCTTCGCTCCCAGAAGAGGGCTCTCAAGGCCAAGATCGATTCCTTGACCACTACGATTGAGGAGAACAAGACCGCGATGGAGAACGCAGGTCTTACCTTTGTCGAGGAGGAGATTGATGCTGATGAGTAGACTTGACTACTCGTTTATCTTTCATTATCGTACTTGTTATTCTTGAACTTGTTATTGGACCATCCGACATGTGGATGGCTTGCCACCTGTGTGTTTTATTTCGAGAACTTTGTTATTCTGTTGTTGAGCTTTTATCCTTGAGTTGCATGCTATGTGTTTGCTTGTGATGTATTGTGCATAAAACATCTATGGGTATCTCATTCTTATCTATTTGAACAAACCACAGATGCCTCCCCGTCGCGCAAACCCCAACCCCAACAACATCACTCCAGAAATGCAACAGATGATGAATGCTCAAACACAGCTTATGCAGATGATGACAACATTCATCCAAAACCAGAATAACAACAACAACCCCAATAACCACAACAACAATAACAACAACAACAACCCTCCGGGTTTTGATATGCTCACCAGATTTCTGCGTTTGAAGCCAGCAAAGTTTTCGGGGACGACTGATCCCATGGTGGCCAATGACTGGCTACGTTCTGTGAACAAAGACTTAGTGGCCGTGGGCTGCACGGATGCTGAAAAGGTCAGGTTCGCAGCGCATCTGTTGGAAGGACCAGCCGCCACATGGTGGGACAACTTCCAAATCACCACTCCTTTAGATGAGGTGACTTGGGCTATCTTTGAAGATGGCTTTCGCACTGCTCATATCTCATCAGGAATGATGAGCCTGAAAAAGAAGGAGTTTCACAACTTGAAGCAGCGCCACCGTAGCGTGGCTGAAAACATAGAAGAGTTCAACAATCTGGCGCGCTATGCACCGGATGAGGTTGACACAGATGCCAAAAGAAAGGAAAAGTTTCTGGAAGGCTTGAATGATGAGTTAAACTTGCAGTTGTCTGTGGCATATGTTCCAACTTATCAGTCTCTGTGTGACAAGGCTGCTATTTTGGAAAATAAAATGAAGCAAGTCGAGAGTAGGAAGAGGAAACACTCCGACAAGCACAGCTCGGGATCGTCTCACAAACGATCTCACTATGATGACAGTGGAAGCTCAGGATCCCATAAGCATGGGAAATTCAACAAGCACCACAACCACAACCGTCATGACAACAAGCATCACCGCAGTCATGACAATGAAAAGTACAAGAACCACAAGAGTGGACATAAGAGCCACCACAGTGGGAATGGTAGTGGAAGTGGAAGTCAGCCTGCAAAAAGGGACATCAGTCAGGTTGAGTGCTTCAAATTCAAGAAGCTGGGGCATTATGCTAATGAGTGCCCTGAGAAGAAAGTTGAAGGACCTGTCAAGCCCAATCCTTTCCAGAAAGGTCAGGTGAACCACATTAATGTGGAAGAGGTCTATGAGGAGCCTGACGCTGTTGCTGGTAAGTTCAGACTCAATTCCATTCTAGCATTTGTACTCTTTGATACTGGTGCATCTCATTCATTCATATCAAGAGAATTTGTTGAAAGAAATGAACTACCGGTAGAAACTATTGGGTGTCCTATAAAAGTAAGTTCTCCTGGTGGAGAAATGATAGTGAATTCAGGATGCCATGACCTAGTCATAGAATTTGGGAAGTATAAGTTTCCCGTTAACTTGATTATATTAAACTCCCAAGGTTTGGATGTCATTCTGGGAATGGACTGGATGACTAAGTACAAAGGAGTGATAGATTGTGCCAGCCATACTGTCTCACTCACCACTCCGGAAAATAAAAGGATCAGATTTAAGAACAGCTTTGGAGCAAAGAGGAGTATGCTTAATTCTCTTAAGGGGTTAGCATGGACAGTGTGCCAATTGTGTGTGAGTATCCGGATGTGTTCCCGGAAGAATTACCAGGAATGCCACCAGATAGAGATGTGGAGTTTCTGATAGATTTGGTACCAGGTTCTGAACCAATAGCAAAGAGACCATACAAAATGTCAGTTGATGAACTGAAGGAGCTCAAGAAGCAACTAGGAGAACAGTTGCAGAAAGGATTTATTCAACCAAGTTCTTCATCTTGGGGAGCCCCAGTCTTGTTTGTGGAGAAGAAGGATAGAAGCCAAAGGTTATGCATAGATTACCGTTCACTCAACGAGGTAACTATCAAGAACAAATATCCCTTGCCTAGAATCAATGACTTGTTTGATCAACTAGAAGGAGCATGTGTATTCTCAAAGATTGATCTCCGGTCAGGCTATTTTCAACTTAAGATAAGAGAGCAAGACATACCTAAAACAGCATTCACCACAAGGTATGGATTGTATGAGTATACCGTGATGCCTTTTGGCTTAACCAATGCTCCAGCATACTTCATGAATATGATGAACAAGGTGTTCATGGAATTTCTTGACAAGTTCGTTATCGTTTTCATCGATGACATCTTAGTTTACTCTAAGAGCAAAGAAGAACATGAGGGACACTTGCGTTTGATACTTGAAAAGTTAAGAGAGCATAAACTTTATGCCAAATTCAGCAAGTGTGAGTTTTGGTTAGAGGAAGTTGGTTTTCTTGGTCATGTTATGACAAAGGATGGTGTGGCAGTTGATCCTGCTAAAGTTTCAGCTGTGACAGAATGGGAATCTCCCAAGAACGTGAAAGAAGTACGCAGTTTCCTTGGCTTAGCAGGTTACTACAGAAGGTTCACTGAAAATTTCTCAAAGGTTGCTAAGCCAATGACTGAATTGTTAAAGAAGGACAAGAAATTTTCTTGGTCTGAAGGTTGTGAAGTCAGCTTCCAAGAATTGAAGAAGAGACTTGTAACAGCACCAGTTTTATGTCTGCCGGACTTGGAAAAGGATTTCCAAGTATATTGTGATGCGTCACATCAAGGTTTGGGTGCCGTACTTATGCAAGACGGTAAAGTTGTGGCCTATGCCTCGAGACAACTCAAAACTCATGAAGTAAACTATCCTACTCATGATTTGGAGTTAGCCTCTGTCGTCCATGCACTCAAAACGTGGAGACATTACCTTTTGGGAAAACGTTGTGAAGTGTTCACGGACCACAAAAGTTTAAAGTATATCTTCACCCAAAAGGAAATCAATATGAGACAAAGAAGATGGTGAGAGCTTATCAAGGATTACGACTTAAGTTTGCAATACCACCCCGGTAAAGCAAACGTGGTAGCGGATGCTCTAAGTCGTAAGGTGTTTGTAAATGGCCTTACCAAAGGAGAATTGCCAGATGATTTGTGTAATCAATTCAAAGAACTCAGATTGGAAATTGTGCCCGAGGGACATCTCATGTCTTTGGATGTTCAACCCACCTTATTGGACAAGATCCGAGAAGCTCAGAAGACGGATAAGGAAATTGAAAGGATTAAGGAAAATATTAGTCTAGGGAAAGCTAAGAATTTCCATGAAGACGAACAGGGTACATTATGGCATGGGAAACGTATCTGTGTTCCCCAAGATCCGGAGATACGAAAACTGATTTTGCAAGAAGCGCACAACTCTCCGTATTCTATTCACCCGGGTAACACCAAATTGTACATGGACATGAAAGAAAGATTTTGGTGGAACAATCTCAAGAGAGACATCGCCGAGCATATTGCTTTGTGTGATGTGTGTATCAGAGTAAAAGCGGAGCATCAGAAACCCGCAGGTTTGCTTCAACCACTACCTATTCCTGATAGGAAATGGGACAAAATTGGTATGATTTCATCACCGGATTACCAAGGAGCAGATCAGGATATGATTCCATTTGGGTAGTCGTGGATCGCTTAACTAAAGTGGCACATTTCATACCCGTGAAGACAACCTATACAAGTGCCAAGTTGGCCAAAATCTACATGAGTATAATTGTATGCCTTCACGGTGTGCCTAAGAGTATTGTGTCCGATAGGGGAACCCAATTCACTTCCCATTTTTGGAGACAGCTACATGAGTCATTGGGAACGAGGTTGGAATTCAGTACTGCTTTTCATCCTCAAACTGATGGACAAACAGAAAGTACTAATCAAATTCTGGAAGACATGTTGAGGGCATGTGCCCTAGACTATGGAGCAAGTTGGGACAAAAGTCTGCCTTACGCAGAATTTTCTTATAACAACAGCTATCAAGCCAGCATTGAGATGGCACCGTTTGAGTTTCTCTATGGAAGAAAATGTACCACCCCATTGTTATGGAATGGTGTGGGAGAGAGAAGTCTATTTGGGCCAGATCTTATCAAAGAAGCCGAAGAGAAGGTCAAATTGGTTAAGGACAGGTTGAAGATAGCACAGTCCCGACAGAAAAGCTACGCAGATCCTAAGCGTAGAGAAGTCACCTACGAAGTTGGTGATAGAGCCTATCTTAGAGTATCACCACTCCGTGGAGTGAAGAGATTCGGAGTCAAGGGAAAGTTGGCACCAAGATATGTTGGGCCATTCAGGATTCTGAGTCGCAAAGGAGAGGTTGCTTATGAAATTGAACTGCCGGTATCTCTATCAGCAGTCCATAATGTATTTCATGTGAGTCAGCTTAAGAAATGTCACCCAGAAATGGAAGAATCTTCTTTGAAGGATACCATACCTTTGGAAGAAGTTCAACTAGAAAGTGATCTCACTTATGAAGAAAATCCTATCAAGATTCTTGAGACTGCAGAAAGAGTCACGAGAACAAAGACCATCAAGTTTTGCAAAGTGCAATGGAACCATCATTTCGAGGAAGAAGCAACATGGGAAAGAGAAGACGATCTTCGGAAAGACCACCCTCACCTATTTGCTAGCCAATCCGAATCTCGAGGGCGAGATTCACCTTAAGGGGGTTAGATTTGTAACATCCCTAAAATCATAATTTCAAAGTTTGCATATCATTCATGCATGCATATAGATTTGAGATCAAATTTCAAACTCATTTCAGAAAAACAGAAGCACTTGGTGCTATGATTTTATGTGAACAGATTTAAATCAAATGACTATCCCCATTTGAAAATTTGATTGTTTATGAACCAAGTTGTTGCCTTCTATGAAGATAGGTTTGGGTGTAGAATTCAAACCAAGTTTTCCAAATTAGAAATGGTTTCAAAAACCACTTTTCAAATTTTGCAAACCAAGTGCCAAGTCTCTGTTATTTTGATTCTCCAAGCTTGACCAAGCCCTTGCAAAGCAACCACATGTTTTTGTGCCTATATTTGAGACCACTGCTCACTGCAAAAATCCCAAGAAAATTTGAATTCAAATGGAACTTGAATTCATTTGAAAATCAATTCAGGAAATAGAAACAGAAAAAGGAAAAAGAGAAAGAATTAGAAAAGGGTCGGCGCCAGGATTCCAGCCCAGCTTCAGAACATGCCCAGCTAGCCCACCCGGGCCATTTCTTTCTCTCTCGCACACGCCAGCGCACCCACACAGCCGCTGACAGCCAGACCCCACCTCCCCTTCGCGCGCTTTGCTGACGAGCGGGCCCTCTCCACGTTGCCCTCGTCTTCCTCAAACCGCGCCCGCGACCACGTCGCCGCTGCTATCAAGGCCGGTAATGGTGCGGCGTAATTAGCCTTAAAGCTGCAGGCGTTTCCTGTCGCACCTGGGCCTATTTAATCCCCTCTGCACCGCGAGCTTTTTCCCCCACTCTCCTCACTCACTCCGCCACCAGGCTGCGCGCATTAGCTCTCGAAGCCCCGCTGTACCGACGACTCCGGCGACCGATTCCGGTGAGCCTTGACCGCCCCCCTCTCTCTGGTTCAAACGAGGATGCCCAGCTTGATCTTGCGCATACGCTGACGCCTTCCTTTTGCCTGCTCGTGACCCAGGTTGTCGTCTCCGTCCACGACCGAAACTACCTGCGCCGCCAATAAACTTCGGCGACCAATTAAGGTAAAACCCGAGCGCCCCTTGCCCCCTCCTTCACGCGAGCTTGTTCGCCTATGTCTTGCGCAAATCCTGATGCCACTGGTTCGTGCTAGGGCGACGCCAAACCTCGGCAAGGACCACGACTGCAAGCTACCGACGCCGCCCGTTACTCCGACGAGTTCCTGAGACCGTGTCGACGCGCCCCTTTGCAAACCAACGCCACCTCGAGCATCAGCAACCTCCTGCGGTTCTGGTAAGCGCCTTCTTTCTTCCCCGGGCGACCTAGAACGCCGGCACCGCCACTGACCGACGCGCCGCCGCCTGTCGCCGCCGCTAGCGCCGCTCGTTTTTGGTTAGATGATTTTTAGCCGTCAGATCTGGATCCTACGCGTAGAAATAGTTCACTTAAGGAAGGGGTATAGACAGATCTGAGCCGTGCAGCGTTATTTAGATCCAACGGCACAGAAGGGTGATCCGGTGCGAACCGGTACGCGCCAGTAATATCGCGACGCGTGGCTAGGGTTAGACTTAAAAACATAATTCAAACCAGATTTTGATCCAAATTTCAAATGGCTATAACTTTTGATTTCCACGTTAGATTTTTGCAAACTTTATACCGTTGGAATCAGTGAGTCAAGCCCTTTCTGAATCTCCAATGTGTTTTACAAAAAGTATCGGTTAAAATGACTTTGTAAGCAGAAACATGTTTAGGCCCATTTTGAGTATAGTTTTTGTTTAGCAAATGGTTTTAGGGCTAAATAAGTTTAGTTAGCAAACTTTAGGACTTGTTATGTTTCTGTTTCATGCACTTGCTTGGTAGAGCTTTCAAAAATCATCACTTAGCATTTTCTTGCATGCATGCATTCATATCTTTGCTTGTATATGAATTGTATGTAATTGTGTGCTACAAAATTCTTGTGTAGATTTTGCTAGTGACTGTGATTGTGAAGAGTGCCACCCTCCCCATTACCAAGGCAAGTGATACTACATGATATTTCCACCCTTTATTTTGAATAAGCATTAGAATTATTTTTGCTAAGTCTTGCATGTTACTTTTGCCAAATGCTATGTTGGGAAATCCTATGTAGTGTAGAATTGTAGAATTGCTAGGGAATTTTCCTAAGTTAAGTTACTATGCCATGCTTACCTAGCTAGTAGAAAACAAGGGTTGGTAAAGTATGTACATGCTATGGTGAAATAATTCTAAGTCCTTTGGGACTCATGCTTTTCTTAATAAAACAACTAAGTCAATGAACTTCCTGGGTGGAATGGGACTTGAATGGTGGATTTTTGGTTGAGTGGTTACACAAGGCCATGGATTTGTCTTGTGTATCTCACTTGTGGTATGCCACCCAGGCACAAAGGGATTTGGAGGCCAAGTGTTGAGAAAGCTTACAGTGCAAACACTTGGCAATATGGGCTCTGCCATGATCATATAGGTTGCTAGAACTTAGTCACTTGGACAGTTGGTGGGAGTGGGAATGATAGGTTGGAGCGCGTCCATTTGACTAAGGAAAGGCTTCTGAAAGGTCCTGTCTTGGGAAACCAAGTCTGGTGGGGAAAGTGCACAACCTCTGCAGATGGAAAAATCTAAGTACTTAGCCAAGTCCATGGCAATGGACAAATTGAGCATCAAGACATGGAAGCTACAAGAATCTCATCACTCCAACTTCTAAGTAAAACTCGTGGGTGAACAAGGGTGAAGGACCCCAATGTCTATTGGTGGTTTCTTGGGAAAGTTTTTGACAAAGAAAAACTTAGTGATTTCAACTAATAGGGAAAATCTATTTTCAAGCAAAGCAAGCCAAGCTACACTTAGCCAAAATGCATATAGTAATATAGTCCACTTAAAAATTTACTAAGGTATCACTTGCCAATACTATTCCAAAGTATTGACCCACTGTGGCTATAACTTGTGATGTTGCAGGTTACTCCGATGATGAGTAGGAGTCATGAGTCTACACTCAACATGCTTGCCTGTGGCACATGAAGATGAAGACTTATGTTTATTTACTTATTCCAAAACTCTTGTATTAGGCCTTTGGCCCTGAGTTGTAAAAGACTATGTTTTATCTCTAGAATGAATGTAATAAACGACCTTTGTATCTGTGTACTTCATCTTAAACTGTGGATGCTAGCATTGATCCAGGGACTAGCATTGCAATCACAGGGATCCTTCCCTTTACAAAGGAGGGGTCTTACAAGCACCAACCGCGAACAGCGTCCCCAGACCGCGCGCCGCCCTCACCGCGCGCACACACGATCACCACCGACCCAGGAGACCGCCAGACATCCCCATTAGCAGCCCCGTGCCATACAACCACCGTCCGCCGTCGAAGACGCCGCCTCTGCCGCGCAGAGCGCCGCCCGTTCCAGACCAAACCACACCGCCCCATGCCTCGCGATCATGTCGTTGAGCATCGCCAGGAGACACAGCACCGTCCCCTACCCTTGCCCATGCCTTTAGCTGCCTGTAACGTCGCCCCCGACGAGCTCACCTTGCGCCCCGACGGTCCCCTCGCTCGACTATAAATAGAGGCCACCCCCGCACGATTTCTTCACACCACCTCACTCCCCTCTCCCCACTGACCGTGCCACACCATCCTCAGAGCAAGGCGAGCACCACTTCGCCGGAATTTCACCGGAGCCCGCCGCCTCTGGAGAAGAAGGGAGCCAGCGATTGGAGCCGCCCTAGGAGAAGCCACCGGTACCAGGAGGATCGCCGTCGTCGACTTTGTCATTCGCCCGCCTCGCCGACCCTCGCCCGTACCCCGGTGAGCCCCCAGCACCCCCCACTGGCCGCGCTAGGTTTCGTTCTCTCTGGAGCTGTCTCGCGTCGACGATGACCCTCAGCCGTTGGATTAGAATTAGATCGAACGACCCACGTTGCCCCATACCGCTTCGCCCAGCCCCGTGTCACTGACGAGTGGGGACACGCACTTACGCAGCCCGCGGGAGCACTGCGCTTAGCAGGCCGGCCCGCTAGAATTTCCCGCGCAGCCCAGCAATTGAAATTAAACCTTTTTCTTTTTAAGTTCAAACACACTTCTGTACCCAACTTCAAAAATCAACCCAGGTTGATTCAGTGCACCAAATTGGATGAAACCAATTTTGTTGGAAAGGTCTGTGAATGATTAATCCAAGCCCGTTGGATTCAAGTCATTTGGATCTGTAGATCACCCATAGCAAAAATAACAAGGCAGAAGCTTTTCTGCATTCAAACATTTTTCAAATTTAAACCATAAAAGCTTTTGAGTTGATTCCAACTCTCAAAAATCACATTTAACCATACCTTTCAAAATATATAAAAATGTATAGGTTTACTTGCAGAAATATTGTTCAAGGAATAAAAGAATGCTACATAAGCATTTCTAGCCACTTTAATTAATTAAAATAAAAGGGTAAAACCTTATTAAATTGTGACACAACTTTAAATCACATTCCCATGGACTACAATATGTGGTGATGACATGTGTCAACATGATCCCATGTTTAGTTTGGAGAATATTAAATCTTAAGTAGTTTTTCAATAGGTAGAAATTACTTTTCTAAAATAAAAGGACTTAAACCAATCCTTAACCTTGTAATGTTAGAGATGATGCTAGATCATCTATAGGACCCTTGTGTGTGATGATTGCAAGTAGTTAAGTATTGATTGGTGATTGTGTACCTCGTATTTATTCATAGACGCTAGTACCGACCAAGGATACTACGAGGAGGAAGGAGGATACTACAAAGAGGAAGCCGAGGAGAACTTCAACCACTGCTCTGCACAAGGCAAGCTTTACTAATCAAGTTGACCAATGCAAGCTAACCCTTGCAAGATACTATACCTATGCAAGCCTAATGCAAGCTAGTAAATATGCAAGCTTATATTGGCATTGTGCAAGCAAACACTTGCAAGATACCCTATTGTTGCCACAAACCCATGCTTGTGATATGAATACTATATGCCTTAAGCGTATGTGATCATACCAACTTGCTAAACCAATCCTAGTTTTATGGCAAGCTTATTACGTTATTTCTTTATCAAAGCTTACTTAGAGTCTACTTAAGAGTTTGGTAGATATTAGACAGCTGTGCTCAAGTTTGCCCTAAGAGCATAAAATTTGGCCTAAGCTAGAAACCGTGATCTCAGCCTAAGATATAATGTTGGACTTAGTGAAACTCCACCAGTTACCACCCCTCATTATTACCATTCCCAACTGTAGATGCTAGTGCTAAGCATAAAACTTGATCAACTTTAGATGGGAGTACTTGGTGGAAAATGGTTATGAAAACCTTGGAATGATGGATCATTCTATTGAAATGTTTTGGACATGTGTTTCCAAACACTTGATGATTTTGGTGATGAAAATGTTGAGGCATGAGCCTTAGCCCTTTATAAAACTGATGGTTGTCTGGATGCGATACCATTCCAATTTTATCGTACAACCACAATACCCGAATATTGGGTAGGGCTTGACTGGACACTTATATACCTTAGTATTAGTTCCCTCACGGCCAAGGTCTGAGCTGAGGCTACCTTGTGAAGATTGTCCACCTGTGCAGTACCCAAGATGACAGTGGTCATGGTTGGGAGGCCAAACTCACAGGAGAGGTGCTTATACTAGGGAGTGTAATTGAAAGGTTAGGATTGATTATCCGCATACTGAGTATGGTGAATTCAGGATTTGTTCCTGACGGATGTATCGAATGTTGTGGTGAAAGTGTACAATCTCTGCAGAGTGTCAAACTATTCGAATAGCCGCGCCCGCGGTTATGGACAGTTGGAGTGGCCATACTGTTCCCCCGTCAGACCCTTTTCAAAATGACTTGTGAAATGAGTTGAGACTTTGACTTGACCACAACAGAGTTGTGACCTGAACTACAAGATCCCACTTAGGAGTTATAAAATTGTGACTAGCTTTGGAGCTTAGTAGAGATAAACCTGGCTTTTTGCAAAACAACCCTAGAGCCTAGTGTCCTATTATCCAAAAACCCCTTTACTTGTTAGTATTAGTTTGCGAGTACTTAAAGAGTACTCATGGCTTTGTCCCTGGCTATTCCCATGGCCAGACTATGAAGAGGAGTACCTGGAGGATGGACCCCAGGAAGGTTACGACAACTAGGATCATCTCCCATCGTCAGCATTGCCTGTGACCCCGAAGATGGAGCTTCGCCTACGCTACCGTTATTATTACGTATTCCGCTGCTTGATGTTGTATTAAGAACTGGATCATGAGATCCCTATTCGTGTAAGAACTTATGTATCGTTGTAATGGATGAAGTACTATGGTATCCAATTCTGTTATGTCTCGCAAAAATGGTAATCCTGGGATTGCGATGTATGGCATAACAGGCATCTAGGATTGAAAAATCCGGGTGTTGACAAGTTGGTATCAGAGCCATCCTGACCATAGGAGACCCTAGTTAGGTTGAACGTTGAACCAAAAACTTAGTTTCAAAAACCAAAGAAAACAAATATTTACAAAAACCTATTCTCATTCTTATCTCTTTAATTCTTTCATAAAACTTCATGATTCTCAAAAAAACTCTTGCAAAATAGATAAAATTTGACACACTTGATCACTCTGCTAATCTACTCATCCTCTATTTTTATAGATGGACGTGAAGTACAGCAAGTTTTATCAACCCGGAAATGGGGGAGACCTTATCTTTGAGAGGGATCTGGATCAGCTTTCGGAACTTCTGGAGCGTCCGCACCCCGAGTTCTTCGGAGCTCATCTCAATGATCAAGGAGGATAAGATCTGCAGTGGCTAATTGTTGCAAGTCTCCGAGGAAAAATTGAACCTCCCACAGCGGAGGGAATTCAGTTTACCTTGAGGGAAAACAACTGGCTCGATGGACTTGCCAGAGCAATGCAGGAAGCTCTTTCCCGTCTGTGTGGACAGAGCATCAATCAGATCAAGGGTACTCGCTTTGAGTTTTTCCCAAGACGTGATGCAAATGGACAACCACTGGAAGCCCCATACCACCCCGAGCTGAAGACTCAATTGGACCACCTTAGCTTCATGATGTATGACCGTCAGCAGGAGTTGGACAACTGCCGTGACTATTGCAACCACAAGTCGTCCATCATCAAGACGAAGGATCAGACCATCGCCATGCTAGCAAAGGATCGCAAGTCTCGCCGCCGTCAGCTCGACAAGAAGGAGCGCATTATTGCCCGTCTTCGCCATCGCATCTCATCTCTGGAAGAGACCATCCACGAGAGAGACATGCAGCTGGAGGAAAGGGAGAATGCTGGAGAAGATCTTCGTGGAGACCCTTACTCCTATCTCAGCGATGACGATGATTTTCTGGAGGATCAGGCCATGGATTTCTTCACCGATGAGGATGATTTCGCCTTCATCGATGATCCTGAAGATGATGAAGCCACAAACTCCGAGGAGTAGTAGCACTGAGCACTAGCGTAGTGAGTAGTAGTCGGTCCCACTGTATCGTAGATTTCAGAATGGTTCTTAAAACCATCCGTTTTTCCTTGTTGTGGTGTGTGTTGTACTGTGTGCTATGAGTGAATGAAAAAGCAAGTTGCTAGAAAAATCTGAGTAAAACCTTTAAAAAAAACTTAAAAAAAACCAAAACCTTAGCAATTTCCCTCTTTTCTCATGATCGATATCAATCCTCAGATGCCACGTGGAGGAAGTGGTTCAGCCCCGGACCCGATGTTGCAGATCCTGCAAATGTTGACTTCTGACCGCGAAGCTGAAAGAGCCGAACGTCAAGCCAACCTAGCCACTCTGCAACAGATAGCCCAGCTAGCCCACAACAACCAAGGCCATGGAAACCAGGACAACCACAGATCTAAACTCAAGAATTTCCAGAATACCAACCCACCCGTTTTCACCAAGTCAGAAGAACCCCTAGATGCCGATGATTGGCTGCAAACCATGGAAAACAACTTAGAAGTAGCTGGAGTGGAAGCCAACGAGAAAGTCTTGTTCGCCACCCATTATCTAGCCAGAGATGCCAGGGCATGGTGGAACAGTGTTCGTGCAATGACCGGAGGCCAGATGATGACCTGGGAGGAATTCAAGGTCAAGTTTAGTAGAACCCATGTGCCACCAGGTTTGATTAAGAGAATGAGAGACGAGTTCAGAGAGTTGAAGCAAGGAAGGATGACTGTAGTGGAATACCGTGACAAATTTTTGTCATTAGCTAGGTATGCCCCGGACGAGATAGACACCGAAGCCAAGAAGAAAGAAAGATTCCTGAATGGTCTGCATGACGAGATGCAGACGATGTTAGTCAATATCCCCTTTATGGATATTGAAGCCCTTGTCGACTCTGCTATCCAAATGGAAGGAAAGATCAACCAAGCCAATGAAAACCGCAAGCGTCGCATGATGCATCAACCAGGAACCCATCAGACCCCAAAGTATCGTCCCAACCCATCTCCAGGATTTGCCCCACGAACCAACAGACCCCCTATGACCCGTCCGACCTATCCCAACCGTGGAAACCCTAGACCCGGAGGAAATCACAACAACCCCGGCAACTATAGCAATTTCACCCGTGCCCCACCCAAGTTCAACACCAACAATACTACCACCAACCACAATACTGCCCCGAGGACTGGAAGCAATGCTGTGCCTATCGCAGCCAAGGACAAGTCACAAGTGACCTGTTATGACTGTGGAAATAAAGGCCACTATTCCAATGAGTGCCCCAACAAGAAGAATGCTACAGCCCCCAACGCCAATGTCCCAGCTCAGCAGCAGCGTCGTGTCCAGCCAGGGAGAAGATTTGCCCCAGGGAATTCACTCAACCGCAATGGCCGTCTTTTTCTCATGCATGCTGAAGAAGCTCAGGAAGCGCTAGACGTCGTGATGGGTATGTTTTCTGTTAATTCAGTACTTGCAAGAGTGTTGTTTGATTCTGGTGCATCGCATTCATTTGTCACCGAAGAATTTGCCTGCACTAGTAAAATTCAGCCAACCAAATTGAAGCATGTGATGATTGTGCAAATTCCCGGATCAACCACCAAGGCTAGGAAAATTTGCAAAGCCGTCCCTATCCGAATCCATGGCATAGATTTTTATGCTAACCTAATAGTACTCGGAACTAAAGGTTTGGAAGTAGTACTAGGAATGGATTGGATGTCCAAGCATAAAGGATTGATTGACTGTGCCAAGAAAGCCATTACCATGACTAGTACCACCGGAGTCTCAGTCGAGCATATATCTGAAACCTTACCTCGCCAATTCAAGTGTAACAAGAGTCTAGCCCAACCTACCATTGACCAAGTTCGGATAGTCTGCGAATACCACGATGTATTTCCAGATGTTTTGCCCGGTATGCCCCCAGATCGGGATATCGAGTTTATCATTGAACTAATCCCCGGAACAGGACCCATAGCCCAGAGACCCTATAGTATGAACCCGTCAGAACTAGAAGAACTGATCGAAGAAGCAATTGGATTCCATGTTGGAAATTGGATTGATTCAACCCAGTGCATCCCCATGGAGATCACCTGTCTTGTTTGTGGACAAGAAGGATGGAGGTAACCGTTTGTGTACGGACTATAGGAAGTTGAATGATGTCACCATCAAGAACAAGTACCCCTTGCCTAAGATCGAAGATTTGTTTGATCAGTTGACCGGTGCCCAGGTGTTTTCTAAGATTGATCTTAGAACTGGCTATCATCAACTCCAAATTCGTGCAGAGGATATCCCAAAGACTGCCTTTACCACCCGATATGGATTGTATGAGTATACAGTTATGTCTTTTGGATTAACCAATGCCCCCGCTTATTTCATGAATCTCATGAATAAGATTTTTATGGACTTCCTGGATAAGTTTGTCGTTGTTTTCATCGATGACATTCTGATTTATTCCAAATCGGAAGAAGAACATGAGCTACACCTAAGGACCATCCTTGGAACCCTTAGAGAGCATCAGTTGTATGCAAAGTTTAGCAAATGTGAATTCTGGTTACAGGAAGTAGGATTTCTCGGTCATATTGTATCAGCCGGAGGAATTGCCGTAGACCCTGCCAAAGTGAAAGATGTAGAAGATTGGCAACCCCAACCACTCAAACCCAAGTTCGTGCTTTTCTCGGATTGGCGGGATATTACCGCAAATTCGTGGAAGGATTCTCGAGTATAGCCCGACCCATGACCCAATTACTGAAGAAAGACAAGAAGTTTGAATGGACGGACAAGTGTGAAGCGAGTTTTCAAGAACTCAAGAGGAGATTGATTTCAGCCCCAATCTTGATCATGCCGGATATTACGAAGCCCTTCGATGTGTATTGTGACGCATCCAAGATTGGTCTCGGATGTGTGCTAATGCAAGAAGGCAAAGTTATATCTTATCTATCGCGACAACTGAAGCAACATGAACAAAATTACCCAACCCATGACCTCGAACTCGCAGCCGTAGTTCTAGCCCTGAAGACATGGAGACATTACCTTATGGGAAACCGTTGTGAGATTTATTCGGATCACAAGAGCCTAAAGTATATATTCACTCAAAAGGAGCTGAATATGAGGCAGAGAAGATGGATTGAGTTAATCAAGGATTACGACCTGGACATTCACTATCACCCTGGAAAAGCCAATGTGGTAGCCGATGCCCTTAGTAGATTGCCGTGCCGCTTGAACTCCATGATTTTAAAGGAGCAACCAAGTTTGCACAAAGAGATGGAAGATTTTCGAATGGAATTAGTAAGTGAAGGATTTTTGGCTAGCATAGAACTTTAGCCCACTTTGATCAGTCAGATTAAAGAGGCGCAGAAAGGAAATGCTAGTATCGACGGAATCAAGCGCCGTATCGGTACAGGCAAAGTACCCGGATTCACCGAGGACGAAGAAGGAGTTCTGTGGTACAAAGGACGCCTTTGTGTACCAGTAGATTCGGAGTTGAAATAAGTTATCTTGAAGGAGGCTCATGATACTCTTTATTCTATCCATCCCGGAGGAACCAAGATGTATCAGGATTAGAAAGAGCTATTTTGGTGGCATAAGATGAAGAGAGAAATCGGAAGCTATATCGCCAAGTGTGACATATGTCAGCGAGTCAAGGCAGGACATCAACGACCCGCTGGATTGTTGCAACCTTTGCAGATTCCGGAATGGAAATGGGATTCTGTAGGAATGGACTTTATCACTGGACTACCTACTTCTAGTAGGGGAAATGACTCTATTTGGGTCATAGTGGACAGATTGTCCAAAGTAGCCCATTTCTTGCCCGTAAAAACCACCTACCAGAGTTCTAAGCTAGCGGAGTTATACATCGCTAGAATCGTTAGTTTGCATGGAGTCCCCAAGAACATAGTCTCGGATCGAGGAACTCAGTTTACCTCGAGATTCTGGAAGAAAGTCCAAGAAGGTTTAGGAACCCGCCTAGATTTCAGTACCGCTTATCACCCTCAGACCGATGGACAAACGGAGCGAGTAAACCAAATACTCGAAGATATGCTTAGAGCATGTGTGCTAGAATATGGATCCAAATGGGAAGACTGTCTGCCGTTTGCAGAATTTTCATACAACAATAGTTACCAAGCCATTTTGCAAATGGCCCCATTTGAATTTATGTACGGAAGAAAGTGTCGCACCCCTTTGAACTGGTCGGAAGTAGGAGAGAGTCAAATTTTCGGACCCGACATTCTACGGGAAGCAGAAGAGAAGGTTCACAAGATTCGTGAACACCTCAAGACAGCCCAATCCCGACAAAAGAGTTACGCCGACAAGAGACGTCGAGACCTCGCCTTCAACATCGGAGATTTTGTTTATCTGAAAGTGTCGCCATTGAAGGGAATGCAACGTTTCCAACTAAAAGGAAAGTTAGCCCCCAGATATATCGGACCTTTCAAAATCTTGAACCGTCGAGGAGAAGTATCGTATCAACTAGAACTACCTGAAGAGATGTCAGCTGTGCACAATGTGTTCCATATCTCGTTACTTCGCAAATGTCTCGAAGTCCCCGAGAAGACCGAAGTGTTCAAGAATATCGATCACCGGACCATAGAGATCAATGATGATCTAACCTATCCTGAAGTACCCATCCATATATTGGAAGAAGCCTTTCGAACTACCAGAACCCGAAGCACCAAGTTTCTCAAGATTCAGTGGAGCAACCACACAGAAGAGGAAGCTACCTGGGAACGCGAAGATCACATCAGAACGGAGTTTCCAGATCTCTTCAAATCCTAGGTAATCTTTTCGTCCTTTTTCAAATCTCGGGACGAGATTTTGTTTAAGGGGGGAAGGTTTGTAACATCCCAAAAATATCAAACTTAGATCATCAAAACACTAATCATCAAGTTTAGGGTTAACAAAAACTTTTCTAAATGAATTCATGAATGCATGTATATGTGTATGCATGGATTTTGAATTTCTTTAAAAACCACCTTGTTTGTGTGATCCATTGCTTGTAAAATGTTTCTTAGGTGAAAAGAACATCATCTAAAACATTTCCCACACTTTTCCTAAAGACAAGTAAATCAAAACAAATATATTAAGTGAATGGTCATTTTGGCCAATTTAACTCACTTGCCTACTTTGGCTGTCTCAAACTTGCAAAACCTAACAGAAAATTTTCTGGATCTTTGCACCCCTTGAATGTACTCATAACAGAGTATCAAGGCCCACTTTGTGATCATCCAGAAACTTTCAAATGCATAGTTTAAATGACAATTCAAAATTGAATCTTCTTCATATGGGAAGATCCCACTTTTTCAAAACCCACTCAAACAAGCTCAACTTTCAAAACCCAAGCATCTACAGACTCACCAGAACCAATCTAGCAAACTCACCAAAATTCATTTCAAAATTCAAAACTTGAGTTCATGCGGCCATTTCATCAAACAGGTTGCAGACACAAATCAAACAAAACATCAAACACTATAGTGTGCAGTGTTTTGAGCCTAACTTGTTCCCTAGTTAGCTCACACACAAACCAGTAGATCATCTAGAAAGATTAGCCCAACACTAGCACCCCTGTGAGCTTGCCATTGCCATTAATGGTGAACAGCCGAGCACCCCCATGTCACCCCAATGTGGACAGCAAGCTAGGAGCAGCAGCAAGCCTAGCCAGCATGTCTGGGAGGCAGCCCACCATCCATCGCCACTGCCTGTCCCAGCCGTAAGCGTTGCCAAGCCCTGGACCACGCGCACAAGCCGCGCCCAGACCATGCCGAGCGTGCGCCAGAGCACCAACCGCGACCAGCGTCCCCAGACCGCGCGCCGCCCTCACCGCGCGCACACACGATCACCACCGACCCAGGAGACCGCCAGACATCCCCATTAGCAGCCCCGTGCCATACAACCACCGCCCGCCGTCGAAGACGCCGCCTCTGCCGCGCAGAGCGCCGCCCGTTCCAGACCAAACCACACCGCCCGATGCCTCGCGATCATGTCGTTGAGCATCGCCAGGAGACACAGCACCGTCCCCTACCCTTGCCCATGCCTTTAGCCACCTGTAACGTCGCCCCCGACGAGCTCACCTTGCGCCCCGACGGTCCCCTCGCTCGACTATAAATAGAGGCCACCCCCGCACGATTTCTTCACACCACCTCACTCCCCTCTCCCCACTGACCGTGCCACACCATCCTCAGAGCAAGGCGAGCACCACTTCGCCGGAATTTCACCGGAGCCCGCCGCCTCTGGAGAAGAAGGGAGCCAGTGATTGGAGGCGCCCCAGGAGAAGCCACCGGTACCAGGAGGATCGTCGTCGTCGACTTCGTCGTTCGCCCGCCTCGCCGACCCTCGCCCGTACCCCGGTGAGCCCCCAGCACCCCCACTGGCCGCGCTAGGTTTCGTTCTCGCCGGAGCTGTCTCGCGTCGACGATGACCCTCAGCCGTTGGATTAGAATTAGATCGAACGACCCACGTTGCCCCATACCGCTTCGCCTAGCCCTGTGTCACTGACGAGTGGGGACACCCACTTACACAGCCCGCGGGAGCACTGCGCTTAGCAGGCCGGCCCGCTAGAATTTCCCGCGCAGCCCAGCAATTCAAATTAAACCTTTTTCTTTTTAAGTTCAAACACACTTCTGTACCCAACTTCAAAAATCAACCCAGGTTGATTCAGTGCACCAAATTGGATGAAACCAATTTTGTTGGAAAGGTCTGTGAATGCTTAATCCAAGCCCGTTGGATTCAAGTCATTTGGATCTGTATATCACCCATAGCAAAAATAACAAGGCAAAAGCTTTTCTGCATTCAAACATTTTTCAAATTTAAACCATAAAAGCTTTTGAGTTGATTCCAACTCTCAAAAATCACATTTAACCATACCTTTCAGAATATATAAAAATGTATAGGTTTACTTGCAGAAATATTGTTCAAGGAATAAAAGAATGCTACATAAGCATTTCTAGCCACTTTAATTAATTAAAATAAAAGGGTAAAACCTTATTAAATTGTGACACCACTTTAAATCACATTCCCATGGACTACAATATGTGGTGATGACATGTGTCAACATGATCCCATGTTTAGTTTGGAGAATATTAAATCTTAAGTAGTTTTTCAATAGGTAGAAATTACTTTTCTAAAATAAAAGGACTTAAACCAATCCTTAACCTTGTAATGTTAGAGATGATGCTAGATCATCTATAGGACCCTTGTGTGTGATGATTGCAAGTAGTTAAGTATTGATTGGTGATTGTGTACCTCATATTTATTCATAGACGCTAGTACCGACCAAGGATACTACGAGGAGGAAGGAGGATACTACGAAGAGGAAGCCGAGGAGAACTTCAACCACTGCTCTGCACAAGGCAAGCTTTACTAATCAAGTTGACCAATGCAAGCTAACCCTTGCAAGATACTATACCTATGCAAGCCTAATGCAAGCTAGTAACTATGCAAGCTTATATTGGCATTGTGCAAGCAAACACTTGCAATATACCCTATTGTTGCCACAAACCCATGCTTGTGATATGAATACTATATGCCTTAAGCGTATGTGATCATACCAACTTGCTAAACCAATCCTAGTTTTATGGCAAGCTTCTTACGTTATTTCTTTATCAAAGCTTACTTAGAGTCTACTTAAGAGTTTGGTAGATATTAGACAGTTGTGCTCAAGTTTGCCCTAAGAGCATAAAATTTGGCCTAAGCTAGAAACCGTGATCTCAGCCTAAGATATAATGTTGGACTTAGTGAAACTCCACCAGTTACCACCCCTCATTATTACCATTCCCAACTGTAGATGCTAGTGCTAAGCATAAAACTTGATCAACTTTAGATGGGAGTACTTGGTGGAAAATGGTTATGAAAACCTTGGAATGATGGATCATTCTATTGAAATGTTTTGGACATGTGTTTCCAAACACTTGATGATTTTGGTGATGAAAATGTTGAGGCATGAGCCTTAGCCCTTTATAAAACTGATGGTTGTCTGGATGCGATACCATTCCAATTTTATCGTACAACCACAATACCCGAATATTGGGTAGGGCTTGACTGGACACTTATATACCTTAGTATTAGTTCCCTCACGGCCAAGGTCTGAGCTGAGGCTACCTTGTGAATATTGTCCACCTGTGCAGTACCCAAGATGACAGTGGTCATGGTTGGGAGGCCAAACTCACAGGAGAGGTGCTTATACTAGGGAGTGTAATTGAAAGGTTAGGATTGATTATCCGCATACTGAGTATGGTGAATTCAGGATTTGTTCCTGACGGATGTATCGAATGTTGTGGTGAAAGTGTACAATCTCTGCAGAGTGTCAAACTATTCGAATAGTCGCGTCCGCGGTTATGGACAGTTGGAGTGGCCATACTGTTCCCCCGTCAGACCCTTTTCAAAATGACTTGTGAAATGAGTTGAGACTTTGACTTGACCACAACAGAGTTGTGACCTGAACTACAAGATCCCACTTAGGAGTTATAAAATTGTGACTAGCTTTGGAGCTTAGTAGAGATAAACCTGGCTTTTTGCAAAACAACCCTAGAGCCTAGTGTCCTATTATCCAAAAACCCCTTTACTTGTTAGTATTAGTTTGCGAGTACTTAAAGAGTACTCATGGCTTTGTCCCTGGCTATTCCCATGGCCAGACTATGAAGAGGAGTACCTGGAGGATGGACCCCAGGAAGGTTACGATAACTAGGATCATCTCCCATCGTCAGCATTGCATGTGACCCCGAAAATGGAGCTTCACCTACGCTACCGTTATTATTACGTATTCCGCTGCTTGATGTTGTATTAAGAACTGGATCATGAGATCCCTATTCGTGTAAGAACTTATGTATCGTTGTAATGGATGAAGTACTATGGTATCCAATTCTGTTATGTCTCGCAAAAATGGTAATCCTGGGATTGCGATATATGGCATAACAGGCATCTAGGATTGAAAAATCCGGGTGTTGACACTGGCCCTCCAGCGACCTCATCTCCTTCGCCTATAAGAAGCCCTCGACTCAGAAACCCTAAAGAATCAACCAGAAAGCCACGAAAAGTTTCGTAGCGCCGCTGCCACCGAAGGGGAAATTCGAGGGACAGAAAGTCTCTGTTCCGGCACCCTGTCAGGACGGGGAAGTGCCCCCGGAGCCATCTCCATAGATCTCCACCACCATCTCCATCACAGTTGTTGATTCCCATGATGAGGAGGGAGTAGTTCTTCCTCGAGGCTAAGGGCTCTACCGGTAGCTATGTGTTCATCTCTCTCTCTATGCATGATCATGTTGTGTTCATGAGCTTTGTAATCAAGTAGATCTACTCTGTTACTGATGGCGCCTGGTGTTTGATGCGGGAGCGCTTCGTTGGAAACCCCAAGAGCAAGGTGTGAAGCAGCACGGCAGCAAGTCTTCCCTCAGTAGAAACCAAGGTTATCGAACCAGAAGGAGGAAGGAAACGTTACACAGGTGTTAGAAGCAACGTGGAGACCTGCACAACACAAACTCAAGACTTTGTCCCAACGAATCAGTGAGGTTGTCAAGCTCACCGGTTTGCTGTAAGAAAGGATTAAATGTATGGTGTGGAAGGTAATGGTTTGCAGCAAGTAAACAAGTAACAGTGGAACTTGTATTGATGGTAAAGATTGGACCGGGGTACATAGTTCACTAGAGGTGCTCTCCTTAGATAAACAACATGGCATGAAGGGTAAACAAATTATAGTGGGGCAATTGACATTGTCACATCCCAAGATTTTCCAAATCTTGTAATGTGAAAAATAAATGAATAAAATAAAAACTTTGTTGATTTTCAGGGTGAGAAGAAACTTTTTGAATTCCAATAGGAATCTTCAAACCTATTTGGAACAAATAAAATCCTAAAGTGATTTAAAAAGTTAAAACATTTATTAAAGGAAAATAAAAAAATATTTAGAATTACTACTTTGAAATCTTCTTATAAAAAGATTTAGTTTCCAAAAGAAAAGGAAGGGTTTTAAATAAGAAATTAGTTTACAAAGCCAAATTAAAACTTGGCCAAGTCTTTAAAAACAAAATATTTCTATTTGGAAAAATTAGTAAAAGTTTATTTAAATAAAGTAATAAGGATTTAATATCCAAGTTTTATTAATAAAGGTTTTACTATTTCCAAAACATCAAAACTTATTTATTTATTCAAAATAAGTTTTCCAAGTATTTTATATTCCCAAATAAAACCTACTGATTTGGTTTTAAAAATAATTAGATTTCAAAAGGAGTATTTAAATAAAACAAATCCTATTTGATTTTAACAACAATGGTCTATTTATTTAATTAATAATGGACCCTAAAATAAAATTATTATTTTGGTTTTGGAATTTTGGTTTATGTTAATGAACAGAACCAAATTCAAAGTTACAAAGTATGGTGTTTGTTTGAATTGATTTGAGTATTGTTTGGTTGTTTGAATTTCAAAACAGAAATTAGAAAAAGAAAAAGGTTTTAGGAAAAAAAATGGAATCTGGACTCAGCCCAACCGGCCAAGCCCACTAAGCCCAGTACCAGCCCACTCCCACTTCCTCAGCGAAACGTTTTCTCACTCACCAGACGACCTGTGCAGTGAATGACTGGTGGACCCTCCCCTCACTACTTTTCTCACTGACCAGCCGACCCCACCTTCCTGTCATCGTTTCCACCCGCCGTGACTTCTTCTCACCAAACCACGTCGATGTTTCTGCTGTTGAATGCGCGCTTGATTCCTCCTTAACCACGCATTGATTCAGCCCGTGACTGCGTGCACTTAAGCGCCTCTCCTCCCTCTACCATTCCCCTCACACGCCAGACCTCCCCTGCCCCCAGGCTGCCACGAATCGAGCTGGCACTCCCTCTGTTCCGACCACCGTCTCCGACCAATTCCGGCCAAGCCTCGCCACCTCCTACCTTCCCGAGCACACGAGCACTCTCACCACTCCCAGGCGCTCCTCCCAGTACCTTCCATTCAACCGCGGGCGCCCCAGAACGCCGTCTTCGATAAGCTCTGAGCGCCGCCGCGTCTGTTTACTTCTCCGGCGAAGTCCCCAGGTAGAATCCGACCGCCCCTCTTCCTCTCATTCACGCACGCAAGTTCGCCTTGATCTAGCGCATCTAACTCGGGGCGAACCACAGCACCATCCATGACGAGCTCCAGGACCATCTGATGCCGACCACGTCTCCGGCGAGCAATTGCTGCTGTCCCAGAGCGCCCCTTGCCACGCCGACCACACGTCAAGCATCACCACGTCCTCGCGATTCTGGTGAGCATCTCCCCTACTCCTCTCGCTTCCTGTTCTCGCTGTTACGCCATAGCCAGAGCGCCGCCGCCGCGCGCCACCGTCGAGCGCCGCCAGTTCTTGGCTAGTGGATAAGAGTCGTTCGATTTAGATCGAAGAGACACGATAGATCCACTTATCAGCGAAAGGTTACGCAGCCAGTGCCGTGCGATGCAACTTGATCCAATGGCCTACAGCACATGATCCACCCGAACCGGTACCGTCCAATAAGAAAGCGACGCGTGGCCAGACTTTGTTTAGAACTGAATTTGAAATCTGATTAGAATGTGATTTTGAAAACACTATAACTTTTGATCCACACGTCCAAAAATTACAAACTTTATATCGTTGGAATCAGTGGAACAAACCCTAGCCAACCATGCAATTAGTTTAGTAAATAGTATCTGTTAGATTGTTTGTTTTTGCAAAAACATTTGTATGCTTGTTTAGATTAGAAAAATTATTCAAAAATGTTTTTAGGGTTAAAATCTTGGCAAATTAGTTTGTGGTGAACTTACTGACCCTAGGAACCAACCCATGGTTTTAAAAATGAATTTGGTGAAGTTTAGTATGGATTAATTGGTTTAGCCCATTTCTAGCCAAATAAAAACAATGGTTTTGTTATGAAAATGTTTTTGGAGTAAAAACTTTGGGAAAATGATTTGGATCAAACCTACTGACCCTAAACACCAAGTTTTGAGAAACAACAACTTATTTGATGAACAACTTAAGGTTGTTGCTTTGATAAAAATGTTTTCCACCACATAAAATAATGAAAGGATTTAAAAATGGTTTATGGACAAAACCCTTTTTCAAATGACTTTGCCACTTTGGAAAATGACCACCTTGAACCATACAAAGTTTAGAAGCCTAGTGCAGACCACCTTTGCAAATAGAACCATCTCTTGCATGCTTACATGCATGACTTAGATCCCATTGTTTTGTGTGTGTGAATTGTTGATTGATTATTGGTTTGGAATGCTTATTGATATTGTGTTTGCTTGATTGATTGTAGTGAAGTTAGTAAAGTGTGAGACTAGCAAGATCAAGGAGTGAACCAACATTCCCTACCAAAAGAAAAGCAAGATACACTATCATCTAAAAGTCCTACTATTTTCATTATACTTAGTGGATTTTGAAACATGCATGAAAAGAATTTTATACTTATGCTATGCTAATTCCTAATAAGATTCCCTATACATTCCTTAGTGAAAACAATGTAGTTGTTACATGCTTAGCCATGCTATATTTTGAAAAGAGATACATGTTGAGATTTATGAAGTTGAGAAAAGGACTTGTGTTTTTATATAATAAAACAAGGACTCAATGAACCACCTGGGTGGCCAAGGACACTTTGAGTTTTGGAGAAGGTGGCAACAAAAGGAACCATGTCTATGGCAATCTCTTTGTGTTGTGCTCCAAAGGAAACCACCCAGGAAACTTAGAGATTGAACATGTTTCTCCAATTGTGGCTTTCGTGTGCAACCACATGCTATTTATGGCTCTGGCTTAGTCAACTACATTGGGAAGACCCATGCATTGTCTTCAGTTTACTGGACATGGGGACCTGGAATCCTACATGGGTGCTGAAGACAAGCTAGCAATGGTGTATGGGAGGACCCTCTGGAAAGACTTCGTCACATTCTCAATCTGCCGGTACTCCATCTTGGTGAGCACTAATCCAGTGGCCACTGGTGGCAAAAGGATGGGATGTGACATGTGGGTAAAGTGTGCAACTTCTGCAGAAGATAATAAAATCTAAGTACTTAGACGTGTCCCCGGTTATGGACAATACTGAGCAACTAAAGTTTGAAGCTATGGGAGATCTCGACATTCTAATTTCTAAAAGAAAACTTTTAAAGACTTGATACACTTGGGGGTACCAAGGAGCTCAAGAGATTTTGATAAAACTTGATGCACTTGGGGGTACCAAGTAGCTCAAGGGATTTTTGACAAGGACTTGAATACTTGGGGATACCAAGTATTTCAAGAGTTTTTCATAAAGAGATTTGACAAAAGATCAAAACCATTTTGAAAAGATAGGATAAATTATTGCTTTCTGCAAAGAAGCCTAAAACCCTACCTAGCCAATTATGCATGAAATGATAGGATCCACTCATATTAAACTCAGTAGTGAAACTTGCCAATAAAATTCAAATGTATTGACCCTTGTGGTTGTAACTTGTAATGTTGCAGGTTTGATTGATTTTAGTGAAGATTGATTGATTAGGATTACAAAGTCTACAACCAACATTTGCCTGTGGCACTTTGAAGATGAAGGACCCCATGACTATACTTATTCCGCTGCAATGTAATGTAATAGCCAAATGAGCTATGTAAGATGTAATAAAATTATGTTATTCCTGGTTATAAAGTTATGTTATGACCTTTGTTTCTTGATATTACATCTTAATTGTGGATGCTAGCTATTGATCCAGGGACTAGCATTGTAAACACAGGGGACTCCACCTTATATTCTTTAAAGGTTGGGACACTCCCTCTACAGATGGTATCAGAGCATTGTGTTGCCTGTAGGATTTGTAAACCCTAGGATTGGACAAAAACCCTTAGAAAAAAATAGGAGTTGTACTTGTTCCAAAAACTTATTTACAAACATACTTGTAAACTCTTTCCTCAACCATTTTGGTTTTGAACTCTACATCTCTTCTATTTTCAACTTGATGGAAAAACCTACCCCATGTCCAAGGACTTCACCATGTGCAAAGGACTTCTTCAACTCTAATGACTTCAACATCTTCAACTCTAATGACTTCAACATCTTCAACTCTAATGACTTCAACATCTTCAACTCTAATGACTTCAACATCTTCAGCATATTCACCAAGGACTTCCAACTTGGATACCACTAAGGACTACAAGTGAGACAAGGAAATCTTGCTCAAGATTTAGAGACTGAGGGAATGCAAAAGTTAGAAGGAGCCCACATCACTTGAAGCTTTGTGACCAAGGAGTTTTCCCAAAGAAACCATGATCCCAAGTAAGAAGAATCAAGAAGGAAGGAAAGATCACAAGTGAACCATATAGATGGACCACCATATTTTAGTTAAGTCAAAACCCACCAACTTATGTGGTGTAATAAAAATATTTTATTGCCTAAGTATGTGCTTGAACTTTGTGTTTGAGTGAAATGTTTGGTTTGTGATTGCATGCACATTGCTTGTGTGAATTGTGATGTGTGTGATTAGGATTGATTCCTTAGAAATATCTTGCCTATTCTAATCTCCATTCAACCCAAACAGATGACTACCCCAAGAGACTCCAACCTCAAGGTTGATGACACAAACACCAACCAAGAGGACAGCATGAAAGAGCTCATAGCAACCCAGAACCAGTTGAACCAAGTGACAGCTCAATTCATAGCCAACACCAGTGGAGAAGATCCAACACTGCAAGGATTTTTGGAAACTCAAGGCCAGCTGATGCTCAAAGTGACTGATCAAATGATCAAAATGGAAGAAAGCTATTCCAAAAGAGTCTTTGACAACAAGGATGACAGAAATGTTATTCTAGATGGAGCCCCAGCTTGCATTATTTGTGGAGACAAGGATCATACTTCCAAGGAGCATGGAGATCAATGCCCCAACTGTGAAGAGAAACATCCTGTTGGACAATGTCCCACCTCTCAAGCTACTTGCTATCTGTGTGAAGGAAACAACCATGTCCCTATCCAGTGCCCCATCTATTCCATTGTTGAACAAAGGAAACAAGGTGGAGTGCAACAAATGATTGCAAACCATCAAGAAGGATCCAAGTCTACCAAGAAGGTTGATGACAAAGGAAAAGGACCACTTATACCTCCAAACAAAAACAACCCAATTCAAAGGATCAAGTAAGAGGAATGTGAATTTTCTAAAGAGCAATAAAAGGTCCAAGAAACATGTAGACATTCCTACCTACCAGATAACATATGAACAACATGAACTGGATGCACTCCTAGCTTTGGAGAAACCCAAAAAGCAAAAGAAGGACAAAAGCCATGTGCAATGTCATAAATGTAAAGAAATGGGACACTATTCCAGTGAATGCTCAGAGAACCAGAAGAATAAGGAGATTGGCCAAGTGGTGTGCAACAACTGCAAAGAGCTAGGCCACTATGTAGCAACTTGTCCACAAGAGCCACGTAAAGAACTCAAAGACATCAACTGTTTCAATTGCAAGAACCCAGGACATTATGCAAGCAACTGTCCAGAAAAGATGAAGAACAAGTTGAACAAACCTATGGAGAAACTCAACCTTGGCCCATGAGTCAAGTGTGGAAACCAAGGACACAATGCAAATGATTGCTTAGAGAAGTTCCCCCAGGATCCCAAGAAGGCCAACATGTAATTTTGTTTGAAAACTTATTTTAAGGGTGGTAGTACCCTAGTTGTTTTGAGCCTACTTGTAACCCTAGCCTTCCCAAATCTCGGGACGAGATTTATATTAAGGGTGGTAGCCTGTCACATCCCAAGATTTTCCAAATCTTGTAATGTGAAAAATAAATGAATAAAATAAAAACTTTGTTGATTTTCAGGGTGAGAAGAAACTTTTTGAATTCCAATAGGAATCTTCAAACCTATTTGGAACAAATAAAATCCTAAAGGGATTTAAAAATTTAAAACATTTATTAAAGGAAAATAAAAAAATATTTAGAATTACTACTTTGAAATCTTCTTATAAAAAGATTTAGTTTCCAAAAGAAAAGGAAGGATTTTAAATAAGAAATTATTTTACAAAGCCAAATTAAAACTTGGCCAAGTCTTTAAAAACAAAATATTTCTATTTGGAAAAATTAGTAAAAGTTTATTTAAATAAAGTAATAAGGATTTAATATCCAAGTTTTATTAATAAAGGTTTTACTATTTCCAAAACATCAAAACTTATTTATTTATTCAAAATAAGTTTTCCAAGTATTTTATATTCCCAAATAAAACCTACTGATTTGGTTTTGAAAATAATTAGATTTCAAAAGGAGTATTTAAATAAAACAAATCCTATTTGATTTTAATAACAATGGTCTATTTATTTAATTAATAATGGACCCTAAAATAAAATTATTTTGGTTTATGTTACTGAAGAGAACCAAATTCAAAGTTACAAAGTATGGTGTTTGTTTGAACTGATTTGAGTATTGTTTGGTTGTTTGAATTTCAAAACAGAAATTAGAAATAGAAAAAGAAAAAGGTTTTAGGAAGAAAAAAATGGAATCTAGACTCAGCCCAACCGGCCAAGCCCACTAAGCCCAGTACCAGCCCACTCCCACTTCCTCAGCGAAACATTTTCTCACTCACCAAACGACCCGTGCAGTGAATGACTGCTGGACCCTCCCCTCACTCCTTTTCTCACTGACCAGCCGACCCCACCTTCCTGTCATCGTTTCCACCCGCTGCGACTTCTTCTCCCCAAACCACGTCGCCGTTTCTGCTGTTGAATGCGCGCTTGATTCCTCCTTAACCACGCATTGATTTAGCCCATGACTGCGTGCACTTAAGCGCCTCTCCTCCCTCTACCATTCCCCTCACACACCAGACCTCCCCTGCCCCCAGGCTGCCACGAATCGAGCTGGCACTCCCTCTGTTCCGACCACCGTCTCCGACCAATTCCGGCCAAGCCTCGCCACCTCCTGCCTTCCCGAGCACACGAGCACACTCACCACTCCCAGGCGCTCCTCCCAGTACCTTCCATTCAACCGCGGGCGCCCCAGAACGCCGTCTTCGATAAGCTCTGAGCGCCGCCGCGTCTGTTTACTTCTCCGGCGAAGTCCCCAGGTAGAATCCGACCGCCCCTCTTCCTCTCATTCACGCACGCAAGTTCTCCTTGATCTAGCGCATCTAAGTGTGTCTTCCTTTTTCCTCGGGGCGAACCACAGCACCATCCACGACGAGCTCCAGGACCATCTGACGCCGACCACGTCTCCGGCGAGCAATTGCTGCTGTCCCAGAGCGCCCCTTGCCACGCCGACCACACGTCAAGCATCACCACGTCCTCGCGATTCTGGTGAGCATCTACCCTACTCCTCTCGCTTCCTGTTCTCGCCGTTACGCCGTAGCCAGAGCGCCGCCGCCGCGCGCCACCGTCGAGCGCCGCCAGTTCTTGGCTAGTGGATAAGAGCCGTTCGATTTAGATCGAAGAGACACGATAGATCCACTTATCAGCGAAAGGGTACGCAGCTAGTGCCGTGCGATGCAACTTGATCCAACGGCCTACAGCACGTGATCCACCCGAACCGGTACCGTCCAATAAGAAAGCGACGCGTGGCCAGACTTTGTTTAGAACTGAATTTGAAATCTGATTAGAATGTGATTTTGAAAACACTATAACTTTTGATCCACACGTCCAAAAATTACAAACTTTATATCGTTGGAATCAGTGGAACAAAACCTAGCCAACCATGCAATTGGTTTAGTAAATAGTATCTATTAGATTGTTTGTTTTTGCAGAAACATTTGTATGCTTGTTTAGATTAGAAAAATTATTCAAAAATGTTTTTAGGGTTAAAATCTTGGCAAATTAGTTTGTGGTGAACTTACTGACCCTAGGAACGAACCCATGGTTTTAAAAATGAATTTGGTGAAGTTTAGTATGGATTAATTGGTTTAGCCCATTTCTAGCCAAATAAAAATAATGGTTTTGTTATGAAAATGTTTTTGGAGTAAAAACTTTGGGAAAATGATTTGGATCAAACCTACTGACCCTAAACACCAAGTTTTGAGAAACAACAACTTATTTGGTGAACAACTTAAGGTTGTTGCTTTGATAAAAATGTTTTCCACCACATAAAATAATGAAAGGATTTAAAAATGGTTTATGGACAAAACCCTTTTGCAAATGACTTTGCCACTTTGGAAAATGACCACCTTGAACCATACAAATTTTATAAGCCTAGTGGAGACCACCTTTGCAAATAGAACCATCTCTTGCATGCTTACATGCATGACTTAGATCCCATTGTTTTGTGTGTGTGAATTGTTGATTGATTATTGGTTTGGAATGCTTATTGATATTGTGTTTTCTTGATTGATTGTAGTGAAGTTAGTAAAGTGTGAGACTAGCAAGATCAAGGAGTGAACCAACATTCCCTACCAAAAGAAAGGCAAGATACACTATCATCTAAAAGTACTACTATTTTCATTATACTTAGTGGATTTTGAAACATGCATGAAAAGAATTTTATACTTATGCTATGCTAATTCCTAATAGGATTCCCTATACATTCCTTAGTGAAAACAATGTAGTCGTTACATGCTTAGCCATGCTATATTTTGAAAAGAGATACATGTTGAGATTTATGAAGTTGAGAAAAGGACTTGTGTTTTTATATAATAAAACAAGGACTCAATGAACCACCTGGGTGGCCAAGGACACTTTGAGTTTTGGAGAATGTGGAAACAAAAGGAACCATGTCTATGGCAATCTCTTTGTGTTGTGCTCCAAAGGAAACCACCCAGGAAACTTAGAGATTGAACATGTTTCTCCAATTGTGGCTTTCATGTGCAACCACATGCTATTTATGGCTCTGGCTTAGTCAACTACATTGGGAAGACCCATGCATTGTCTTCAGTTTACTGGACATGGGGCCCTGGAATCCTACATGGGTGCTGAAGACAAGCTAGCAATGGTGTATGGGAGGACCCTCTAGAAAGACTTCGTCACATTCTCAATCTGCCGGTACTCCATCTTGGTGAGCACTAATCCAGTGGCCACTGGTGGCAAAAGGATGGGATTGTGACATGTGGGTAAAGTGTGCAACTTCTGCAGAAGATAATAAAATCTAAGTACTTAGCCGTGTCCCCGGTTATGGACAATACTGAGCAACTAAAGTTTGAAGCTATGGGAGATATCGACATTCTAATTTCTAAAAGAAAACTTTTAAAGACTTGATGCACTTGGGGGTACCAAGGAGCTCAAGAGATTTTGATAAAACATGATGCACTTGGTGGTACCAAGTAGCTCAAGGGATTTTTGACAAGGACTTGAATACTTGGGGATACCAAGTAGTTCAAGAGTTTTTGATAAAGAGATTTGACAAAAGATCAAAACCATTTTGAAAAGATAGGATAAATTATTGCTTTCTGCAAAGAAGCCTAAAACCCTACCTAGCCAATTATGCATGAAATGATAGGATCCACTCATATTAAACTCAGTAGTGAAACTTGCCAATACAATTCAAATGTATTGACCCTTGTGGCTGTAACTTGTAATGTTGCAGGTTTGATTGATTTTAGTGAAGATTGATTGATTAGGATTACAAAGTCTACAACCAACATTTGCCTGTGGCACTTTGAAGATGAAGGACCCCATGACTATAGTTATTCCGCTACAATGTAATGTAATAGCCAAATGAGCTATGTAAGATGTAATAAAGTTATGTTATTCCTGGTTATAAAGTTATGTTATGACCTTTGTTTCTTGATATTACATCTTAACTGTGGATGCTAGCTATTGATCCAGGGACTAGCATTGTAAACACAGGGGACTCCACCTTATATTGTTTAAAGGTTGGGACACTCCCTCTATAGACATGAACTGAGCAAGGCATAACAATGCAATTACTAGTCAGAAAGATCCTATGAGATTCGATTGGGCAATACAACAATATACATAGACCGCCATCCAACTACATCTATGACTAGAAGTCCACCTTCAGGTTATCATCCGAACCCCCTCCAGTATTAAGTTGCAAGCAACAGACAACTGCTTTAAGCAAAGTGTGTAAGGTAAACAGTCCACATGTTCCATGAACAAGAGACCGTTGTTTTCTCCCTAGTAGCAACGACACATCTACAACCAAAGAGATTATTGTCACTTCCCTTGGAAACTAGAGGCATGAACCCACTATCGAGCATAAATACTCCCTCTTGGAGTCACTAGAAACTACTTGGCCAAGATAACCACTAGCAACGGAGAGCATGCAAGATCACAAACAACACAGACATGATAGAATCATAAAGATAGAACCATTAATCAAACCAACATAATAATCTCAATATCCATCGGATCCCTGCAAACACAACATGCATGATTATAGATAGATTAGATCTTGATCATGAATGGAGCTCACAAGATCTATACATGAAAGCGCAAAGGAGGAGATACAACCATCTAGCTACTACATGGACCCATAGTCCAAGGTGGAACTACTCACGAATCATACCGGAGAGAAGGCCTCCGGGATGATCTCCCCTTCGGCAGGGTGCCAGGAAGAGCTTAAGATCCCCCCGACCTAGGGACGATGGTGGCGGCGGCTACAGGCGGTTTTGTGGATTTCTGATCGGTACTGAGAGTTTCTACATCGAGGGCTTTTTATAGGCGAAGGGGGAGGTCGAGGAGGCGGCCAGGGCTGGCAAACCCTAGCCAGGCGCGGGCTAGGGCCCACCCGCGCCTAGGGTGGGTCTGGCCCCCTGGCTGGCCTCCCGTGCTCCCCTCTGGACTTCTTGTTCCCCACGGAAAGTAATTGACTTTGACATTTGTTCCATCCAATTCCGAGAATATTTCTTTACTAGCTTTTATGAAACCAAAAACAGCAGAAAACAGGCATCTGGCACTGTTGCAACTTGTTAATAGGTTAGTACCAGAAAACATGTAAAAAGCACCTCAAAGTGTAGACAAGTAAAGCAAATTAGATACTAAACAAGTATGGAGCATAAAAAATTATAGATACGTTTCCGACGTATTAGTTACTCAAGTGCTTAAACTAATCTCTGCTCTCCCCACGTGTGTGAAAGTGACAGCGTGCATACCATGGTGGCACTTAGGCTAGAGGTTACATAAATACTCAATTGCTTTAATAGATCTATGCTTTTCCCCATGTGTGTGAAAGTGACAGCGTGCACGCCGTGTGTGGCACTTAATCTAGGTTACATATATATTTATCATGAGTTATATTTGGAGTTGGATGTCTCTATGAAATTGTGGTGCTTGTTGAAACCGTCTAGCGCTCAAGGTGACAGTGTGGGGTTATCTAGATTGGGAAAGGCGGACTTTGAGGAGTGTTGTTATAGCCCTACCATGGATTAGAGTGTCCAACCGGAGAGTAGTTGGGGTAGTATCATTAAGAGAAGATATTTATATGAGAGAGTGTTCACTAGTGAAAGTATGATCCCTATGCCTTGTTTCTAAGCATTGAAACACCGTTTGCATCTAGATTTGTTACATGTTTGCTTGCTGCTATCTTTATTTCAGTTTGCCTTTAGTATTTCATCCATGTCAAGCTCCATCAAAGCTATTTTTGGCACTGTTACCACTTGTATTTCACTATCTCTTCGTCGAACTAGTGCACCTATACACCTTACAAATGTATTGGGTGTGTTGGGGACACAAGAGACTTCTTGTATCTTGATTGCAGGGTTGCTTGAGAGGGATACCTTTGACCACTTCCTCCCTGAGTTCAGTAAACCTTAGGTAATCCACTCAAGGGAAACTTGCTGTTGTTCTACAAACCTCTGCACTTGGAGGCCCAACAACTATCTACAAGAATAGAAGTGCGTAGACATTAAGCTATTTTCTGGCGCCGTTGCCGGGGAGGTAAGGTAAAAGGTACTCACATCCTCCGGTGTGAGTGCTCGAAGTTATTTCCTTTAGATTCTACAATTTTTTCTTTTTGTTTCTTGTTTTCACTAGTTAGGCTTGATAGAAAACAACAACAAAATTAGAGAGCTTTATAGTGTTTATCTTGAGTTAGGACATGAAGTGTTTGAAGAGAAAATTAAAAAACCTATGGAGCTTTATTTGCGTGCTAATAGCAGTGTTATTAGTATGAATTCTTTGAACACCATTATTGCTAATGCTATGGAAAATTCTAAGCTTGGGGAATCTAGTTTTTATGAAAATGATATTTTTAGTCCCCAAGCACGGAGGAGAAAATTTACTTTGATGATACTTTACCTCCAATATATGATGATTATAATGATGAATATGATATTTTCAGTCCACCTACTATTGAGGAGAAAATTAATTATGATTATAATATGCCTCCTATATTTGATGACTATGGTGATGATAATAATAATGATAGCTATTTTGCTGAACTTGCTCCCACGACAATTAATAAGAATGGCTATGCTTATGTGGAGAGTAATAATCATCTTATGCATGTGGCTCATGATAAGAATGTTTTATGTGATATTTATATTGTTAATTTTATTCATGATGCTACTGAAAGTTATTATGAGAGAGGGAAACATGGTCTTATGCTTCTCAAAAATATTAAGTTTCCCATCTTTATGTTGAAAACTTTTAAGTTACATTTGTTTTGCTTCCCTATGCTTGTTGCTTTGTGCTTTCATGACTTGTTTCTTTATAAAATTATTATGCATAGGAAGTGGGTTAGACTTAAATTTTTTTTGAATTTGCTTCTTGATGCTCTCTTTTACTTCAATTCATAATTCTTATGTGAGAATCTTCTCAAACTATCAAGCCTAACTTAAAGGCGTTAAAGAAAAGTACTTGTTGGGAGATAATCCAAGAGTTTTCTTGAGTCTTGGAAGTTATTAATTCAGTAATTACCTCTCATTATCCTTTTTGTTTGCTTTTTTGTGCCAAGAATGACCTCTAATTAGAGGGAAGTAAGATTTGGAGAGTTGCTGTCACGAAACAGATTTCTGTCTTCCACCATAAAAATTCGTGAGGAGTATCTGTAAGTCAGATTGATCTGACAATTTATGAATACATCCCCCAGTATATTAGATCACTTTAGTTAGTTCAACACTTTTTTATTTGAGCAACAGAAGGTCTTCGAAAAAATCAGTTTCTACATGCTGGTCTGTTTTGACAGATTTCTACCATTATTTGCATTTGCTTCTTATCGGTTTATTTTTGAGTTCTCTTTTGGGGAATTGAGATTTTTAAAGGAAGTTGCTTCAGTAGCTTTTTTTAGTGAAAAGTTTTGCTGTTCTAAAGCTAAACCCAAGGGTCTATTATCTTTTGAATACACTAATATTTCTAATGAAGATTGTGTGAAGTTTTGTATGAAGGAAAATTTTCAGGTGTAGAGAAAGAATGATGTAATGAGATGAAGAATGGACAAAAGCTCAAGATTAGGTATGCCACCCCGTGTCACCCCAAGAAATATTCAAGAGGTACAAGCGTCAAATCTTGGGGATGCCCAAGGCATCCCCTTCTTCATCAATGAAAATCTCAGGTCTTTCTAGACACTTTATTTTTATTGTTTCATGAACAGTTGTGTTGTTCTTGGAGCGTATTAGTTTTAATTTTTGGTTTTCCTTTGTTTAGTTTGCTTGAGTAAGTTGGTTGATTACAACACACTTATTTTGGAGAGAGACACACTCTGTTTTCATTGCCTAGAACACTCTAGTTTTCATTGTTATTGTTCTGTGAGTGTTCACTTTTGCTAGCACTGTGTTTAGCCTTAGTTTTCTTGTGCTTTCAGCTTAGAAATTTTTAGTTCTTCTTTGTGGATTTGTGAGACAAGGTCACTGATCTTTATTGATTATTATCTTTGTGAGTTGTTTCAAATAAGTCGATTGGTGTTGGAAAAGAGTAGGAAGTTTCATACTTATAATAGTACAAGATGAGCTTGCTTTGACTGTGACCTAGACTTTATCATGGCATGCTAGTTGTTGTTTTGACCTTATGCTGAGTTATTATTGTTGTAGCATGACTTGTTCCAAACAATTAGGATTCCTTAGTGTGCCTTAAAAGAACCATGCGTTGTTTTAGCATACAAAAGCATAGTATTATGGTATTCTCCATTGATGCTTTGTTTGGGTTGACTTGGCACATTCTCACACCATGTTATGACAATGAACAAGTCACCATAGCCTCTATGATCATTTAGTCCTTGACTTGTAGTACCACTCTATGCTTTGATTAGTAATGTTTTGTCGCTCTGCATGATTATGGCCATTATTGCTCTCTTAGTTGGTCGCTCCTAGTCTTTTGCTAGCCTACACTTGTATGAGTAAGCTCTACTCATGCTTCCAACTTCCAAGAAACCAAGTTATTCCAAAGTGTCCACTATAAATTCCTATGCATGGTGTGTTACACCATTCCAAGTATATTCTTGTTTTCATCTATCTTCCAATTAAAAAGTATTTTGTTATGTGAAAACTTAGTGATTAAAGCTCCACGAACTTGATGGCACACTATATATTTCTTGCCCCTAATAAACTTGAACCATTGTGTCATCTATGTTGTAATGCTTGCACTTATACATTGGAATTAGCAGAACAGTGCTGTCACGAGGAACGCTTTCAACATTGCACTTGTACTTTGTACACAGTTGATATCATGTTCTTTTGTCTATGGATGTCGCCCGTGTGAAATAAAAAGGTAGCTTGTAAGTACATGGAGTTATGTATTTTGTGTTAGATAAACGCCTAGGCCGCTAGCCTAAGCCATGCCTAATCATGGTGGAAACTTGCAGCATCACCATAATGAGCACTCTGTGAAGCATCCTCAATAAAAAATCTATGCAAATAGTAAATAAAAAGATCGCTGAGATGCTCATTGTCTACTTGCCTTGTAATTTTGGTTATGGGATAGCTCATGTACCATGTGCAAGGGGTACCCCGTTGGCGGTTCTCTATGATACACATATACTTACTATGACAAGAACTTACAGGTGACTAAAGTTGAATAGCATGAGGAGCGGCCCTCATATTCAAGGGACATGAGATTGCCAACTTATTCTTTGTCAAGCATATACTCCATAGTGTGCTCACTTTAACCTTAATCACTTCAAGATGCTTATGATAGGGGCAATGAGGGCTGAAAGCTAAACAAGTACCATAATTTTTGGAAGCTCTTTTTGAAACTTGAAATCCCTGCTTCCCTTTTATGAAGGGCCTTTCTTACACTTCTATATCGAGTCTCCACCTTCTATATTTAGGCACCAATTAAGAGAGCATAGTTTCCATTCTTAGTTCTATGTGCATTGTCCCAAAACTTATTGATTGATTCATATTGTTGATATTGCTTTCTTGAACTATTTGTGTCTAGTCACCCTTATGAATTTTGAAGGTGTCCTATGCATTTATTTGCTACTCCATGAGGGACAAGCTGAATGCCACTATGCCATGTTTTCTGTATGTGAAACAAACAAACGTTTTTCAATGCATGTTATGCATGATCTTTTTTTGTAGCCTTTTATGTTGCATGCGTAGTTACTTTGTCTTAATGTTAGAACTCCATCTTTCATGATCATGTTTAGAGTTCTTTGACCCTAGCTTTCAATGCTTGCAAATGGTTTGATTTTGATTTTGATGGTGCATGTTACCTCAAAAATTATTATTTTTATCACTTACCTACTCGAGGATGAGCAGGAGTTAAGCTTGGGGATGCTTGATACGTTGTAAACATATCTATAATTTTTTATGTTCCATGCTTGTTTATTATCAACTTGGTTATGTTTTGTCTAAACTTTGAGGTATTTTATACACTTTCTGGAACTAACCTATTGACAAGATGCCACAGTGCCAGTTGCCTATTTTCTGTTGTTTTTGGTTTCAGAAAGCTAAAAAAATGAATATTCTCGGAATTAGACGGGACAAAAGCCAAAGTTCATATTTTTCCCTCAATGATACAGAAAATCAAAGACAAGAACGGAGGAGGACACCAGGGTGGCCACACCCTAGGTGGGCGCGGGGCCCACCCTGGCCGCGCCCACAGGGGGTATGGGCCCCTGGCCCTCCGCCGACCTCATCTCCTTCGCCTATAAGAATCCCTCGACTCAGAAACCCTAAAGAACCGACCAGAAAGCCACGAAAAGTTGCGCAGCACCGCCTCCACCTAAGGGGAGATTCGGGGGACAAAAATTCTCTGTTCCAGCACCCTGCCGGGACGGGGAAGTGCCCCCGGAGCCATCTCCATCGATCTCCACCACCATCTCCATCACCGCTGCTGATTCCCATGATGAGGAGGGAGTAGTTCTTCCTCGAGGCTAAGGGCTCTATCGGTAGATATGTGTTCATCTCTCTATCTATGCATGATCATGTTATGGTCAGGAGCTTTGTAATCAAGTAGATCTACTCTGTTACTCAAGTGCTTAAACCAATCTCTGCTCTCCCCACGTGTGTGAAAGTTACAACGTGCATACCGTGGTGGCACTTAGGCTAGAGGTTACATAAATATTGCTTTAATAGATCTATGCTTTTCCCCATGTGTGTGAAAGTGACAGCGTGCACGCCGTGTGTGGCACTTAATCTAGGTTACATATATATATTTATCATGAGATATATTCGGAGTTGGATGTCTCTATGAAATTGTGGTGTTTGTTGGAACCGTCTAGCGCTCAAGATGACAGTGTGGGGTTATCTAGATTGGGAAAGGCAGACTTTGAGGAGTGATGTTATAGCCCTACCATGGATTAGAGTGTCCAACCGGAGAGTAGTTAGGGTAGTATCATTAAGATAAGATATTTATATGAGAGAGTGTTCACTAGTGAAAGTATGATCCCTAGGCCTTATTTCTAAGCATTGAAACACCGTTTGCATATAGATCTGTTACATGTTTGCTTGCTGCTATCTTTATTTCAGTTTGCCTTTAGTCTTTCCTCCATGTCAAGCTCCATCAAAGCTATTTTCTGGCACCATTACCACTTGTATTTCACTATCTCTTCGCCGAACTAGTGCACCTATACACCTTACAAGTGTATTGGGTGTGTTGGGGACACAAGAGACTTCTTGTATCTTGATTGCAGGGTTGCTTGAGAGGGATAACTTTGACCACTTCCTCCCTGCGTTTGATAAACCTTGGGTAATCCACTTAAGGGAAACTTGTTGCTGTTCTACAGACCTCTGCACTTGGAGGCCCAACAACTGTCTACAAGAATAGAAGTGCGTAGACACCAGGGAACCATTTTGATGGTTCAGAATTTATTGGAACATATCAACATAATCATGATGCCCTAGAAGCATATTATAGCATCCTTTTAAACTAGCTGTATTTGTCTCAAGTGTGTTTAATCTAGCATAAATGCTTATAAAGGATTAATCAAGTTTACTAGGCAAGTTATATGTTGCAATCAATTTTTTATAGCATTAAAAGCTTCATCCCCATCACAATGAAGGAAATCTCCTCCTCCTATAGCATCCAAAGCATATCTATAACAAAGAGCAAGACCAAAGTAGAAACTGCTAAGAAGCAAGCCTAGAGTCATTTTAGGTTCAGTTTTTTCATAAGAATCAGAAATTCTAGACCAAGCTTCTTTGAAACTCTCTTCACTTCCTTGTTTGAAAGTGAAGATTATTTCCTCAGGTGACATAGTGATTGGAGCAACACTAGACATAAAAGCAACTTGAAGTAGGAACTAATTTTTTTGTGTTTTTGATAAAAAGAAGCAAACCAAACAAAACTGAAGAAACAAAGCAAAAGAAAAAGAAAAACAAAGTAAAGAGATTGGTAGTGAGAGACTCCCCTTGCAAAAATCTTCTTTCTCCTAGAAAATCATTTTGACGGGAAGGAAGAGATTGAAGTTGTCCTATATCTCCCTGGCAACGGCGCCCGAAATTAGCTTGATGGTGGCTCAGTTGATGTAGTACCTGTTGGGAAACCCCAAGAGCAAGGTATGATGAGCACAGAAGCAAGTTTTCCCTCAGTTGTGAAACCAAGTTATCAAACTAGTAGGATAAAAGAAACATCTCCCAAGGTGTTGCTAGAAACGTGGAACCTGCGCAACACAACCAAAATACTTTGCCCCAACTTACAGTGAGGTTGTCAAGCTCACTGGTTTTGCTGAAAACAAAGGATTAAACATATAGTGTGGAAGATAGTAATTGCTTAAAAGTAATTGCAGAAAGTAAACAGTAGATAGTAGATTGAATATTAATGGGAAGGAATGGACCGGGGTCCATAGTTCACTAGAGGTGTTTCTCCATAAGGTAAATAACATGCTGGATGAACAAATTACAGTTGGGAAATTGACAGATAGATAATGCATAACAATGCATATACATGTCATGATGATCACTTTGAGATTCATTTGGACATTACAACATAATACATAGACCGTAATCCAACTGCATCTATGACTAATAATCCACCTCTACGATATCATCCAAACAACCCTCGAGTATTAAGTTGCAAGCAACAAGATAATTGCATTAAGCAAAGTGTGTAAAGTAAACAATACAATTGCCCTTGGACAAAGGATTGTTGTTTTCTCCCTAGTAGCAACAACACATCTACAACCTTAGAGGTTTCTGTCACTCCCCCAGATTACTAGAGGCATGAACCTACTATCGAGCATAAATACTCCCTCTTGGAGTCACAAGCAAATACTTGGCCAGAGTAACTACTAGCAACAGAGAGCATGGAAGATACAAATAACATAGACATGATAGAATCAATAATCAATCTTGACGTATTACTCCATATCCATCGGATCCCAACAAACACAACATGTAGGATTACAAATAGGTGATCTTGATCATGATAGGCAGCTCACAAGATCTAAACATGATAGCACAAAGAGGAGAAACAACCATCTAGCTACTGTTATGGACCCATAGTCCAAGATGAACTACTCACGCATCACTCCGGAGGATGGCACGGTGATGAAGAAGGCCTCCGAGATGCTCTCCCCTCTCCGGCAGGGTGCCGGGAAGAGCTTCAGATCCCTCCCGATCTAGGGACGATGGTGGCGGCGGCTACGAACTTTTTCGTGGAATTCTGATCAGGTACTTAGGCTTTTCTCCTCGGGGGGTTTATATAGGCGAAGGGGCAAGGTCGGTGGACGCCTGAGGGGCCCACATCATAGGGCGGCGCGGCCTTGGGTGGACCCGAGCGGCTCCCTGGTGCGGCTGCCTCGTGGCGCTTCTTCGTCTCTCCTCCGAACTCCGTGTATTGTCTGGAAAAATAGGAACTTTCGCTTTGGTTTCGTTCAATTCCGAGAATATTTCTTTAGTAGCTTCTCTGAAACTAAAAACAGCAGAAATTAGGAACTGGCACTATGGCATCTTGTTAATAGTTTAGTTCTAGAAAATGTATAAAAATGTCTCAAAGTGTAGACAAAACATAAGATAGTTGATACAAAACAAGCATGGAGCATAAAAATTATAGATATGTTTACGACGTATCAATGGGCATGACCTATTGGGTTCCTATCATTGGTATTCCTGGTGCAGATCCAAGGCAAGGCCCAAAAGAAGCAAAAGGTTCTAGAAGCATCCAAAGTCCAGGAACTAGGCGTAACAAACAAGGCAAAGTCCAAGACGTAGCCAACATAGTCATAGACTTACGTTTTATTCTATAACCGACCAAGATTGGACTCTAAGACCTAGCCTCTCATATAAAGGATGGGATGAGCTGACAGAGAGGGAACATTAACCTTCGCTTCGCACCAAATAGTTGTAAAGCTAGATCGCATCTTGCAATCTGGAGACTTTGTACTCTCCATTAATAAAATCAGACAAGCAGGAAGTAGGGTTTTCTCTAAGAGGGCCTAAACCTGGGTAAATCTCGCCTTCCATGTTTGTTTGATAAGCCGACGAAATCACCAGCGCACCTATTTTTCTTGAAACCCAAGTACATATCAATGGACATTGCCGAGGTTAGCCTCCTCACAAACGCCCAAAGAAGACTGGAGTTGTCTCCTCTTCACTAGGATTGGCATGTTCCCTAGAGGGGTCCATCTGACCGCAATGAGGATAACAGTATATGGAATTATCGCGATTTGGGTAATGCCGCAGAAATTAGAGCATTATTGGATGTTCTAAGGCGTCATAACCCGGATGTTGTTTTCCTTTCTAAAACACATCTAGTGCATCGCCCCGCTGAATTCCTTCACCGGCAGATGAAGATGGATTCCTTAATTGTTCAAGCAAGTGATGCTCGACAAGGTGGAGTTCTTATGGTATGGAAGCAAGAGGTGCATGTGTACCAAATATATGCTTGCCCGAATTACATTGATGTTCGTATTATTGAGGAAGCAAATAAGGAGTGGATATTTACTAGACTATATGGAGAATTCAAGTGGGATGATAAATACAAAACATGCGACAAAATTAGAGATATTCACAACCATAACAGATTACCATGGATAATCATGGGTGATCTTAATAAAATTCTATGTGAGAGTGAGGAGGGTGGAAGAATAAGACCCCTGAGGTTTATGAAGGATTTCCATGATACTCTCAATGCATGTAACCTCACAAATATTGGATTTGTTGGTGATGCTTTTACTTGGCATATAGGAGCTATGAGAGCGAGATTGGGTAGAGGATTAGCAAATGCTGGTGGGAGCCAAATGCAAACCAGTGTGACTCTACTACACCTAGAATATAATCACTCGGATCACCATATCCTCTTACTAGATACAAAATACTATGCAACTGCACCGTTTCATCCATGGAAGAAACAGTGCAAGTTTGAGGCAAAGTGGTTCAAAGAAGAGGGTTTTTTGGAGGTTGTGGAGGAGAATTGGCATGCAGTTAGCCAGGGATCATTGACCGAAGTACTACGAATGACACAAAAACATGCTTGATGGCTTGCATGTGACATAACAATACTACAAAAACAAAAAAATGTTTGAGCAAAGCCCAGCGGGAACTGGAGCAATTGATGACAGGCTCATTAACTTACGATCATGATCAGAAGAATCTCAAGTTGTCATGTTTGATTGAAAACCTACTAGAACATGAGGAAACTAAATGGTGCCATTCCCGAGAAAATTGGATTCAAAATGGTGATAATAATACTAGCTTTTCCATAGGTATGCTTCAACATGGAACAAAATGAAATCTCATCAAGAAATTGAAGTGTATGACTGGTGACTTTGTGAAAGGTACGGATAATATTAAGACGATCATGCTTGGTTAATTTGCAAGCCTCTCTTATAATAATGAGAGTGATCCTACCTTCCTTGAGAAGATTATTCCATGAGTAACTAACTATATGAATGATAAATTAATTTATCCATACATTGTCAAGGATGTAAAGAAGCAATATTTAGTATTGGATCCCGGGCATGATGGTTTGCATAATCTCTTATATAAGATAATTTCGCATTTGGCAAGCAATGATATTACTCATGCAGTGTTAAAGGCTATCAATGAAGGTGATTCACGTAGGTTGTAATGAGACAGTGGTGGTCTTGATCCCAAAAGTTGACACCCGGAGGAGGTATCACAATCCATGCCGATTCCTTTGTGAAATACGGTGTATAAGGTGATCTCAAAGATGCTTGTGGCAAGATTGAAGTTCTCCCTTCCTGATATTATTTCACCAAATCAAAGTGCCTTTGTCCCTAGCAGGTTTATTATGGTAATGTGTTTATGGCCTATGAATGTGTTCATAAAATAAAGAATAAAGGAAAGGTAAAAATGGACTATATGCGGTAAATTTACATATGCTTAAAGTGTATGATATAGTTGAATGGATTTTTTGAAGGAGATGATGTTGAGATTGGGATTCCATAGCCAATGGATGGATTTAATCATGACATGTGTTACCCCGGTTTCCTATTCTATTAGAGTAAACTCTGAGTTGACAGAAGATTTTAAACCCACCAGAAGTATTCGTCAAGGGGATCCTCTTCCCCTTATTTGTTCCTTTTATGTATAGAAGGTATCTCAAGATGCTTGTTACACGTGGGGGAGATTGGTGGTATTGAAGGGGCAAAGTGTGCATGAATGCACCATCAGTTTCACACCTGCTTTTTGTTGATGATTCTTTGATTCTATTGAGATAGATTTGAATAGTACAATCTCATTGAAACAACTTCTTGATACCTATTTTGCAAACTCGGGACAATTGGTAAGTGTGAAAAAGTCTAGCATATTCTTTAGTCCAAATATTCATGTTGATGTGAGGACAGGGATGTGAAATAGTTTACATTGATACAAAGGTTCTTTCTGATAAATATGTGGGACTCCTAGATTTTGTGGGAGTGGATCGAAGTGATTCCTTTATGCACTTTGTGTAAATATTTATGAAAAGAGTAAAGGATGTATGGAGAAACTTCTGGCTATTGGTGGTAAGGAAATATTGTTAAGGCCATACTCAATCAATCTCGGTCTATGCAATGTCAATTTTCTTTCTACCAAAAATATATATAAAAGTTTGTCGATGTGATCACTTAGTATTGGTAGGGTGATAATGATCAAGGAAATAAAATGCTTTGGTAATAATGGTAGAAATTATGTTTCCCTAAGAAGGAAGGAGGTATGGGGTTTCATGATCTCCTCTCTTTTAATATACCTATGTTAGAAAAACAATTTTGGAGACTGATTGACTCACCAGATTCTTTATGTGCACAAGTCTTACTCGTGCAAAGTTCTACATATATGGTGATATTCTCAAGGCTGTGCCAAAATCAGGGTCTTCCTTCACATGGAAAACTATGGTAGAAGGCATAAAAACCTTCAAAATAGGTTATAATTGTCATGTTGGAAGTGGTGAATCAGTTGAGATCTGGAAGGACCCACCCTAGTAACCCTAATAGGAGAATTGTTACTCCTCGGGATGGGTGTATTCTTAGGAGCATGTGTGGGTTAATTGGTCCTATAACTAGAATTTGGGATGAAGGAGTAATACAATATATATTCCATCTTGTTTACGTTCAAAGTATTCTACACATACCCCTCAATATTAATGCATTTGATGATTTTATTTAGTGGCATCATACCCGTTCAAGAATTTTCTATGTCTGATCTGCTTATCAAGTTGAATGGCAGCATCAATCTAATAGGCTAATATGGTGTTCTCTTAAATATGGTACTTTTTGAATAATCCCACATGTAAGATCCGCTGGAAGCTCGATGCTTCATCAAATATAAATATTTACTGTTGGAGAATTATGCATTGTGTGTTACCACTTAAATCCATTTTGTTTGATTGTCATATTGGAACAAGTTGTGTTTATCATATTTGTAACTTGGAGACATAAGATGTTATGCACATGGTTTTCAAATGTCAAAGGCATGTGAGCATATGTAGCGACGGGCCCAGGATTTCTAGAGTGTGTATTCAAAGTTTAAAAGGGCATAATTTTTTTAATAGTCTAAATCCTAGTTTCTAGCCTGTATATTATGATTATAGAATCATCCAATTCTAACTGTATAATACATATCCCTCAAAAAACAACTGTATAATACAAAGAATATATAAAATAAATTGGGACCATGGACGTGTGTACAGTGCACATGAAGATTGGTGTTAAATTTTTTGTACTAATGTCCTAGCGATTTAGGCAGTCGTATACCAGGCTAAGCTATATGTGCTCCTATTGTAGTTTCTAGCAATAGTCGTTCCCATCTAAAAGTATATACATATTTGTTGTTCTGTTCGTTTTCTTAAATCTATCCCAGATACTTCTTGGAATGAAAATAAGATAAAAGATTTCTAATGCAATTTTGCATTTCCAAGCAGCCAAATTGGGCAGTACATAACATGAAATTGATAAAATTATATAAGTTCCAATTATTCAACATAATAAAGAAGAAAAATCTGGAATACATAGAGAACATAAAATATTAAAATGAATAGAAATCTTATAAGTTATAGGGTAACTTTCCGATCCTTTAAGGCTTGAAAATGAAAACTAGTGATAGTGTCTTCGTCCTTAACTTGCAAGAAGAAATCCCTCTCAATGAATGTTACCAAGCAACTATTCAAAAACCTCTGGCCCATCTTGCTTCTTAGCTTGTTTTTGATAAAGTTCATTAAAGAAAAGACTCTCTCAACACCAGCAGTTGCAACAGGCAAAACTAGCACCAATTTCAGAAGTTTGTAAACTATATCATACCGAAGCACCCGATCTGTTTTTACAAGCATCATAGAAAGTTGTGCCAGACTACTCAAATTTGCGAAGTTTTCATCCTTACTCACATAATTAATATCGCGGTTCAGTTGAAAAGGAAGTTGGATCAGTTCTTCAAAATTCAAAATCATGAGGATAGAATTCAGCAAGCCTAACCAAATCATCAACATTGAAAGTAGAGAATGACTTGGCTGGACTAAATGATGCTATGCATCTAAGTATCTCTGTGTTTACCTCATCAAATCTACCATTAAGCTCCTAAAGTTACCTATCAATGACACCCAAAAACATATCAGCATGAAACCGGTGGTAATTAATGGCATCTTTATAGAATCTCTTTGCTCTTTGTATAGGTTTGTACTTCCCAGCCATGTCAACAACTTTGAGATGGTGCTTCACACAAAAAGAAGTGACTATATCAAGAAATTCTTTCCATCCAGCATCATCTCTCAAAACATAAGCCCATCTCTTGATTCAAACCTTGGCCACTTTTAATTTCACCCAATTTCAATGCTTGAATCATATACTCATCTTGAGCTATGCGAAGCATGTGGATCTTTTTACAGGACATCCCAAGGACATTTAGCAAATATGATAGTTGTCCAAAGAACCATTGGCAATCAATATTCTCCTTAGCAACAACAACAAGGGTTAGTTGAAGCTGATGGGCAAAGGAATGAACATAATAAGCTGAAGGTGAATCTGCCATAATGAATTTTTTCAAATTATTCACATGAACCTTCATGTTGCTAGCTCCATCATACCCCTGCCCACGGACCTTAGATAAAGGCAACTGATGTATAAGAAGTAAAGACTGAATTTCTTCTTTAAGAGTTAATGATGCAGTATCTTCAACTTGGACAAGACCAAGAAACCTCTCAACTGGATCTCCTGATTTATTGACAAAACGCAAGCAAAGAGACAATATTTCTTGTTGATATGCATCACTAGATTCATCAGCAAGAATTGCAAAACACTCATCACCAAGTTCCTCGATGATAAATTTAGTTTTTTAGGGGTAAAACAGTAGGGTAAAGCACCCCACTGCAATTTTTATAGATCATAGAGAGTTACAGAAAAAGTATTTACAAGTTCAGGCCACCTCAAAAGAGGGATAACATTCTAAGAAGCTATCTCCTATCTAAATTATTCTCAATCCAATCTTTGAGGCCCTGATAATTCTTTTTCTTAATTCTATACAGGACCCATCTTAATTCCTGGGCAACAATATCCCTCCATTCCTGAAGCGAAGCATGCTTGTTGTTGAAGATTTCATTGTTTCTGCACATCCATATGCCCCAAGATCCTAATATAACAATTTCCATTTCAAAAGGAACTTTAAGATCTTCTTTAATACTGGTTAAATCTTCAAAGATATTTTGATCAGTCACTTGGACATGTGAGATTTCATTCCAGCAAGCTCTTGCAAAAGGACAGTCCCAAAATAAGTGTAATATGGTTTCTTCACTGATGTAGCCATGAAACACACATTCATAAGAAGCCAGAGTAAAACATTTCCTTTTCGGAAGGTTTCTTGTGTTTAGTCTATCAAGAAGCAAGAGCCGGAAGAAGAATTTGTGCTTTTGTTGACAAGGGGACTTCCACAACCAGAAGAAATGTGGTTGTACAGGTTGGTAACCAGATAAAGAATAATAAGCCTTTTGGACTGAAAAATTACTGCCCCAAATGTAGCTCCAGTTGTCAGCTTCCCCCTGTATGCCAATACCAAGGATTTGCTCAAGGTTTTGATATTCCTGGTAAGCTTGTTGTGACAGAGGTAGAAAAAATGATCTTGAATGTTATCTGTCTGCAGAAACTCATTGACAGAGATGTGTGGGTTTTTTGCATAGGAAAGTAGATGAGGAAGCTTATGCTGCAGACATCCATCATTCCACATATCAGACCAGAGAAGGGTTGATTTTCCATCGCCCACCGAGCACTTTGCAATTCCTTTAAATATGTCAACCAATTTCAGATGAGCTTTCCACCAAAAGGATCCCTCCAGACTTCTTCCAGGAAGTTTACCATTACAGTAATAAGTGTTCCAGATAAGGTGAACCCATGGGATATCCTTGTGATTGTAAAATTTATCCAAATTCTTCAAAAGAAGTGCAGAGTTTTGAACATTAAGGTCAAGCACTCCCAATCCCCCATGGTTCTTGGGTCGACAAACTTTCTTCCATGCAACAAGAGCTTGACCCCTAGCTTGAACATCAGATGTTTTCTTTCTCCACAGGCATCGTCTCATATACTTAATCAACTGATCTTTAATAGTGACAGGAAGCTCAAAACAACTCATGTAATATAAGGGAAGGGAGGATAAAACAGATTTAACTAACTGTAGTTTCCCCCCATAATTAAGAAAATCAGCAATCCCACACAACCTTCTCTCAACTCTCTGAACAATAGGCAGGAAATGTTCCACTGCAGGCTTATTAATGCTTAAAGGCAGACCAAGATAGGTGAATGGCAATGAGCCAGGGAGGCAAGATAGAGTTGGCAAAGTGCTCAAGCCTTATAGAGTCCATGTTAATTGGCATCATACTAGATTTAGCATAATTAACTTTGAGTCCAGTGGAGAGTGCAAAAGTATGAAGAAGAGCCTTGAGGCACAAAAGTTGTTCAGAGTCAGCCTTAAGGATTAATAAAGTGTCATCAGCATACTACACCACAGGGAAATCAGGACAAAACACTCCTTCAATGGGAAGGGAAAGAAGACCAAAATTCATTGCTTTATTGAGGATGCTTTGGAGAAGATCAGCAGCCAAAACAAACAGGAGAGGAGATAGAGGATCACCTTGTCTTACACCTCTTTTGCAATAATTTTTTTCCCAGGCACTCCATTTAAAAGAACAGAGGAGGAAGCTGAACCAAAGATTAACTGAATCCAAGAAATCCATCTATCACCAAAACCTTTGGCTTTGAGGATATTGATAATTGTAGAGTGCTCAATTCTATCAAAAGCCTTTTCAAAGTCAAGCTTAAGAATTAAAATTTCTTCTTTGGATTTGTGGCATTGGCCAAGGAACTCAAATGCCCAACCTAAACAATCTTGAATAGACCTTTGTTTGAGAAAACCATATTGATTCTTGTGGACAAGCTTAAGGATGCACTTCTGCATTCTATTAGCCAGAATTTTGGTTATAATCTTGAAGACACTGTTGAGCAGAGAAATAGGCCTAAAATCAGCAGGTGTCAGAGGAGCTTCAGTTTTTGGAATGAGGGTGATAAAAGAGGCATTAATGCTTTCCAAGGAAGTTTGCCCCTCATAAAAATCCACAAGGAGTTGTTTCACATCATCCTTAATAATAGGCCAACATTGTTTCATGAATTCATTGTTAAAACCATCAGGGCCAGGGGATTTATCATTTGGAAGTTCTTTAATTACATCCTCAATCTCCTCATCAGAGAAAGGTTTTTCCAAAGCCTACTTTTCCTCTTGCCTTAAGCATTCCCCAGCCAAGTCATTAAGATTGAAATGCATTTCAGGCTTATCAGAAGTACCCAATCTATCTTTAAAGGCTTTCCATAGGAGATCTGCTTTGCCATAATGATCATGTATCTCATCATTAGAAACATCTTTGAGCATGGAAATGTAGTTGTGCCTGAAACTTATGGTAGCTTTGGAATGAAAGAATTTTGTGTTTTCATCACCCATCTTAACCCATTTAATTTTCCCCCTCTGCTTCCAGTAGGTATTTTGGTCTTGTAACAGAGAAATTATAATTTTTTAGGAGATCTCTGAGATTCCATTCAAGGACAGTAAGAGTTCTCATTTCCTCCATGGTATCCAGAAGATCAATGGTGGCATTAACATTGCAGATTTGTGATTTCAGGCAGGGCAGATTCTTTGCCCAGAGCTTCAGCCCCCTTCTCACATTTTTGAATTTAGCATTGATTTTCTTTGCAGAATCCTGAAAGCCAACAGGAATATTCCAGGAATTTTGAACAATATGTTTAAATTCCTTATGGTGCATCCAATAATTTTCAAATCTGAACACCTGGGCTTTGGGAATCATTGTGCCAATGGAGATGACACAAGGAAAATGATCAGAGTTAGGTTTTGTAAGAGAAGCAACAAAAGTTGAAGGAAAGCTTTGAGTCCAGGAAGCAGAAGTAAAGAACCAGTCCAACCTTTCCAAAAGTGGTTCTTTTTGCATGTTACTCCAAGTAAATTTTCTGCCTTTAAGGGATAATTCTATGAGACCCAAATTATTAATGGCTTCATTGAAGAGAAGCATACCATTCACATCCCCACCCAATCTATTTCTATCAGAAGGCTGTCTACAGAAGTTGAAGTCACCTACAATGAGCCAGTTCATATCATCAGGCATATCTATATTTCCAAACCAGTCCAAAAATTCTGCCTTTTTTCAGGTAAGCATGGCCCATAAATATTGGTGAGGATCCAGGATTCATTGGACAAGAGAGATGTCAAGGTGATAGAGGTGGAGAACTCATTGTGAAAGGAAAGATGCCCAGAGAACAGAGAACTATTCCAAATGGTGATCAAGCCTCCAGAGGCTCCACTAGAGGGAAGAAATTCAAAATTGGTAAATTTGGGGGGCAAAATTTTTTAATGTAAGAGATGTCGAAATCTTCTCTCTTAGTTTCTTAAAGGCAGATAATGTCACAGCCAGACTCATCAATTTTATTTCTGAGAGCAACCCATTTTTTTCAGAGTTAATACCCCTGATATTCCAGTTCAAGATCTTCCAAATTCTTTTGTTATCCATTAAGAAACCAGTTGTATGTAGAGTGAAGGGGTGATATAAGTAATGTAATCACCCAATTGAGGAAACAACAACCACATATGCAAAAGGCAATCCAAATTATAACTCCACTGACAGATTCCACAACAAGTACCATACATATGAAAAGACCACAAGAGCAGGTCATAGGACAGGGAGTCAACAAGACTCCAGCAAAAGATTTAGTTTGATACATTAAAACAATTAAGAGGGGGGCTTCTTCTTGGCTTGCTGTCCACATGTACCAGCAGCCCCAGCTTTCTTCTTGCCTCCAATGCTCAAGCTTGAAGAGCCAGTTCCTTTGATGCTGCCTTTTTGGGGAGCTTTTACTGCTACTTCAGTGGCTTTCCCTTTCTTTAGCAACCTCTTCTCCAGGTCACCATCCTTAACCTTGCAGAAAGAGGCAGCAAGATTTTTAACCACTTTAGGATTCAAGCATGGAGGAACAGCATTGCAAACCATACAATCAGCAATTAAGCAATTGAGGTGGCTTTTAAAACCCCCATTCAGTTCAAAAATTCTAGGACTCCTTCTCACCTCAGTGTCAATAAGAGGCTCCTTGCCCTTTCTCTTTCTGGAAGGGGTGGAGGGAGAGCAGGAAGATTTTTGAGCTTCAATGCCCAGACAAGGAGGAGCCATCTGGGAAAAGCTCTCATTAGGAATGATGAAAGAAATGGAATTCTCCTCAGCAATAGGCTCTTTAATAATTTCCCATAAAGTAGAAGTAAGGAAGCTCTTGACCCAATTAAACTTCTCAGGTGTAGCAAGCATGAGAGTAATAAAGTTAAACCAACTTACAGGGATATCACACTTGAGAGATCCTTTGGAGGAAGTGTCCTTCTAAATATGAGGAGCAAAATAACTTTCCCAGAGCTCCAAGCCTTGTTGGGAAAAGACCTGCTTTGCAATATGCACATCAGGAATGGACACAAAAGTTCTCACCATTCCCACCTGGAGATGTGCCTCATTTGGGGAAAGAAGATGCTGATCCTCCAACATCCAATCTTCATTTTCAGCAGCCACATTACTTGAATCCATGGGGATCCCCACCCTTTCCTCAGCATATGAGTTTGCCTCATCATCATCAACCAAATAGTTCTGTAAAATGTTCCGAAGACCTTCCCCAATGCCAACCCCTTGGGGTCAGCAGCCACACCCTGAACCTCAGCAACCACAGGCTCAGCATTGACAGACTCATCATCATCAGACTCCCAGTCTTGGACAATGATAGCACCTGTAACCCCACTGTTAACATCCTGTGGTGGGAGATTTTGATTGTCTACAGGCATGTCTTCACCAGGGGCAATGACAGGGCCTTGAACAGGAGCAGCAGCTTCCCAAGGGCCCCAACCTTCATTAATGTCACCTTCAGGAGCAGGATCCTGCACAGGGGCCAACCACTGACCCCAACCACCCCCAGGAGCAGGGGGAGGGGGAGGAGGGGGAATCTGGGGCCCAAAGACAGGTGCAGGATGTGGGTCCACATTGTCATCTGGAAGTGGGTCCTCATCAGGTCCCCCCCCCCAAGCAGGTCACTTTGCAACACTTCAACAGAAAAAGTCCAGGATTCAGACTCCACCAAGTCGCCAATGGTAAACCTTACACTCTTGGGGATTTCAACCAGGTCAGTAACACGAATCTTTGCAAGAATCCTACCTTTCTGGTCCGGGTCCCTCTCCCACAAAAGGACTTTCCCAATATCAGCAAAAACTGCATTCAGATCCTCAGTATGTCAGTGGTCTAATGGAGGACCAACTAGCATCACCCAACATTCATTATTGAATTGAGCCCTCCTCCAGTTTTCCCCCTCATTGTGCTTAACGAAAGAAACATGCACATCTTGAAACGGAATGGGGCTAGCCGCAATGAGCCTATCCCGATCACTGACATGGTGAAACTGCACATAAGCAGACCCAAAGGGACAAGCCTGGACATCTCGAAAGTGAACACGAACCTCATTGTTGAGGAAATCAACCAGGACATCACAAATATTCAAGAACAGAACTGGACCAGGGGGAGGGTATTAATGGTAGCAATAGCATACTGTTCATGCGACCTCGACCTTCGCGGCACCACCACCCTTTGGACACGATTCCGCCCAGCCACTTGCATAACTTGGAAGCCATTCGGCAAGAAAGGAGCAGGATTAATCGGGATGTTCGCCATTTCAACACTCTTCGCCGGTGACGAGCAAGAGGGGAATGGGGTTTCTGCAGACGGGGGAGTTGAGGAGACAGGAGAAATGGCAGTTGTTTTTTGCAAAGAAATGGTGATTCGTGAAAATTGTTGTGAACGATGGGACGAGAATGGGTACTTCCCTGGGCCTTGAACCACCCCTTGTAAGAATTGTCGGGCCAAATGCATTCTAGGAAGGAAGGGAATTTCAGACAGGGAAGGAGACCAGGTAGTTTAAATGTCGCGCAATTGGCGCCTCCTAATGGCCCGGCCGGCGTTACAACTGGTTTAATACCGCCATCAGCGAGCACCTGTGCATAGGATCTGTCATGAATGCCTGATTTGAAATCACACTTATTATGTTCAGCCGACACAGGCGAAGAAACCGCAACAGGATTTGGAAATTTGAGCCGATGGAAAGCCGAAACACCATTATTGCTAGACTTCAACGAAGGAGATTTTTTGGAATTTTCCTTTTTGTACGTGACAACTTTCCATTCTCCAGATTCTTTATAAAACTCCTTTTCTTCATAAATCCAATTTGGCCCCCCATTACCCCAAAGGTTGACGTGAATCACAAACGATTTACATGAAAACTTTGAAATATTGTAGATTTCAAAACCCACCGCCCGTGACGCAACCGAGAAACGAAAAGTTCTATCTTGCAGAAGCTTCACTTGGAATTTAGAAGCCTGGCCACCAAAGCACGCTTGGAGTGCAAGACTAACCGTATGGAAATCCAACTTAAAATTTGCTCTTCCAAAAGAACAAACCAGATAAAAAGGTCTCTTCCTGAAACCACCAAGGAAATTAACTTGATGCCTGAATTTATCAAAAATCTTCCTCTCAAAATCCAGCCCTAATGAAAAATCCAGGGCAGGTCGACTCAAAGATTCATCCTTGAGAGCACACACCGAAGGGAGGTTCTCGGTGAAATCCAGCGCTTTTGGCACTATCTTCTCAACATTGGTGGAAAACTTCTTAACCAAAGGGCTGGGCAAAATCTGTGCGCTGACGACAACCCTCTTCACCTGAAGATCAATAGAAATACCCGAGGCCACAACCTCACCTTGAATCAAGTATCTAGCATCAATCACTACCTCATTGTGGTTGAGAAGCACCAGCCTTTTAGAACTCGGAAAAAGCATCAAAAATCCTTTAGAAGGCTCAAGATCATCGGTTGGCAAAGAGGAGCAAAGGGCATGCCATTTAAAACCAGTATCCTCATCTGTTCCAGAGATGGTAGGAGATCTACCAAGAAAACCAGATGAAGGATCCAGAGAATCATTAACACGAGAGAGATGAGAGGGGAACCTCAAAACAGATCCAATAGAGATCTTCTCCCCATTTTCCAAACATCTACCCTCAAGGGGGGAGCCTTTGGCCTTGAGAAGAACCAGCCAAGAATCAGCCGAGAGAGCGAGAGAGACTTCGAGAAACTTACCACCCGTGGTCACACCAGAGTAGGTGATCTTCCAACAACCCCCTGAGGAATCCATGCAGAGCTTTGACGGTGAGACGCCGGCGAAAGCCGGAGGCCGACCAACGGTCACCTTAGAGGAGCCTCATGCCTCGGAAATCATGCGGAATCACCATTATAAATTTAGTTGTTTCAATAGCACAACAAGTAATGAGTTGTTTCTGAATTTTGTGGTCTATCATTTGACAATTAAGTGGAGCATTACCTAAAACCACCTTATTTACTTCTTCAAAGTTACCTGCCAGCCATTGCAAAAGTTCCTTAAAATTTCCTTTGTTTTTTGAATCTCTCGACTCATCATGACCACGAAAAGCCAACCCCTGCCACAAGATATATCTTATGCACATAAGTGACCAGGTCAAGCGAGCTAGATATTGAGCCTTGAAATATGCGGCGTGTGAGGCAATGGACTCACGGATTGATGCTTTAGGAGTTATGAACATATTATATTTCTCTTCGACTTGAGAATGAGAACTATTGATTTCACCTACGTGCCTACGAAATCTAGCTTTCATGTTCCAATTTCTAAACCATCCATTGATGAAACTATCTCCACCAGCAAATTTAGTGCCATATTTGAATAAATATCAAATAAAGCAATATGTAGCATCTCTATCTACACTATATTCAAGCCACTTGAACTCATCGAACCACTTTGGTTGGAAGCGACGCATACCTCCACACATATGTTGGGGGAAATCCTCCTTCTTCATCTTGGGTCGACAAGGCCCCAATGTGATGTATGCCCTTCTAACTGAATCTTGGCCTTTGACATCATACCTTGATTTTGGAGTCCTCAATCCTAAACACCATCATCATAATATTCATCACCATCACTTGATTCATCACCTTCTGATATTTCCCCATTCTTTGCTTCTGTTTTAGCAGTTCTTTCCGATTCTGGTGGCATACTTGTGCCACTCCCACTGCCTTCTTGCCCTTGGAATATCACCAATTGGTTGCATTGATTTTCATCTTGAATCCGTTTGATTTTTGGAATTTTTTTTCTTTGCTGCAGTTTTTTTCCAAAAAAGCCTTCAAATCAATAATAGGACCTGACTACCTCTTCATATTTCAGAAAAAATGTAACCTATACAAAATTTAAAATGAAAATAACAATGAGATATAGTGAATTTCAGGATATTTAATTCAGATTTCAGAAACTGAAGGTGCTCTCAATTTTTTTATTGTATCTCAACAATTGAACAAAAAAACAGAGAAGAATCGAACAGTATAAATTACATACCTGGTTCTGGAATCTAGTGAGCTGCTGATTGTGATCGGGGACTTGGCTGGAGAATACAAGCACGGACGCTGCAGGCAGCGGGCAGTAGGCTGCCGGCTGCGGAGTGCAGTGGTCGGCCGGCCGACGGCCACGCTAGGGCTTCAGGACTAGGGGCGTGGAGATGCGGCGTCCGGAGGGAGGGACGAGTTCTGCCTGTCGCGAGAATTCCGTTGTCTCCATCGCAAACTCTCGTATAGGATTAGGGTTGATTGATCAGTGGTTCTGGCTGGGGAATTAGGTAGCAATCGGGAGGAGCTAGTTACAGAAACGAACGACTCGGACTTCTCTACTCTGTTGTCTGTATGTGTGGTGTGGATAGAGCCAATTGGGCCAAATGTTAGCTGGCCATATAGAAAAATTGTCCTTTGTCACATGAATACTCTGGTCGTGTCTTTCATTTTTTATTTTTATTATACTATATCTCCTATGTAGTATATATATGTAGTTTTTAGTCAAAATTTTTGGGTATGCATCTGAATACCTTTGACTTCAAGTAGGCCCACCCCTGAGCATATGGAGAGGGATAGGTCTCGAAAATATGATTAACGATGCTATTGTGATGCATCGTTCTAGATTCTAGGTGGTGGAGGCCCTTCTCAAAAGACCATTGACTCTACTACTTGGATATGATTATACCAAGATCCACGATGTAGTTATCGTTTCTGCCTAGTATATTTGGTGGCTATGTCAAATAAAGACTCATAGTGAGGCAGTCCCGATCATGTACTTCATAAATCTGATTAAAACATCTGCATCAAGGCGGCGAGGTCGAAATCACCATCCAATGCTCTGGAGAAACATGGATCAGGCCAAGGGAAAGTGTGGTTAAACTAAACATTGATGCAACGTTTTCTAAGGAATGGCTAGGGGATTTTATAGCATCATCATATACTTTTATAACACATGTTGCATCTTCAACCATGCTTGAAGAGATGGCGATGGTGCACATCCTTGTCCTCGCAAACTCTTTTGGCTATAGTGATATTGAGGGTGAGTCTAATTCGGTTGAGGTAATCCAACTTTGCTCAGGTGCAGATTGGATATGGAATGACACTAAAAATGTATGTAGATATTATGGTTAAGTTGGATGTATTGGGAAGGTTGATTTTGATGCATTGCCGGAGAGATACACATGTAGTAGCTCATGAGATAACTAGGAGTTGTTTTAGTTCTACTACTGGATGTAATTGGGTCCATGAGCCCCCTAGCTTTATTATGCAGACTATCCTAAGTGATGTAACCGTTGTGTCATTAATAAAGTTAACCATGATGGTCTTCCCTAAAAAAAGTATCCTCGCAATGCTCTAGAGAAACATAATCAAAATCACACCATAAAATATTGCAACCATCATAAATGGCAGTCAGTGACTATGTAGAGAAATCTTCATTATCAACAATATTCATCACTTGCAAACAATTGGTTTGGGTTACAACTATTTTACGCAAGAACCAATCCTTTTTTTCAATTCATCAACTTTAGCCACTTAGGCGTCAACCACATGCAGGAGAAAATCCAACAAGTGTAATGGTTGGACTGTCCCACTCTAAGATTTTATCCTAGCTTATATGTGAATGACAAAAATGCTCTATCCATGTATAACACACTATCTTGGTTGACCCATGTAACACCCTCAGAATAGACCCTATGCAAGTTTCAGCGATTCCCGCCAAACCCGCATAGAAACGATTCAAAGGTGCCCACCAGGCACTTTCGTGCGGATGGAAAACGAAGTAATAACATTACACAACAGTCCTCGATGGGACCCACAGAACAGATATATACAACACGACTCCATGAGTCAAGAATACAGATATATAGAACAAAGATCCAAATCACCTTGAAACGGATAGAGCGTCCGACTACGGACAAGATGCAAATGGGGCTAAGAGCCCTGAAGAATAACCAATGGCGTCCATAACCCTGCCCAGGCCAAGCCGGAAGGGTAACCCTGCTAACGACGTCGAAACATGCTAAAACAAAATGGGTGCCGACAAAGGGCAAAGGAAAAAGAGGAGCGTCAGTACTGAGGCCAGTACACGGCGAGACTAGAATTCGGCGGTCCTCGCCTACATAGGTATGGTGGACTGAAGCGGCAGCGGCAGCATGCACTAAACAACCTATAGAGACTCGATACGCCTGGCGGCTATCAGAGAGGGATAAGAAAGACCTATTCGGAACCAACCTGATGCTACCACCAAACAAACCCATCCTGGGGTTTCCCCCTCGAGACCAAACGAGGAAGTCAACCGAGGAACTCACACAGTTGGCAGTTTTAATTATTCAGTTTTCGTTGCGGCAATTACTAGTCAAATTTAGATAATCATCCTGATAAAATAAGCAGTGGGCACTTTTAGTTAACCATTCGGTTGTAGTTGCAACACTTACTAGTCAGATACAATAATCATGAGATATCCCAAAAACCCGGCAGTTGTTGGTACTTTTATTTAGCCATTCCGTTATAGTTGCAATACTTACTAGTCAGATACAATGGTCGCAAGCGACACCCAAACAAGCAATTGTTGGCAGTTTTATTTAGCCATTCCATTATAGTGAAGCTGCTTACTAGTCATTATAAAGTCAAATTTATAGCACTACTTTAGTTATAGTTGTCTATGATCGAGATACTGTGCTCCAAGTCGTCCATAACCGCGGACACGGCTTTCAGAAAGTTTTACCCGGCCGGGGTGCACAAATAGCAACACACACTCGATCAACCTCGGAAAAACCAAATCAAAACCCAACAAGGCTTTCACGACAAAGCAATCACAGGATTCACAAATATTTCAGGGGGCCACCCCTTGGAGTATACCCGCAACGAAGCTAGCTGACTCCGAGACGGACCCGAGGTTTAGGTGGACGGCTGTGAACGACTGGGAACCCAAAACTAGGCTTGTCGACACCGCGGAATCGTGTCCCGATCCTAAACAGTACAGTGTGCTCCTCGCACAATCGTAATAAAGCAGTAAAGCATGGCATAAGTACGGGATCGTAAATAAAACCTCAAACTAGTTTGTGGCCCCAAGAAATAAGAATGAATCAAGCTCTGGCTCAGGGGGGTCCCATAATTCCCCGTATGTGGATAGCGCGAATATTCAAGGAACAGGTATCAAGTACTCGGGGTCCTACGGGACACAAGTGGACGGTTAACAACCAAATAACATCTATTGCCCACCTGTGCCTCTGCTTACCTACTTCAATTTTAGTTGTTAAACAATAATTAAAGTGAGCCATAAATAAAGCCATGATCATCTCCGACATTAAACAGGCGGCAATTCTCCAACAACTGTGGTACTTGACGACACGCAACAGCACTTGAGCAAGCGACTACGACGCGTGGTCCAACTATCTACCAAACAACAGGTAATAGGATGTGTCCAAGGCATTATATGGATGCAAGGGATATCACGGTACGAAACTAGAGCATCGCAACACAGATAGCAATAGATCAACAGGAGGGAATAAATACTATAAAATTAAGATAGGTAGAAAGGGGGGATGCTCGCCTGAAAATATTGCCGAAGGTTCATCCGAAGATCGGGTCGCCACTCGCATCAACTCATCGGCATTATCCGCGAAGAAGCAAAACACTAGAATAAACACCGACTGCAATATTTAATACTACGGCAAAAGATCGGCATGATGCATGTATGATGTATGGCATGGCAAAGGTGCGGTGCAATTAGATCATATTAAGCGGAACCGGGGTCCCGACAATTAATTAGGTGGTTCATGTTGTTTAGCTACCCCGCAATTTAAATGTTGTTTAACAAGGCAGAATATATCACCGGTTCGCTACACAAATTTAAATGAGGCCAATATAAGACTAGATTTGTCCGTATATGGGCCCCATATTTCATTATAAGGTGAATCGGCATAAGGCCCCCAAACCACACAAATATGCATGCATGAACAATTATTATGCAACGATTATATAGAGGGCATTTATAAAAAATAGGGTTCTCGGATAAGGGTCACACATTAGGGTTCGGCGATCTTGGTCCGGGGGTTCGGGGTCGGGTCTCGGGGTTCGACGGGATCGGTGAGGTTCAGATACATGATGGAGAACTTGTTGTGACGTGCCGGAGATCTTGGTTCCAAGCGGTCGATCTTGTCGGGTCCACGGATCGGCCGGTCTTGTCGTTCGGAAGTAGAGCTTGTCGTCCTTGTGGCGATCTTGGCGTCCTTCCGGTTCGGGTTTTGGCGTCCGAGGGAAGTACTTGGCGTTCCGGAGACGATCCTGTCGCATCCGCGGTCGTCGGGTCTCGTCGGGATCAGTCTTCGGGGTCCGGTGCCGATCTTCGGGTACCGGGGTTTCTCGGTGTGGTTGGCGCACTTGGTCTAAAGTCGAGGTTTCTCCCGAAGATCTTGGGGTTCCTTCTTGATATTGCCGATGCCGATCTTGTCGTTGGACTCGAGCGTTTTGGGGAACATCGCACAAACACACAAAAACACACGTGGGCCAGAGGTGCGGACGCGCGGTTCGACTGCGAGCAGGGTCGGAGAGCTGGTGGGCGGCGCCGGCGGCGGAGGGGTAGCGGCGACGGAGAGAGGAGGAGAGGCGGGGCGAGCTCGAGCCCGGGGAGGAGGTAGCCGAGGAAGGACGGGAGCAAGAGAGGGGAGCGGTCGCGGGCGGAGGGGGCGCAGCGGCGAGGCGAGCGGAGGAGGGAGGAAGGCGCGGCGGCGGGGTGGCTCCGGCGGGCGGGGCGAGCGGCGGACCGGCGGTGGGAGGTTGGGTCGGTGGGAGCGAGCGGCCAGAGAGGAGAGGAGGGGAGGAGGAAGACGAGCGCGTCGCGTGGGGGGACGCGGGGCCAGGGGTGGGACCCAGGGACAGGGAGAGGTGGCTGGGTGGGTGCGGTGTGAGTGAGCTGTGGGGTGAGAGAGAGAGGGAGTGGGGATGGCTGATGTGGCAGCCTGAGAGTGGAGGGAGGCTAGGGAATGGTGAGGTGGCGGGCTCCGATTGGTGGGGGTGATGTGGCTGGTTGGGTGGGTAGAATAGGATTGGTAGAAAAGGTTTTAGGCGGACCGTTTTTGTACTGGGGGTGGTCGACTGGGTCAAATCGGCCCGTTCGACTGCCCCACTAAAAAATAATTGAATGTTTTATTTAATCAAAACGGGGCGTTTGAAATCTGTGGTCAGACAAAACAAAATATTCCGGAGACCCGGGTTTTGCGTTTGGAACATAGACGGGGCGTTTAGATAACAAAAATAGGTTTTTCCGAAAATAATTTTATGCAAGCAAATGCAAGATGATGACGATGCTCAAATGCAATGTGGCATGATGACATGAGCATGCGGTCATCATGATGCAATGCACAAAAACAACGCGATTTTCTAGTAGTGGTTTTGCGGGATGCCACAATTCGACACCACTAACAATGGATCTCGCCCTCGAGATCCGCCTCATGGTACCGGAAGGAAGGTCGGCGATCTGCGTCTTCTCGCTTTGTGTAGATCCTCGCGACACCACTAACAAGAGGTCGTTGCCCGTGATCGTCGAGGGAACACTCCGGGAACAAAAGGTCGAAGGTAGAGGTATCAACAAATAAAGCCACCTCTAACTTCGATAGAAAGAGGGAACCGATGCATTCTCATCCACTTCAATGTACAAAAGCGAATAGAAGGGGTAGTCGGCATGGGGGCCAATCCATCACGCACCCAAACTATTACTCCGCACAATCAGTGGAAAAGCGTGCAACCATTCTCGGAATCAGACTGAAGATCTCGACAAGCGAGGTTCGGAAACAAAGGAGTGATGCAGACTCTGCATCGGATCTGGCGTAGATGATGTCGTCGCGTCGGAAAAACACCGGAAGGCACAGACAAGGAACAAAGGATGGTACCACAGACGAAGGGCTCCTCGGACACATGAAGACCAGATGTAGCAACACCGTTACCAAAGAAGGAAGCGAAACCCAGAAGGTTCGATGGAACCCAACCACGAGAAATCCTGGACTCGAAGAGAGAGAAGAGAGCGGATTCAAAACACATAGAGGTAAGAGGAGAATAGCAGAGGGGTAAGGAGTAAAATCAGACCTAATCAGAACTATCCAACCGATTTTGCAAAAATAGTTTTGACACTCTACTTCGGCCGTTAGCTAGGTTATCCTACAGGCTGGACTTGTGGGGTATCGCAACTGCTGAGCTCTGATACCACTCTGTAACACCCTCAGAATCGACCCTATGCAAGTTTCAGCGATTCCCGCCAAACCCGCATAGAAACGATTCAAAGGTGCCCACCAGGCACTTTCGTGCGGGTGGAAAACGAAGTAATAACATTACACAACAGTCCTCGATGGGACCCACAGAACAGATATATACAACACGACTCCATGAGTCAAGAATACAGATATACAGAACAAAGATCCAAATCACCTTGAAACGGATAGAGCGTCCGACTACGGACAAGATGCAAATGGGGCTAAGAGCCCTGAAGAATAACCAATGGCATCCATAACCCTGCCCAGGCCAAGCCGGAAGGGTAACCCTGCTAACGACGTCGAAACCTGCTAAAACAAAAGGGGTGCCGACAAAGGGCAAAGGAAAAAGAGGAGCGTCAGTACTGAGGCCAGTACACGGCGAGACTAGAATTCGGCGGTCCTCGCCTACATAGGTATGGTGGACTGAAGCGGCAGCGGCAGCATGCACTAAACAACCTATAGAGACTCGATACGCCTGGCGGCTATCAGAGAGGGATAAGAAAGACCTATTCGGAACCAACCTGATGCTACCACCAAACAAAGCCACCCTGGGGTTTCCCCCTCGAGACCAAACGAGGAAGTCAACCGAGGAACTCACACAGTTGGCAGTTTTAATTATTCAGTTTTCGTTGCGGCAATTACTAGTCAAATTTAGATAATCATCCTGATAAAATAAGCAGTGGGAACTTTTAGTTAACCATTCGGTTGTAGTTGCAACACTTACTAGTCAGATACAATAATCATGAGATATCCCAAAAACCCGGCAGTTGTTGGTACTTTTATTTAGCCATTCCGTTATAGTTGCAATACTTACTAGTCAGATACAATGGTCGCAAGCGACACCCAAACAAGCAATTGTTGGCAGTTTTATTTAGCCATTCCATTATAGTGAAGCTGCTTACTAGTCATTATAAAGTCAAATTTATAGCACTACTTTAGTTATAGTTGTCTATGATCGAGATACTGTGCTCCAAGTCGTCCATAACCGCGGACACGGCTTTCAGAAAGTTTTACCCGGCCGGGGTGCACAAATAGCAACACACACTCGATCAACCTCGGAAAAACCAAATCAAAACCCAACGAGGCTTTCACGACAAAGCAATCACAGGATTCAGAAATATTTCAGGGGGCCACCCCTTGGAGTATACCCGCAACGAAGCTAGCTGACTCCGAGACAGACCCGAGGTTTGGGTGGACGGCTGTGAACGACTGGGAACCCAAAACTGGGCTTGTCGACACCGCGGAATCGTGTCCCGATCCTAAACAGTACAGTGTGCTCCTCGCACAATCGTAATAAAGCAGTAAAGCATGGCATAAGTACAGGATCGTAAATAAAACCTCAAACTAGTTTGTGGCCCCAAGAAATAAGAATGAATCAAGCTCTGGCTCAGGGGGGTCCCATAATTCCCCGTATGTGGATAGCGCGAATATTCAAGGAACAGGTATCAAGTACTCGGGGTCCTACGGGACACAAGTGGACGGTTAACAACCAAATAACATCTATTGCCCACCTGTGCCTCTGCTTACCTACTTCAATTTTAGTTGTTAAACAATAATTAAAGTGAGCCATAAATAAAGCCATGATCATCTCCGACATTAAACAGGCGGCAATTCTCCAACAACTGTGGTACTTGACGACACGCAACAGCACTTGAGCAAGCGACTACGACGCGCGGTCCAACTATCTACCAAACAACAGGTAATAGGATGTGTCCAAGGCATTATATGGATGCAAGGGATATCACGGTACGAAACTAGAGCATCGCAACACAGATAGCAATAGATCAACAGGAGGGAATAAATACTATAAAAGTAAGATAGGTAGAAAGGGGGGATGCTCGCCTGAAAACATTGCCGAAGGTTCATCCGAAGATCGGGTCGACACTCGCATCAACTCATCGGCATTATCCGCGAAGAAGCAAAACACTAGAATAAACACCGACTGCAATATTTAATACTACGGCAAAAGATCGGCATGATGCATGTATGATGTATGGCATGGCAAAGGTGCGGTGCAATTAGATCATATTAAGCGGAACCGGGGTCCCGACAATTAATTAGGTGGTTCATGTTGTTTAGCTACCCCGCAATTTAAATGTTGTTTAACAAGGCAGAATATATCACCGGTTCGCTACACAAATTTAAATGAGGCCAATATAATACTAGATTTGTCCGTATATGGGCCCCATATTTCATTATAAGGTGAATCGGCATAAGGCCCCCAAACCACACAAATATGCATGCATGAACAATTATTATGCAACGATTATATAGAGGGCATTTATAAAAAATAGGGTTCTCGGATAAGGGTCACACATTAGGGTTCGGCGATCTTGGTCCGGGGGTTCGGGGTCGGGTCTCGGGGTTCGACGGGATCGGCGAGGTTCAGATACATGATGGAGAACTTGTTGTGACGTGCCGGAGATCTTGGTTCCAAGCGGTCGATCTTGTCGGGTCCACGGATCGGCCGGTCTTGTCGTTCGGAAGTAGAGCTTGTCGTCCTTGTGGCGATCTTGGCGTCCTTCCGGTTCGGGTTTTGGCGTCCGAGGGAAGTACTTGGCGTTCCGGAGACGATCCTGTCGCATCCGCGGTCGTCGGGTCTCGTCGGGATCAGTCTTCGGGGTCCGGTGCCGATCTTCGGGTACCGGGGTTTCTCGGTGTGGTTGGCGCACTTGGTCTAAAGTCGAGGTTTCTCCCGAAGATCTTGGGGTTCCTTCTTGATATTGCCGATGCTGATCTTGTCGTTGGACTCGGGCGTTTTGGGGAACATCGTACAAACACACAAAAACACACGTGGGCCAGAGGTGCGGACGCGCGGTTCGACTGCGAGCAGGGTCGGAGAGCTGGTGGGCGGCGCCGGCGGCGGAGGGGTAGCGGCGACGGAGAGAGGAGGAGAGGCGGGGCGAGCTCGAGCCCGGGGAGGAGGTAGCCGAGGAAGGACGGGAGCAAGCGAGGGGGAGCGGCCGCGGGCGGAGGGGGCGCAGCGGCGAGGCGAGCGGAGGAGGGAGGAAGGCGTGGCGGCGGGGTGGCTCCGGCGGGCGGGGCGAGCGGCGGACCGGCGGTGGGAGGTTGGGTCGGTGGGAGCGAGCGGCCAGAGAGGAGAGGAGGGGAGGAGGAAGACGAGCGCGTCGCGTGGGGGGACGCGGGGCCAGGGGTGGGACCCAGGGACAGGGAGGTGGCTGGGTGGGTGCGGTGTGAGTGAGCTGTGGGGTGAGAGAGAGAGAGGGAGTGGGGATGGCTGATGTGGCCTGAGAGTGGAGGGAGGCTAGGGAATGGTGAGGTGGCGGGCTCCGATTGGTGGGGGTGATGTGGCTGGTTGGGTGGGTAGAATAGGATTGGTAGAAAAGGTTTTAGGCGGACCGTTTTTGTACTGGGGGTGGTCGACTGGGTCAAATCGGCCCGTTCGACTGCCCCACTAAAAAATAATTGAATGTTTTATTTAATCAAAACGGGGCGTTTGAAATCTGTGGTCAGACAAAACAAAATATTCCGGAGACCCGGGTTTTGTGTTTGGAACATAGACGGGGCGTTTAGATAACAAAAATAGGTTTTTCCGAAAATAATTTTATGCAAGCAAATGCAAGATGATGACGATGCTCAGATGCAATGTGGCATGATGACATGAGCATGCGGTCATGATGATGCAATGCACAAAAACAACGTGATTTTCTAGTAGTGGTTTTGCGGGATGCCACAACCCATCCCAGCAAAACTCTCAATACATTGAACACATTGGGTAAAAAAATCATCTACAACCTCTACCTAAATCCACATTGAACGTCACATCAACATGATCATTATATTTTTTTTGGGTGGTCATTTCTATCCTTCTTTTTGCTTCCTTTTGGTTTATTTCTTGCCATCACATGATTTGTTGCAAGAGTTGCAATATACATAGCCTGTCAAAATAGAGTGATAATTAATAGTTTAACCATGCACCACATACCTCCTTTCCCACCAAATATACCAACAAGTTCAAAAAAACACGGTGTCCAGTGAAGGAACGGTCCCACTTTTTTGGATGATATGTTTGTTTACCTCCTGCAAAATAGCTAGTTGTCCTCCCTCAAGTTCCTCTAATTATGTTTTCCCACCTACACCATATTTCCATAAGTACAAAAAGGATCCCTTATAAAGAATTAACCAAGGAGTATGCACACATATAAGTTATTTCTAAATGCATTTTTTGCTTTATTTGATTTTTTTAATTCAACTTATTTGTATTTGATCCCAAATTAGTAAACCTTTGTTTGACATAGTAATTTTTTTTATTTTTTATTCTTATAAAACAAATCCCACTAAATACAATTAATCTCAGTCTATCTCTTCATGCAAGCTATCCATGTCATCGGTTTCTTTAGATCATTGATTTTATCTTATATGGGGCTTTAATTAATTACCATATAACATCAATCTACTACATTCCCAACCTTGAATACCTTTAATTGGGTTAGTACATAACCATTCTATGTTGATTAAATTTATCCTCCCTACTACCATGATCACTTGGTTTCACGTCTTGTATGTGCCTATTTATTTAATTTTTTGAAAGAAATGTGCTAGGGGAAACACCTACAGTGATTTTGATTTTTGAAATAATAAGAATCCAAATTTTTGTCCATGAGGACTTGGACCAAGGTGGTTGGGCTATACATCTACTTCCCTAACCAAGTGAGCTAGGCTCACTTTTTTGCCTTTTTATTTATAGAACAAAGGTTTCAAAGAGACCCAGATTGCAATTTTTGGGGTATCCTTCTAGTTTTAAAAAATTGCAATAGTTGTATTTGTATTTATTGGTACTTGTTAGATTTTGAAGAAAAAACTTTGTTGTAATTTAAGTGTAAAATGGTTGTACTTAAAATGCGTAAACTAATTCTTTCGTACCACTAAGTATGTCTTGGTGATTTATTCTAGTCTTCAAAACATCAAATTGGTTGTTTGCGGTTTATATTTGCACTAGTTGCTTTGTGTCACTAAATACAATTTTCATAACTTTTCATGCATTATACTGTTCTACGGACCCAAACTTCGCGTATATTTGTTTGTGGAGAACTTTCTAGGCCACCAAGTCCATCAACATGGCTCAAGTTATCTGGTAAGTTGTGGGCTTAGTTGAGAGATAGGTCTAAACATGTAATCGTATTGTCATGTATCCACTCCAAAGACATACTATTTTATTCATAGGGAAATCCATTCAACGAGCTTTATTGATCACATAAAATCAAAACATCATTCGACAACTTTCTAAAGAAAGAATCAAGAGATCATGGATCCAAATACAAGAATTATCAAAAGTAAAAGCATCCTTGCAATGCTTTAAAGATACGTAATCAAAACCACACCATAGAATATTGCAACCATCATAAATGGCAGTCGGTGACACCACAAAAGAATATTCATTGTCATCAATATCCATCACTTGGAAATAATCGGTTTGGGTAACAAATATTCTACGCAAGAACCAATCCTTGTTTGAATGCAATAGCTTCGGCCAATCAACCATCAGCCACATGTAGGGGTAGATCCAACAAGTGTAATGGTTGGACGACCCCACTCCAAGATTACAGCCTAGCTAATAAGTCAATACAAAAAAAAACTCGGTCCATGTATAACCCGCGATCTTGGTTGCCCCATCCTAGTAACACTCTCTAGACCTGGCATTGACCACATGGGGTAAAAAAATGTCTACCACCTCTACCTAAATCCACATTGGACGATGCATCAACATTATCATTATATTTGTTCGGGTGGTCATTTCTATGCTTCCCTTTTCTTCCTTTTGTGTTTTTCTTGCCATCACATAATTTATTGCGAGGGTGCACTAGAAATAGCCGAACAAAATAGAGTCCTAATCGTATAACCATGCATCATATCCCCAATTTCCCACCGGATATACCAACCTACGGTTGGCACAAGTTCAACAAAACCCACACTTTTCAGTGAAGAAATTGTTCCACCTCTTTAGATGATATGTTTGTTTACCACCTGCCAAAATAGCTAGTTGTGCTCCCTCAAGTGCTTCCATTTGTGTTTTGCGGCATACACCCTATTTCCATAAGTACAAAAAGGGATCCATTTGAAATAATTGACCAAGGAGTATGCCCACATATAATTTATTTGTAACTGGAATTTTTTGCTTTTGATGATCATTTGTGTCTATGATTTTATTCAATCTATTTTTTATTTGATCCAAATGACACTTTGTTTGACGAAATTAGTCTTTTATTTTATTTTTGCCTACATCTACACTTCTAATTGGACACCTATGCTTCTTATAAAACAAATCCCGCTAACTACAATTAATCTTAGTTTATCCCTTCATGCAAGCTATCCACGTAATCAATTTCTTCAAGATCATTGATTTTATGTTATATGTGGCTCTAATTAATTACCATAGAACATCAATCGGAATACCTTTAATTGGGTAAATACACAATCATTCTATGTTGATTAAATTTAGCCTCCCTACTACTATGATCAGTTGGATTTTCACTTTCTTTACGTGCCCTTTTATTTATAGAACAAAGTTTCCAAAGAGATCATGGTTTAAATGTGCGGGGTATCCTTCTGGTTTTAAAAATGTGCACAAGTTGTATTTGTATTCATTTGTACTTTTCAAGAATTTTTATTTGCTTTGTTGCACTTTAATTGTAAAATGGTTCTGTACTTCAAATGATTTTTGGTATGTCTTGATGATCTATTCTAGTCTTCAAAACTTCATATTTGTTATTTCAATTTTTATCCGCACTAGTTGCTTTGTGTTATTGAATAGACTTTACATAACTTTTCACGTGTTTTACCTTTTTGGGACCGAAACTTTGCATATTATTGTGCTAAAGATATTTTTCCAATATTATATGTTTCTTACATTTTACAGTTTTACACGTTTATTTCGGTGACTGTTTTGGCCATGTGATTTAAGTCAACTAGAGTAAAAAGAATCTAGTCGGCTGGGTATGCAGAGGTAACAATATACCCCCTTCGGTTATGTAGACCACCGGAACTGGCTGCGTGATATGTGACTTGCAACAACGACTATTTGTGGGGGTGACACCACAAGGAGAGTTCACAGTCCTACATTACAGGGCGAAAATCCGAGCTCTTACCTTAATTGGTTGTGTCTGATAATGGTCTCGTTGAAGACATTGTTTTATGAGAGAGGACTTTCTTCAGGGTAAAAAAAACCTACGATGTTTCATCGGGCGACGATGACGCGTGTGCACTATTTTTTTCTTAAAGACGTCGCTATTGGAGTGGTTGGACTACTGATGTTATTCTGGTATTGTCGGTGTTGTTGAGGAATCATTCTCTGTAGCGGGACTTTTCTTTTTTGTAATTCTTGTTTTTTAGGTTGTGTCCATCCGTAAGGCCGCTATGCATGCGTTGTTGTAGAAGCTGGATGTAATTGGTATATCTATAATATTAATATATGCTCTTTATAAAAAAATAATGTACTCCCTTGGTTCCAAATTATAAGATGTTTTCTGAATTTTTTTATATATCTAGACACTTTTTAGTGTGTAGGTTTAATCATTTTGGTCTGTACGATAGACCACAATAAAACATCTAAATGGAACGAAGAGAGCATATACGTGAGATTTTAAGAATTGCGGCAATGCTGTTTGGTGGGAAAATGTTTTCTTTCTCGTATACTATACTAGAGAGTTACACTGACTGTCAAAAGAAAACAAATCAGTGAGCTACACGGCCTCGTCGTGTACCGCACCCCGATGTCTTCGTGCAGCACGAAAGTCTCCTGGGCGGCGCTCGAACGGACGAACGAGCCCTGCAAGGCTGCGACAACATGACGAAGCAGGGGGCAACGAACGGCTCGCCGCCACCAGAAGATGGAAGCTAGCTGTATCTCGTTGCGCGCGACGACGCCCTAGCCCAGCTCACCCTGCGTTGCCAACCTCATGCCAAGTCCCTTGCCACGCTCTGCCGCCGCGCTGCGGTACACGAGTCCGGCGCTCCGATGCCGCTGTCGGCCGGGGCGGCAGGTTCGGCACGGCAACGCCGACAAGCTGGCGCTGCTCAAGACAAGATCTGCTCTTCTCAAAGAGGAAGAAAAATAGAAGATTTGCTCGCTGTCTTGGTCGCCGGTGCAAGAGAAGATATGCGTGCGTCCGACTAGGAAGATTCAGCCAGCCGGGACCGGGACCACGGTAGTTCGCCAACACACACTTGCTCTTATTTTTATTCACGTAGTAGTAGCAGCAGCAGTACTGTACCAGCACTATTACACTGGATTTACACTTGTTCAGACGCATTCACTGAATACACACGGAGAAAATCTCGCCGATGACGGTACAGCAAACTATTGAAGGGTGAAGGCGCAAGTGAATGTCAGGTTGGCAGAGCAGGACGTCTGGACGTGGGAGCGCGTCATTTCACCGGAGAAAGTTTTTATCAGGGAACGAGAAGCCCAACGTTCCATTCTCCTGTGTGATTCCCAGAAAAAAAATCATGATAAAAAACCCCAGAGGAGAGCACGGCAGCCCCACTGATAAAATTAATAATAACCGGGCGATCGCTCCATGCCCCAGGTCACATGCGCTGCTGTACTAACAGCAAGTGTCAGCTTGTAAACACAAGTACCCACCCCACACCCACGCCAACTTGAGGGGGAATCCTATGTGTATCCATCTATCTATGTGCCGATGATGGTACAGGCAGCAGACACGTTCTCGAGACAGAGAAGAAACTGTGGATCAGAGGGCAGAGTGATCTCGCAGAAATGGGGACAAAACGGTGGCCACTAAAAATATCGGAGACAACGTCGTCCCGGTTGACTGCGCGCAGCAGCGAACAAGGGGCTTTGGATACCAGGCAGCGAGCATCTAGTAGATCAGACACACACAGCGGAGAAACAATAAAAATACATCGGAGACACCTGCCCACAGGCGCATTTTATATGTGGAATATCCGCAGACCTACGCATTGTTGTCAAAGCATAAAAAGACAGCCGAGCTGGGGAAACAAAAATATATGTATATCCAGGCAGGGTTTAGCTAGCGCACAAACAAACGCCACCTAGAGGACAAGCTGTCTGCAGCTAGCGGCCACACAAAGTCTCTGTAGACATCTAGGAGCAAGTAGTAGTAGATTTCGAGTGACAGATCCAGGTGAAAGTGAAACATCCTGGGACGGTAGAAGAAGAATCAATTTGAACCTCTACTGCCATTTGATCAAACATTCATTTCATGGCATGGGTGCTACTTGCTCTGCATATGCACTACTAGTAGAAGTTATCCCAAGCCATTTATACCAGACAGCTTCTTTACACACCGCTAATTCAAACAAGTATACATGCTATGCATAGCTGTCATGGAGAGAAGCAGACGACAAGATGAGCCCCATTCCAGCCTATGCCATGGTGGAAATTATTAGCTAAGATACTGTTGTGGGGTCAAGCAAACCAACCAAAAGTGAACTCCAACTCATCCTTTGCCAGCAAATGCCAGGTGCACCACAGCTGCTTGCTTAGCCTTTGCAAGATCTAGCTACTACTTGCTACATTCATACTCCATGGAATTAGACAGACTGATCTAAATGGATGAGTCATGCTACTCAAGAAAGCTTTACAAAAACCTTTTGATTGCCACAAAACTGTTATCATTAAGGTAGGTGGTAAGAGGAAGGAGGAGAGCACATAGCACAAGGGCAAAAAGCCACAGGTGAACACTACTTAGTATCTAGGTACTTCCTTGAGAGGTAGCATAGCGGCGCTTGGTGAAGAACCTGAAGGTGAGGATGATCCAATAGGGACGCCGCTGCGAGAGGAGAACCCGATCTCATCTACACCATCCTGCGGGAGTTGGTCTTCCCTGATCATTGTGCGGAAGGATATGGAGCCACGCTTTGTTGACGTGTCAGAGTTCCGCTCGATTTCTCGGAAGCTCTGGTGCGCCACAAGCGATGACCCTTCATAGTAGTAGTCATCGTACGGCACCATCTCTGTTATTTCCCTGCGGCCTATCTTTCGGAGTGCCAATGAATCTGCCACAGGGAAGTATACCAGCAACAGTATCCCAATTGTTGTGCAGGATAGCATCATCAAGAATGACAAGAAGATGATGACCTCAAATGCTATATCTCCAGGACGGGGCATCACTGAAAACCCAAGAAGAATCACCCTGATCGGAAGGAAGAAAAGCACCGATAGTATCAGCAAATAAACCCTCCTTCGCAGCGCCTTGTTGATGACCAAGGATAACACCCGAGATCCAACATAGGAGACATAGCTCATCAGGATGACATCTATAAGTCCCAGGAAAATGGTTCCAAACAATGGGTAGGTGCAAACATTGGCATCCCCAACTGGCATGGACGTCTGTATGAAGTATTTAGCGATCTTTCTCCTTCCATTCTCACGGTTCTCATCCTTAACAAATGTAGGCCCAACAAACACGAGAAGGGCCTGAACAAAGAAAACCGGAACACAGAAAACCAACATGTAGCCAATGGTCTTCAAGTTCCATCTTTGGTTCAAAGTGCCCGACTCTCTCTTCTGTAATGAGCTGTGCAGGAGGAAAGCAAACACGAAGAAGATGCATGGTTCTGCAAACCCTAGATTGGAAAGAATGTAGGCGTCACATGCGATCTTCTGCCATTCTATGCTGGAGAACAATTTTCCCTTCAAGAAGCTCGATCTCACAATTTCCCCTACTCCCCACCAAATGGTGATCAGAATGAGAGCAATGCGAGTCACCCAGGGGCCGTTAAAGTAGCCAAGTGGGAGTAGGGATCCTCTCTGAATCCGAAACCAGAAGTAGATTGACTGGAAAATGCAGAAGAGGCCCAGAGCAGCAAAGAGCGCAAACAGTGCAATCGTCACCACACCGAATGCATCGGCAGCTACTCTGGTCAGGTGCATCACCCGAAGAACAGCTGCCACGCATGCTCTCTGCTCGCATCGATAGCACGATGACCCACAAACACCATAGGCTCAGCTGCCTTCCAAGTTCCAGCTGTGTCCAGCTTGTACAGCACTGCAATTTGTCCAGATAAATTGCATAAGGACGATTGCGGCAACAATCCAAATTTGGTAAATATTGGTAGGGACTACGAAAAATACAGTTCAATAGCAAAATTGGTTTAATTTGATTGCACGCTAAACCTCAGGCAAGCATTTGTTACATTAGTTACTAGCACATCCGCAGTTAATATGAACACGCAGTACCGAAATGCCCTAGGCCCGTAACATGATAAACAGCCTGTTTAATAATCACCTAATTAGCAAGCACGCCTGGGGAGTGACCTGCATCAGCTAACTAAGAGCTTACCATTCCAGCACCAAAAGACAGAAACATTTAATCACTGAACACTTCAAAAACAGCAAGCACAGCACTTATTGAGCGGCATATCTACTCGTTTTCACCAACTAAACGGCTAGAACCTGCCCATTAAGCAGCAAGCTAAGCAGAGATCACCGGGAAAAAGTCGGCAGCAATATCCAGAGAATAACAAAAGCTCTGCGCGAATCACCTTTGCGAGGGGCGGGCGGGCGGTGGCGGGGAGCGCTGCGAGGGGACCTCCCCGGCGGTGGAAGTTGCGGCAGCCCGGACCCCCGATGGGATCCGGCGATTTTCTGAGGCCGAACGGGTGGCGACGGCGAGAAGAGGTGGGATCCGGCAGCGGGAGAGGTGGAGGGGAATGGGAGCCCTCGCGGTGGAGATGGGTAGGCGGGGGCGTGGGGAATGGGGGAGGTGGAGAAGGTGGAAGAGGAGAGAGAGAGGGGATGGGAGGAGAGAGAGTCCAGAGACAGAGCGAAGAAGAGAGGAGGGGGTGGGAGACAGGCTGTCTCCAGTTGTCCTGCGGCTCGGTTGGTGCCGAGCCTCAAGCCTCTGCCGTCCCCACCCGAGCCTACGTGGGATATATATAGGGCTATATGCAAGGTGCACCAAAACAGCCGACTAGGTCAATACAAGGCAAATTTTAACTCAGTGCCATTTATTGGATATATTAATTGGGAACCGGAGTATTTCCTTCCAAACAAAGATATACTACTCAGTACCAAAGATCTGATATTAATTGTCGGTATTCTGTTTAAAAGGCATAATTTTCTACCAAAGATTCACGTTTTCTTGGGAAGATATATACTACTAAAAAAATATGATATTAATTTTCGACTAAATATAATATTTATCACCTACTAATTAATTGGCAAATGATTGCTAAAAAAATTCTTCTGGACATTTATTTTCTTTGGATAAAAGATAAGTTGAATATCAATTATCAACCAATTTGGAAGGTGTGTTTTCTTTCTGGACCTTTTTGTTTTCTTCGTAGAAAGGGACACATAAAAGTTGTGTTATTACAAAGATGAAACGCATTAGCGCATAAACCATCAACTAAAAACAAGGATTCGTTACAACATGTAAATATCTAAAATGCATGTGTGTGACTCAAAATGCAAAAGCCCACAATGTCCCTACAGCATCTGAGCACGTCTATCAAGTTCTGCTGAAATATGAGCCATCATATTATAAACTAAATTAAACTATACTATACGTTTTTATATTTCTTCATTGATCAAATTATTTGTGTGTTTATAATAAAAATGCATCATCATTTAACATGCATATTTTAAAAATTATGCAAGCATGATTATCTACTTAAGTTGCACAATTTCAATTCTATATGAGGCATATGGTCATACTTTTTCACCTTCTAATGCAATGTACTAACATGTTATAGCATGGTACATGAACATAAAATGTTACAAAATTCACAACATTTTTGGATTAGAGAGTTGTACTTGAAATATCGGGTGGAGATCCATCTTGGGTTAAATGCATTATGGGTGTTACATCATTTTTCTATTACATTTGATCCTGGTTTCTCTTACTTTAAACTTTAATCATGCAAATTTGATATGAAAATGGATTCCAAGGTGACATGGTTGATGTAGTGAATGTGTCTACTAATGATAGGGTCATGGGTGGAAATTGGGTGCTTGCCAAAGAGGCGAGTATGTAGAGCATGTCTTGATTAACTTGGCGAGACGAAAATTATAAGACATAGAGAAAGATAGAGTGAGAAAAGTATGCATGGTAGATTAACTCTAAAATCATTTAGGGTTGGAAAGGTTCTCTCCCACTATACCGCGGTTCGATTGGTGCCGAGCCTCATATCTAGGTCATCCGACCAAGCCTATAGGGGATAGGGTTATCTACTAGGTTCAGTGACCCAGTCCATAAGGTCAACCCAAGCAACGTGTTACCAGCTAATGGTTATGAACTATAAATTGGCAATCAAAAGACACATTTTTATCTCAGTGCATTTATGTTTCATTGGATCAAGAGATAGTTAAATGATTTGAGACTACGAAAAAGACACATGTAAGTCCAAAAATCATTAATTAAGCATAAGAGTTTATTACACCATGTATACAATATTTCTAGAATACATGGCGATGAGTCGAAACGTCATAACATGAAGTGTGCCTACATCAATTGAGTGTATCTAGCAAGTTGGTCAGAATACTGAAAGTACCTACATGTCGCATGTAGGAAAGAATAGGTGTTTCGAAACAACTACATAGTTGGCTTAATGTAATGTGGGGTTAAATTGAGGATTCTTTCAAAGCATAAATCTCAAAATGTTAGGATTATAAAGCGCATGAACAACCTATGAATAAACAAGATTTCCAATTTATGGATACATGCAAACAACTCATACTCTATACAAGATATAACCAATAGAAAGTAGGAACTGCAAAAAGTAAGGGGACAAAGACCACAATTGTATTTCCTACAGTTCAAATACCCGTCAACATTTTTCATCTCCATTGAGGTGCCCACGGGCTGATTCTTAGTTGAGTCAATCTCCTCTTGAGAGTATGCTCCTCGATCCATGATGGATAGCTTCTTATTACACCTCGGGAATGGAAAACTCCACAACCACTTCATATAGCACGCATACTATTCACAAGCTTCTTAACTAGATCACTGAGCCAAGACCACCAAAATGTCTAGAATATGGTTGCCTTGAAAAGTAACAAGCTTGTGTTCCCTCTTTTGAACTAATCGATGTGGAGATATCAAAGTATGCAACAAAGTTAATCAGAAAGCAACTTCTTCTTAAATCCCTCTCAACTTTCAAATATTGTAGATCTATTAGAGAGATTGGGGAAAAGGTAGGGCATCAAGAAATGACTCCTACTTCAGTGGATAACACGCCACCAATCATTTGAGATGGCAACTTATACAAAAGCTTTCAAACTAGGTGTTGGAAGATGATTCCCTGGGACAAATGTGGATACAATACATTCTTTCCTGAAAAGTTACTGGACAATCAAGAGTTATGAAATCCAATCATTGGGCCACAACTTGGTCAACCATTATGCTTGCTTCACCCTCTATCTTTATCTCTAGAAATCTGTAATAAATTATTCAGTTAGCCTAATAGCTTCAAGACTTGATCACCAATATCTCAGTTCCCATACACCGTAGGGGATTCCCCTGTGGTAACATGGTCAAAAAGATACGATTTATTCACGGCATGTCATGAGTTATACTGTGAACATCGTTTTGGAAATTACCCTCGACTTCTTTATGTCATGGCACAATTTCTATAGAGACATGGTAAATTGAATTTAGTTGAAGTACTTGGTTCAAGACTTGATCAACCATGAATCAATTTTTTACCATATCTTGAAATGTACCGAACTCTTCTATTGAATTAATTATCTCAATATATTTCTAATTAAAAAATGTACAACTTCTTGGTCATTAATTGATCTTCACATGAACTTCATATCGTTCATATATTGTCTCATTCATATTAACCCAGACTTTATGCCTAAAATCCCATTCCACTTGCTTCTCTCAGTTGTAATGTATCCATCTATTTAACTAAAAAATCTTGATGCATATCCTATTTTTGATATCCCAAATCCCTTTGATATTTTCCATGCATCATGTATGGAATATTTCTCCATACATAACTCAATACAACCTTGGGTCCATATATATTGATGGCCTTCTTCCTTGAATCCATCTGATGTCCTTCAGGCATTATTATAGAATATTTGATCACATAAAACATAGTTAAATCATTAGTCCATAGGAATATTTGGATTACCAAACCAAACATATGGCTATATGAATTTCACATATGAGTTACATATTACACTATGTATTAAGTTTTACATTTTTGTATTTTCTCCATAAACTTTTATGCGAACACATAATACCATAACATCCATTTTGGCAAGAAAATGTGAAAACATGATTGTGTGTGTTTTTTGAAAAAAAAATCAATGATTATTTGGAAATGTTCATGTGTTGCTACTTAAATTGTATTAGTTCCAGTTCTATAGATCCATATGATCATACTTCTGCACCACTTTTTGCAATGTACGTACATGATATAGAAGGATCCATGCCATAAAATGGTTTAAATAATCCACAACATTACATCTAATAACTGTACTTGAAAGAGTTCTCCAATGGCATGGAATATACCATTTTTGGTCATAATCTTGACAATAGTGTCTATGCTGGATTCTCCCATCGAAATACTGGAAAACTCCATCAATTCTTTATGGAAACAGAGTTTTGCGGATTCTCCACGGAACGTAACTCATGGATACTGTAGCACCCCATGAAATCCACAACTAGATAATTGCTTGTTATTTTATTTCTTGCATAATCATGACATCACCATGCATCATCATCATGTTCATCATGCCACCTTGCATGGAACATATAATTAAATTATTGCATTTAAATTTTCTTACTTGTATTTGGTTCTTGATAATTTTTCATTTTCGTATGCTTCTTTCTATTTTACCCCACTCTATTCTAATGGTAGGTTGTGTCATTTGATGTGGAACCATAATGTATAATTCTATTTTTTGGAGTCTTGTTGTTTCTATTTGATAGTAATATCCAATAATTTGGGGCATCATCTTTTAAATCTATTCTATCACTAACTTGTGGTTTCAAATCTTGCCATATGATCTATTCTAATTCTACCACATATTGGATAGATGGGTTCTTTTTATTTTTCCATATGGATTTTAAATCAAGCCCATTTGGAAATATGTGGATCCATTCAATATTACCATCATTTTCATTCTAGTGTGTGTTCTATAATTCACTCAAATATACATGTGACCACTTTTGTCATATCCATCTCTATCTATTTCTTCCATATGTTGTCAAGTTGGTTATTCTTTTTGTGCCATGAGATCTTATCTCTAATGCTTCCATATGAAGCTCATGTGGTTTTTCTATTTGATCTTGCAAATGACCTTGTCATCATCATGCATTTTGGTAAAATTTTATTTCATTAAATTCTATTTTGTTTTCTAATATACACGTATTGTTGATACATATAAAACCATCTTTATTTTCTTATTTTAAATTAAAAATTGTAATATTTACCATGCCGTTATAATTTCATAAAAGATTTTCTTCATACGAGAGATCAAGGAAAGCATCTGGGTAGCCAACCCCGTGCTGGTACCAAAAAAGGACACGGACATCCTGCGGGTGTGTGCGGACTTCACGACCCTGAACAAGCACTGCCCAAAGGACCACTTCATGTTGCCACAAATCGATCAAATCATCGATTCCACCGTAGGATGTGAGCGCCTCTCCTTCCTTGATGCCTACTCAGGCTATTACCAGATTCGGATGAAGGTGGAGGACTAGGAGAAAACAGCGTTCATCATGCCATTTGGAGTTATCTGCTACAACACAATGCCCTTCGGTCTAACAAACGCAGGCATAACCTATCAATGGTGCATGTAGGCCTGCTTAAAAAACCAGATCGGTCACAATGTTCAAGTCTATATCAACGAGATAGTGGTTAAGACCAAAGAGAGCAGAACATTGATCGACAATCTCCATGAGACGTTCGACAACCTCAATCACTGTAGGATCAAGATGAATCTGGAGAAGTGCGTCTTCGACGTCCCTTCTGGACAATTTCTCACGTACTTTATCTCCGTAAGGGGAATCGAAGAAAACCACAAGAAGATAAAGGCCATACTGGCCATGGAAAAGCCAAATAATTGTTGGAATTATGCCCTAGAGGCAATAATAAAGATGTTATTATTATAATTCTTGTTCATGATAATGTTTATATTCCATGCTAGAATTGTATTAAGCGGAAACTTTAATACTTGTGTGGTTTGTGAACAACACCATGTCCCTAGTACGCCTCTAAGGACTAGCTCATTGATTAATGATGGTTAAGGTTTCCTAACCATGGACATGAGTTGTCAATTAATAATGAGATCATATCATTGGGGAATGATATGGTGGACAGACCCAAACTAAGCGAAGCAACTAGATCGTGTCATCGTGTTCGTCTTTGTGAAGCTTTTCTTATGTCAAATATTGTATTCCTTAGACCATGAGATAATACAACTCCCTGGTATCGGAAGAAAGCTTTGAGGTCATCAAACGTCATCCTATGAGAGGGTGATCATAAAGGTGTCTCTCAGGTGATCGGAAAGTATCTGTTGGGTTGTATGTATCGAGATGGGATTTGTCCCTCCCAAGTCGGAGAGATATACTTCGGGCCCACTCGGTAATCGATATCAACACCGCTTGCAAGCATGTGGTTAAGGAGTTAATCACAAAGTGATATCGGATTACGGAACGAGTAAAGTACTTGCTGTGAACGAGATTGAACTAGGTATGACGGTACCGACGATCGAATCTCGGGCAAGTAAAATATCGCGAGACGAAGGGAATATATATATGGGATTTATTGAATCCTGGCATCGTGGTTCATCCGATATGATCATCGATGAATGTGTGGGAGTCAATATGGGTTACCAGACCCCGCTGTTGATTATTGATAGAAGATCATGTCTGCATATTCTCGAACCCGCAGGGTCACACACTTAACGTGTCTCGACGCTAGTATAGATTGGATAATTGGTTTATGAGTTTTTGTTCGGAGTCTCGGATGGGATCCGGAACATCACGAGAGGTTCCGGAGTGGTCCGGAGAATAAGATTCATATAAGGCAGTGCAGTTTTTGGAGTTCGGAATTGTTCCGGGTTAATCGGTATTGTACCGGAAGCTTCTAGAACCTTCCAGAAGGGGACCAACGTGGACCCACCTTCCGGGAGGGGGCATGGGACTATTAGGGAGTGCCCTGGCCGCATTGGGCCAGGGGCACAAGGCCCCATAGGGCCCAGCCGGCCTAGAGAGGTTTAAACTCGAGATAGACCTTCTAGAAGGGGGGGGTTTCCTTGCCCCCCACTCCTTATCCTTTGGGGCCACCGGTTTGGGCTTGGGGGAGGGCTAGGGCTGCGCCCCCCTCTATATAAAGAGGGGTGGGGGCGCACCAACCCCCTACAGCTTCCCCTCCAACCCTGGCGGCCCTGCTGCCCTTCCTCTCTCCCTCCCGACTGCTTGTAGGCGAATCCCTGCTGCAGAAATTCTCCACCATATACACCACGCCGTCGTGTTGTAGATCCAATCCATCTCTCCACCATACTTGCTGGTCCGAGGAAGAAGGAGACGTCGAGGTGCTGCACGTGTGCATCTCACGGAGGCATCGCCACTTGTGGTGCTAGATCGGATCGGATCGCGAGGAGGAGAAGCGAGTACGACTACATCACCCACGTTCCGACGAACGTTCCGCTGTGCGAATCTTCAAGGGTATGAAGATCTAATCCAAACTCTCTCGTTGTTTGCATCTCCTAGATTAGATCTTGGCTTTCCCTCTGTTCGCATCCGTAGAAAATTTTGATTTACTATGCCGCGAAACCATTCAGTGGTATTAGAGCTAGATCTATGTGTAGATGTGTTTCACGAGTAGAACGCAACATGGTTGTTGCGGGCGTTGATGTTTTCTGTTGCAAGCCTCTTGTTTGTGTTCTTCTTATGACGCGGTATAGTGAGATTGAAGCGGTCCAGGCCAACCTTACGCGACGTCGTTCGCGAGACCGGCTCCGCACTTGACGTGTGGCTTGTTCCACACATGCGGCTGGTGGATGTCAGTTTCTCTCACTATAGTTGTCATGGGATTAACACCGGAGTTTGGCAACCATAATATCACCGTTGTGGCTTTCTGTAGGTAAGAATCGTTCTTAGCATCTACTCCCATAAGCCACGTAAAACATGCAACAACAAAGTAGAGGCGTCTAACTTGTTTTTGTAGGGAGTGTTTTCTGTGATATGGTATGGCCCAAGATGTGATGTGTATAATGTATGCGATGATCATGTTTTGTAATGTTTCACGACTTGCATGTCGATGAGTACACAACCGACAGGAGCCATATGGTTGTCTTTATAATTGTGTATGACCTGTGTGTCAACTTCTTATGCGCCATGTAATAGTTTCACTTTATCGCTAAGTAGTTAGCAATAGTTGTAGTTGCTATTCATGGTGGAGGCAATCATGGTGGAGTGATGGAGATCATGCCGGAACGCACAAGATGGAGATCATTGCGCGAAGATTGGCTATACCATGTCACATTAAAGTTATATGCATGTGATGTTTATCCTTTTATGTATCTTATTATGCTTAGATCGCGACGGTAGCATTATAAGATGATTCCTCAATTAAAGATCAAGATAAAAACTGTGTTCTACCCAAGTATGCACCATTGTGAAAGTTCGTCGTGTCCAAGCATCACGTGATGATCGGGTGCTATAGACTCTACGCTCACATACAACGGGTGCAAGCCAGTTTTGCACACGCGGAAATACTTGGGTCTAACTTGACGAGCCTAGCATGTACAGACATGGCCTCGGAACACAAGAACCGAAAGGTTAAGCATGAGTCATATGAATGATATGATCGACACTTTGTTGTCCACCATTGAAGCCACATCTCTTCTCGTGATGATCGGATTAGGTGTGGTGAATTTGGATCATGTTCACTAAACAACTTGAGGGATGTTGAATTTAGTGGGAGTTCATCTAGTAATTTGATTAAGTTGAACTATTTATCATGAACATAGTCTAAAGTTGTACTTGCAAATACTGTAGATCACATGGCCAAGTCCAACTTCAACTTCAACGTTTTTGCTAAGAAGGAAAAGCTTAAAAACAATGGGTCTAACTTCACCAATTGGTTCCGCAATCTAAGAATCATTCTCTCTGGCGGTCAAAAGGACTATGTCCTTGGGAAAGCGTTAGGTGACCCCCCTGCTGCAACTGCGCTGGCTGATGAGAAAGCTGTCTATCAGTCACGCAAAGATGATTATGGTGTGATTAAGAGCACCATGTTGTTTGCTATGGAACCGGAACTTCAAAATCGTTTTGAAGACTATCCCGGGCCCTTTGAGATTCTCGAAGAGCTGAAAACCATGTTTCAGACTCAGGCCCGTTCTGAGAGATATGAGATCTCTGAGAAGTTCTTTAACTGCAAGATGGAGGAAGGGAGTTCCGTTAGTGAGCACGCCATTAAGATGACGTGCTACACTCAACGCCTTGAGCAACTGGAATGCACGATTCCAGAGGAGCTCAAGATTGACAGGGTTCTGCAATCACTCCCTCCCAGCTACAAAAGTTTTGTAGTGACTCATAATCAGATTGGTTCCACTGATACGATCACCGAGCTCTTCCCAAAGCTGAAGGCCGCGGAAGTGGACATCAAAAAGGATAATCATGTGTTGATGGTCAACAAGCCCACCTTTAAGAAAGGTAAGGGAGCAAAGAAGCCCTTCAAGAAGGGCGGCGGCAAGCGCACTGCCCCTGCTGAGAAGAAGCTCAAGTCTGGTCCTAAGCCGGACACTGAGTGCTTCTATTGCAAGGACAAGGGTCACTGGAAGCGCAACTGTCCGAAGTACTTATCGGACAAGAAGGCTGGCACCATCAAAGGTATATTTGATATACATGTTATTGATGTTTTCCTTACTAGCCCTCGTTGTAGTGCCTGGGTATTTGATACCGGCTCAGTTGCTAATATTTGTAACTCGAAACAGGAGCTACGGAATAGACGGCGGCTTGCGAGGGATGAGGTGACGATGCGCGTTGGCAACGGATCAAGAGTTGATGTGATGGCCGTCGGCACGCTCTCCTTAGTTTTACCTTCGGGATTAGTTTTAAACCTCAATAAATGTTATTATGTGCCTGCGTTGAGCATGAACATTATTTCTGGATCGTGTTTATTGCAAAACGGTTATTCATTTAAATCGGAGAATAATGGTTGTTCTATTTATATGAGTAACATCTTTTATGGTCATGCACCTATTGTGAATGGTTTATTTCTTCTAAATCTCGAAAAGGATGAAACACACATCCATAACATTGAGGCTAAGAGATGCAAAGTAGATACTGATAATACTACTTATTTGTGGCACTGTCGTCTAGGTCATATTGGTGTAAAGCGCATGAAGAAACTCCATTCTGATGGACTTTTGGAGTCTCTTGATTTTGAATCATTTGACACATGCGAACCATGCCTCATGGGCAAGATGATCAAAACCCCGTTCTCCGGTATGATGGAGCGAGCAACGGACTTGTTGGAAATCATACATACCGATGTATGCGGACCGATGAGTGTTTCGACGCGTGGTGGATATCGCTATTTTCTCACTTTTACCGATGACTTAAGTAGATATGGGTATATCTATTTAATGAAACAGAAATCTGAAACGTTTGAAAAGTTCAAGGAATTTCAGAATGAAGTGGAGAACCATCGTAACAGAAAGATTAAATTTCTACGATCCGATCGTGGAGGTGAATATTTGAGTTATGATTTTCTCACGCATCTTAAAGCAAGTGGAATCGTTTCACAACTCACGCCACCCGGAACACCACAGTGCAATGGTGTGTCTGAACGCCGGAATCGAACTCTATTAGATATGGTCCGATCAATGATGTCTCTTACTGATTTGCCGTTATCATTTTGGGGTTATGCATTAGAAACCGCTGCATTCACTTTAAATAGGGCACCATCTAAATCCGTTGAGACAACACCGTATGAACTGTGGTTTGGTGCTAAACCTAAGTTGTCGTTTCTTAAAGTTTGGGGATGCGAAGCTTACGTCAAGAAGTTGATGCCGGACAAGCTCGAACCCAAAGCGGAGAAATGCGTCTTCATAGGATACCCTAAGGAAACTATTGGGTATACCTTCTATCACAGAACCGAAGGCAAAGTGTTTGTCGCAAAGAACGGTTCCTTTCTTGAGAAGGAGTTTCTCTCGAAAGAAGTGAGTGGGAGGAAAGTAGAGCTAGACGAGGTTATTGAACCTTCTCTTGAGTTGGAGAGTAGCGCAGCACCTGAAATTGTTCCAGTGCCGCCTGGACCAACGATAGAGGAAGCTAATGACAAGGATCATGAAACTTCGAACGATGCTGCTACTGAACGTCGCAGGTCGACAAGGTCGCGTGCCCCTCCTGAGTGGTACAGCAACCCTGTCTTGACTGTCTTGTTAGTAGAAGACAATGAACCTACGAACTATGAGGAAGCGATGATGAGCCCAGACTCTGAGAAATGGCTAGAAGCCATGAAATCCGAATTGGGATCCATGAGCAAAAACCAAGTATGGACTTTGGTGGACCCTCCTAGCGACCGAAAGGCCGTTGAGTGCAAATGGATCTTTAAGAAGAAAATGGACGCGGATGGTAATGTTACCGTCTATAAAGCACGGCTTGTCGCGAAAGGTTTTTGACAAGTTCAAGGTGTGGACTACGATGAGACTTTCTCTCCTGTAGCGATGTTTAAGTCCATTCGGATTTTATTAGCAATTGCTGTGTTTCATGATTATGAAATATGGCAGATGGATGTCAAGACTGCTTTCCTCAATGGCAACATTGATGAAGAGTTGTATATGATGCAACCCGAAGGTTTTGTCGATCCTAAGGATGCTAGTAAAGTATGCAAACTTCAGCGTTCCATTTATGGACTGAAGCAAGCATCTCGGAGTTGGAACCTTCGTTTTGATCAAGTGATCAAGAGCTTTGGATTTGTTCCAAATTGCTACGAAGCTTGCATCTACAAGAAAGTGAGTGGGAGCTCGGTGAAATTTCTGGTACTATATGTGGATGACATATTGATTATTGGAAATGACATTAACATGCTTAACGATGTGAAGAGTTATTTGAACAAGTGTTTTTCAATGAAAGACCTAGGTGAATCTGCTTATATATTGGGCATCAAGATCTATAGAGATAGACAAAGACGCCTGATAGCTTTAAGCCAGAGTACATACCTAGACAAAGTTCTGAAAAGGATCAGAATGGATAAGGCAAAGAAAGGTTCAGTGCCCATGTTGTCAGGTAAGATATTGAGCAAGGCTCAGTGTCCAGCTACGGTAAATGATAGGGAAGCTATGAGCAAAGTGCCTTATGCCTCGGCCATAGGTTCTATCATGTATGCCATGCTGTGTACTAGACCGGATGTGTCCAATGCTCTTAGTTTGACGAGCAGATATCAAAGTGATCCAGGAGTGGAACACTGGACAGCCGTGAAGAACATCCTAAAGTACCTAAATAGAACTAAAGAAATGTTCTTAGTCTATGGGGGTGATGAACAGCTCTTCGTAAAAGGTTACGTCGACGCTAGTTTCGACACCGACAAGGATGATTCTAAATCTCAGACAGGATACGTGTATATTTTGAATGGAGGAGCTATGAGCTGGAGAAGCTGCAAGCAAAGCGTGATCGCGGGATCTACAGTAGAAGCGGAATACATGGCTGCTGCAGAAGCGTCAAGTGAAGGAGTTTGGATCAGGAACTTCATCACTGAGTTTGGCGTGGTTCCAAGTGCATTGGACCCACTGGAGATATTGTGTGACAACACTGGCGCCATAGCACTCGCTAAGGAACCAAGATATCATCCAAAGACCAAGCATATCAGCGGCAAGTTTCATATAATCCGAGATTATATAGCAGATGGAGATCTGAAGATTAGCAAAGTACATACAGATCTGAATGTCGCAGATCCATTGACTAAACCTCTTCCACGTGTAAAACATGATCAGCACCTCAGTGCCATGGGTGTGAGATTGTTGCCAAATGTAAACTAGATTATTGACTCTAGTGCAAGTGGGAGACTGTTGGAATTATGCCCTAGAGGCAATAATAAAGATGTTATTATTATAATTCTTGTTCATGATAATGTTTATATTCCATGCTAGAATTGTATTAAGCGGAAACTTTAATACTTGTGTGGTTTGTGAACAACACCATGTCCCTAGTACGCCTCTAAGGACTAGCTCATTGATTAATGATGGTTAAGGTTTCCTAACCATGGACATGAGTTGTCAATTTATAATGAGATCATATCATTGGGGAATGATATGGTGGACAGACACAAACTAAGCGAAGCAATTAGATCGTGTCATCGTGTTCGTCTTTGTGAAGCTTTTCTTATGTCAAATATTGTATTCCTTAGACCATGAGGTAATACAACTCCCTGGTATCGGAAGAAAGCTTTGAGGTCATCAAACGTCATCCTATGAGAGGGTGATCATAAAGATGTCTCTCAGGTGATCGGAAAGTATCTGTTGGGTTGTATGTATCGAGATGGGATTTGTCCCTCCCAAGTCGGAGAGATATACTTCGGGCCCACTCGGTAATCGATATCAACACCGCTTGCAAGCATGTGGTTAAGGAGTTAATCACAAAGTGATATCGGATTACGGAACGAGTAAAGTACTTGCTGTGAACGAGATTGAACTAGGTATGACGGTACCGACGATCGAATCTCGGGCAAGTAAAATATCGCGAGACGAAGGGAATATATATATGGGATTGATTGAATCCTGGCATCGTGGTTCATCCGATATGATAATCGATGAATGTGTGGGAGTCAATATGGGTTACCAGACCCCGCTGTTGATTATTGATAGAAGATCATGTCTGCATATTCTCGAACCCGCAGGGTCACACACTTAACGTGTCTCGACGCTAGGATAGATTGGATAATTGGTTTATGAGTTTTTGTTCGGAGTCTTGGATGGGATCCGGAACATCACGAGAGGTTCCGGAGTGGTCTGGAGAATAAGATTCATATAAGGCAGTGCAGTTTTTGGAGTTCGGAATTGTTCCGGGTTAATCGGTATTGTACCGGAAGCTTCTAGAACCTTCTGGAAGGGTACCAACGTGGCCCCACCTTCCGGGAGGGGGCATGGGCCTATGAGGGAGTGCCCTGGCCGCATTGGTCCAGGGGCACAAGGCCCCATAGGGCCCAGCCGGCCTAGAGAGGTTTAAACTCGAGATAGACCTTCTAGAAGGGGGGGTTTCCTTGCCCCCCACTCCTTATCCTTTGGGGCCACCGGTTTGGGCTTGGGGGAGGGGCTAGGGCTGCGCCCCCCCTCTATATAAAGAGGGGTGGGGGCGCACCAACCCCCTACACCTTCCCCTCCAACCCTAGCCGCCCTGCTGCCCTTCCTCTCTCCCTCCCGACTGCTTGTAGGCGAATCCCTGCTGCAGAAATTCTCCACCATATACACCACGCCGTCGTGTTGTAGATCCAATCCATCTCTCCACCATACTTGCTGGTCCGAGGAAGGAGGAGACGTCGAGGTGCTGCACGTGTGCATCTCACGGAGGCACCGCCACTTGTGGTGCTAGATCGGATCGGATCGCGAGGAGGAGAAGCGGGTACGACTACATCACCCACGTTCCGACGAACGTTCCGCTGTGCGAATCTTCAAGGGTATGAAGATCTAATCCAATCTCTCTCGTTGTTTGCATCTCCTAGATTAGATCTTGGCTTTCCCTCTGTTCGCATCCATAGAAAATTTTGATTTACTATGCCGCGAAACCCTTCAATAATATCAAAGGCGTCCAACAGCTAGCTGGGAGAATCGCGGCGCTGATGACAACAAAGGCTGCCACTTTTTTTTGGGACTCCAAGTGTAGAGTGTTGTAGTAAGTTTCTTTTCCTCCCACAAGGGTGACTCGAGGGTTTATATCGAACTCTTGGGGAATTGTGTGGATATTTGTCTTCTCCTCTTCAAGCAACCTATAAAGTAAAATAATTTGCCTTGTGTCCCCAACTCCACCAAGTGGTTATCAAGCACAAGGTTTCGTATTAGTAATATTAAATATAATATAAAACAAACTAAATTAAAGTAAAGAAATGAAAACTAGATGATATGGAAGATAATAGAGTTGTTTTGGGGTTTTATGAGTGATTGCAAGTAGGAAAGTATTTTTGTATTTTCAAAATAATAAATTGCATAAAATAAAAAGGAGATGCAATGGAAAGGTGTTTATTATGATAAAAATCGGACCGGGCTTCATGATTTCACTTGTCTACTCTCTTTTTAGGTTCTGGTGATCACAAAATAATTCATCAATTATAAAGATTCATGGAATTTTCTATATGTGCTTGATAAAGTAATTACTATGGGCATCACATTCTAATATTGAGATGGAATACATCTCTCTTATACTCCTCAAGAAAGGGAAATCTCCATGCAAACTTGAATTAAGAACAAATCAGAGTATAACTTTAAGAAATATTATATGATGTTTAAAATACAAATATGCTACCTTGATCTAACAAGGTTATCAACTGTCACATGATAACTATAGCACATGATTTCACTTTATCCCTAGTGAGACAGAAAAAGAAAGGTAAAAACCAAAGTAGATCTTGAATATTATGTGTCACAATTCAATCTCCACCACCATGCTACTCCATCTAACACACACTTCTCCCGATACAAGTTCTTGCATAAAAGTTGGATCAAAACAAGCAATTAAGAACGGTGTGCATAATATGCATCTATCAAAACATCTTACACAAAATAGATTCCAATCTCAAATATCAAATCATAGAACAAAGACCCACCACATAGGAATTACAAATATGGCCATAATCATGTAGGGCAGCTCATATGATACTAGATCTATGAAGAACAAGAGAGAGATCAAGCTACTTCCACAAAACCATAGCCCGGAGGTGGACTACTCCCTCTTCATCATGGTGATGATGCTGGATATGTTGAAGAGGGTGGAGATCTCCCCGAAGGTGGCTCCGGCGGAGTTTCCCCCTCCAATCTTCATTGGATCTGACTTCGTTTGGTGGTGCTTTCGTCTCTTTTGTCTTGAGGACGCCTCAGGGGGTCCTTATATAGGGATTTTTAGGTCAATAGAACTCTGTGGGCGAAAGAATCAAGGCTACTGGACGACCGAGGAGGAAGTTAGCATGTGTGGCACGCCCACCAGGACTGAGCGCGCCCCGTGCTATATTGGGCCTCCTGGCCCTCCAGGTGGGGTTCTTGTGCTCCAGATGCTTCTCGTGGATAAATATTGGCATTCCCAAAAGTGCAGGTCCATTTGACTTTGTATAGGTCCCAAAACTTCAAAAACATTGAAAATAGGTTTTTTCTGCCCTACGAGGTTATAGCCAAAATAAAGGGGATCTGGTAAATCCCCAAATATCAATATAAAACATGGAAATAACATTATATATGATGAAAACATGTGAGAAAACATGTTAACGAACTACAAAGTTCATGTATGCATTTACATGCATCAACATCCCAATCTAAACCTATGCTCATCCTTGAGCATGAAGGTGATAAAACTAAACATGGACTTTGGAGTTTGTTACCTTTGCTTCCTTCACTATCATGTAGAGTTTATAGGCTCAATTCCTTTCAATGAAACATAACATGCAAGTGTACTATCAATTTGTATCTTTTACACATCTATAAATATGTTGAACAATAAGTGATGGTGTGATAAAACAAATAATGGACAAAATAAACCTTCAAGCACACTTTGATGAACCTATAGAATTAGAGACTCATTTAATGATTGGCATTGGTTTTTCATGCCTTTATTTTCTAGCTACTTCTTAGTTTCATGCCCTTGACTAGAAGACTCACTTCTTAGTTTTATGTCTTCCCTTGAGATGTTTTGCATCCCGTACTGCAAGTAAGCATTGAATACATATGTTGATCTTCCATAAAAAAATGTAAAATTAAATTTTGAGCTATGTAGTTCGTGTCAACAATACTAGTAAGGATGGGGTTCCAAGTATCTTCTATTTTCAAAGATTCATATGGTTTATGTGCTAAACATCTTACAAGTTGATTGTTTCATGCACCTAGTATATGACCTTGCACTCCTCATGCTACTTAACTTAGGCATGTCATTGTATACTCATGTTGGCCTATGAAACGACATCACTGAAGTACCTCTTGCCATGTGTAGTGATACGTCTAAAACGTATCTACTTTCCCAAACACTTTTGCTATTGTTTCTCCTCTAAACTTGTGTGATTTGGATACAACTAACACGGACTAATGCTGTTTTCAGCAGAATTGCCTTGGTGTCTAGTTTTTGTGAAGAAATCCAACTTTCAGGAAAAATCCCGAAAAATATGCCAAAACTCCTATTTTACCAGAAGACTCACGGAGCCAGAAGCTGAGACGGAGGAGGGCCACGAGGGGCCCACACCCCCTGACCGCGAGGTCCAGGCCAGGCCGCGCCTGGGAGGGGTGTGGCCACCTCGGGCACCCCCTCGGCCTCCTTTTTGCCTACATAAAGCCTCCTAACCTAAAAACTCTGGGGGGGGGGGGTCGACGTTTTTCTAGATAGAGTTATGCTGCGCCGCCACCACCAGAAACCGCGATTCGGAACCAGAAACTCCGTTCTGGCACCCTGCCGGGACGGGGAATTGGAGGAGATCATCGCCATCATAATCACTGACGCCTCTCCATCAACCATCCATGTTCCCCATCCATGAGTGAGTAATCCCCCGCTGTAGGCTATGGGAATGGTAGGGACTGAATGAGATCTATCATATAATCGAATAAGATTATTAGGACATGGTGCCTAGTATCTTTATTAGTGCTATTTGACTTTGTTGCAACTTGTTGTGCTTAATGCTTGTCACTAGAGCCCGAGTGCCATGATCTTAGATCTGAACGTATTATTGATTCATGATGATAGTATTGTTTGTGATCTTATCTGCAAGTTGTGTACACATATCATTGTCCGGAACCAAAGGCCCCGAAGTGACAGAAATTGGGACAGCCGGAGGGAAAGGCTGTGATATGAGGATCACATGTGTTCACGGAGTGTTAATGCTTTGATCCAGTACTCGATTAAAAGAAGTACCTTAATTGCCAGTAGATTCCCTTGAGGCCCCGCCGCAACGGGCTGGCAGGACAAAAGATGTTGTGCAAGTTCTCATTACGAGCACGTATGACTATATATGGAACACATGCCTATGATTGTTTAGTACTTGGATGCTTTATCTTATTTATCTGCAACTTCCCTAGATCTTGAAGTTACATGAATAGTCTCATCCATGCAACGCCTGTCCATCCATCCCTATGCCTACCGCACTCATATCTTGTTGTTTGCTACTATTGTTACTACTGCCTTTGTTTTACTGCTGCTGTTACTTTGCTATTGCTACTAAAAAACTGTTGCTACCGATAAACTCCTGTGAGCAAGACTATTTCCAAGTGCAGCTGAATTGACAACTCAGTTGTTAAGGCTTATAAATATTCTTTGGCTCCCCTTGTATCGAATCAATAAATTGGGTTATACTACCCTCGAAGACTGTTGCGATCCCCTATACTTGTGGGTCATCAAGACTATTTCTGGCGCCGTTGCCGGGGAGCATAGCTTTATTTGTAAGTTCACTTGGATCTATTATTGTTTGCTGCTATTCCTTTTCATCATGGCGAAAACTCATGATGGAAAGTTTCCTATTTTACCATCCACTACAAGAAGAGGTACAATTCTAAACACCTTTGTTGCTCTTGATTCACCGTCTGTTATAAGTAAGCTTGTTACACCACCACCACATACACATGCTACACACACTGCTACTACTGCTGAATCTGAAATTGCTTCTGATACTCATGATGTTACTTCTACTATGCTTGATAAGAGTGGTTCATTAGGTCCTTTCCTAGATGCTACTATTTCTAGAACTATATTGGGAAACACTGAAACTCCTAGTGAAGACACTATTACTCCCGTTAGCTCACCTGATTCTAGAGAAAGCTATGATAGTAATGATGGTTATATTGAAATGACTGATGAATTTATTGAAGAGTATCAAAACACACATGGTGCTAGTGATATTAGTAGTCTCCTAGAGAGACGTACTATTATACCTAAACTGTCTCCTGATGCCAACTTTGCTATGTAGGGTTCGCAGCATAGAAAACAAAAAAATTCCTATGATGGGAACAACTATGTACCAAGATCTATCTACTAGATACAAGCAACGGGCGGATATACATCCATAGAGAACATACCCTCGAAGATCGACAAAGCTTAACGAGGTTGAACTCGTGGTTGATGTAGATGATCTCTTGCCGATCTCAAGATCGAGAGGAAGTCCTAGTGCCGCAAATCAGAGGCTCATCCGTGCTCGCACACACGTCCGAGGCACCGAGCAACCTCCGCCTCCTCGCTCCAGCGATGCAGCGGAAACACAACTCTTTCTTGCCGAATAGCCACCGGGAACATGTATCTCGCTAGTTTGAGATCATGGGGGATAAATACTAGAGGGGGAGAGAGATCCTTCATGAGGCGGTGTGAGTGAGAGAGAGGGAGGGGGCTCCTTTTATAGGAGGAGGGGGGAACCCCAAGGGGGTGGCCGGCGCATGGGGGCTTCCCCCTTGCCCTCCCTCCATTGATGTGGGTGGACACTCCACTCACAAAAATGCCTTTCAATTTCCTCCACTCAAAAACCCACTCAAATTCTCATTAAATTTCCACCAAATTTAATGCAAACTCTCATTAAATAAAAATCCTTTTATTTATTCAGAATTTTGTCAATTACTTTAATGACAAACATTCATATATAACCCCTTGCTAGTATTTCATTTCACATGCAAAAACACTTTCTACAATTTCACCCGAAAACCCGTTTCGGTATCTAGTGAAATAAATTCCTGCGCTTGTTATTCTTTCCGGCATGAAACTTTTAATCCCAATGGTGTCGGTGTCTCTTAAGTGTGTCACCCTACGGTTCGCGAATAATGCAGACATGATCGAGACCCCTCTCAGATCAATAATTAGAAGCGGACCTGGAGATCCATACTGACTCCCACACATTCAACGATGACTTTCTTATGATCATGAGAACCTTTTACGCTAGTATCTTAATCCTTTTGTTTCGCGATATATTACATGTCCGAGATTCGATCATCGGTATCTCCATACCTAGTTTGATCTCGTTACTGACATGTACTCTTTTCTTGTTCCCTCGATATAACATTCTAGTGATCAAATCACTTGCTTGTAAGATAATCAATGTGATATCACCGAGAGGGCCTAGAGCATATCTATCCATCACCGGGATGAAAAAATTCCACTCTCGATCAATGGGCCTCAGCATAACACTTTAGTAGTACCGAACCCATTTTTATAATCACCCTGTTACGGTGTGACGTTTGATGTTATCAAGATACTCTTCCGGTGTTAGTGATTGACATGATCTCATGGTCTAAGGATTAGGATCACTTCGTATGTTGTTATAGCAATATAAACTCAATGACTTTGATCGTAAAGCTATACTTCGGATGAATGTTCATCGCACCATTACACTAATGTTGTGACCTCGTTATTAACAACATCCAATGTCCATGATCAGGAAACTTGATCATCTTGTTAATCAACGAGCTAGTTTATGAGAGAGGCATAACTAGGAACTTTTTTTTTGTTTATTAAACACACATGTATTAATATTTCCGTATTAATACAATTATAGCATGCAAAATAAACATCTATCATATACTTGGAATATACATAATAACCACTTTATTATTTCCTCTCAAGGCATATTCCCTTCAGTCTCCCACTTGCACTAGAGACAATAATCTAGTTACATAGTGATAAATCTAACACCCATGGAGTTCTGGTATTGATCATGTTTTGCTCTAGGGAGAGTTTTAGTCAACGGATCTGCTACATTGAGATCCATGTGTACTTTACAAACCTTTATATCTCCATCCTTGACATGCTCGCGGATGGAGTGAAACCGACGCTTAATATGCTTGGAATTCTTGCGAGACCTTGGTTCTTTGGCATTGGCTATGGCACCATTGTTGTTACAATAAACCACCATTGGGTCCAACACGCTCGCACCACACCTAGTTCGGATATGAACTCCTTCATCCAAACCGCTTCCCGAGCTGCTTCCGAAGCAATAACATATTCGGCCTCCATTGTTGATCCCGCCACCACGGGTTGTTTGGAACTCCTCCAACTAACCGCTCCACCATTCATGAAAAATACTTATCCAAATTGAGACTTAGAGTCATACGGATCGGTGTCAAATCTAGCGTCGACATAACTTAGCGACTAGCTCTTCTTCACCTCCGTACACAAGAAACATATCCTTAGTTCTTTGCAAGTACTTAAGGATATTCTTGACCGCTATCCAGTGTTCCGATCCTGGATCAGATTGGTACCTACTAGTCAAACTAATAGCATGTGCCACATCCGGTCTTGTACATAGCATGACGTACATTATAGAGCCTATGGCTGAAGCATAGGGGACTATGTCCATTATCTCTCTTTCTTTCGCCATAGCCGGACTTTGAGTCTTACTCAATGTCTTGCCTTGCAACATAGGTAAGAACCCCTTCTTACTTCCGTCCATTTTAAACTTCTTTAAAATCTTATCAAGGTATGTACTTTGCGATAGCCCTATCAGGCGCTTAGATCTATCTCTATAGATATTTATGCCTAACATGTATGCCGCTTCAACTAGGTCCTTCATTGAAAATTTGCTGTTTAGATAACTTTTAACACTGTTTAAAAGATCTATATCATTTCTGATCAATAATATGTCATCCACATATAATATCAGAAATGCAACATTGATCCCACTCACTTTCTTGTAAATACAAGCCTCTCCATAAGTTTGGACAAATCCAAACTCTTTGATCACCTCATCAAAGCGGAGATTCCAACTCCGGGATGCTTGCTTCAGTCCATAGATGGATCGCTGAATCTTGCATACCTTTTTAGCATCCTTAGGATCAACAAAACCCTTTGGTTGTATCATATACAACTCTTCTTCAATATTGCCATTGAGGAACGCAATTTTGTCATCCATCTGCCATATTTCATAGTCGAAATATGCAACAATTGCTAACATAATACTAACTGACTTTAGCATCGCTACGGGAGAGAATGTCTCATCGCAGTCAACTCCTTGAATTTTTTGAAACCCCTTCGAGACAATTTGAGCTTTATAGACGGTCACATTACCATCAGCATCAGTTTTCCTTTTGATAATTCATTTATTCTCCACGGCCTTTTGGTCGTGAGGTAAGTCCACCAAGTTCCAAACTTGGTTTTCGTACATGGATTCCATCTCGGATTTCATGGCTTCTAACCATTTGTTGGAATCTGGGCTCATCGTCGCTTCTTCATACGTCGCAGGGTCATCAATTTTATCAACCATGAAATTCATAACATGATTTCCGTACAGCTTGGGAGCTGCACGCGTCCTGCTAGACCTACGAGGTTCGGTAGTATTCTCTTTCAGACCTTCATGATCATTATCATTAGTTCCCTCTTCAATTGATGAAGCCAACTCCAGAACGACTTTCGGCGCTGCGCTACTCGCCATACTATGAAGAGAAGGTTCTATAACCTCTTCGAGTTCTACCTTCCGACTACTCACACCTTTCGCGAGAAACTCTTTCTCTAGAAAGGATCCATTCTTGGCAACAAAAACCTTGCCCTCAGATCTATGATAGAAGGAATACCCAATAGTTTCCTTAGGGTATCCTATGAAGACGCATTTTTCCGCTTTGGGTTCGAGTTTATCCGGTTGAAGTTTCTTCACATAAACATCGCATCCCCAAACTTTAAAAAATGATACCTTAGGTTTGTTTCCAAACCACGATTCATACGATGTCTTTTCAACGGATTTAGATGGTGCCCGATTTAAAGTAGTGAATGCAACAATTTCTAGTGCATAACCCCAAAATGACAGTGGCAAGTCCGTCAGAGACATCATAGATCGAACCATATCAAATAAAGTACGATTATGATGTTTCGACACACCATTTTGATGTGATGTTTCGACAGGTGTGAGTTGTGAAACAATTCCACACTCTTTCATATGAGTGCTAAACTCGTAACTTAGATACTCACCTCCACGGTCGGACCGTAGAAATTTGATCTTTCTATTATGATGATTTTCCACTTCACTCTGAAACTCCTTGAACTTTTCAAAGGTTTCAGACTTGTGTTTCATCAAGTAGATATAACCATATCTACTCAAATCATCCGTGAAAATTACAAAATAACGATATCCAGCTTGCGTCGACACACCCATTGGACCACATACATCCGAATGTATGATTTATAATAAATCTGTCGCCTGTTCCATTGAACCGGAAAACGACGTTCTAGTCATCTTTCCCATAAGGCATGGCTCACATGTATCAAATGATTCAAAATCAAGTGATTCCAAAATTCCATCCGAATGGAGCTTCTTTATGCGTTTAACGCCAATATGACCTAGACGGCAATGCCACATATATGCGGATATATCATCATTAATTTTAATCCTTTTAGCATCAACATTATGAATATGTGTAACATTATTATCGAGATCCAACAGAAATAAACCATTCATCATTGGTGCATGACCATAAAAGGTTTCATTCATATAAATAGAACAACCATTGTTCTCGGATTTAAATGAATAACCACTTCGCATCAACATGATCCAGATACAATGTTCATGCTCAGTGCTAGCACCAGATAACAATTATTCAAGTTTATAACTAATACTAATGGTAAGTGGAGAGGTAGCGTTCCGACGGCGATCACATCAACACTTGATCCATTGCCGACACGCATCTTGACCTCACCCCTTGCTAGCGGTCGCTTGTTCCGCAGCCCCTGATTCGAGTTACAAATATTAGCAACTGAACCAGTATCAAATACCCAGGTGCTACTGCGAGTACTAGTCAAATACACATCAATAACATGTATATCATATATACCTTTATTTGCCTTGCCGGCCTTCTTGTCTGCCAAATACTTGGGAAGTTGCGCTTCCAGTGGCCAGTCCCCTTGCAATAATAGCACTCGGTATCAGACTTAGGGCCAACTCGGGGTTTCTTTTCAGGAACGGCAACTGGCTTGCCGCCCTTCTTTACCTTATGTTTACCCTTCTTGTCTTTCTTGAATCCAGTGGTCTTATTGATCATCAACACTTGATGTTCCTTCTTGATCTCCACTTCTACAGTTTTAAGCATTGGCAGAAGCTCGGGGAGAGACTTCTTCATGCCTTGCATATTATAGTTCATCACGAATCTCTTATAGCTAAGTGGCAGAGACTGCAGAACACGATGGATGCCTAGGTCAATGGGAATCGTTATTCCCAAGGACACAAGCTTATCAGTGTAACCCGACATGTTGAGACATGCTCACTTACGGAGCTGTTCTCTTCCATCATGCAGCTAAAGAACTTTTCTGAAGCATTGTAGCTCTCTACAGCAACATGTGTGTCGAAAATCATTTTCAACTCACCCATTGTATCAAATGCATTGCCGTTTTCGAAACGCTTTCGAAGTTCTGGCTCTAGCCCATACAATATGCCACAATGAACTAAATTGTGGTCCTCCTGACGAGTTTGATAGACATTCTTCTCCTTGTTAGGGGCATCATCGAACGGTGGGGGCCAAGCGGCGCTTCTAGCACATATTGCTTTTGTGCAGCAGAGAGGAGAATCCTCAAATTCATGGCCCATTCGGTAAAGTTGCTACCGTTCGTTGCAAGTTTCTCTTTCTCCATGAACACATTGAAATTAAAAGCATGTGGTGCCATCTACAATAGAATTTGTAAAGTTCAGACTAAGTTTATGATAGATTGAGTTCAAATAATCCAAATTAAGAATGAACTCCCACTAAAAAACGACATCCCTTGTGCCTTTTTAGTGATTACATGAACCAAATCCACTACACCAAGTCCGATCATCACGTGAGTCGGTGTAGCTTCAAAGGCGAGCATTAAATGGGCATCATATCTTCCATATGACTCATGCTTAACCTTTCGGTCCGTGTTCCGAGGCCATGTCTATACGTGCTAGGCTCGCCAAGTAACAACCTTAGTATTCCTGTGTGTAACTGTTTACACCCGAAATATGATCATGAATCCAAGAACACCCGATCATCACGTGATGCCTTGGAGCGACGAAACATAATCGGTGCATACTTAAGGAAGAACACATTATTATCTTGATATCTAAATAAGGGATCATCTTATTATGCTAATAAAATGCCAAACAAGCAATATAAGATGCAATCAAACATCACATGTTTATAAGTGGAATGATATGGTTCTTGCACTCGATCTCCATCATGTGCATCGTGGTATGATCACTATCATACCTCTATGTGTAAGGCCAAGGTCTATGGAACTTACACATTATGTGTGTTGTAAGAGTATCAACTTATACTTCTACTTACAACATCACCATATCATGACACTAGCCCAGCAACAATCTAAACTAGACGCCTCTAATTTATCTATTGCAAGTTTTGCGTGGCTTAGGGATTTTGAAGATAGAACCGTTCTTACCTACGAACATGAACCACAATGAGGATAACCAAATTGTTGAAAACTAGATGCAAATTAGATATTGACTATAGTAGGAGAGACAGACACCCGCTAGACACTTAAGCAAAACTAGTTGCATGTCAAGCATGGAACAGGTCTCATGTGCGAGGACATGTAAAGTTTGTCCGGGACGCTTCATACCACTATGCCACCAATATCCAAAGTACAACTAAGAAGCAATAACATGATCATCATCGCCCACATACTCATATGTGTACTACCCGTGCAAAGCATCTACGCATAGATCCGTCTCTGATTCCACTGTAGGGTTCGCATCATAGAAAACAAAAAAATTCCTACGATGGGAACAACTATGTACCAAGATCTATCTACTAGATACAAGCAATAGGCGGATATACGTCCATAGAGAACATACCCTTCAATATCGACAAAGCTTAACAAGGTTGAACTCGTGGTTGATGTAGACGATCTCTTGCCGATATCAAGATCGAGAGGAAGTCCTAGCGCCGCAAATCAGCGGCGCATCCGTGCTCGCACACACGTTCGAGGCACCGAGCAACCTCCGCCTATTCGCTCCAGCGATGCAGCGGAAACACAACTCTTTCTTGCCGAATATCCACCGGGAACATGTATCTCACTAGTCCGAGACCATGGGGGATAAATACTAGAGGGGGGAGAGATCCTTCACGAGGAGGTGTGAGTGAGAGAGAGAGGGAGGGGGATCCTTTTATAGGAGGAGGGGAACCCCAAGGGGGTGGCAGGCGCATGGGGGCTGCCCCTTTCCCTCTCTCCATTGATGTGTGTGGACACTCCACTTACAAAAATGCCTTTCAATTTCCTCCACTCAAATTCCCATTAAATTTCCACCAAATTTAATGCAAACTCTCATTAAATAAAACTCCTTTTATTTATTCAGAATTTTGTCAATTACTTTAATGACAAACATTCACATATAACCCCTTGCTAGTATTTCATTTCACATGCAAAAACACTTTCTACAATTTCACCCGAAAACCCGTTTCAGTATCTAGTGAAATAAATTCTTGCGCTTGTTATTCTTTCTAGCATGAAACTTTTGCTCCAAATGGTGTCGGTGTCTCTTAAGTGTGTCACCCTATGGTTCGCGAATAATGCGGACATGATCGAGACCCCTCTCATATCAATAATCAGAAGCGGGACCTAGAGATTCATACTGACTCCCACACATTCAACGATGACTTTCTTGTGATCGTGAGAACCTTTTACGCCAGTATCTTAATCCTTTTGTTTCGCGATATATTATATGTCCGAGATTCGATCATCGGTATCTCCATACCTAGTTTGATCTTGTTACTGACATGTACTCTTTTCTTGTTCCCGCGATATAACATTCTAGTGATCAAATCACTTGCTTGCAAGCTAATCAATGTGATATCACCAAGAGGGCCCAGAGCATATCTATCCATCATCGGGATGAACAAATTCCACTCTTGATCCATGGGCCTCAACATAACACTTTATTATTTCTGAACCCATCTTTATAATCACCCTGTTACGGTGTGCCGTTTGATGTTATCAAGATACTCTTCCGGTGTTAGTGATTGACATGATCTCATGGTTTAAGGATTAGGATCACTTAGTATGTTGTTATAGCAATATAAACTCAATGACTTTGATCGTAATGCTATACTTCAGATGAATGTTCATCACACCATTACACTAATGTTGTGACCTTGTTATTAACAACATCCAATGTCCGTGATCAGGAAACTTGATCATCTTGTTAATCAACGAGCTCGTTTATGAGAGAGACATAACTAGGAACTTTTAGTTTGTTTATTAAATACACATGTATTAATGTTTCTGTATTAATACAATTATAGCATGCAAAATAAACAGTTATCATATATTTGGAATATACATAATAACCACTTTATTATTGCCTCTTAGGGCATATTCCCTTCATGCTATTTCTCCTATAGATATTAAAGATAAAGATTATGATTTCTCTCTTGATTTATCCTATATAAACATTGTTGAGAAAGAACCTTTTTGTGGGACTGAGAATGAAAGTGATGTGGCTCATATGAATGAGCTTTCCACTATGATAGCCTTATTCTATGATGATGTTAAGATGCGCAAGTACTTTGTTACTAAAATCTTCCCCTTTTCACTAAAAGGTGAAGCTAAAGCTTGGTTTAAAAGTTTATGTAAGATCCTTCCTTTGTAAAGGAGAAGGATCCCTGTGATTGCAATGCTAGTCCCTGGATCATTGCTAGCATCCACAGTTTAAGATCAAGTACACAGATACAAAGGTCATTTATTACATCCATTCCAGAGATAAAACATAGTCTTTTACAACTCAAGGCCATAGGCCTAATACAAGAGTTTTGGAATAAGTAAATAAACATAAGTCTTCATCTTCATGTGCCACGGGCAAGCATGTTGAGTGTAGACTCATGACACCTAATCATCATCGGAGTAACCTGCAACATCACAAGTTACAGCCATAGTGGGTCAATACTTTGGAATAGTATTGGCAAGTGATACCTTAGTAAATTTTAAGTGGACTATATTACTATATGCATTTTGGCTAAGTGTAGCTTGGCTTGCTTTGCTCAAAATAGGTTTTTCCTATTAGTTGAAATCACTAAGTTTTTCTTTGTCAAAAACTTTCCCAAGAAACCACCAATAGACATTGGGGTCCTTCGCCCTTGTTCACCCACAAGTTTTACTTAGAAGTTGGAGTGATGAGATTCTTGATAGCTTCCATGTATTGATGCTCAAGTTGTCCATTGCCATGGACTTGGCTAAGTACTTAGATTTTCCATCTGCAGAGGTTGTGCACTTTCCCCACCAGAGTTGGTTTCCCAAGACAGGACCTTTCAGAAGCCTTCCCTTAGCCAAATGGACGCGTTCCAACCTATCATCCCACGACCACCGTCTGTCCAAATGACTAAGTTCTAGCAACCTATATGATCAAGGCAAAGACCATATTGCCAAGTGGCTGCACTATAAGCTTCTCAACACTTGGCCTCCAAAATCCCTTTGTGCCTGGGTGGCATACCACAAGTGTGATACACAAGGTAAACCATGTCCATGGGCCTTGTGTAACCACTCAACCAAAAACCACCAATCAAGTCCCATTCCACCCAGGAGGTTCATTGACTTAGTTGTTTTATTAAGAAAAACTTAAGTCCAAAGACTTAGAAATATTTTCCTCATAGCATGTATAGACTTTACCAACCCTTGTTTGCTACTAGCTAGGCTAAGCATAGCATAGTAACTTAACTTAGGAAATTCCCTAGCAATTCTACAATTCTACACCTACTTAGGATTTCCCAACATAGCATTTGGCAAAATAGTAACAACATGCAAGACTTAGCAAAATATTTCTAATGCTTGTACAAAATATAGGGATGGAAATATTCATGAAGTACCACTTGCCTTGGTAATGGGGAGAGTAGCACTCTTCACAATCACAGTCACTAGCAAAATCTACACAAAAATGTGTAGCACAAAATTACACACAATTCATATACAAACTAAAATATATGTGCATGCATGCAAGAATGCAAAGTGATGATTTTTAAAACTCCACCAACTAAGTGCAAGATACTGAAACATAAACAAGTCAAAAACTTGCTAACTAAACTTATTTAGCACTAAAACAATTTACTAAACAAATTCTATACTCAAAATGGTCCGAAACAAGTTTCTGCATAAAAAGTCATTTTAACAGAAACTTTTTGCTAAACACATTGCAGATTCAGAAAGGGATTGTCTCCCTGATTCCAACGGTATAAAGTTTGCAAAAATCTAACATGGGAATCAAAAGTTATAGCCATTTGAAATTTGGATCTAAATCTGATCTGAATTCTGTTTTTGATTTAAACTCTAGCCACGCGTCATGTTTCTATTGGCGCATACCGATTTGCTCCAGATCGCGCTTGCTAGCCGTAGGATCTAACTAACGATGCACGGTTCAGATCTAGCATAACGGTTCGATTAGTGGATCTATCGCAAGCGTTGGATCTAGATCCAACGGCTCTCGAGCATGCGACCATGTTCTGGCGGCACGCGGCGTCAGCGAGCGGCGGAGCGCTCAGTCAGCGGTGGCGCTGGCGTTCTAGGTCGCGCGCGAGAGGGGGAAGGGTCTTACCAGAACCGCGGTGGCGTGCTGAAGCTCAACGTGGCGTTGGTTTGCGAAGGGGCGCGCGGGCACGGTCTCTAGAGCTCGTCGGAGTTGCGGGCGGCGTCAGTTGCTTGCAGTCGTGGTTCTTGCCGAGGTTTGGCGTCGCCCTAGCACGAACCAGAGGGGTCAGGGGATGCGCAAGACGCAGGCGAACAATCTCGTATGAAAGAGGGGGCAAGGGGCGCTCGGGTTTTACCTCAATTGGTCGCCGGAGTCAAGCGGCGGCGCAGGTGGTTGCGGTCATGAACGGAAACGACGACCTGGGTCACGAGCAAGCAAAAGAAAGGTGTCAGCAGATGCGCCAGATCATGCTGAGCAAGATAGCTTGAACCAGAGAGAGGGGGGCGGTCTCGGCTCACCGGAATCGGTCGCCGGAGTCGTCGGTACAGCGGGGCTTCGAGAGCAAATGCGCGCAGCCTGGTGGCGGAGTGAGCGAGGAGAGTGGGGGGAAATGACCGCGGCGGGGTGTGGTTTATATAGGCTCAAGCGTGACAGGAAACGCCTGTGGCATCAAGGCTAATTACGCCGCGCCATTACCGGCATTGACAGCAGCGGCGACGCGGTCTGCGGGCGCGGTTTGGGGAAGACGAGGGCGACGTGGAGAGGGCCCGCTCGTCAGCGAAACGCGCGAAGAGGAGGTGGGGTCTGGTCGTTAGCGACTGCCTGGGTGCGCTTGCGCGTGTGAGAGAGAGAGAGGGAAAAGCCGGGTGGGCTAGTTGGGCCAGTTCTGTTGCTGGGCTAGAATCCTGGCGCTGGCCCTTTTCCATTCCTTTCTCCTTTTCTTTTTCTGATTCGATTTTCTGAATTGATTTTCAAATGAATTCAAGTTCTATTTGAATTCAAATTTTCTTGGGAGTTTTTCAGTGTGCTGTAGTCTCAAATACATGCATAAAATCATGTGGTTGCTTTGCAAAGGCTTGGTCAAACTTGGAGAACAAAATATCAGAGGCTTACATCTGATTTGCAAAAGTTTGAAAAAGGGTTTTTGAAACTATTCCCAATTTGTAAAACTTGGTCCAAAACCACACTCAATCCTTTCTATAAGGAAGACAAACAAGCTAGGTTTAAAAATCATTCAAACTCTCAAATGGGGATGGCCATTTCATTTAAGTTTGCTCACATAAAATCATAGCACTATGTGCTTCCGTTTTTCTGAAATGAGTTTGAAAATGATCTCAAATCTATATGCATGCATGAATGATATGCAAACTTTGAAATCATGATTTTAGGGATGTTACAAATATAACCCCCTTAAGTTGAATCTCGCCCTCGAGATTCGGATTGGCTAGCAAATAGGTGAGGGTGGTCTTTCCGAAGATCATCTTCTTTTTCCCATGTTGCTTCCTCTTCGGTATGATGATTCCATTGTACTTTGCAAAACTTGATAATCCTTGTCCTTGTGACTCTTTCTGCAGTCTCAAGAATCTTGATATGCTTTTCTTCATAAGTGAGATCACTTTCTAGTTGAACTTCTTCCAAAGGTATAGTATCCTTCAAAGAAGTTTCTTCCATTTCTGGGTGACATTTCTTAAGCTGACTCACATGAAATACATTATGGACTGATGATAGAGATGCTGGCAGTTCAATTTCATAAGCAACTTCTCCTTTGCGACTCAGAATCTTGAATGGCCCAACATATCTTGGTGCCAACTTTCCTTTGACTCCGAATCTTTTCACTCCACGAAGTGGTGATACTCTAAGATAGGCTCTATCACCAACTTCGTAGGTGACTTCTCTACGCTTAGGATCTGCGTAGCTTTTCTGTCGGGACTGAGCTACCTTCAACCTGTCTTTAACCAATTTGACCTTCTCTTCGGCTTCTTTGATAAGATCTGGCCCGAATAAACTTCTTTCTCCCACGCCATTCCATAACAATGGGGTGGTACACTTCCTTCCGTAGAGAAACTCAAATGGTGCCATCTCAATGCTGGCTTGATAGCTGTTGTTATAAGAAAATTCTGCGTAAGGCAGACTTTCATCCCAACTTGCTCCATAGTCTAGGGCACATGCCCTCAACATGTCTTCCAGAATTTGATTAGTCCTTTCTGTTTGCCCATCGGTTTGAGGATGAAAAGCAGTACTGAATTCCAACCTCGTTCCCAATGACTCATGTAGCTGTCTCCAAAAATGGGAAGTGAATTGAGTTCCCCTATCGGACACAATACTTTTGGGCACACCATGTAGACATACAATTCTACTCATGTAGATTTTGGCTAACTTGGCACTTGTATAAGTTGTCTTCACCGGTATGAAATGAGCTACTTTAGTTAGGCGATCCACTATTAACCATATGGAATCATATCCTGATCTGGTCCTTGGTAATCCGGTAATGAAATCCATACCAATTTTGTCCCACTTCCAATCAGGAATAGGTAGTGGTTGAAGCAAACCTGCTGGTTTCTGATGCTCCGCTTTTACTCTACTACACACATCACACAAAGCAATATGTTGCGCGATGTCCCTCTTGAGATTGTTCCACCAAAACCTTTCTTTCATGTCCATGTACATTTTGGTGTTACCCGGGTGAATAGAATACGGAGAGTTGTGTGCTTCCTGCAAAATCAGTTTCCGTAACTCCGGATCTTGTGGAACACAGATACGTTTCCCATGCCATAAAGTACCCTGTTCGTCTTCATGGAAATTTTTAGCTTTCCCTTGGCCAATCTTTTCCTTAATCTCTTTGATTTCCTTATCGGTCTTCTGAGCTTCTCGGATCTTGTCCAACAAAGTGGGTTGAACATCCAAAGACATGAGATGTCCTTTAGGCACAATCTCCAATCTGAGTTTTCTAAATTGGGTACACAAATCATCTGGCAATTCTCCTTTGGTAAGGCCATTCACAAATACCTTACGACTTAGAGCATCTGCTACAACATTTGCTTTACCGGGGTGGTATTGCAAACTTAAGTCATAATCCTTGATAAGCTCTAACCATCTCCTCTCATATTGATTTCCTTTTGGGTGAAGATATACTTCAAACTCTTGTGGTCGGTGAACACTTCGCAATGCTTTCCCAAAAGGTAATGTCTCCATGTTTTGAGTGCATGAACGACAGAGGCTAACTCCAAATCATGAGTAGGGTAGTTTACTTCATGAGTTTTGAGTTGTCTCGAGGCATAAGCCACAACTTTACCGTCTTGCATAAGAACTGCACCCAAACCTTGATGAGATGCATCACAATATACTTGGAAATCCTTTTCCAAATCTGGCAGACATAAAACTGGTGCTGTCACAAGTCTTTTCTTCAACTCCTGAAAGCTGACTTCACAACCTTCAGACCAAGCAAACTTCTTGTCTTTCTTTAGTAATTCAGTCATGGGCTTAGCAACCTTTGAGAAATTCTCAATAAACCTTCTGTAGTAACCTGCTAAGCCAAGGAAACTACGAACTTCTTTCACGTTCTTAGGAGATTCCCATTCAGTCACAGCTGAAACCTTAGCAGGATCAACTGCTACACCATCTTTTGTCATAACATGACCAAGAAAACCAACTTCTTCTAACCAGAACTCACACTTGCTGAATTTGGCATAAAGTTTATGCTCTCTCAACTTCTCAAGTATCAAACGCAAGTGCCCTTCATGCTCTTCCTTGCCCTTGGAGTAGACTAAGATATCATCGATGAAAACGACAACGAACTTGTCAAGAAATTCCATGAACACCTTGTTCATCATATTCATGAAGTATGCTGGAGCATTGGTTAAGCCAAAAGGCATCACAGTATACTCATACAATCCATACCTTGTGGTGAATGCTGTTTTAGGTATGTCTTGCTCTCTTATCTTGAGTTGAAAATAGCCTGACCGGAGATCAATCTTCGAGAACACACATGCTCCTTCTAGCTGATCAAACAAGTCATTGATTCTAGGCAAAGGATATTTGTTCTTGATAGTTACCTCGTTGAGTGAACGGTAATCTATGCATAACCTTTGGCTTCTATCCTTCTTCTCCACGAACAAAACTGGGGCTCCCCAAGATGAAGAACTTGGTTGAATAAATCCTTTCTGCAACTGTTCTCCTAGTTGCTTCTTGAGCTCCTTTAGTTCATCAACTGACATTTTGTACGGTCTCTTTGCTATTGGTCTAGAACCTGGTACCAAATCTATCAGAAACTCCACATCTCTATCTGGTGGCATTCCTGGCAATTCTTCCGAAAATACATCCGGATACTCACACACAATTGGCACACTGTCCATGCTAACCCCCTTAAGAGAATTAAGCATACTCCTCTTTGCTCCAAAGCTGGTCTTGAATCTGATACTTTTATTTTCCGGAGTTGTGAGTGAGACAGTATGGCTGGCACAATCTATCACTCCTTTGTACTTAGTCATCCAGTCCATTCCCAGAATGACATCCAAACCTTGGGAGTTTAATATTATCAAGTTAACGGGAAACTTATACTTCCCAAATTCTATGACTAGATCATGGCATCCTGAATTCACTATCATTTCTCCACCAGGAGAACTTACTTTCATAGGACACCCAATATTTTATACCGGTAGTTCATTTCTTTCAACAAATGCTCTTGATATGAATGAATGAGATGCACCAGTATCAAAGAGTACAAATGCTGGAATGGAATTGAGTCTGAACTTACTAGCAACAGCGTTAGGTTCCTCATAGACCTCCTCCACATTAATGTGGTTCACCTGTCCTTTCTGGAAAGGATTGGGCTTGACAGGTCCTTCAACTTTCTTTTCGGGGCACTCATTTGCATAGTGTCCCATCTTCTTGCACTTGAAGCATTCGACCTGACTAATGTCTCTCTTAGCAGGCTGACTTCCACTTCCACTTCCATTACCACTGTGGTGGCTCTTATGTCCACTCTTGTGGTTCTTGTACTTGTCATTGTCATGACTGTGATGATGCTTGTTGTCATGACGGTTGTGGTTGTGGTGCTTGTTGAATTTCCCATGCTTATGGGATCCTGAGCTTCCACTGTCATCATAGTGAGATCGTTTGTGAGACGATCCCGAGCTGTGCTTGTCGGAGTGCTTTCTCTTTCTACTCTCGACTTGCTTCATTTTGTTCTCCAATATAGCAGCCTTGTCACAGAGCGACTGATAAGTGGGAACATATGCCACAGCCAGCTGCAGATTTAGCTCATCATTCAAGCCTTCCAGAAATTTTTCCTTTCTTTTGGCATCTGTGTCAACCTCATCCGGTGCATAACGCGCCAGATTGTTGAACTCTTCAATGTATTCAGCCACGCTGCGGTGGCGCTGCTTCAGATTGTGGAACTCTTTCTTTTTCAGGCTCATTATTCCTGATGAGATATGAGCAGTGTGGAAGCCATCTTCAAAGATAGCCCAAGTCACCTCATCTATAGGAGTGGTGATTTGGAAGTTGTCCCACCATGTGGCGGCTGGCCCTTCCAGCAGATGTGCTGCAAATCTGACCTTTTCAGCGTCTGTGCAGCCCACGGTCACTAAGTCCTTGTTTACAGAACGTAGCCAATCATTGGCCACCATGGGATCAGTCGTCCCCGAGAACTTAGCTGGCCTCAATCGCAGAAATCTGGTGAGCATATCGAAGCCCGGAGGGTTGTTGTTGTTATTGTTGTTATTGTTGTTGTTATTGGGGTTGTTGTTGTTGTTGTTGTTGTTGTTGTTTTGGTTCTGAATGAATGTTGTCATCATCTGCATGAGCTGTGTTTGAGCATTCATCATTTGCTGCATTTCTGGAGTAATGTTATTGTTGTTGGGGTTGGGGTTTGCGCGACGGGGAGGCATCTGTGGTTTGTTCAAATAGAGATAAGAATGAGATACCCATAGATGTTTTTATGCACAATACATCACATAAGCAAACACAAGTCATGCAACAGAAGATAAAAGTTCAACAACCAGATAACAAGTTCACAAAGTAAAACACACAAGTGGCAAGCCATCCACATGTCGGATGGTCCAATAATAAGTTCACAAATAACAAGTACGATAATGAAAGATAAACGAGTTGTCAAGTCTACTCATCAGCATCAATCTCCTCCTCGACAAAGGTAAGACCTGCGTTCTCCATCGCGGTCTTGTTCTCCTCAATAGTAGTGGTCAAGGACTCAATCTTGGCCTTGAGAGCCCTCTTCTGGGAACGAAGCCTCTCAATCACCATCTGCTGCTGCTCTAGCTCGAAGTCCTTGGACTTCAGTTCTTCAGTCATGTCCCGGATCTTCTTGTTCCTATCCTGGACGCGTTTCTCCTGACTCTTGAACTTCCGGTCCTGGGTCTCGAACTTCGCCTCCATTTCCTTGACTAACTCGTCCTGCTGTGCGAAAAGCTTGTCCTTCTCGCGAAGCTGCACCTGGAGCTCGTCATTGCTGAGCATGACATTGGTCATGTCCGTGTCCACGTGCCTAATGAGAGACTCTAAGTCCTGGAGATAGAGACGTATCGGCTCTGCTGCGTCCCTCGAGTCGTCCTCGAAGTCGATGGACTCTCCATCCTCATCACATCTTCCGAAGACGTGGAAGTGGGTGCCTCTAACCTGTCGGGAGTGACGGCCTAGCAGCCGTCCTATCAGGTCCTGCATGACTACCTCCATGCCTCTCTCCCTGTCATCGTGCATAAGCTTGAAGACGATGGCCTCCATAGTAGGCTCTGTCTGGCGTCCGGGCTGGTTCACCTTGAAGCCCCAGAGGTTCTTCCTCTCGAACTTGGTGAGTGGATGCACCATGATGGTGGGAAGAGAGAGATTGAGCAAAGTGGTAAGCTCAATGATACGAGGACCAAAGCGGGTAACCTGGAACTCCTCAACAGTGCTGATGGTAATAGGCATCTATTTATAAGATAGAAAAGTTAGAACAACACTATTTAAGATAAAAACAAAGACAAACATCACATACATATCCTTGTAACATAATTCACACAAGTCATGCATACATGAATCCATTACATCAACCAAGGTCCAAACTTATTTAAGGTATCATTTTGGAAAAATAAGGTGATAGGTGGTGGTCCAACTAACGAAGTACGTTTACAATCCTATCTCACTGGATCTGTTGGCTAACACAATGTTCCTAGAAGCAATCAGCCTATCTTGCTCACATGATTCCATCACTAAGTCTATAATGTCTCCTCTTAAGGTTTGGTTGGTGGCTTCCAACTCTTGGGTATGTTCCTTCTCTTTCTCTAGGTCTTTTTGGAGGTTGAGCATTCTGCACTTGACTCTAGCACTAAGTTCTTTGATAGTCCTCCAAGCTGCTTCTCTTGCTGACTCAAAGAATGTGGTGTGCACCACAGTGTTGGTGTACATGCAGAATCCTCTTTCTTTGTGGTTGTCTTCCTTGCTTTTGTACAAGTGAAGTTGCACCCACCAGTACTCAACTCCTTCATCCATCACTGGGAAGCCTTTGTACACAGCTGCACCATGTATTTCCATTGCCACCATGAGGTCCTTGAGAATTTTGGGAAACTAAGTTTCACACTCCAAGGTCATGGTCATGAGTGGTCCTTTCTTCACGGCTTCGTTGATGGAGTTCATCTACAAATAGAGATGAGAATGAGAAGATTAGAAAAGTTTACAAGAAGAATAGACAAGTGTAGAAGTAGTTGAATTTTTTTTCCTTAGTGGTTTCCAATCCTAGGGTCATAATACTACAGGCAACACAGTGCTCTGATACCATCTGTAAGATCCCTCCTTTGTAAAGGAGAAGGATCCCTGTGATTGCAATGCTAGTCCCTGGATCATTGCTAGCATCCACAGTTTAAGATGAAGTACACAGATACAAAGGTCATTTAGTACATCCATTCCAGAGATAAAACATAGTCTTTTACAACTCAAGGCCATAGGCCTAATACAAGAGTTTTGGAATAAGTAAATAAACATAAGTCTTCATCTTCATGTGCCACAGGCAAGCATGTTGAGTGTATACTCATGACACCTAATCATCATCGGAGTAACCTGCAACATCACAAGTTACATCCACAGTGGGTCAATACTTTGGAATAGTATTGGCAAGTGATACCTTAGTAAATTTTAAGTGGACTATATTACTATATGCATTTTGGCTAAGTGTAGCTTGGCTTGCTTTGCTCAAAATAGGTTTTTCCTATTAGTTGAAATCACTAAGTTTTTCTTTGTCAAAAACTTTCCCAAGAAACCACCAATAGACATTGGGGTCCTTCACCCTTGTTCACCCACAAGTTTTACTTAGAAGTTGGAGTGATGAGATTCTTGATAGCTTCCATGTCTTGATGCTCAAGTTGTCCATTGCCATGGACTTGGCTAAGTACTTAGATTTTCCATCTGCAGAGGTTGTGCACTTTCCCCACCAGACTTGGTTTCCCAAGACAGGACCTTTCACAAGACTTCCCTTAGCCAAATGGACGCGTTCCAACCTATCATCCCACTACCACCATCTGTCCAAATGACTAAGTTCTAGCAACCTATATGATCAAGGCTGAGCCCATATTGCCAAGTGGCTGCACTATAAGCTTCTCAACACTTGGCCTCCAAAATCCCTTTGTGCCTGGGTGGCATACCACAAGTGTGATACACAAGGTAAACCATGTCCATGGGCCTTGTGTAACCACTCAACCAAAAACCACCAATCAAGTCCCATTCCACCCAGGAGGTTCATTGACTTAGTTGTTTTATTAAGAAAAACTTAAGTCCAAAGACTTAGAAATATTTTCCTCATAGCATGTATATACTTTACCAACCCTTGTTTGCTACTATCTAGGCTAAGCATGGCATAGTAACTTAACTTAGGAAATTCCCTAGCAATTCTACAATTCTACACCTACTTAGGATTTCTCAACATAGCATTTGGCAAAATAGTAACAACATGCAAGACTTAGCAAAATATTTCTAATGCTTGTACAAAATATAGGGATGGAAATATTCATGAAGTACCACTTGCCTTGGTAATGGGGAGAGTAGCACTCTTCACAATCACAGTCACTAGCAAAATCTACACAAAAATTTGTAGCACAAAATTACACACAATTCATATACAAACAAAAATATATGTGCATGCATGCAAGAATGCAAAGTGATGATTTTTAAAACTCCACCAACTAAGTGCAAGATACTGAAACATAAACAAGTCAAAAACTTGCTAACTAAACTTATTTAGCACTAAAACAATTTACTAAACAAATTCTATACTCAAAATGGTCCTAAACAAGTTTCTGCATAAAAAGTCATTTTAACAGAAACTTTTTGTTAAACACATTGCAGATTCAGAAAGGGCTTGTCTCCCTGATTCCAATGGTATAAAGTTTGCAAAAATCTAACGTGGGAATCAAAAGTTATAGCCATTTGAAATTTGGATCTAAATCTGATCTGAATTCTGTTTTTGATTTAAACTCTAGCCACGCGTCATGTTTCTATTGGCGCATACCGATTCGCTCCGGATCACGCTTGCTAGCCGTAGGATCTAACTAACGATGCACGATTCAGATCTAGCATAACGGTTCGATTAGTGGATCTATCGCAAGCGTTGGATCTAGATCCAACGGCTCTCGAGCATGCGACCATGTTCTGGCGGCGCGCGGCGTCAGCGAGCGGCGGAGCGCTCAGTCAGCGGCGGCGTTGGCGTTCTAGGTCGCGCGCAAGAGGGGGAAGGGTCTTACCAGAACTGCGGTGGCGTGCTGAAGCTCAACGTGGCGTTGGTTTGCGAAGGGGCGCGCGGGCACGGTCTCTGGAGCTCGTCGGAGTTGCGGGCGGCGTCAGTTGCTTGCAGTCGTGGTTCTTGCCGAGGTTTGGCATCGCCCTAGCACGAACCAGAGGGTTCAGGGGATGCGCAAGACGCAGGCGAACAATCTCGTATGAAAGAGGGGGCAAGGGGCGCTCGGGTTTTACCTCAATTGGTCGCGAAGTCAAGCGGCGGCGCAGGTGGTTGCGGTCGTGAACGGAAACGACGACCTGGGTCACGAGCAAGCAAAAGAAAGGTGTCAGCAGATGCGCCAGATCATGTTGAGCAAGATAGCTTGAACCAGAGAGAGGGGGGCGGTCTCGGCTCACCGGAATCGGTCGCCGGAGTCGTCGGTACAGCGGGGCTTCAAGAGCAAATGCGCGCAGCCTGGTGGCGGAGTGAGCGAGGAGAGTGGGGGGAAATGACCACGGCGGGGTGTGGTTTATATAGGCTCAAGCGCGATAGGAAACGCCTGCGGCATCAAGGCTAATTACGCCGCGCCATTACCGGCATTGACAGCAGCGGCGACGCGGTCTGCGGGCGCGGTTTGGGGAAGACGAGGGCGACGTGGAGAGGGCCCGCTCGTTAGCGAAACACGCGAAGAGGAGGTGGGGTCTTGTCGTCAGCGACTGCCTGGGTGCGCTTGCGCGTGTGAGAGAGAGAGGGAAAATCCGGGTGGGCTAGTTGGGCCAGTTCTGTTGCGGGGCTAGAATCCTGGCGCCGGCCCTTTTCCATTCCTTTCTCCTTTTCTTTTTCTGATTCGATTTTCTGAATTGGTTTTCAAATGAATTCAAGTTCTATTTGAATTCAAATTTTCTTGGGAGTTTTTCAGTGTGCTGTAGTCTCAAATACAGGCATAAAATCATGTGGTTGCTTTGCAAAGGCTTGGTCAAACTTGGAGAACAAAATATCAGAGGCTTGCATCTGATTTGCAAAAGTTTGAAAAAGGGTTTTTGAAACTATTCCCAATTTGTAAAACTTGGTCCAAAACCACACTCAATCCTTTCTATAAGGAAGACAAACAAGCTAGGTTTAAAAATCATTCAAACTCTCAAATGGGGATGGCCATTTGATTTAAGTTTGCTCACATAAAATCATAGCACTATGTGCTTCTGTTTTTCTGAAATGAGTTTGAAAATGATCTCAAATCTATATGCATGCATGAATGATATGCAAACTTTGAAATCATGATTTTAGGGATGTTACAGTTTACCTCCTGGATCCATTGATAGCCCTGATTGCTTGATTGCTACTTTCTTTTAGAAATATTTCCCTCCTAGTGCTAGACATGCTGCTTTGCAGAAACTTTTGATTTTAAGCAGGGAGAAGAAGAGAAATTGCTTGAGTCATGGACAAGGTTTTGTGCCTTGATTCTGCACATCCTCGATGTCCATTACCAAAAATGAGCTTCTTAATATCTATTATAATGGACTAACTGATGAATCTAGGACATACCTGGATTGTTTTGCTGATTGTGTTTTCAGGAAAAGAACTCATGCAGAAGATGAAGAATTAATGGCTAAAATAAGCAAGAATTATGATGATTGGACTACAACTGAGCCAATTACACCTGAGCCAACTACACCTGAACCAATTGTGCCTGAACCAACTCCAACACCAACACCAAAGAAGAGGGGATTGATTGAATTAAATGAGGAAGTGATGAAAGAAGCTAAGAAATGTCTTTAGGAGAAAGGTATTAGATCTGAAGATGTGAAAAAATTACCTCCTATAGAAGAATTATGTAAGCCAATTCCCCACTCATCCACTATTGAGGTACACTCTCTCCAACACTTTGATGGAGGTGATATTCCCTATGGTAAACCTCCTTATCAATGCTTAGAGGAACTTGATACTTTTATTGTTAAGCAAGGTAATTTTAATAAACAAGTTCATAATCATTTATTGGAAAACTCTAGAGCTATTAATGAGCTAAAAGATATTGTGGAAAGAACTGCTAATGATGTTAAAATGCTTGTTAAAAACTTCCAAATTGTTCGAAATCAAATTGATCAACTTGCTAAGGTACAAAAAGATATGCTAGTCAATGCTTCTGGAGATAAAAAATGCTTATGGAATTACATCTAGGAGTGGTGCTGCCACTCAAGATCCTTTATATCCTGAGGGACACCCTAAAAGAATTGAGCAGGATTCTCAACAAGTTGAAAATAGTGGTAGTCCTCATAAGAGAAAGAAAAAGAAACATAAAATAGTTGAGGAACCCTCTGAACCTGCTCTAGATTTTATTGCTAATAAACATGGCAGTGAAAGAGAACCTTGGGTGCAAAAACCAATGCCTTTCCCTAATAAGAAACACAAGTCAAAGGAGGAAGAACACTATAACAAGTTTTGTGAGTGGATGAAACCTTTATTTTTGCAAATTCCTTTGACTGATGCTATTAAGTTGCCTCCTTATTGAAAGTATATGAAGGATATTGTCTCTAATAAAAGGAAGATTCCTAATGAGGAAATTTCTACTTTGCTTGCTAATTATTCCTTCAATGGTAAGTTTCCAAAGAAACTTGGTGATCCAGGTATTCCAACTATTCCTTGCTCTATTAAAAATAATTATGTTAGAACTGCCTTGTGTGATTTGGGAGCTGGAGTTAGTGTTATGCCTTTTTCTCTCTACAAGAGACTTCAGCTAGAAAAATTGATACCAACTGATATATCTTTGCAAATGGCTGATAAGTCAACTACTATTCCTATTGGTATATGTGAGGATGTTCCTGTTCAAGTGGCTCATAATTGCTTGGTTTTAACTAATTTTGTTGTGCTTGAGATGCCCGAAGATGGTAATATGTCTATTATTCTTGGGAGACCTTTTCTTAATATTGCAGGTGCTGTCATCAATTGTAATCAAGGAAAGGTAACTTTTAATATTAATGACAAAGAGCATACTGTATATTTCCCAAAGAAGATTGATAAGATCTATGGCATGAATTCCATTGAAAATATTGAGAGCATCAAAGTTGGAGAAATAAATTGGCCCATTCCACAAGAAAGTTTTGAAACTATTATGATTGGGACCATTGCTATCAAGCTTGAGGTAAGATAATCATTTTGTGAAATGCAAAGTTTTATTTCATATAAGATTGTTTTGGTAACAAGACTTGATCAACCTTGTTAACAAATGGATTTTAATGAACAAACCAATGCTTTCACAATGGTTATACTTGCTCACTTTTATTTTTATCCTTTCCAACCTTTGCTCTTCGTCTTGTTAGCCTTAGTTTTGCTAGTTGCTTGCTTTTTAGAGTGTCTTAGAACTTATGTAGTTTTGGTTTTGGTTTGCTTTTGTGTCTTTCAAAAAATCTTTTTTCTGCGAGAAAATCAATTTTCATAACCTCAAAATTGGCCAAAAATAAAGTTTTCCGAAAAATTCTAGAAAATTTATATTAAATTTTTCCTCGAAAAAAGGGGCAGAGGGGCACCTGGATTGGCCTAGGGGGATCCACCAGGACAGCACACCCCCTGGTGGCGCGGCCAGCCCTAGGGCGTGCCTGGCCTAGGTGGGGGCCACCTATGGCCCTCCAAGATGCCTCCTTCCAGCCACTTCTTTCTCTCTCCCGAAAAACACCGGAAAACTTTCTCAAGCTCGAGTTCTGCTGTTATTGCTCCCGGTTTTTGATCTCCTTGCTCAGCCCATCTTTGTTGCTGATTTTGGGAGGGATTGCTCTCCGGTATGTGCCTCCTCCGCTTGTCCAATTAGATTTTTGATTGGTGAATTGTATCTTGAGTATTTTGCTACTATAGGTGACAGATTGTGTGAGCTTGCATGCTTGTTCTATGCTTAGAGATTTCATTTTGATGCAAGTTTAGCCCTCTATCAAGTTCCTATAGTAGTTCCTCATTATTTATCAACTTGGAAATCACTTGGTTTGATGTTTGTCTAAAAATTTCAGAAAGAAGATAGTGCATACCAACTGAATCAACATGAATTGATGGCACCCGAGCCAATGAAAGTCCATCGTGAGAAGGAGGTTTTCTCTTTCATATATCCATGCCCCGAATTTATGAGAGCTGCGGCCTTTCAGGATTTCCAAACTATGATTTCCAATGCAGAGTTGGAACATTTTGTTGGAGAAGAGCCTTACCAATATATTAAGCTAACCATGTCTGTGGTGCAGGACTTTCGGTTTAGTTGGTCCTTGTCTAATCCCATGGTCCACTACAAAATTTACAATATAGCTGTCGACCTTCCTTTTGTTGATATTTGTGCAGCTATCAGAGTGCCATAGTGGGGTTCTTGCGAGAAGATTAGGGAGAGGCCTAAGCCACTCATGGATTTATATGCTGAAATTTGCCAAGGTTGCGACTTCTCAAAGGAAAGTGGTGAAATTCAGAATATTCATTTCCCATCCATTAGATACTTTGCTTATTGCATTGCCAAGTGTGTTCTTGCTAGGAAGACTGCTAGAAAATTATCTTAATTTGATCTAGCTTTTATCTCAGCTGCTTTGAATAGGGATAGAAATTATAACTTGGGTGCTTTGATAGCTTTCTATCTTGCGACTAACCACGAGAAAGGTAGAATTTGTGGAGGTCTCATTGCCTCTCGTTTGCTAGCTTTCCATGGTTTAGAGCCTCATCATTCAGATTTTCAGTTCTCCTTAGAGAGACTTGATCTCACTTCCATGGTTCAGCATAAATTTGTTTCCTCTTGGGCTACTTTGAGTGAGCTACCATATGAAATAACCTTTGTCAAGCGTGGTTGGAGAGGGGATAGGTCTGAGAAAGTAGTCTCTTTGCCTGCACCTGGTTTGTTTAACTTTGATAACAAGCAAGGATGGTCACTCACGGAGGAATAACTTGACACATACGTGGCGGAGCTCTCCCAGCAAGAGGAGAATGTTGGAGAGGATGTCGAAGATGATTCGGTTCAGCCCTTCAACATGGGGGAGTATTTGTACTAGCAACCCTCCTATGATTGGAGCGCTTCTTCTTCTTCATCTCGAGGACCCGATTACGATCATTCCTACGATGATCCACCAGCTTGGGGTTACTACCGCGCTATTGAGCTCCACTTAGGCCAAAAGCCTAAGCTTGGGGGGGGGATACCAACATCACACTCATCTACTTATCATGTTCCGTCGGTATTTTGTATATCCACGTTTCGCTTTCTTTTTGGTTCTTGTTTCTGCTTTCCCAAAACACAAAAATACCAAAAATATTCTCGTTGTTTCTCTTGCTTTGTTTTTTTTGCTTTTTATCTATGGTTTGCCTTAAGAAAAACCCAAAAAGATTTTGCTTTGTTTGTTTTTGCTTTGAGTGCTTGCTTTAAAAAAATTGAAAACCCCCAAAATATTTGTCGTTCTTCTTTGGTTTTGTGAAGTTTGTTGCAGGGTTCATCGGTCCTCATTGGAGTTGTAACACTACGGTTCTGAAAAGACCGTAGCTTCTATGTGACATGCCAATCCCTGGATCGGTTCATTGGCCCACAATAGAATAAGATGAATAACATAGCAAAATATTCGTGTATCATAAATAACGAAGATCCAGAGTATCATTATTACAAATAAAAGCTTAGCTCAAGTCTAGCTCAAATAATTCAAGTAGCAACATAGATATAGCAAATCCTCCATTCTTCAAATTTCCCACAAGTGAACAAGTGCCGAGTGGAGTACCGTGGCCTAAATCGATTACTCAGAATCGGAATATCCTGCAACATGAAACGTAGCAGCCCCGAAGGGTCAATACATGGAATGTATGGCAAGTAGAGATATTAAAGGAGACAATAGAGCTAACATCTACATGCATATTTGGCAAGTGGAGCTGTGGCTAGCTTGCATTTGTAAATACCTTTGTCCTACTTTCGTAAACAGTTTTTGATTTTCTTTGAAAAGATCCCAATTAAGTTAACCCAACAACATTAAATCAATTATAAAATTAGAATGAGCGAGAAACATGTCATGGAATCAATATCAAGCAACTCAGATGTCCATAACCGGGGACACGGCTAATCGATTAGATTATGCACCCTGCAGGGGTTAGTACACTTTACCCATGTGACTTGGACAACCCAGCTCGTACCACCACTCTCATTTTGGGTGATGATAGGGAGAAGTACAAGAAGAGACCGTTCGGGAAGTAGCTCCCCAAACGCGACACGCACCGGTCCAACCTACCAAAATTCTACATCTCTGGATACGTGGGTTCGAGTTACCACAACCTACTGAGTCCAACCAACCGCCCATTTCATTATTGGCACATGGTTGTACACGTAAGCTACAAAATAAAGAAGCCAATCATTCTCTCTTGATATCTGGGTGCCTTTCCGCAATGATACCACCAAAAATTATCAATCCCATCACACCCAGGAGATTCATTGATTAAGTTGTTTTAGTTTTCGCAAACCAACACATTTAGAAACAACTTTCAATGATGTAACCCAGCCCTCGTTCATCATAGCATGGCTAAGCACATCTACCAACGGTGGTTCATCTATAAGGAAAGCCCTACCACATAATAGGACATAGCATAGCGATTGTAATAACCTACACATGCATATACAAAATACACGACAATGCATTGAAAATAGTAGGACAACATCATCAACAACAAGGTAGCATCTACTTTCCTTGGCTGTAGCGATCGGAAGAACAATCCACACACGAGCAAACGTTGCACTCGTCACAATCTACACAATACAATTGCAATTCATAAACAAACCATCCACAACCATATGCAAACAAAGACGATGCAAGATGCATGCATGACAAGTTGAATAACGCTACAGTAGCATCACATAATCTTATTCAGTATACCTACTATATGCATGCATGGAAATTATTTTGAGTGCAAAGAAAACAAAGCATGCAATTTATAATGCTCAAATAATAGATCTAGAAACTAAATAATTAGCCACTGCTAACATACTATTTGTAAAATCTTGGAAAATTTCCACTGCGTAGGCAACTCATAATAGAAACGGTACCAATTGGAATTTCTCAAAAAAGATTTATATAACTCCCTGAGTAATTAAAATACTGCAGTAAGCCTCTAAGTAGATTCTGCAAAAACCATTACTGTAAGCCTAACTTTTAATTCACTATAAGATTCCCCTTGTTCTACTGATTCCAGGGACATCTTATTTGCAATTTTTGGAGTTACATAACTTATTCTATGAATTAATTGCTCTAAAAAGGGCATTAACTCATTTAATTAAACAGGACAAAACCTTGCAGTAAAAGTGTAAAACAATTGTACAGAAAGATTCTACGTGAGACACTGAAACCATACATATTTTATTTGCAATTTTTGGCCCAGTATATCTAAAGTTATGGATTTTACAAGTTTTAGCTAATTTATGCCAATTTAAATCAATTTAAATTTACACAGTCAAAGTTGACTGGCTGACCGCGCTGACGTGGCACGCTAACCAGTCAGCGGTCAGCATGACCGGTCAACGGTCCATCTGGACCGTCTGTTCTAGATCGGAGGGCAGGGGGAGGCGCGCGGGGAGCTCACCGCGCTGGCGAGGTGAGGCGGCGGTGGCGGCTCGGGCGGCGACAGGGCAGGCGACTCTGGCGGCGGCGGCTGGCGGGACGATGCTCGGGGCGACGTGGCAGAGCTCGTCGATGCGACGGCAACGGGCGTGGCGGTCGGTGGCGACGGCGATCGGCGGCTGGAGGCGTCGCGCTCCGGCGAGGGATTCACGGCGGCGGCGGCGTCTGCAGAGGGGGAGAAACTGACGGGGCAAGTCAGTCGGCAGCGGCGAAGCTCGCGAGGGAGGAGAGAGGGCGCGGGATGGTGGCGCGTTACCGGCGAGGTCATCGGCGGCGGCTTGGCACGCGAGGGGGTGCGAGCGGGCGAGACAGGGGGAGGGGTGGCGGCGCGCGATTTTGTAGAGGGAGGCCCTCGCGGAGTCGGTTACGGATTCCACGGAAATCGCGGCGGGCGGCGGTGTGTCCGGCAGGGACTCGGCGGCGGCGGCGCCGACAGGTGGGTCCCACCTGTCGGTGGCTGGCGGCAGCTGGCGAGCGGCAGGTAGAGGCTGCCGCGCGCGCGGCTGCTGCTGCTGCGCGGTCTGCTGGCGGCTGGGCCGCTGGGACGCGGCTGCTGCGCGCTTCTCTTTTTTTATTCCTTTTTCTTTTTTTCTTTTTCTTAAATGATTTCTTAACTGAATTTTGACAGAACTGTCCAGAATTTTTAGACAAAATTCAGATTCGCGTAACTTTCCCTACGGAGCTCCGAATTGGGTGAATCAAAGTGCTACGGGTTCGTGGCGGAACCCTCTATGCACCAGTGTGTTCCATACATCCAAAACATAATGTTTTACACAGTAGCATGGTAAAACCAAGTGTTTAAGTGTAGGTGTCAAAATGCAAATGCAAGTGGTTTGTTTTGTCAAAACTTTTTCAAACCGAAATTTTGCATGGATGATCATGATGCAATGCCATGAATGTTATGCAGTATCAAATCAAAAATTTGGGATGTGACAGGAGTTTGGTTTCATGTTATTATTCAAGCCACACAAGTGAAAGGCAATAATGATGATTAACGACAACTCGAGGTGTGGTAAAAGGCTGGTAATGAACTCTATTTGTCTTCATTTTGTACATATACTCAGCATTGTGAGTATGCTTAGTTTGTTCATGTAAGGTGTATGTTATTTATTGGATGCTTAGTAGTTATTGCTCTCTTATGATTAGATCCAGCTTGATAATAGTTTGTAGCATGTCATATGAATGTTTGCTTGCATTGTTCTATTCATAACTTGGTATGACATTGTGGTATCCTTCTCTGAATGTTTCATTTGAATCAACTTGGCACATGCTCACGCATGCATATGACTGAACCAAAGTCAGTTAAGCCTCGATGATTTATTTTGCCTCAGAGTTCTTGTATCACTTTTATGCCATAATTAATTATGTTTTGTTGCAAGCATGATTATGACAATTATTGCTCTCTCATTTGTCGCTCCCTCTCTATTGCTAGCCTTCACTTGCACTGATTATGAGCTCTACTCATGCGTCCAACTCTCCAAAACCAATATTGTCAAAAGTGTCCATCGTACCTACCTATTAGCATCATTTGCTAGTTCGTGCATATTCATTATGCCTTGTTTTCTTCCAAATAAAATGTTTGCTTGTTATGAGAAAGTTAGTTAGTAAAGCTCTCACGAACTTGAAGGCACACTTTATTTCTTGCACTTAATAAACCTGAACCATTGTGATTGTCCATGAAAGTTATATGCTTGCAAATTATAGGCTGGGAGTTAGCAGAACCGTGTTGTCAACGGGAAATCTTTCAACACCTGTAATTATTTACCCAGTTGATATCATGCTCTTTTGTTTACGGATGTCGTTGGTGTGAAATAAAAGGGGAGCTTGTAAGTCCATGGAGTTATTTATATGTGCTAGAGAAACGCGTGGGCCTCTAGCCTAAGCCATGCCTAATCATGGTGGAAACTTGCAGCATAACCAGAATGACCAATCTGTGAAGCATCCTCAATATAAACCTATGAAAATAGCAAATAAAAAGATCACTGAGATGCTCATTGTCTGCTTGCCTTGTCATTTTGATATGGGATAGATCCTGTATCATGTGCAAGGGTACCCCGTTGGCGGTTATCTATGATACACATGTATTTACTATGACAAGAACTTACCGGTAACTAAAGTTGAGTAGCATGAGGAGTGGCCCTCGTACTCAAAGGACATGAGATTTCCAGTTTATGGTCTGTCAAGCATATAACCCATATTGGACCTCACTTTCACCTTAACCATCTAAACATGCCTATGATAGGGGCAACGAGAGCTCAAAGCTAATTTATGGCTTGCACAACTTATGTGAGCCTGTTGGGAACCCCAAGAGCAGGGTGTGAAGTAGTACAACAGCAAGTTTTCCCTCAGTAAGAAACCGAGGTTATCGAACCAGTAGGAGGAAGGAAACATCACACAGGTGTTGCAAGCAACACGGAGACCTGCACAACATAAACTCAAGACTTTGCCCGAACTAACACTGAGGTTGTCAATCTCACCGGTTGCTGTAACAAAGGATTAAACGTATGGTGTGGAAGGTAATGGTTTGTAGCAAGTAAACAAGTAACAGTGGAAGATGTATCAATGGTAAAGATTGGACCGGGGTCCATAGTTCACTAGAGGTGCTCTCCTTATATAAACAACATGGCATGAAGGGTAAACAAATTACAGCAGGGCAATTGACAGGAACTGAGCAAGACATAACAATGTAATTACTAGTCAGAAATATCCTATGAGATTCGATTGGGAAATTCAACAAGATACATAGACCGCCATCCAACTGCATCTATGACTAGAAGTCCACCTTCAGGTTATCATCTGAACCCCCTCCAGTATTAAGTTGCAAGCAACAGACAACTGCTTTAAGCAAAGTGTGTAAGGTAAACAGTCCACATGTTCCATGAACAAGAGACCATTGTTTTCTCCCTAGTGGCAACAACACATCTACAACCGAAGAGATTTTTGTCACTTCCCTTGGAAACTAGAGGCATGAACCCACTTTCGAGCATAAATACCCCCTCTTGGAGTCACTAGCAACTACTTGGCCAAGATAGCTACTAACAACGGAGAGCATGCAAGATCACAAACAACACATACATGATAGAATCATAAAGACAAAACCATTAATCAAACCAACATAATAATCTCAATATCCATCGGATCCCCACAAACACAACATGCATGATTACAAATAGATTAGATCTTGATCATGAACGGAGCTCACAAGATCTATACATGAAAGCACAAAGGAGGATATACAACCATCTAGCTACTACATGGACCCATAGTCTAAGGTGGAACTACTCACGCATCATACTAGAGAGAAGGCCTCCGGGATGATCTCCCCTCCGGTAGGGTGCCGGGAAGAACTTCAGATCCCCCCGATCTAGGGATGATGGTCGCGGTGGCTGTAGATGGTTTCATGGAGATTTGATCGGGTGCTTAGGGTTTCTGCATCGGAGGTTTCTTATAAGCGAAGGGGGAGGCTGAGGCGACGGTCGGAGGGGGCAAACCCTACCCAGGCGCGGGGTAGGGCCCACCCGCGTCTAGGGGGTTTAGCTGCCCTGGCACGCCTCCTCGTCTCCCCTCTGGACTTCTTGTTCCCCACGGAAAGTAATTGACTTTGATGTTTGTCCCGTCCAATTCCGAGAATATTTCTTTACTAACTTTTCTGAAACCAAAAACAGCAGAAAACAGGCATCTGACACTGTTGCAACTTGTTAGTAGGTTAGTACCACAAAACATGTAAAAAGCACCTCAAATTGTATACAAGTAAAGTAAAGTAGATACTAAACAAGCATGGAGCATCAAAAATTATAGATACATTTCCAACGTATCACTAATGAGTACCATACTTTCAGCATTTGGAAGCCTTTCAAACTTTTCAAAACCTTTTCACTTCTCTGTTGAGTCACCACTTATTCTATGAGCACCTTCTTGAGAGCATAGTTGTCATTCTTAGTGTAATGTGCTTGTCTCAAACTTGGTTAATTATGTCATACTTTTATGCTTATATCTCTGATATCTTTACTTCTAGTCTTCACTTGAACTTCAGAGGTGTCTTGGCATTTATGTTTTGCTCCATGATGATGTGTAGCTCACTGTAGAGCTTTGTTGGGAAACCCCAAGAGGAAGGTATGATGAGCACAGCAACAAGTTTTCCCTCAGTAAGAAACCAAGGTTATCGAACCAGTAGGAGGAAGGAAACGACTCAAAGGTGCTGCTAGCAACTTGGAAACCTGCACAACACAAACTCAAGACTTTGCCCCAACGAACAGTGAGGTTGTCAATCTCACCGGTTTGCTGAAAACAAAGGATTAACTGAATGGTGTGGAAGGTAATGGTGGCTTGTAGAAAGTAAACAGTAGCAGTGGAAGATGTATCAATGGTAAAGATTGGACCAAGGTCCATAGTTCACTAAAGGTGTTCTCCTTAAGATAAACAACATAAAATGTTGGGTAAACAAATTACAGCGGGGCAATTGACAGGACAGAGCAAGGCATAACAATGCAATAATATACATTCATGATCCTATGAGATTTGATTGGGCATTACAACAAGATACATAGACCGCCATCCAATTGCATATATGACTAGTAATCCACCTTCAGGTTATCATCCAACCCCCTCCAGTATTAAGTTGCAAGCAACGGATAACTGCTTTAAGCAAGGTGTGTAAAGTAAACAATCCACTTGTTCCATGAACAAGAGATCGTTGTTTTCTCCCTAGTAGCAACAACACATCTACAACCTTAGAGATTTCAGTCACTTCCCCAGATTATATAGAGGCCTGAACCCACTATCGAGCATAAGTACTCCCTCTTGGAGTCACTAACATCTACTTGGCCAAGATAGCTACTAGAAATGGAGAGCATGCAAGATCTCAAACAACACAGACATGGTAGAATCAATAAGATAGAATAATTAACCAATATGACATAGTAATCTAAATATCCATCAGATCCCCGCAAACACAACATGCATGATTACAAATAGATGATCTTGATCATGAACGGAGCTCACAAGATCTAAACATGGTAGCACAAAGGAGGAGAAATAATCATGTAGATACTACATGGACCCTTAGTCCAAGGTGGAACTACTCACGCTTCATACCAGAGGCTGGCATGGTGATGAAGAAGGCCTCCAGGATGATCTCTCCCCTCCGGCAGGTTGTCGGGAAGAGATTCAGATCCCCCGATCTAGGGACGATGGTGGCTGCAGCTATGGACTGTTTCGTGGAAGATTGATCAGGTACTTAGGATTAGGTATCGGGGGCTTCTTATAGGTGAAGAGGGAGGTCGAGGGGGTGCCCAAGGCGGCTGCACCCCCCAGGCGCGGGCCAGGCCAGGCCATGGGGCCAGGGGTGTGGCCCCCTCGAGGCCCTCCTCCGTCTCGTCTTCTGGATCCGTGTTCCCCACGGTAAAATATTTACTTTGGCTTTTGTCCCGTCCAATTCCGAGAATATTCATTTTCTGACTTTTCTGGAACCAAAAACAAAAACAAACAGGTAACTAGCACTATGGCATCTCGTTAATAGGTTAGTCCCAGAAAACATATAAAAATACCTCAAAAAGAGAAGACAAAGCAAATCAAAGTAGATACTAAACAAGCATGGAACATAAAAAATTATAGATACGTTTACGACGTATCAAGCATCCCCAAGCTTAACTCCTGCTCGTCCTCGAGTAGGTAAGTGATAAAAAGAATAATTTTTTGAGGTGACACGCACCATCAAAATCAAGATCAAACCATTTGCAAGCATTGAAAGCTGGGATCAAAGAACTCTAAACATGAGCATGAAAGAAGTTCTAACAACAAGACATAGTAACTATGCATGCAACATGAAAGGATACAAACAAATATCATGAATAACAATGCATTGAAAGACGTTTGTTTATTTCACATATAGAAAACATAGCATAGATGCATTCAGCTTGTCCCTCATAGAGTAGCAATAAATTCATAGGACCCCTTCAAAGTTCATAAGAGTGACTAGATACAAATACTTCAAGAACAAGCAATATCAACAATATGAATCAACCAATAAGTTTTGGGACAATACACATAGAACTAAGAATGGAAACTATGCTCTCTTAATTGGTGCCTAAGGATAGAAGGTGGAGACTTAATATAATGGTGGAAGAAAGGGCCTTAATAAAGGGAAGCAGGGATTTCAAGTCTCATAAAGAGCTTCCAAAAATTATGGTACTCGTTAGCTTTCAGCTCTCATTGCCCCTATCATAAGCATCTTGAAGTGATTAAGGTTAAAGTGAACAAACTATGGAGTATATGCTTGACAAAGTATAAGTTGGCAATCTCATGTCCCTTGAGTACGAGGGCCGCTCCTCATGCTACTCAACTTTAGTCACCTGTAAGTTCTTGTCATATTAAGTACATGTGTATCATAGAGAACCGTCAACGGGGTACCCCTTGCACATGATACAAGAGCTATCCCATAATCAAAATGACAAGGCAAGCAGACAATGAGCATCTCATAAATCTTCTTATTTACCATGGGGAAATGGTTCTTTTTTCTCTCTTTCCTCTTTTCAATATGTCTCTTTTTTTATAAGAAGAAATCTTCATATATTGCTCACTATGGTGATGCTGCAAGTTTCCACCATGATTAGGCATGGCTTAGGCTAGCAGCCTAGGCGCTTCTCTAACACACATACATAACTCCATGGACTTACAAGTTCCCCTTTTATTTCACACCGACGACATCCGCAAACAAAATAGCATGATATCAACTAAGTATTGATGGCGCTGCATCAACGTGGGAGCGCTTCATCGGGAAACCCCAAGAGCAAGGTGTGATGCAGCACAACAACAAGTCTTCCCTCAGTAAGAAACCGAGGTTATCGAACCAGTAGGAGGAAGGAAATGTCTCAAAGGTGTTGCAAGCAACATGGAAACCTGCACAACACAAACTCAAGACTTTGCCCCAACAAACAGTGAGGTTGTCAATCTCACCGGTTGCTGTAACAAAGGATTAACTATATGGTGTGGAAGGTGATGGTGGTTTGTAGAAAGTAAACAGTAACAATGGAAGATGTATCAATGGTAAAGATTGTACTGGGGTCCATAGTTCACTAGAGGTGTTCTCCTTAGATAAAAAAACATGGCATGCAGGGTAAACAAATTACAACAGGGCAATTGACAGGACTGAGCAAGGAATAATAATGCAATACTAGACATCATGATCCTATGAGATTTGATTGGGAAATACAACAAGATACATAGACCGCCATCCAACTGCATCTATGACTAGAAGTCCACATTTGGGTTATCATCCGAACCCCCTCCAGTATTAAGTTGCAAGCAACAGACAACTGATTTAAGCAAAGCGTGTAAGGTAAACAATCCACTTGTTCCATGAACAAGAGACCGTTTTTTTCTCCCTAGTGACAACATCACATCTACAGCCTTAGAGATTTATGTCACTTCCCTTGATTAAATAGAGTCATGAACCCACTATCGAGCATAAATACCCCCTATTGGATTCACTAGCAACTACTTGGACAAGATAGCTACTAACAACGGAGAGCATGCAAGATCACAAACAACATAAACATGATAGAATCAATAAGACAAAACCATTAATCAATCTGACATAGTAATCTCAATATCCATCGGAACCCCGCAAACACAACATGCATGATTACAAATAGATGAGATCTTGATCATGAACGGAGCTCACAAGATCTAGACATGAAAGCACAAAGGAGGAGATACAACCATCTAGCTACTACATGGACCCGTAGTCCAAGGTGGAACTACTCACACTTTATACCGGAGGCTGGCATGATGAAGAAGAAGGCCTCTAGGATGATCTCCCCTCCGACAGGGTGCCGGGAAGAGCTTCAGATCCCCCCGATCTAGGGACGATGGTGGCAGCGGCTACAGACGGTTTCGTGGAATATTGATCGGGTACTTAGGGTTTAGGCATCAGGGGCTTCTTATAGGCGAAGAGGCGAGGCAGGAGGGCTTCCAGGGGGGCCACACCCTGCCCAGGCACGGCCTATGGTGGGCCAGCGCCTGGGGGTGCGGCCGCCCTGTGGCTCCCCTCCATCTCACCTCTGGACTCCGTGTTCTCCTCGATGAAATACTGACTTTGGCTTTTGTCCCGTCCAATTCCAAGAATATTTCCTTACTAGCTTTTCTGGAACCAAAATTAGCAGAAAACAGGCAACTAGCACTATGGCAACTTGTTAATAGGTTATTACCAGAAAACATATAAAAAGCACCTCAAAGTGTGGACAAAGCAAAGCAAAGTAGATACTAAACAAGCATGGAACATCGAAAATTATAGATATGTTTCCGAAGTATCAAACGGCGCCAAAAAAAGGGTTGATACCTTCGATCCGTATTACGGATGTAGTATAGCTCTTTTTCCCTAGTAGACCTAGGTTTATCGAATCCTTGGGAAGCAGAAAGCAAAGTGAGATTACTTAAACAGACCTTCGAGAGTTTTAGAATTCTTTTTGTGTTTTCACCGGACCAAGAGTTTGCGATCTTTTTGTTGTTGTTGACGATAGAGAGAGAGGGCCTAGGGTCTTCAGTTTTCACCAGTAGCTGTCCAAAAACATCTGATGGGAATAATAGATAATAATAAAGTATGCCTGTAATCGTTAGAGAAAGATAATTATATGTGGACAATGCATCTATAATTATTATCGCCTCCACAACCGCTTATAGCAATAACCTACTAGTCTCATCCATAGAAGAAAGAGAACTAATGATATGTATAGTGATGTCACCGTTCATCCCAAGTAAATTCCTCACATACAGCTGTACTACCCCTTCTGTCACTGGGGTTCCCATCCTGCAGATCAGTCATTACTCACACTCCCTTTACCTGGATCAATCCTCGGAGTCTTGGGTACCTGACAAGTCCTTAGATTGATGCAAGAGAGGGTACTACAATCATCATGTCATACAAACTAATACATGATCCCATCTATGATAAATAACATGCACAAAAATCTACATGGCCAATAAACATAGAGGGATGAAATCAACAATCATAAACATTGTAATAGAGATCATAAGGTTGATAGCAAATAGTCTTACATTGTCGCTAATTAGAGAAGAAATCTAATATTACAAGTGGTGGAAGATGGCTATGGTGGTGGAGAAGGGTTTAGAGGTTTATATCTAGATCTATTCCTCCAGCATGGCGGCTTCTGGTGGCAGGTAGAGTTGGGGTTGAAAAAAGCGTTGTTTCCCGTCGCCCAAAGCCTCTTTATATAGGGGTACCCTTCATGAAAGTTGTTATGTTTGACCTAATGGAGTCAATGCCAACTGTACGGTCAGTATAAATTTCCCGATGTATACTTGGTCATTAAGTCGTCAGGTTCCATTTTACGGCTCGTGGTTTCTTTGACGTGTTGGAAATCTCGTATCTTTGGCATTTATGTAGTGATTCCCATCATCATACGTCATTATCTGCGCATGAAAAAATAGCAAGAAAGGATTGCATACCCCTTTGATCATTAGGCATTAGTGGCAGGGTTTAGAGAGATAGTTCATCAAATATATGAATAATATCCAGTTTAAATGTGGATGTGTATGGATATATTTCACAGCCATCACACTTGTCGTGGGAGTTTCACCACACTACAACCACTATGATATTTCTCCACCAATTCCCTAACAACGGCGCAAGAAAATGGTCTTAATGACAAAAAAGGCTGCCACTTTTCGTTGGGACTCCAAGTGCAGAGTGTTGTAGCAAGCTTATTTTCCCCCACAAGGGTGACTCGAGGGTTTATCTCGAACTCTACGGAAATTGTGTGGATATTTGTCTTCTCCTCTTCAAGCAACCTGTAAAGTAAAATAACTTTCCTTGTGTACCCAACTCCACCAAGTGGTTCTCAAGCACAAGGTTTCGTATTATTATTATGAAATATAATATAAAACAAACTAAAGTAAATAAAGTAAAGTAAAGAAATGCAAACTAGATGATATGGAAGATAGTAGAGTTGTTTTGGGGGTTTTATGAGTGATTGCAAGTAGGAAAGTATTTTTTGTATTTTCAAAATAATAAATTGTAGAAAATAAAAAAGGATAGTAGATGTAATGGAAAGGTGTTTCTTATGATAAAAATCATAAGGGGTTCATGGGTTCACTTGTCTACTCTCTTCTTGTGTTGTGGTGATCACAAAACAATTCATCAATGATAAAGATTCATGGAATTTTCTATATGTGCTTGATAAAGGAATTAATATGGGCATCACATTCTAATATTGAGATGGAATACATATCTCTCTTATACTCCTCAAAAGGTAAATCTCCATGCAATCTTAAATTAAGAACAAATCAGAGTATATCTTTAAGCAATATTATATGATGTTTGAAATACAAATATGCTACCTTGATCTAACAAGGTTATCAACTATCGCATTATAACTATAGCACATGATTTCACTTTATCCCTAGTGAGGTAGCAAAATAAAGGTAAAAACCAAAGTAGATCTTGAATATTACGTGTCACAATTCAATCTCTACCACCATGCTACTCCATCTAACACACACATCTCCCCATATAAGTTCTTGCGTACAAGCTGGATCAAAACAAGTAATTAAGAACGGGGTGCATGATATGCATCTATCAAAACATCTTACACAAAATAGATTCCAATCTCAAATATCAAATCATAGAATAAAGATCCACCACATAGGAATTACAAATATGAACATAATCATGTAGGGGATCTCATATGGTACTAGATCTATGAAGAAAGAGAGAGATAGAGAGATCAAGTTGTCAACACCCGGATTTTTAATCCCAGCTGCATGTTATGCCATACATCGCAATCCCAGGATTACCATTTTTGCGAGACATAACAGATTTGGATACCAGAGTCAATGGTAAGGAAATCGGTAATCGTTAAATGCTCGGTTGTCTTGGGAGTAGTGACTAATCGGAATTCGGACAATTAACTGATTTAATCGGTCGGCTATTAATCGGCGCAACCTACAAAAATTAGCACCTAAAACACATATGACTCCTCTTGCACCTCAACCACCTACCCTATTAAAGGCAGCCTCGAGCTCCTGGATGAGATCCTCAAGGTGCCCGAGCTCTTGTATCTGAGGTCTGATCGGCAACTACGAGGAACTGGTCAACAACGATAAGAAACTGGTGATGGCAAAAATCGAGCTCCTGGAGGCAGGGATCGAGCAGGAGCTTGAAAAAACCTACTTCATTGGGGTGGGCTAGCAGATGGATTGGCGATATGTGTTGATAATTTTGCAACTTTTTTGACCAAGTGTAGTAGTTAATCGGGAAAATACCTAGTAATTGGAGTGTCAGAGATATTAATCAGGCTAAACGATTAACACAAACGATTAGTGCTAATCGACACGGTCAGGTCCCTAGTAGCTATTAATCGGCCTATTAATCACTGCTTCGGCCTATTTTTTGAACATTGACCACAGTACATCATCCATTACAAACCATACATAAGGTCTTACACAAATAAGGATCTCATGATCCAGTTCTTAATACAACTCAAGCAGCGGAAATACGTAATAATAAAGGTAGCGTGGACGAAGCTCCATCTTCGGGGTCATAGGCAATGCTGACGATGGGAGATGATCCTAGTTGTCGTAACCTTCCTGGGGTCCTTCGTCCTGGTACTCCTCTTCATAGTATGGCCACAGGAATATCAAGGGACAAAGCCATGAGTACTCTTTAAGTACCCGCAAACTAATACTAACAAGTGAAGGGGGTTTTTGTAGTAGGACACTAAGCTCTAGGGTTGTTTTGCAAAAATCCAGATTTACCTCCGCTAAGTTCAGAAGCAAGAAAAGCTAGTTGAAATTTTATAACACCTAAGTGGGAACTTGTATTTCATATCACAACTCTGTTATGGTCAAGTCAAAATCTCAATTAATTTCATAAGTCATTTTGAAAACATCTGACGGGGGAACAATATGGCCACTCCAACTATCCATAACCGAGGACGCGGCTATTCGAATAGTTTGACACTCTACAGAGAATGTACACTTTCACCACAACATTCGATACATCCGTCACGAACAAATCCTGAATTCACCATACTCAGTATGCGGATAATCAATCCTAACCTTTCAATTACACGCCCTAGTATAGGCACCTCTATTGTGAGTTTAGCCTCCCAACCATGACCAACTGTCATCTTGGGTACTGCACAGGTGGACAATCTTCACAAGGTAGCCTCAGCTCAGACCTTGGCCGTGAGGGAACCCATACTAAGGTATATAAGTTTCCAGTCAAGCCCTACCCAATTTTCAGGTATTATGGTTGTACGGTAACATTGGAATGGTATCGCATCCAGACAACCATCAGTTTTATAAAGGGCTAAGGCTCATGCCTCAACATTTTCATCATCAAAATCATCTGGTGTTCGGAAACACATGTCAAAACATCTCAGTAGAATGATCCATCATTCCAAGGTTTTCATAACCATTTTTCACCACGTATTCCCATCTAAAGTTGATCAAGTTTTATGCGTAGCACTAGCATCTACAAGTGTGGGTAAGTACTAATGAGGGGTGGTAAACTAGTGGAGTTTAACTAAGTTCAATCTCATGCCTTAGGATGACATCAACATTATCTAGCTTAGGCCAAATTTAATGCTCTTTATGCAACCTTCAATTATCTTTCTAGTATCTAAAATTTACTTAAGTAAACTCTAAGAGAAAGCTTTGATAAAGAAATTAAGTAGAAAGCTTGCAAGTAAAACTAGGAGGGGGTATCATGTGGGTATGATCACATATGCTTAAGGCATATAGTTGGCATGGTAACAAGCAAGTATTAGCTTGCATAGGTCAACTTGATTAGTAAGGCTTGCATCGGTATCAGTATAAGCTTTCTAAAGTAGAGTATCTTGCAAGTGTTAGCTTGCCTTGTGCAGAGCAGTGGTTGAAGTTTTCCTCGGCTTCTTCTTCGTAGTATCCTCCTTCCTCCTCGTATCCTTGGTCGGTACTAGCGTCTATGAATAAATACGAGGTACACAATCACCAAACAATACTTAACTACTTTCAATCATCACACAAAGGTGTTCTATAGATGATCTAGCATCATCACTTAACATTACAAGATTAAGACATTTGTCTTATTTATTTATTTATTTATTTTTAGAAAAGTAATTTCTACTCATTGAAAAACTACTTAAGATTTAATATTCTCCAACTCAAACATGGTATCATGTTGACACATGTCATCACCACATATTTCAGTACATGAGAATGTGATTTAAAGTGGTGTCACAGTTTAATAAGGTTTAACCTTTTTATTTTAAATAAAATAAGTGACTAGAAATGCCTATGTGGCATTCTTTTATTACTTGAACATTATTTCTGTAAGTAAACCCATATGTTTTTATATATTCTGAAAGGTATGATCAAATGTGATTTTTGAGAGTTGGAATCAACTCAAAAGCTATTATGGTCGAATTTTGATAAATGTTTGAATGTAGAAAGCTTCTGACTTGTTATTTTCACCAAGGTTGATCTATAGATCCAAATGATTTGAATCCAACGGGCTTGGATTAAGCATTTCAATACTTTTCTAACAAAATTGGTTTCATTCAATTTGGTTCACTGAATCGAGCTGGTTTGATTTTTGAAACTAGGTACAAAACTAAGTTTGAATATAAATAGAAAAAGCTAAATTCAAACGAGTGGGCTGCGCAGGAAAGGTTAATGGGCCGGCCTATTGTCACTCCGCAGCGCGGGGCGCAGCTGACAGGGGGGTCTACTGGTCAGTGGCTCATTAAATGTGAAGCGGTACGGGACGATGTGGTGCGTTGGATTAGAATGAAGATCGACGGCTGAGGGTCGTCGGCGGCGATGAAAAAGTCACCGGCGAGCTCAAACCCTAGCGGCTCGGTGGGGGTGCATAGGGGGAATACCAGGGATCTAGTGACGACGGCGAGGCGGGCAAACGACGAAGTCGACGACGTCGAACTCAGGGGTGGTCGCGGCAGCTCTGGGGGTTAACGAAATCAACGACTCCCTTCTTCTCCAGAGGCGGCCTGCTCCGGCGCAATTCCGGCGAGATGCTGCTCCCCGTGCTCCGGCTAAGTGGTGAAATGGTCAGTGAGGTGAGGGGAGTGAGATGGTGTGAAGAATTTGAGCGGGGGTCGTCTCCTTTTATAGGCTCGACGGCGAGACCGAGAGGGATGGGTAGACGACGGTGGCGACACGGCTACGGGCGGCTAGAGGCATGGCCGAGGTTGGCGATCGACGGGTGGTCTCCTGGCGATGCTCTAGAGCTTAAATGCGCGTGTAGGGGCGGTGGCAATTACTCGAGAACGTGCGGTGCTCTACGCGGCAGAGGCGGCGAACTCCGCGACGAGCAGTGGCTACGGGGTATGGGCGGTGAAACGAGCATGTCTGGTGGTCTCCTGGGACGGTGGGGTGCATGCTGGCGGGCGGCGAGGGCTCGAGGTGGTCGGGTTGCGTGGGAACGGTGCGTGCTCTACGGTGTGCGTCGACATGGTCGACAGCGGCACGGGTGCGGCGTTCCTGGCGGTTCTGGTCGCTGTCTCCGAGCTAGGGCTGGTCGAGAGGGGGCGGTGAGGCATGGGCTACCTCCCAGACAAGGTAGGCACGACTAGTTCTTCTCCTAGCTTATTGTCCACACTGGGGTGACATGGGTGCTCTCGGCCTGCTCACCATTGATGACAATGGCTAGCTTACAGTGGTGCTAGAGATTAGTTAAGGTTGCTAGATGATCTACTGAGGCTAGTGGTTACCAGAGAGGGAACAACGTTGGCCCAAAACACTATTAAAAACAGTGAATTTGATTTGGTTTAAATTTGCCTGCCAAGTGTTTGATGAAATGGCTGCAAGAAATTGAGTTTTGAATTTTGAAAAGATTTTTGGTGGGTGTGCTAGGCATGTGTTGAGGATTCTGTGGATGCTTGGGTTTTGAAAATTGAGCTTGTTTGAGTGGTTTTTGAAATAGTGGGATCTTCCCATATGACATAGATTCAATTTTAAACTGTCATTTAAACTAAGCATTTAAATGTTTTTGGATGATCACAAAGTGGGCCTTGGTACCTTATTATGAGTACTATCAAGGGGTGCAAAGATCCATACATGTTTCTGTTAAGTTCTGAAAGTTAGAGATAGCCAAAGTAGGCATGGGAGTTAAATTGGCCAAAGTGACCATTCACTTAATTTGTTTGTTTTGATTTGTTTTTCTTTGGGAAAAGTTTGGGGATTGTTTAGATGATGTTTATTTCACCTAAGAATCATTTTACAAGCAAAGAAACATAGAACTATGGCAATTCAAAAGAATCCAAATTTTAATGCACACACATATGAATGCTTTCATATTTTAATTGGAAAAGTTTTTGTTAACCCTAATTTTGATGATTAGTTTGATGATCCAAGTTTAGTATTTTTGGGATGTTACAAACCTTCCCCCCTTAAACAAAATCTCGTCCCGAGATTTGAAAAAGGATGAAAAAGATTACCTAGGATTTGAAGAGATCGGGAAATTCCGTCCTGATGTGATCTTCGCGCTTCTAGGTAGCTTCCTCTTCTGTGTGGTTGCTCCACTGAATCTTGAGAAAGTTGATGCTTCGGGTTCTGGTAGTTCTGAAAGCTTCTTCCAAAATACGGATGGGTACTTCAGGATAGGTCAGGTCATCGTTGATTTCTATGGTCCGATGATCAATGTTCTTGAACACTTCAGTCTTCTCCGGAACTTCGAGGCACTTGCGAAGTAATGAGATATGGAACACATTGTGCACGGCTGACATCTCTTCGGGTTGTTCCAATTGATATGACACTTCTCCTCGACTGTTCAGAATCTTGAAGGGGCCGATATATCTGGGGGCTAACTTTCCTTTCAGCTGGAAACGTTGCATTCCCTTCAATGGCGACACTTTCAGATACACAAAATATCCGATGTTGAAGGCGAGGTCTCGACGTCTCGTGTCGGCATAACTCTTATGTCTGGACTGGGCTGTCTTGAGGTGCTCACGAATCTTGTGAACCTTCTCTTCTTCTTCTTGTAGGATATCGGGTCCGAAAATCTGAATCTCTCCTACTTCCGACCAATTCAAAGGGGTGCGACACTTTCTTCCGTACATGAATTCAAATGGGGCCATTTGCAAACTAGCTTGATAACTGTTGTTGTATGAAAATTCTGCGAACGGCAGACAGTCTTCCCATTTTGATCCATATTCTAACACACAGGCTCTCAGCATATCTTCGAGTATTTGATTTACTCTCTTCGTTTGTCCATCGGTCTGAGGGTAATAAGTTGTGTTGAAATCTAGTCGGGTTCCTAAACCTTCTTGGACTTTCTTCCAGAATCTCGAGGTAAAATAAGTTCCTCGATCCGATACGATGTTCTTGGGAACTCCGTGAAAACTGACGATTCTAGCGATGTATAACTCCGCTACCTTCGAACTCTGATATGTGGTCTTGACGGGTAAGAAATGGGCGACTTTGGAAAATCTGTCCACTATGACTCAGATAGAGTCATTTCCCCTACTAGAAGTAGGCAATCCGGTGATAAAGTCCATTCCAACGGAATCCCATTTCCATTCTGGAATCTACAATGGTTGCAACAATCCAGCAGGTCTTTGATGTCCCGCCTTGACTCGCTGACATATATCACACTTGGCGATATAGCTTCCGATTTCTCTCTTCATCTTATGCCACCAAAATTTCTCCTTCAAATCTTAATACATCTTGGTTCCTCCGGGGTGGATAAAATAAAGAGTATCATGAGCTTCCTTCAGAATCACTTCTTTCAACTCAGAATTTGCTGGTACACAAAGGCGTCCTTTGTACCACAGAACTCCTTCTTCGTCTTCGGTAAATCCGGGCACTTTGCCGATACCGATACGACGCTTGATTCCGTCGATACTAGCATTTCCTTTCTGCGCCTCTTTGATCTGGCTGATCAAAGTGGGTTGAAGTTCTATGCTAGCCAAAAATCCTTTACTCACTAATTCCATTCGGAAATCTTCCATCTCTTTGTGCAAACTTGGTTGCTCCTTCAAAATCATGGAGTTCAAGCGGCACGGCAATCTGCTAAGGGCATCTGCTACCACGTTGGCTTTACCAGGGTGATAGTGAATGTCCAGATCGTAATCCTTGATTAGCTCAATCCATCTTCTCTGTCTCATATTCAGCTCCTTCTGAGTGAATATATACTTCAGACTCTTGTGATCCGAATAGATCTCACAACGGTTTCCCATCAGGTAATGCCTCCATGTCTTCAGGGCTAGAACTACGGCTGCGAGTTCGAGGTCATGGGTTGGGTAATTTTGCTCATGTTGTTTCAGTTGTCGAGATAGATAAGATATAACTTTGCCTTCTTGCATTAGCACACATCCGAGACCGATCTTGGATGCGTCACAATACACGTCAAAGGGCTTCGTGATATCCGGCATGATTAAGATTGGGGCTGAAATCAATCTCCTCTTGAGTTCTTGAAAACTCGCTTCACATTTGTCTGTCCATTCAAACTTCTTGTCCTTCTTCAGCAATTGGGTCATGGGTCTGGCGATACTCGAGAATCCTTCTACGAACTTGCGGTAATATCCCGCCAATCCGAGAAATGCACGAACTTGGGTCTGAGTGGTTGGGGCTTGCCAATCTTCGACATATTTCACCTTTGCAGGGTCAACGGCAATTCCTCCGGCTGATACAATGTGACCGAGGAATCCTACCTCCTGTAACCAGAATTCGCATTTGCTAAACTTGGCATACAACTGATGCTCTCTAAGGGTTCCAAGAATGGTCCTTAGGTGTAGCTCATGTTCTTCTTCTGATTTGGAATAAATCAGAATGTCGTCGATGAAAACAACGACAAACTTATCCAGGAAGTCCATAAAAATCTTATTCATGAGATTCATGAAATAAGCGGGGGCATTGGTTAATCCAAAAGACATGACAGTATACTCGTATAATCCATATCTGGTGGTAAAGGCAGTTTTTGGAATATCCTCTGCACGAATCCTGAGTTGATGATATCCTGTTCTAAGATCAATCTTAGAAAACACTTTGGCACCGGTCAACTGATCAAACAAATCTTCTATCTTGGGCAATGGGTACTTGTTCTTGATAGTGACATCATTCAACTTCCAATAATCCGTACACAAACGGTTACCTCCATCCTTCTTGTCCACGAACAAAACAGGTGATCTCCATGGTGACGCACTTGGTTGAATCAATCCAATTTCCAATATGGCATCTAGTTGCTTCTTCAGTTCTGCTAGTTCAGACGGGTTCATACTATATGGTCACTGGGCTATGGATCCGGTTCCGGGGATTAGTTCAATGATACACTCAATATCCCGATCTGGGGGCATACCGGGAAAAACATCTGGAAATACATCAAGGTATTCACAGACTATCCGGACTTGGTCAATGGTAGGTTGGGCTATACTCTTGTTGCACTTGAATTGACGAGGTAAGGTTTCAGATATATGCTCGACTGATATTCCAGCGGTACTGGTCATGGTTATGGCTTTCTTGGCACAGTCAATCAATCCTTTATGTTTAGACATCCAATCCATTCCTAGTACTACTTCCAAACCTTTAGTTCCGAGTACTATCAGATTAGCATAAAAATCTATGCCATGGATTCGTATAGGGACAGCTTTGCAAATTTGCCTAGCTTTGGTGGTTGAACCGGGGATTTGAACAATCATAACATGCTTCAGTTTGGTTGGTTGAATCTTACTAGTGCATGCAAATTGTTCGGTGACAAATGAGTGCGATGCACCAGAATCAAACAACACTCTTGCAAGTACTGAATTAACAGAAAACATACCCAGCACGACATCTGGCGCTTCCTAAGCTTCTTCAGCATGCATGAGAAAAAGACGGCCGTTGCGGTTGAGCGAATTCCCTGGGGCAAACCTTCTTCCGGGCTGAACACGACGCTGCTGCTGAGCTGGGGCATTTGCATTGGGGGCTGCAGCATTCTTCTTGGGGCACTCATTGGAGTAGTGACCTTTGTTTCCACAGTCATAACAAGTCACTTGCGACTTGTCCTTTGCTGCCACAGGCACAACATTGCTTCCAGTCCTCGGGGCAGTGTTGGTGTTGGCGGCAGCATTGTTGTTGTTGAACTTGGGAGGTGCACGGTTGAAATTGTTAGAGTTGCCGGGGTTGTTGTGATTTCCTCTGGGCCTCGGGTTTCCACGGTTGGGATAAGTCGGACGGTTCATCGGGGGTCTGTTGGTTCTTGGGGCAAATCCTGGAGATGGGTTAGGGCGATACTTTGGGGTCTTATGGGTTCCTAGCTGATGCATCATGCAACGCTTGCGGTTCTCATTGGCTTGGTTGATCTTTCCTTCCATCTAGATGGCAGAGTCGACAAGGGCTTCAATATCAGCAAAGGGGATATTGACCAACACAGTCTGCATCTCATCGTGCAGACCATTCAAGAATCTCTCCTTATTCTTGGCTTCGGTGTCGATCTCATCCGGGGCATACCTAGCTAATGACAAGAATTTGTCACGGTATTCCACTACGGTCATCCGTCCTTGCTTTAGTTCTCTGAACTCATCTCTCATTCTCTTGATCAAACCCGGTGGCACATGGGTTCTGCTGAACTTGACCTTGAATTCCTCCCAGGTCATCATCTGTCCTCCGGTCATTGCATGAACGTTGTTCCACCATGCTCTTGCATCTCCGGTTAGATAGTGGGTGGCGAACAGAACTTTCTCGTTGGCTTCCACTCCGGTGACTTCTAGGTTGTTTTCCATGGTCTGCAGCCAATCATCTGCGTCTAAGGGCTCTTCCGACTTAGTGAAAACAGGTGGGTTGGTATTCTGGAAATTCTTGAGCTTAGATCCATGGTTGTCCTGATTTCCTTGGCCTTGATTGTTGTGGGACAACTGAGCTATCTGCTGAAGGGTGGCTAGGTTGGCTTGACGTTCAGCTCTTTCGGCTTCGCGGTCAGAAACCAACATTTGTAGGATCTGCAACATCGGGTCCGGGGATGAACCACTTCCTCCGCGTGGCATCTAAAGATTGAGATCGATCATGAGAAAAGAGGGAAATTTCTAAGGTTTAGGGACTTTGGAAAGTTTTTAAAGTTTGACTCAGATTTTCTAGCAACTTTCTTTTCATTCATTCATTCATAGCACACGATACAACACACACCACAACAAAGGAAAACCGATGGTTTTAAGAACCATTCTGGAAACTACGATACAGTGGGACTGAATACAACTCACTACGCTAGTGCTCAAGTGCTACTCCTCCTTGGAGTCGGTGTAATAGTCATCCTCATCATCCTCATCGTCATCGATGAAGGCGAAATCATCCTCATCGGTGAAGAAGTCCATAGCCTGATCCTCCAATAAATCATCATCATCGCTGAGATAGGAGTAGGGGTCTCCACGAAGATCTTCTCCGGCATTCTCCCTTTCCTCCAACTACATGTCTCTCTCGTGGATGGTCTCCTCCAAATCCGAGATACAGTGGCGAAGACGGGAAATGATGCTCTCCTTCTTGTCGAGCTGACGGCGGAGAGACTTGCGATCCTTTGCTAGCATGGCGATGGTCTGATCTTCGTCTTGATGATGGCAGACTTATGGTTGGAGTAGTCACGTCAATTGTTCAATTCCTGCCGACGATCGTACATCATGAATCTAAGGTGGTCCAACTGAGTCTTCAGCTCGTGATGGTATGGTGCTTCCAGTGGCAGTCCCATAGCATCACGCCTTGGACAAAACCCAAAGCGGGTACCCTTGATCTGGTTGATACTCTGCCCACACAGACGAGCAAGAGCTTCCTGCATGGCCTTGGCAAGTCCATCGAGCCAGTTGTTCTCTCTTAAGGTGAACTGAATTCCCTCGGCAATGAGGGGTTCAATCTTTCCTCGGAGACTTGCAACAATTAGCCACTGCAGATCTTCTCCTCCTTGATCATTGAGATGAGCTTCGAAGAACTCGGGGTGCGGACGCTCCAGAAGTTCCGAAAGCTGGTCCAAATCCCGCTCAAAGATAAGGTATCCTCCATTCCCCAACTGATAAAACTTGTTGTACTTCACATCCATCTATAAGAATATAGGATGAGTAAGTTAGTAGAGTGATCAAGTGTGTCAAATTTTATGTATTTTGCAAGAGTTTTTGAGGAACATGAATTTTTATGAAAGAAACAAAGGGATAAGAATGGGAATAAGTTTTTGTAAATATTTGCTTCCTTTGGTTTTGAAACTAAGTTTTTGATTCAAACGTCCAGTCTAACTAGGGTCTCCTATGGTCAGGATGGCTCTGATACCAACTTGTCAACACCCGGATTTTTAATCCCAGATGTCTGTTATGCCATACATCGCAATCCCAGGATTACCATTTTTGCGAGACATAACAGATTTGGATACCACAGTACATCATCCATTAAAAACCATACATAAGGTCTTACACAAATAAGGATCTCATGATCTAGTTCTTAATACAACTCAAGCAGCGGAAATACGTAATAATAAAGGTAGCGTGGGCGAAGCTCCATCTTCGGGGTCACAGGCAATGCTGACGATGGGAGATGATCCTAGTTGTCGTAACCTTCCTGGGGTCCTTCGTCCTGGTACTCCTCTTCATAGTCTGGCCACGGGAATAGCCAGGGACAAAGCCATGAGTACTCTTTAAGTACTCGCAAACTAATACTAACAAGTGAAGGGGGTTTTTTGTAGTAGGACACTAAGCTCTAGGGTTGTTTTGCAAAAAGCCAGATTTACCTCCGCTAAGTTTAGAAGCAAGAAAAGCTAGTTGAAATTTTATAACACCTAAGTGGGAACTTTTTTTTCATATCACAACTCTGTTGTGGTCAAGTCAAAATCTCAATTCATTTCATAAGTCATTTTGAAAACATCTGACGGGGGAACAGTATGGCCACTCCAACTATCCATAACCGCGGACGCGGCTATTCGAATAGTTTGACACTCTGCAGAGATTGTACACTTTCACCACAACATTCGATACATTCGTCAGGAACAAATCCTGAATTCACCATACTCAGTATGCGGATAATCAATCCTAACCTTTCAATTACACGCCCTAGTATAGGCACCTCTCCTGTGAGTTTGGCCTCCCAACCATGACCAACTGTCATCTTGGGTACTGCACAGGTGGACAATCTTCACAAGGTAGCCTCAGCTCAGACCTTGGCCATGAGGGAACCCATACTAAGGTATATAAGTTTCCAGTCAAGCCCTACCCAATTTTCGGGTATTGTGGTTGTACGGTAACATTGGAATGGTATCGCATCCAGACAACCATCAGTTTTATAAAGGGATAAGGCTCATGCCTCAACATTTTCATCATCAAAATCATCTGGTGTTCGAAAACACATGTCAAAACGTCTCAGTAGAATGATCCATCATTCCAAGGTTTTCATAACCATTTTCCACCAAGTATTCCCATCTAAAGTTGATCAAGTTTTATGCTTAGCACTAGCATCTACAAGTGGGGTTAAGTACTAATGAGGGGTGGTAAACTAGTGGAGTTTAACTAAGTTCAATCTCATGCCTTAGGATGACCTCAAGATTATCTAGCTTAGGCCAAATTTAATGCTCTTTATGCAACCTTCAATTATCTTTCTAGTATCTACAATTTACTTAAGTAAACTCTAAGAGAAAGCTTTGATAAAGAAATAAACTAGAAAGCTTGCAAGTAAAACTAGGAGGGGGTATCATGTGGGTATGATCACATATGCTTAAGGCATATAGTTGGCATGGTAACAAGCAAGTATTAGCTTGCATTGGTCAACTTGATTAGTAAGGCTTGCATCAATATCAGTATAAGCTTGCTAAAGTAGAGTATCTTGCAAGTGTTAGCTTGCCTTGTGCAGAGCAGTGGTATAAGTTTTCCTCGGCTTCTTCTTCGTAGTATCCTCCTTCCTCCTCGTATCCTTGGTCGGTACTAGCGTCTATGAATAAATACGAGGTACACAATCACCAAACAATACTTAACTACTTTCAATCATCACACAAAGGTGTTCTATAGATGATCTAGCATCATCACTTAACATTACAAGATTAAGACATTTGTCTTATTTATTTATTTTTAGAAAAGTAATTTCTACTCATTGAAAAACTACTTAAGATTTAATATTCTCCAACTCAAACATGGGATCATGTTGACACATGTCATCACCACATATTTCAGTACATGAGAATGTGATTTAAAGTGGTGTCACAATTTAATAAGGTTTAACCTTTTTATTTTAAATACAATAAGTGACTAGAAATGCCTATGGGGCATTCTTTTATTAGTTGAACATTATTTCTGTAAGTAAACCCATATGTTTTTATATATTCTGAAATGTATGATCAAATGTGATTTTTGAGAGTTGGAATCAACTCAAAAGCTATTATGGTTGAATTTTGAAAAATGTTTGAATGTAGAAAAGCTTCTGACTTGTTATTTTTACCAAGGTTGATCTATAGACCCAAATGATTTGAATCCAACGGGCTTGGATTAAGCATTTCAATACCTTTCTAACAAAATTGGTTTCATTCAATTTGGTTCACTGAATCGAGCTGGGTTGATTTTTGAAACTAGGTACAGAACTAAGTTTGAATATAAATAGAAAAAGCTAAACAAACGAGTGGGCTACGCTGGAAAGGTTAATGGGCCGGCCTAGTGTCACTCCGCAGCGCGGGGTGCAGCTGACAGGGGGGTCTACTGGTCAGTGGCTCATTAAACGCGAAGCGGTACGGGGCGATGTGGTGCGTTGGATTAGAATGAAGATCGGCGGCTGAGGGTCGTCGTCGACGATGAACAAGTCACCGGCGAGCTCGAACCCTAGCGGCTCGGTGGGGGTGCATAGGGGGAATACCGGGGATCCAGTGACAACGGCTAGGCGGGCAAACGACGAAGTCGATGACGGCGAACTCAGGGGTGGTCGCGGCAGCTCCGGGGGTGAACGAAATCAACGGCTCCCTTCTTCTCCAGAGGCGGCCTGCTCCGGCGCAATTTCGGCGAGCTGCTGCTCCTCGTGCTCCGGCTAAGGGGTGGAATGATCAGTGAGGTGAGGGGAGTGATACGGTGTGAAGAATTCTAGCGGGGGTCGTCTCCTTTTATAGGCTCGATGGCGAGACCGAGAGGGATGGGCATACAACGGTGGCGACACGGCTACGGGCGGCTAGAGGCATGGCCGAGGTTGGCGATCGACGGGTAGTCTCCTGGCGATGCTCTAGAGCTTAAATGCGCATGTAGGGGCGGTGGCAATTGGTCGGGAACGTGCGGTGCTCTGCACGGCAGAGGCGGCGAACTCCGCGGCGAGCGGTGGCTACGGGGTACGGGCGGTGAAACGAGCATGTCTGGTGGTCTCCTAGGACGGTGGGGTGCATGCTGGCGGGCGACGAGGGCTCGAGGTGGTCAGGTTGCATGGGAACGGTGCGTTCTCTTCGGTGTGCGTCGGCATGGTGGACAGCGGCACGGGCGCGATGTTCCTGGCAGTTCTGGTCGCTGTCTCTGAGCTAGGGCTGGTCGAGAGGGGGCGGTGAGGCATGGGATACCTCCGAGACAAGGTTGGCACGACTAGTTCTTCTCCTATCTTGCTGTCCACACTGGGGTGACATGGGTGCTCTCGGCCTGCTCACCATTGATGACAATGGCTAGCTTACAGTGGTGCTAGAGATTAGTTAAGGTTGCTAGATGATCTACTAAGGCTAGTGATAACCAGAGAGGGAACAAGGTTGGCCCAAAACACTATTAAAAACAGTGAATTTGATTTGGTTTAAATTTGCCTGCCAAGTGTTTAATGAAATGGCTGCAAGAACTCGAGTTTTGAATTTTGAAAAGATATTTGGTGGGTGTGCTAGGCATGTGTTGAGGATTCTGTGGATGCTTGGGTTTTGAAAATTGAGCTTGTTTGAGTGGTTTTTTAAATAGTGGGATCTTCCCATATGACATAGATTCAATTTTAAACTGTCATTTAAACTAAGCATTTAAAGTTTTTGGATGATCACAAAGTGGGCCTTGGTACCTTATTATGAGTACTATCAAGGGATGCAAAGATCCATACATGTTTCTGTTAAGTTCTGAAAGTTAGAGATAGCCAAAGTAGGCATGGGAGTTAAATTGGCCAAAGTGACCGTTCACTTAATTTGTTTGTTTTGATTTGTTTGTCTTTGGGAAAATTTTGGGGATTGTTTAGATGATGTTTATTTCACCTAAGAATCATTTTACAAGCAAATAAACACAGAACTATGGCAATTCAAAAGAATCCAAATTTTAATGCACACACATATGAATGCTTTCATATTTTAATTGGAAAAGTTTTTGTTAACCCTAATTTTGATGATTAGAGTTTGATGATCCAAGTTTAGTATTTTTGGGATGTTACATAAGCTAATTCCACAAACCCATAGACCGGAGGTGGACTACTCCATCTTCATCATGCTTATGATGCTGGAGATGTTGGGGAGGGTGTAGATCTCCCCGGAGGTGGCTCTGGCGGAATTTCCCCCTCCAATCTTTGTCGGATCTGACTCTGTTTGGTGGTGTTTTCGTCTCTGGTGTCTTCTGTCTTGAGGACGCCCCAGGGTGGTCCTTATATAGGGATTTTTAGGTCAAGAGAACTCCGTGGGCGAAATAATCGATTGGACAACCGAGGAGGAAGTTAGCATGGGTGGCACGCCCACCAGGCCTGGGCACGCACCCGGTGCTATCTTGGGCCTCCTGGCCCTCCAGGTGGGATTCTTATGCTCCAGATTCTTCTCGTGGTTAAATATTGGCATTCCCAAAAGTGTAGGTCCATTTGACTTTGTATAGGTCCTGAACCATCAAAAACATTGAAAATAGGGTTTTTCTGCCCTGCAGGGTTATAGCCGAAATAAAGGGGATCATTGGTAAATCCCCAAAAATCAATATAAAACATGGATATAACCTTATATATGATGCAAATATGTGGGAAAACATGTTAACAAACTACGAAGTTCATGTATGCATTTTACATGCACCAGGCGCTTAGCAGATTCATCGGTCGAATGGACGAGAAGGCTCTCCCCTTTTATCAACTCCTCCGCAAATCGGAATAGTTCGAGTGGACAAATGAAGCACATGAGGCATTCGAAGATCTCAAGCATCTACTATCAACCTCCCCGGTCCTGGTGACGCGTCAGGGCAAGGATCCCATGTTGTTGTACATAGCCGCAATGCACTAGGTGAAATTGGCAGTAGCTCCAGGAAAACACAAGGACTACAAAAAAACTTGAATGGAAAAGGCAGAACATCAACTAGAACAAAGATAAATCAGGTTTTCAAATAACTTACTCATCCAATGGAGATGAGTTTACTTGGGTACCTTCATCTCCCTTTAATTTTTGAATGAACTTCTTCTTCTCCCATTTGAACAAGATTGGTCGCAATAAATCGCTAAAACCATTTCAAAGAGAAACTGAAAATTTCCTCTTGGGATTTGTAGTCCCTGATGGTACGCAGATGGAGGACAGATTTTCTGGAGACTTGTTCTCCTCGATATCCATGGGTGCATCCGCTGGTTCTTCCCTTCCTTGGAGGATCTGTAAGTCAAATTCTTGCAAAAGCAAAGTCCAATGGATCATCCTTGGCTTAATGTTAGTCCTTCCGAGAATTTCTTTCAAGCCAATATGATCAGTATGCACTCTTACTTTAGAATCAATTATGTAAGATCTAAACTTGTCACACGAGAAAACTACAGCAAAAAGTTCCTTCTCTACCATGGGGTAATTCTTTTGGGCGCCATTTAAGGTGCGACTAGCATGATGAATTGTATTGAGTTTATCTCCATCATACTGGCAAAGGATTGCTCCAACAACTTCATAGCTAGCCTCACAAAATAGATCAAAAGGTTTCTTCCAATTAGGTGGATTAATAATAGGAGCATCAAGAAGGGATTGCTTTAATATGGTGAAAGTAGTAAGACAATTTTCATCAAACTTAAAAGTAACATCCTTTTGTAAAAGGTTAGTTAGTGGTGTAGTAGTTTTAGAGAAGTTCTTAATAAACCTTCTATAAAATTCAACATGACCAAAGAAACTCCTGATACCTTTTACATCATGAGGAGGGGGACGCCTTTGTATTGCTTCAATCTTTGCCTTATCAACTTCTATGTGTAAACACCCGGATTTTTAATCCCAGATGCCTGTTATGCCATACATCGCAATCCCAAGATTACCATTTTTGCGAGACATAACAAATTGGATATCACGGTACATCATCCATTACAAACCATACATAAGGTCTTACACAAATAAAGGATCTCATGATCCAGTCTTAATACAAATCAAGCAGCGGATTAACGTAATAATAACGATAGCGTAGGCGAGACTCCATCTTCATGGTCATAGGAAATGTTGGCGATGGGAGATGATCCTAGTTGCCGTAACCTTCCTGATGTCCGTCTTCCTGATACTCCTCCTCATAGTCTGGCCACGGGAATAGCCAGGGACAAAGCCATGAGTACTCTTTAAGCACTCGCAAACTAATACTAACAAGTGAAGTGGTTTTTGAATAGGAAGTACTAGGCTCTAGGTTGTTTTGCAAAAACCCAGATTTATCTCTACTGAGTTCAGAAGCAAAGAAAGCTAGTTGAAAGTTTTATAACACCTAAGTGGGAACTTGAATTTAATGTCACAACTTTGTTGTGGTCAAGTCAAAGTCATAAATCATTTTGAAAACATCTGACGACGGAACAGTATGGCCACTTCAATTGTCCATAACCGTGGACGCGGCTATTCGAATAGTTTGACACTATGCATAGGTGATACACTTTCACCACAACATTCGATACATCTGTCAGGATCAATCCTGAATTCACCATACTCAGTATGCCGATAATCTGTAGGGTTCGCAGCATAGAAAACAAAAAATTTCCTATGATGGGAACAACTATGTACCAAGATCTATCTACTAGATACAAACAACAGGCAGATGTATATCCATAGAGAACATACCCTTGAAGACCGACAAAGCTTAACGAGTCCAAACTCGTGGTTGATGTAGACGATCTCTTGCCGATCTCAAGATCGAGAGGAAGTCCTAGCGCCGCAAAACAGCAGCGCATCCGTGCTCGCACACACGTTCGAGGCACCGAGCAACCTCCGCCTCCTCGCTCCAGCGATGTAGCGGAAGCACAACTCTTTCTTGCCGAATAGCCACCGGGAACATGTATCTCGCTAGTCCGAGACCATGGGGGATAAATTCTAGAGGGGGAGAGAGATCCTTCACGAGGAGGTGTGAGTGAGAAGTGAGAGGAGGGGCTCCTTATATAGGGGAGGGGGGCAGCCCAAGGGGGCATGGCCGCTAGCCATGGAGGGTGCCGCCACCTCTCCCTCATTCATGTGGGTGGACACTCCACTCACACAAAAGCCTTTCAATTCCCTCCACTCAAAAACCCACTCAAATTCCCATTACATTTCCACCAAATTTAATGCAAACTCTCATTAAATAAAACTCTTTTATTTTATTCAGAATTTTGTCAATTACTTTAATGACAAACACTCACAAATAACCCCTTACTAGTATTTCATTTCACATGCAGAAACACTTTCTGTAATTTCACCCGAAAACCTGTTTCGGTATCTAGTGAAATAAATTCCTACGCTTGTTATTCTTTTCGGCATGAAACTTTTGCTCCAAATGGAGGTCGGTGTCTCTTAAGTGTGTCACCCTACGGTTCGCGAATAATGCGTACATGATCGAGACCCCTCTCAGATCAATAATCAGAAGCGGGATCTAGAGACCCATACTGACTCCCACACATTCAACGATGACTTTCTTGTGATCGTCGGAACCTTTTACGATAGTATCTTAATCCTTTTGTTTCGTGATATATTACATGTCCGAGATTCGATCATCGGTATCTCCATACCTAGTTTGATCTCGTTACCAACATGCACTCTTTTCTCGTTCCCGTGATATAACATTCTAGTGATCAAATCACTTGCTTGCAAGCTAATCAATGTGATATCACCGAGAGGGCCCAGAGCATATCTATCCGTCATCGGGATGAACAAATTCCACTCTCGATCCATGGGCCTCAACATAACACTTTATTAGTTCTGAATCCATCTTTATAATCAGCCTGTTACGGTGTGACGTTTGATGTTATCAAGAAACTCTTCCGGTGTTAGTGATTGACATGATCTCATGGTCTAAGGATTAGGATCACTTCGTAAGTTGTTATAGCAATATAAACTCAATGAATTTGATCGTAATGCTATACTTCGGATGATTGTTCATCACACCATTACACTAATGTTGTGATCTCTTTATTTAACAACATCCAATGTCCATGATCAGGAAACCTTTGATCATCTTGTTAATCAACGAGCTAGTTTATAAGAGAGGCATAACTAGGAACTTCCTTTTTGTTTATTAAACACACATGTATTAACGTTTCCGTATTAATACAATTATAGCATATAAAATAAACATTTATCATAAATAAGGAATACGATAATAACCACTTTATTATTGCCTCTCGGGCATATTCCCTTCAGTCTCCCACTTGCACTAGAGACAATAATCTAGTTTGAAAACTTTGCGTATTGAACACCTATGGCTTTCTGGTGTTCCATATACGCAACTGCAAGTGGTTAACATAATCTACGGATCTGACGCTTCAGGTCTGTGTGTATTTGCATGTCTTTGCGTCTTCACGCATCACTCATTCTCCAATGAGATGGCATTATATAAATTTGGTCTTTCGGTGAGACCTTTAGTTCCTTGGGTTTAAACCATGTCGATACTATTGTCATACAATATATCTTTAGTGTTAGCCCGTTGCGAACCACACCTTAGTTTGATAACAAACTACTTGACACAAATTCCCTCCTTTGCTGCTACTATAGCAGTCATATACTTAGCCTTTTGTTGTAGTATCCGTCACAATGTCTTAACTTTGGAATTCATCCAAATCCATCATGGAAACTTTCTTTCCATTTCATTGTGCCACCCATAGTTTAAATTGAGATAAACTTAATTTGTATCTTGTGACAAACCTAGTATCAATGTAACGCTTTACAATGAACTATTTGTAATTGTTTGTCACCTCTACACAAATATATTCTTAGTTCTTTCAAAAAGATCATAAGAATATCCTCACTATCGTCCAATGATCATTTTATGATTCATTCTGGTATGTGCTCATAACACTTAGAGCATAGGACATATCTGGATGTGTACATATCATGGTACAATTGATCAAATCATTCTTGTGATTTTACTCATCAAGTGTCAAAGCACTTGAATCTTGTTTCACTTACCAAGTGTCGATACACTTGAATCTTGATTCAATTCCTTTCCATGCAACAAGAACTGTTTCTTGTCGTTTCTATATTGAACTCCTTCAATATCTCATATATGTACGTTTGGCACAACCATATTGGCGTCACAGTCTATCCACTATAGACATTCACGCTAAATATTCGGGTTTTGCCTAAGTATTTCATCGAAATGAAATTCTTAACCTTTGTCAATAAAAGATACATCATTTCTAATCAACAAGATGTCATCCACATAATGTATTAGAAATATGTCTCAGCGCTGCCACTTAATTTCTTGCAAATGCAAGCATCTTCATCGTCTCCAGATGAAAACTCCTTTTCATTAAGGTGAAGATTCCAACTCCGCGATGCTTACTTCAACCATTGAAGTTTGCATGCCCTTTTAGCATCCTTTGAATTTAACAAAACCCTTTGGACTGTGTCTTGTACACGTCCTAGGTAACCATTCTATTAGAAGAATTTTGTTTTGTTTATTCATCTACCATATACCAAATTATATGTAGTGGTTGCTACTTTAATCCGTCCAGACTAAATATCGCTATGAAATATCAAATCTTATCATAGTCAACTCCTTGAACATTGTCATAAAATACTTTACGACATGTCGACTATTTCATAGATGTGAAACATCCATGTCTGTTTCTTTATAGATCCAAATACGACCGATAGGTTTTTACACCTTTCTGGAGGGTCTTACAAGTTCAAAACTTGATTTCTCGTGTATGGAACTATCACGGATTTTATGGCTTCAAGCCATTTGACGGAGTCAGGGCCCATCATCGCTTCTTTGCATATAGTCGGTTCATCATTGTCAAACAATAATGATTTACTCTCAAATCTTAGTATTTGATTGTTTATCCGACCGACTTGGTTCAATAAGAACTTAGATCTCCGTGACCACAACCTTTGAGGCACATAATCTATGAGCATTATGGCAGCCTTCAGAACGATTTCCGGTGCTGCGCAACTCAGCACAGATAGCTAAGGTTCGTTAACCTTATCAAAGTTCTATTGTCCTCCCACTTAACTTTTACGAAAAATTCCTTCTTCAAGAAACTTCATATTTCAAGCGACAAACCCCTTTGTCCTCGGTGTTATGGAGGAATAACCAATTGTTATTCGAAATAACCTACAAATACATGCTCATCCGACTTCGGTTGTAAACATCTTACTTATGTTTAGCATACCAAAATTTAAGAAATGACAACTTGGGTTTTACCCCAAACCATAAATCATATGGTGTCATATCAACGGATCAAGATGGAGCTCTTTTCAGTGTAAAAGCGGTAGTCTCTAAAGTTTTAATATTTTAAAACATAATGGCAGTTTTATAAATAACACCTTTGATCCAACCATGTCAAACAAGGTTTCCTTACAAATCTTAAACACTCCATATTCCTATGGTGTTTCGGGAGATGTAAATCTAGGTGTTTTGCTAAACTTGTAACTCAAATAAATCCCTTTTATGATAAAATCATAATTCATTTATTTTTCTTGTTACACTTGTAACTCAAATAAATCCCTTATGATCAAATCATAAACCATTTATTTTCTTGTCACAATGATTTTCACTTCATCTTGAAAGTCTTTGAAACATTTTCAAATATTTCATACTTCATTCTCATTAAGTGAACATTCACTCAAATTTTTCGGAGAGAGTATATGAAGTTGAAACCCATCGCTTACGACTACACATAATGGACTACATACATCGATATGTATAAATTCCAATATTTTAGTCGTTCGTTCTTCTTTGGCCTTTGAACGAAGTTTTCATTATCCCGAGGAAAGTCTCACAAGCGTCACTTGATCAAATCAAAGACTCCAAAAATCCATGAATATGGAGATTCTTCATGTTTTCTTTCCAATATAATTTAAACAGCGATGTCACTTAAATGTGTCACCCTACGGTTCGCGAATAATGCGGACATGATCGAGACCCCTCTCAGATCAATAATCAGAAGCGGGATCTAGAGACCCATACTGACTCCCACACATTCAACGATGACTTTCTTGTGATCGTCGGAACCTTTTACGCTAGTATCTTAATCCTTTTGTTTCGCGATATATTACATGTCCGACATTCGATCATCGGTATCTCCATACCTAGTTTGATCTCGTTACCGACATGCACTCTTTTCTCGTTCCCGTGATATAACATTCTAGTGATCAAATCACTTGCTTGCAAGCTAATCAATGTGATATCACCAAGAGGGCCCAGAGCATATCTATCCGTCATCGGGATGAACAAATTCCACTCTCGATCCATGGGCCTCAACATAACACTTTATTAGTTCTGAATCCATCTTTATAATCACCCTGTTACGGTGTGACGTTTGATGTTATCAAGAAACTCTTCCGGTGTTAGTGATTGACATGATCTCATGGTCTAAGGATTAGGATCACTTCGTAAGTTTTTATAGCAATATAAACTCAATGACTTTGATCGTAATGTTATACTTCGGATGATTGTTCATCACACCATTACACTAATGTTGTGATCTCGTTATTTAACAACATCCAATGTCCATGATCAGGAAACCTTTGATCATCTTGTTAATCAACGAGCTAGTTTATAAGAGAGGCATAACTAGGAACTTCCTTTTTGTTTATTAAACACACATGTATTAACGTTTCCGTATTAATACAATTATAGCATGTAAAATAAACATTTATCATAAATAAGGAATACGATAATAACCACTTTATTATTGCCTCTCGGGCATATTCCCTTCATAATCAATCCTAACCTTTCAATTACACGCCCTAGTATAGGCACCTCTCCTGTGAGGATGACATCAAGATTTTCTAACTTAGGCCAAGTTTTATGCTCTTTATGCTACCTTTAAACATCTTTCTAAAATCTACAAGTCACAAAGTAAGCTCTAAGAGAGATCTTTGATAAAGAAAAAAAATACTAAGCTTGCAAGTAAAACTAGGATTGTGTATTAAGTGGGGTAAGCTTGCAAGTAAGGTTTGCATGGTTTAGCTTAGCTTTCTAAGATAATAGCTTGATAAGATAACTTGTATAGTAAGGCTTGCAAGATTTCAAGTATAGGCTTGCTAAGGTATTAGTATAAGCTTGCAAGGTTTAGCTTGCTCAGTTAATAGCTTGCCTTGTGCAGAGCAGTGGTTGAAGTTCTCCTCGGCTTCCTCTTCGTAGTATTCTCCTTCCTCCTCGTATCCTTGGTCGGTACTAGCGTCTATAAATAAATACGAGGTACACAATCACCAAACAATACTTAACTACTTTTATTTATCACACCAAGGTTTTCACTAGATGATCTAGGATCATCACAATCATCAAAGTATTTGTCTTATTTATTTTATTTTTGGAAAAGTAATTTCTACTCATTGAAAAACTACTTAAGCTTTAATATTTTCCAACTAAAACATGGGATCATATTGACACATGTCATCACCACATATTTCAGTACATGGGAATGTGATTTAAAGTGGTGTCACAATTTAATAAGGTTTAACTTTTTTATTTTAATTAATTAAAGTGACTAGAATGGCCTATGGGGCATTCTTTTATTCCTTGACCATTATTTATGTAAGTAACCATAGATATTTTTATATATTATGAAAGGTCTTGTTAAATGTGATTTTTGAGAGTTGGAATCAACTCAAAATCTTTTGTGGTTGAATTTTGAAAAATGTTTGAATGCAGAAAAGCTTCTGCCTTGTTATTTTTACTATAGATGATCTACAATTCTAAATGAATTGAATCAAACAATCTTGGATTAAGGATTCCAGTACCTTTTTGACAAAATTGGTTTCATGCATTTTGGTTCAGTGAATCGAGCTGGGTTGATTTTTGAATCTAGGTACACAACTGAGTTTGAAATTAAAAGAATCAATCTAAATTTGAATTACTGGGTCGCGCGGGATGTTAACTGGGCCGGACCACAGTGCACAGCGCACACACGGGTGGGTTTAAGTGAATGACCCCACCAGTCAGCGAGACAGGGGGTGCGAAGCGTTATGGGATGATGAGGATCGCACGATCAAACTCTAATCCAACGGCTGAGACCTATCGTCTCCGTTGGGCAACGCCGGCGAGACAGAACCCTAGCTCGGTCAGTGGGGGTCGTGGGAGGTTCACCGGGGCTCAGGCGAGGGTCGGCGACGGGGGCGAACGACGAAGTCGACGACGGCGAACCTCCTGGTACCGGCGACTTCTCCTGGGGCGGCTCCAATTAACGGCTCCTTTCTTCCTCCTCCGCGGCATAATCCGGCCAAATTCCGGCGATGTGTTGCTCGCCTTGCTCCGGGAGTGAGGTGGGGTGCTTCTGAGAGAGAGAGGGGAGTGAGATGGTGTGCTGAGTTCGAAGGGGGGTGGCCTCTATTTATAGTGCCAGAAGAGGACCGAAGGGCGCGGGCGGAGCTCGCCGTGATCGTCGTCACAGCGAGCTACTAGCATGGGCAAAGGTAGGGGACAGTGTTGTGTTCCCTAGCAAAGCTCAACGGCATGGTCACGCGGCGTGGGGCGGTGTGAGATGGTCGGAACGTCGCGGTGCTCTGAGCGGGTCCGACGGTTGTTTTAATGGTGCATGGGCTCTCCTGGTCCCACAGCAATGAACATGTGTTTCTAGGGTGTTCCTGGGGTGGTGGCGACCCTGCTTGCATGCGGCGAGAGTGGCGCACGGTCTGTGGGCGTGTGTCGTGGGTGGCGCTCTGGCGCGCTCTCGGCACACTCGAAGAGAGGCTGGGCATGCTTGGGCTATGTGGTCCAGTGGCTTGCTGCTCGTTGGCGTTGGACAGGGGGTAGCGATGGACGGTGGTGAGTGTCCAAAACAAGGTTGGCGAGGCTAGTGGGGCTCCTAGCTGGCTGGCGACATTGGGGTGGCAAGGGTGCTCTTGGCATGCTTGCCATTGATGGCATGGTCTGGTTTACAGTGAGCTACAGGGGTTAAACAAGTTAGATGATCTACTGAGGGTGTAGTGTGAGCTAGATAGGGAACAAGTTAGGCCAAAATTACTGCTCACTATAGTGTTGAATGTTTGTTGGTTTGGTGTTTGATGAAATGGCCGAAAGAGATTCAAATTTGAAATTTTGAATCAAACTTTGTAGGTGTGTTAGTTACATACTAGGGAGTCTCTGGTTGATTGGATTGGTCAAGGTGCACTGGTTTGGTTGGGTTTTGAAAATGGGTGATCTCCACATATGAACTAGATTCAATTTTGAAATGTCATTTGAATCAAGTTGCCAAATGTTTCTATAAGTTTGAAAGGTGGGATTTGATTCATTTTTACTTGGTCTAGCAAGGGGTGAAAAGAAATGGAAATTTTTCTGTTTGAAATCTTGGACTAGAAACACTCAAAGTGGCCTAGTGAGCAAGATTGGCAAAAATGACCATTTGCTTTATTTTTTTGTTTTTGATTTTCTCTTGATTTGTTTCTGCTTGGAAATGTTTTAGATGATTTTGTTTTCATATTTAAACCATTCATTGCTATTTAGATCCATCACACAAGTCCATTCATGCATTCATACAATCATCACATATACACATGCATTCATATTGATTTAATTAACAAAAGTTTTTGTTAACCCAAATTTTGGTGATTGGAAATTGATAACCTTGCTCAGTATTTTTGGGATGTTACAAACATTCCCTCAAATTAAATCCCGTCCCGAGATTTGAGAAAGAAGAAAGAAGAAAACTAGGATTTGAAAAGAAATCCCAGGTAGCTTCTTCTTCAGTGTGGTTGCTCCACTGAATCTTGAGGAACTTGATGCTTCGGGTCCTGGTGGTCTTGGAAGCTTCCTCCAAAATATGGATGGGTACTTCAGGATACGTTAGGTCATCATTTATTGCTATGGTGAGGTGATCAATATTCTTGAAAACTTCAGTCTTCTCCGGGACTTCTAGGCATTTGCGAAGTAACGATATATGGAACACATTATGCACTGCTGACATCTCCTCTGGCAGTTCCAGTTGGTATGATACTTCTCCTCGACGATTTAGAATCTTGAAAGGTCCGATATATCTGGGGGCTAACTTTCCTTTGATATGGAAACATTGCATTCCCTTCAAAAGCGAAACTTTGAGATACACAAAATCTCCGATATTGAAAGCGAGGTCTCAACGTCTCTTGTCGGCATAACTCTTCTGTCTTGACTGGGCGGTCTTGAGGTGCTCACGGATCTTGTGAACTTTCTCTTCTGCTTCTCATAGGATGTCGGGTTTGAAGATCCGACTCTCTCATACTTCTGACCAATTCAAAGGGGTGCGGCACTTCCTTCCATACATGAATTCAAATGGGGCCATTTGCAGACTAACTTGATAACTGTTGTTGTAGGAAAATTCTGCGAACGGCAGACAGTCTTCCCATTTAGATCCATACTTTAGTACACAGACTCTCAACATATCTTCGAGTATTTGATTTACTCGCTCCGTTTGTCCATCGGTCTGAGGGTGATACGCTGTGTGGAAATCTAGTCGGGTTCCCAATCCTTCTTGGACTTTCTTCCAAAATCTCGATGTAAACTGAGTTCCTCGATCTGACACGATGTTTCCGGGGACTACGTGCAAAATGACGATTCTAGTGATGTATAACTCCGCTAGCTTCAAACTCTGGTAAGTGGTCTTGACAGGTAAGAAATGGGCTAGTTTGGACAGTCTGTCAACTATGACCCAAATAGAGTCATTTCCCCTACTAGAAGTAGGCAATCCGGTGATAAAGTCCATTTCAACTAAATCCCATTTCCATTCCGGAATCTGTAATGGATGCAACAGTCCTGCGGGTCTCTGATGTCCCGCCTTGACTCGCTGGCAAATATCACACTTGGCGATATAGCTTCTGATTTCTCTCTTCATCTTATGCCACCAAAATTGCTCTTTTAGATCCTGATACATCTTTGTCCCTCCGGGGTGGATAGAATAAAGAGTATCATGGGCCTCTTTCAAAATAGTTTCCTTCAATTCTGAATCTGCTGGTACAAAGAGACATCCTTTGTACCACATAACCCTTCTTCATCCTCGGTGAATCCGGGTACTTTGCCTGTACCGATACGATGTTTGATTCCGTCGATACTAGCATTTCCTTTCTGCTCCTCCTTGATCTGACTGATCAAAGTGGGTTGAAGTTCTATGCTAGCCAAAAATCCTTCACTTACTAATTCCATTCTGAAATCCTTCATCTCCTTGTGCAAACTTGGTTGCTCCTTCAGAATCATGGAGTTCAAGCGGCACGACAATCCGCTAAGGGCATCTGCTACCACATTAGCTTTACCAGGGTGATAGTGAATGTTTAGATCATAGTCCTTGATTAGCTCAATCCATCTTCTTTGCCTCATATTCAGCTCCTTCTGAGTGAATATATACTTCAAGCTCTTGTGATTCGAATAAATCTCACAACTGTTTCCCATCAGGTAATACCTCCATGTCTTCAGGGCTAGAACTAAGGCTGCTAGTTCAAGGTCATGGTAGGATAGTTCTGTTCATGTTGCTTCAGTTGTAGGGATAGATAAGATATAACTTTGGCTTCTTGCATCAACACAAATCCGAGACTGATCTTGGATGCGTCACAATACACATCAAACGGCTTAGTAATATCCGGCATGATCAAGATTGGGGCTGAAATCAATCTCCTCTTGAGTTCTTGAAAACTCGCATCACATTTGTCCGTCCATTCAAACTTCTTATCCTTCTTCAGCAATTGGGTCATGGGTCTTGCGATACTTGAGAATCGTTCTACGACTTGTGGAAATATCCCGCTAATCCTAGAAATGCACGAACTTGGGATTGAGTGGTTGGGGCTTGCCAATCTTCAACACCCTTCACCTTTGTAGGGTCAACGGCAATTCCTCCGGCTGATACAATATGTCCGAGGAATCCTACCTCCTGTAACCAGAATTCACATTTGCTAAACTTGGCATACAACTGATGCTCCCTAAGGGTTCCAAGGATGGTCCTTAGGTGTAGCTCATGTTCTTCTTCTGATTTGGAATATATCAGAATGTCATCGATGAAAACAACGACAAACTTATCCAGGAATTCCATAAAAATCTTATTCCCGAGGTTCATGAAATAAGTGGGGGCATTGGTTAATCCAAAAGACATGACCGTATACTCGTATAATCCGTATCTGGTGGTAAAGGCAGTCTTTGGAATATCCTCTGCGTGAATCTTGAGTTGATGATAACCAGTTCTAAGATCAATCTTAGAAAACACTTTGGCACCAGTTAACTGGTCAAACAGGTATTCTATCTTGGGCAGTGGGTACTTGTTCTTGATGGTGACATCATTCAACTTTCGATAATCCATACACAAACGGTTACCTCCACCTTTCTTGTCTACAAACAAGACAGGTGATCTCCATGGCGACGCACTTGGTTGAATCAATCCTATTTCTAGCATAGCATCCAATTGCTTCTTCAGATAATTCCGACGGGTTCATACTATATGGTCTCTGAGCTATGGGTCCGGTTCCAGGGATTAGTTCAATGATAAACTCGATATCCCGATTTGGGGGCATACTGGGCAAAACATCTGGAAATACATCGGGGTATTCACAAACTATTCTGACTTGGTTAATAGTTGGTTGGGCTATATTATTGTTGCATTTGAATTGGCGGGGCAAGGTATGAGATACATGCTTGACTGATATTCCGGCTGTACTGGTCATGTTTATGGCTTTCTTGGCACAGTCGATTAATCCTTTATGTTTGGACACCCAATCCATTCCTAGTACTACTTCCAAACCTTTAGTTCCGAATACTATTAGATTAGCATAAAAATCTATGCCATGGATTCGGATAGGCAGGGCCTTGCAAATTTGTCTAGCTTTGGTGGTTGAACCAGGTATTTGAACTATCATAACATTCTTCAATTTGGTGGGTTGAATCTTACTAGTGCATGCAAATTCTTCAGTAACAAACGAGTGTGATGCTCCAGAATCAAACAACACTCTTGCAAGTACTAAGTTAACAGAAAACATACCCAGCATGACATCTAGCGCTTCTTGGGCTTCTTCAGCATGCATGAGAAAGAGACGGCCGTTGCGGTTGAGCCAGTTCCCTGGGGCAAACCTTCTTCCAGGCGAAACACGACGCTGCTGCTGAGCTGGGGCATTTGCATTGGGGGATGCGGCAATCTTCTTGGGGCACTCATTGGAATAGTGATCCTTGGTTCCACATTCATAACAAGTCACCTGAGACTTGTCTTTTGCTAAAATAGGCATATCATTGCTTCCAGTCCTCGAGGCAGTGTTGTTGTTGGTGGCTGCATTGTTGTTGTTGAACTTGGGTTGTGCACGGTTGAAATTGCTGGGGTTCCCAGGGTTGTTGTGATTTCCTCCAGGGCTCGGGTTTCTTCCTCCATGGTTGGGATAGGTCGGACGGTTCATCGGGGGTCTATTGGTTCTTGGGGCAAATCCTGGAGATGGGTTGGGGCGATACTTTGGGGTATGGTGGGTTCCTGGTTGATTCATCATGCGACGCTTACGGTTCTCATTAGCTTGGTTTATCTTGCCCTCCATCTGAATGGCAGAGTCCACTAAGGCTTCAATATCAGCAAAGGGGATATTGACTAACATCATCTGCATCTCATCGTGCAGACCATTCAGGAATCTCTCCTTCTTCTTGGCTTCAGTGTCTATCTCATCCGGTGCATACCTATCCAATGACAAAAAATTGTCACAGTACTCCACTACGGTCATCCTTCCTTGCTTCAGTTCTCTGAATTCATCTCTCATCCTCTTGATCAAACCCGGTGGCACATGGGTTCTGCTAAACTTGATTTTGAACTCTTCCCAAGTCATCATATAACCTCCATTCATGGCACGAACGCTGTTCCACCATGCTCTTGCATCTCCGGCCAGGTAGTGGGTGGCAAACAGTACTTTCTCGGTGGGTTCCACTCCTGTAACTTCTAGGTTGTTCTCCATGGTTTGCAGCCAATCATCTGCATCTAGGGGCTCTTCAGACTTAGTGAAAATGGGTGGATTGGTGTTCTGGAAATCCTTGAGCTTGGATCCATGGTTGTCCTGATTTCCATGGCCTTGATTGTTGTTGGCCATCTGAGCTATTTGTTGAAGGGTGGCTAGGTTGGCTTCACGTTCGACTCTTTCAGCTTCGCGGTTAGAAACCAACATTTGCAAGATTTGCAACATCGGGTCCAAGGATGAAGTGCTTTCTCCGCGAGGCATCTGAAGATTGAGATAGATCATGAGAAAAGAGGGACATTTCTAAGGTTTAGGGTTTTGAAAAGTTTTCAAAGTTTGACTTAGATTTTTCTAGCAACTTGCTTTTCATTCATTCATTCATAGCACACGATACAAACACACACCAGAACAAAGAAAAACATATGGTTTTAAGAACCATTCCGTGAACTGCGATACAGTGGGACCTGATACAACTCACTAACACTAGTGCTCAAGTGCTAATACTCCTCAGAGTTGGTGTCCTCCTCCTCATCATCATCATCATCAATGAAGGAGAAGTCATCCTCATCGGTGAAGAAGTACATGGCCTGGTCCTCTAGAAAGTCATCATCGTCACTAAGATAGGAATAGGGGTCTCCACGAAGGTCTTACCATGCATTCTCCCTCTCCTCCAGCTGCATGTCTCTCTCGTGGACTGTCTCCTCCAAATCCGTGATCCTTTGGCGAAGACGGGCAATGATGCGCTCCTTCTTGTCGAGCTGACGGTGACAAGACTGGCGATCCTTCACTAGCATGGCAATGGTCTGATCCTTCTTGGCGGCGATGGCGTACTTGTGGTTGGCGTAGGAGCGGGCTTTGTCTAACTCCTTCTGACGATCATACATCATGAAGCTGAGGTGGTCCAATTGAGTCTTCATCTCATGGTGATACGGGGCCTCTAGTGGCTGTCCCATAACATCACGCCTTGGGTACAACTCAAAGCGGTTACCCTTGATCTGATTGATACTCTGCCCACACAGACAGGCAAGAGCTTCCTACATGGCTCTGGCAAGTCCATCGAGCCAGTTGTTCTCTCTCAAGGTGAACTGAATTCCCTCTAAGGTGGGGGCTTCGATCTTTCCTCGGAGACTTGCAGCAACTAGCCATTGCAACTCCTCTCCTTCCTGATCGTTGAGCTGAGCTCCGAAGAACTCGGGGTGCGGTCGCTCTAGCATATCCGATAGCTGGTCCAAGTCACGCTCAAAGATGAGGTCTCCTCCATTCCCCAACTGATAAAACTTGCTATACTTCATGTCCATCTATAAGAATATAGGATGAGTAAGTTAGTAGAGTGATCAAGTGTGTCAAATTTTATGTAAGTTTGCAAGAATTTTTTAGGAACATAAATTTTCATGAAAGAGTCTAGGTGGTAAGAATGAGAATAAGTTTTCATAATACTCATTTCCTTGGTTTTGAATCTAAGTTTTTGATTCAGACGTCCATTCTAAACTAGGGTCTCATATGGTCAGGATGGCTGAGATACCAACTTGTCAACACCTGGATTTTTAATCCCAGATGCCTGTTATGCCATACATCGCAATCCCAGGATTACCATTTTTGTGAGACATAACAGATTGGATATCACAGTACATCATCCATTACAAACCATACATAAGGTCTTACACAAATAAAGGATCTCATGATCTAGTCTTAATACAAATCAAGCAGCGGATTAACTTAATAGTAACGATAGCGTAGGTGAGACTCCATCTTCATGGTCACATGCAATGCTGACGATGGGAGATGATCCTAGTAGTTGTAACCTTCCTGCTGTCCGTATTCCTGATACTCCTCTTCATAGTCTGGCCACGGGAATAGCCAGGGACAAAGCCATGAGTACTCTTTACGTACTCGCAAACTAATACTAACAAGTGAAGTGGTTTTTGAATAGGAAGTACTAGGCTCTAGGTTGTTTTGCAAAAAGCCAGATTTATCTCTACTGAGTTCGGAAGCAAAGAAAGCTAGTTGAAAGTTTTATAACACCTAAGTGGGAACTTGAATTTCATGTCACAACTCTATTGTGGTCAAGTCAAAGTCATAAATCATTCCACAAGTCATTTTGAAAACATCTGACGACGGAACAGTATGGCCACTCCAACTGTCCATAACCGTGGACGCGGCTATTCGAATAGTTTGACACTCTGCAGAGGTGGTACACTTTCACCACAACATTCGATACATCTGTCAGGAACAATCCTGAATTCACCATACTCAGTATGCGGATAATCAATCCTAACCTTTAAATTACACGCCCTAGTATAGGCACCTCTCCTGTGAGTTTGGCCTCCCAACCATAAACAACTGTCATCTTGGGAACTGTACAGGTGGACAATCTTCATAAGGTAGCCTCAGCTCAAACCATGGCTGCAAGGGAACCCATACTAAGGTATATAAATTTCCAGTCAAGCCCTACCCAATTTTCAGGTATTGTGGTTGTACGGTAAAATTGGAATGGTATCGCATCCAGACAACCATCAGTTTTATAAAGGGCTAAGGCTCATGCCTTAACATTTTCATCATCAAAATCATCTGGTGTTCAAGAACACATGTCAAAACATTTTAGTAGAATGACTCATCATTCTAAGGTTTCCATAACCATTTTTTCCAAGTATTCCCATCTAAAGTGATCAAGTTTTATGCTTAGCACTAGCATCAACAAGTGGGGGTAAATACTAATGAGGGGTGGTAAACAAGTGTAGATTATCTAAGTTATCTTATCTAGGTTCAATCTCATGCCTTAGGATGACATCAAGATTTTCTAACTTAGGCCAAGTTTTATGCTCTTTATGCTACCTTTAAACATCTTTCTAAAATCTACAAGTCACTAAGTAAGCTCTAAGAGAGAGCTGTGATACTAGTAAAACTAAGCTTGCAAGTAAAACTAGGATTGTGTATTAAGTGGGGTAAGCTTGCAAGTAAGGTTTGCATGGTTTAGCTTAGCTTGCTAAGATAATAGCTTGCTAAGATAACTTGTATAGTGAGGCTTGCAAGATTGCAAGTATAGGCTTGCTAAGGTATTAGTATAAGCTTGCAAGGTTTAGCTTGCTCAGTTAATAGCTTGCCTTGTGCAGAGCAGTGGTTGAAGTTCTCCTCGGCTTCCTCTTCATAGTATTCTCCTTCCTCCTCGTATCCTTGGTCGGTACTAGTGTCTATAAATAAATACGAGGTACACAATCACCAAACAATACTTAACTACTTTTATTTATCACACCAAGGTTTTCACTAGATGATCTAGGATCATCACAAGCATCACAATCATCAAAGTATCTGTCTTATTTATTTTATTTTTGGAAAAGTAATTTCTACTCATTGAAAAACTACTGAAGATTTAATATTTTCCAATTAAAACATGGGATCATATTGACACATGTCATCACCACATATTTCAGTACATAGAATGTGATTTAAAGTGGTGTCACAATTTAATAAGGTTTAACTTTTTTTATTTTAATTAATTAAAGTGACTAGAATGGCCTATGAGGCATTCTTTTATTGTTTGACCATTATTTCTGCAAGTAACCGTAGATATTTTTATATATCTGAAAGGACTTGTTAAATGTGATTTTTTAGAGTTGGAATCAACTCAAAAGCTTTTGTGGTTGAATTTTGAAAAATGTTTGAATGCAGAAAAGCTTCTGCCTTGTTATTTTTACTATACATGATCTACAATTCCAAATGAATTGAATCAAACGGGCTTGGATTAAGGATTCCAGTATCTTTCTAACAAAATTGGTTTCATGCATTTTGGTTCAGTGAATCGATCTGGGTTGATTTTTGAATCTAGGTACACAACTAAGTTTGAAACTAAAAGAATAAATCTAAATTTGAATTACTGGGTCACTCGGGATGTTAACTGGGCCAGACCACAGTGCACAGCGCACGCGCGGGTGGGTTTAAGTGAATGACACCACCAGTCAGCGAGACAGGGGGTGCAAAGCGGTATGGGGTGATGAGGATCGCACGATTAAACTCTAATCCAACGACTGAGACCTATCATCTCCGTCGAGCAACGCCGGCGAGGCAGAACCCTAGTGTGGCCAGTCGGGGTCGTGGGAGGCCCATCGGGGCTCAGGCGAGGGTCGGCGATGGGGGCGAACGATGAAGTCGACGACGACGAACCTCATGGTACCGGCGGCTTCTCCTGGGGCGGCTCCAATCAACGGCTCCTTTCTTCCTCCTCCGCGACAGACTCCGGCCAAATTCTGGCGATGTGCTGCTCACCTTGCTCCGGGAGTGAGGTAGGGTGCTTCTGAGAGCGAGGGGAGTGAGATGGTGTGCTGAGTTCGAACGGGGGTGGCCTCTATTTATAGTGCCAGAAGGGAACCTAAGGGCGCAGGCGGAGCTCGTCGTGGTCATCGTCACAACAAGCTACTGGCATGGGGAAAGGTAGGGGACAGTGCTGTGTACCCTAGCGAAGCTCAACGGCATGGCACGTGGCGTGGGGCGGTGCGATATGGTCGGAACGTCGCGGTGCTCTGAGCGGGTCCGACGGTTGTTTTAATTGCGCACGGGCTCTCCTGGTCGCGCGGCGATGAACTGGCGTGTCTGGGTGTTCCTCGGGTGGTGGAGATCCTTCTTGCACGCGGCGAGAGCGGCACGCGGTCTATGGGCGTGTGTCACGGGTGGCGCTCTGGTGCGCTCTCGGCACGCTCTAAGAGAGGCTGGGCATGCTTGGGCTGTGTGGTCCAGTGGCTTGCTTCTCGTTGGCGTTGGACAGGGGGTGGTGATGCACGGTGGTGAGTGTCCCAGACAAGGTTGGCGAGGCTAGTGGGGATCCTAGCTGACTGGCGACATTGGGGGGGCAAGGGTGCTCTCGGCATGCTTGCATTGATGGCATGGTCTGGTTTACAGTGAGCTAGAGGGGTTAAACAAGTTATATGATCTACTGAGGGTGTAGTGTGAGCTAGATAGGGAACAAGTTAGGCAAAATTACTGCTCACTATAGTGTTGAATGTTTGTTGGTTTGGTGTTTGCAAGGTGTTTAATGAAATGGCTGAAAGAGATTCAAATTTGAATTTTTGAATCAAACTTGTGGGTGTGTTAGTTACATACTAGGGAGTCTCTGGTTGATTGGATTGGTCAAGGTGCACTGGTTTGGTTGGGTTTTGAAAATGGGTGATCTTCACATATGAACTAGATTCAATTTTGAAATGTCATTTGAATCAAGTTGCCAAATGTTTCTGTAAGTTTGAAAGGTGGGCTTTGATTCAGTTTTACTTGGTCTAGCAAGGGGTGAAAAGAAATGGAAATGTTTATGTTTGAAATCTTGGACTAGAAACACTCAAAGTGGCCTAGTGAGCAAGATTGGCAAAAATGACCATTTGCTTTATTTGTTTTGTTTTTGATTTTCTCTTGATTTGTTTCTGCTTGGAAATGTTTTAGATGATGTTGTTTTCATCTTTAAACCATTCCTTGCTATTTAGATCCATCACACAAGTCCATTCATGCATTCATACAATCATCACATACACACATGCATTCATATTGATTTAATTAACAAAAGTTTTTGTTAACCCAAATTTTGGTGATTGGAAATTGATAACCTTGTTCAATATTTTTGGGATGTTACACTATGCCTTTGCCTGAAATTTTTGTGACCAAGTACTATACCTTCTTAAACCTTAAAGTGACATTTCTCCTAGTTCAATACTAGGTTAGTATCTTCACATATCAACAAAACTTTTTGAATATTATGGAGATAATGATTAAATGAAGTTTGATAGACAGAAAAATCGTCCATGAATACTTCCATGATATTTTCAACATAATCAACAAATATAGCAGTCATACACCTTTGGAAGGTGGCAAGAGCATTGCAAATACCAAAAGGCATACGACGATAAGATACAAGCCGAAAGGACAAGTGAAGGTTGTTTTAGTTGGTCATCTGGATGAACAACTACTTGAGAAAAACTAGGATAACCGTCTAAATAGCAAAAATTAGAATGCATAGTGAGCCTCTCTAAGGTTTGATCTATAAATGGTAAAGTATAATTATCCTTTCTAGTTTCTTTATTAAATTTTCTATAATCAATACACATCCTATGACAAACGAAGGTTCGAGTTAGGACCATCTCATTATGTTCATTTTGAACGAAAGTAAACTCACCTTTCTTAGAAACGCAATGAATGCGACTTACCCAATCGCTTTCCTCCACATGGAAGATTATTCCTGCATCTAACAAGTGTATTATCTATTTTCTTCTTTCATGTGAGGTTTAAGTCGCGTTTGAAAATCTATAACCGGCTGAGCTCCTTCTTCCATAAATATTCTATGAGTGGTTATCATGGGACTAATCCCTTTCAAGTAGCCCATCGAATATCCAAGAGCATTTCGATTCATTCGGAGAACCATCATCAAATTTTCCTCCTCCTTTTCTGCAAGATTAGAACTTACAATAACAGGGAAATTATTAGTTTCATCAATACTTTAATTCCTTCGGAAGAGTTTTGAGTGTTGGAGGCGGAAGTGCCTCATTCCCCTTCATTATAGGTGCTTCATAAGTTTGATTCATTTTAGGATCTACCTGGGTTGAGTCAAGATAATCATCAATTTCCATCTTATCTATATCTTTAGGAATATTATTGTCAACTAGGCTCCTTGCTAAATTATCGTCGGGAGTTTCAATGAATACGGAGGCAAGACTGATGATGGTACCTTCTTATTATTATTTACCATAATCATACTCGTCCAACTCTTCAATAGATTGCCTATGATGGAATTTAGAGAAATGGAAGTCCATTTTTTCTTCACCAAACTTGAGGGAAATAGTTTCTTTCTTCCAGTCAATATTTGCCCCTGCGGTGTTCAAGAAAGTTCTTCCAAAAATAATTAGACAATAAACATCAGTAGGCATATCAACAATTACAAAATCAATGGGGTATATGATCCAATACAAATGTCACATACCAAGATTTTCCAAATCTTGTAATGTGAAAAATAAATGAATAAAATAAAACTTTGTTGATTTTCAGGATGAGAAGAAACTTTTTGAATCCAATTTGGAAACTTTCAAAACCTATTTGGATCAAATAAAATCCTAAAGGGATTTAAAAAGTTAAATAAACAATAAACTTAAAAATATTTAAAATTACTATTTTGGATCTTTTAATAAAAGGTTTTGGTTATCAAAAGAAAAGGTGGATTTATAATTAAAGATTATTTTATGGAGCCAAAGTAAACCTTGGTCAAGCTTTTGAAATAAAACATTTTGTTTTGATAAAAATAGTAAAGGTTTATTTAAATAAAATAATAAGGATTTAATATCCAGTTTTATTAAAAATAAAGGCTTTTCCCATTTTAAATAAACACCAAAACTTATTTATTTATTTTAAATAAGTTTTCCAAGTATCTTATATTTTCAAATAAAACCTACTGATTTGGTTTTGATAATATTTAGATTTCAAATGGAGTTTTTAAATAAATTAAAACCCAATTGATTTATTACCTAGTGTCCATTTTATTTAATTATAAATGGACCCTAAAATAAAAATATTATTTTACTTTGGGACTTTTGGTTTATGTTGATAAACAGAACCAAAACCCAATACAAGTGTGGTGAATGTTTGAATTGATTTGAATGTTTGATTGGTTGTCTGAATTTCAAAACAGAAAATAGAATCAGAAAAAGGAAAATCAACCACGAAAGAAAAAAATAGAAGTGGACAGCAGCCCAGTCGGCCAGCCCAATAAGCCCAGTACCAGCCCAGTCTCTCTCCCCCTCTGCGAAACGTTTTTCACTTAAAGTCTCACCCGCAAAGCAACTGACCGGTGGCCCCTCCTTCCCTCTCACTCACTCGCTGACCAGCCGACCCCACCCCTCCTGTTCATCGTCCTCACCCGCCGTGACCTCTTCTCCCCCAAACCTCGTCGCCGTTTCTGTCAAATAACTGCATGCTTGATTCCTCTTAACCACGCGTTGAATCAGCCCCGTGACCGCGCGCATTTAAGCGTCCCTCTCCCCTCTCTGATCTCCCTCACACGCCAGACCTCCCTTGCCCCCAGGCTGCCACGATTTGAGCTGGCACTCCCTCTGTTCCGACAAGCTTGCAACCAAAATTCCGGCAACCCCTTACTGCCCCTTGCCTCATCGACCACGCACACATACTCCACACATCCTGACGCATCTCCCCGTGCCACTGGTTCGCCCGCGAGTGCCCCGTAACGTTGGCTTCGTCAACCTCAACTCGCCACCGTCGTCTGCCGTTTCTCCGATGACCTCCCTCTGGTAAACCAGACCACCCCGACCCCTCTCAATCACGCACACACCATCGCCGTGTCATTGCGCGTCTGACCATGCATTTCGTTTGTCTCCTAGTGATCCATAGCACCATCCTCGACGACGACTGAGCGTGGCCGAGGCGCAGCTCCACTTCGGCGAGCGATTAAGCCCGCTCCAGTGCGCCTCTCGCCAAGACGGCACCACCTTGAGCTTCCCCAGGCTTCTGCGATCACTGTGAGCATCTCCCCACCTTCCATTGCTTCCTGTATCGCCGGCACCTCCACTGTCTGGCCGCTCCGCCGCCAGTAGCCACCGCAGCGCCGCCCATTTCTGGCTGACGTGCTGTGCACCGTAGGATGTAAATCCAAGCGCCACGATAGAACAGGATCTAAGGGGTACGAATAGTTCCGTGCCGCACGATCTAAATAGAATCCAACGACCCACAGAGAGCGATCCGCGCGAACCGTTTTCAGCCAGTAAGAAGGCGCCACGTGGTGAGTGCTTTGTTTTAAAAACAGAAATGTGTCTATTAGTTATTCAAACTTGTAAAATCCATAACTTTAGTTCCACACGTCCAAATTTTGCAAACTTTATATCAATAGAATCAGTGGAACAAACCCTAGCCAACCATGCCATTTGTTTAGTAAAAAGCCTCTGGTAAAATGTTTGTTTTTACAGAAACATTTGTATGCTTGTTTAGATTATAAAAATTGTTCAAAAATGATTTTGGGGATAAAATCTTTTGCAAATGGTGTGTTTTGAACCTCCTGACCATAGGAAACACTTTGTGGATTCAAAAATGTATTTGGTGAAACAAAAGAATGATTCTTTGATTTAAAACCATTTCTAGTCAAATAAAAATATAGTTTATTTATTAAAAATGGTTTTTGAAGAAAACCTTTGGGAAATGTTTTGTTTTAAACTCTCTGACCTAAACACCAAGTTTTATGGTTTAAAAACATATTGGGTGAACCCCATAGATTAATTCCTTAGTAAAAATATTTCTACACCACATAAAATGATACCTTGTTTTGAAAATGGTTTATGAAGTGAAAACCTTTTGCAAATGACTTTGACACTTTGCAAAATGACCATTAGGTGTTTTCAAGTGTTTATGACCCATTAGGAACCACTTTTTCAAATAAAACAATCCTTGGCATGCTTGCATGCATTATCTTGGTTCTACGATTTTATGTGTTGTTTTGCTTGATTGGTAGATTGAGTTTGTGCCTTGCTTGATTGAATTGTAGTGACTTGAAGAGTGTGATTGTTGCAAGTAAAAGGAGTGAACTTATACCCTCTACCAAAAAGGCAAGTGATGCTTCATACTTTTGTCCCATTACTTTCACTATGCATTAGTGATTTTTCTAAGTAAAATTTGCATGAAATTTTGCTAAGTATAAACCTTGCTATAGGAAAACCCAGTAGATGAAACCTTAGTAGAAATTTTCCTAAGTTAAGATTACTACTACTATCAAGCTTAGCTTAAATAATAGAAAACAAGGGTGGAATATATATCCATACTATGAAAAATTTCTAAGTCTGAGGACTTGTGTTTTTGTTTAATAAAACAACTAAGTTAATGAATCACCTGGGTGGAATGGTAATTGCTTGGTGGTTTTTGGTTGAGTGGTTCACAAGGCCCATGTTTATGGTTGACCTTGTGTATCTCACTTGTGGATGGCCACCCAGGAACAAAGAGATTTGAGTTGTCAAATGTTGAGAAGCTTCAAGTGCAACCACTTGGCATTATGGGCTCTGCCTGGATCATATAGGTTGCAAGAACTTAGCCATATGGACAGTGACATGGTTATACCCTACAGGTACATGACTTCAGTATACCTGGTCCAGCCCAAGGAAGGCCCACAGCAGACGTACGCTGGCCCATTAAGATTTTCGGGTGGCCAAGGCCCATGACGCCTTCGGATCCTTGGAGAGCAAGACTAGCCTAGATAGGAAATTTAAAGGGGTAAAACCCTAGAACTTGTAACCGACTAGGACTATGCCCGGGACCTGCCTAAGTCTATATAAAGGCCAGGAGGGCACGTCCTAGATCTCTCGACTCATACTTTCGCACGCACCTCCACGCCAGATTGAATCTGCGCACCCTGTAACCTTCGGTTCCGCCGTAATCAAGAGCAGACAAGCAGGAGTAGAGTTTTCCCTCCAGGGGCCTGAACCTGGGTAAATCTCGTGTCCCCTGGTTGCTTGTCTGTTAACCGTGCCACGATCTCCAGCATCCCCATCTTCTCCAAAACCCAAGTCCATAACAATGGGCATTGACGAGATTAAACCTCGTCAATTGGCGCTGTCTGTGGGAATCGGGGCTGCTGATTGTGCGATCATGACGGTCCCGACCCGATCGATCTACAACTCCGCGGCGACGGAGAACCACCTCCTCTTCGGGACTTTCGACTTCACCGCCCACTTGCCGGCCACCATGAAGGATTTCGAGCCCGTAGGCGACGGACTCGAGATTTTGTTTGGGAGCTTCTGCTTCCAGGTGGGACAAACTGGCACCCTCCGCCTTCCTGAGCAGGTGCCCGTGCCATCAATTAGGCCCGCCTCGTGGGCTCCACACCCCGTGCTACGCACGTCACCATCGACAGATGAGTTCTACAGCAGCAGCAGCTGCAACTCCGATCTGTGCGATCCACCTTCGGATGAAGGGACCTACGGTTCCGGACCCGAAAGCTGCGGCAGCAGCGAACCGATCTATGAGCGCTACCTATGCGCCGCGGTCATCCAGGATCAACAAACGCCCAACCCGCCGCCCAACACGAACCCCAACCCGCAGGACGGAAACGGCGGCAACGGCGGAAACGGAAGAAGCCAATCCCCCCCACCCGAAGGGGAGAACAACGGCCACGTCATCCAACTTAGCAAAGAAGGATGGGTACAGGCACGTCGTGCCGTCGCAGGCGACATAGTCCTGCTTGTGGATTCACCATGCGACCTACTAATGGCGTACCACTACCTCCTCATCGAGGAGCACAAGAAGCAAGTCAAGATGCAGGAGACGCTCGACAAACGCAAGCAAGCAGCCTCTGAGTCCAGCGCGCGACGAGCTGCGCTCTCCGCCATGGCACCCGGCTCTAGCACGAACGGAAATCAGGGAAACAAACATCACTCGCGGGTGGAGAAAATGGATCCCAAGGAACGTCGTGATGTGACCCGAACTCTCCACACGTTGTTCATGGATATGGATGCCGACGACAACATCATCCCGAAGACACCGCAAGCTGCGATCCTGGCAGCCACCGCGTATCTCGCGGCCCACCAACCTCCGGAGGGGGACCCGAAAAGAGCCATGCATAAGTCCGCACTCACCGAACTCGGACTCGTCGGAGCTGCGCTCCACGAAGATGCTCCTGTGGAGCTAAAGAAGAAAGCTCCGGTCAGGCGCGACCGTAGCCCCACCCCCTCATCCGAAGAGGAAGAGGAACACGACCTTCCTCGAAGGAAGAAGAGCTCGCATCGCCATAAACGCGACTACGACGCCATAGACGCGCTTACACAGCGCAAAATCGACAAAGCGCGAGCCAAACACGCATGCTCGTGCGAGTCCGAGATGGATGAAGATGAAGGAGAACTCTGTGGAGCTCGATGCTTCAGCAGATCTGTTCGGCGAACAAAGATGCCACGCAATTTCAAGCTTCCTTCGGATACTCCGAAGTTCAACGGCACGCAAGATCCAAAATCTTGGCTCAGCGATCATCTGTCATCCGTCAAGCTGCACGGCGGTAACAAAGAAACCGCCATGCAATGCCTCCAGCTGCAGCTGACAGGCGCGGCGCGGGTCTGGCTCAGTAGCCTATCATCAGGATCCATCCGAAGTTGGGAGGAGCTAGCTTACAGCTTCATCCGAAATTTCAAGGGCACCAGCAAGAGGCCCGCCTCAATTGAAGAGTTGCGAGCCTGCACTCAGAGAACGGGGGAATCTATTCGCTCGTACATATTACGCTGGTCTACCACCAAAAACTCCGCAGCGCATATCTCCGAGGAGAGGGCCATCGACGCCTTCAGAGACGGCGTCAAGCGCCAAGATTTCAAGGAAGAACTTGGGCGTGTCAAGCCCAAGACACTCGACCACCTCATGGAAATTGCCAACAGTTGGGCAGACGGCGAAGATTGCATCCAGCGAGCGCAATCAGATGAAGAGGACGACTACGGCCGAAGCAAGAGGAGATCGCGTGTCTACGAAGACCGCGACGGACCCGACATGGTCGCGGCTGGCTACGCCGACCGCCGCAACGACAACAGCCGCAACAGCGGAGGTTACCGCGGAGGAAATCTCCGAGACAGCGGACGATCATCACAATCGTGGCAACGCCGCGATCGCGACAACGGACCCTCAGCATTCGAAAAACTTTCGGGTCCATGCACTATCCACTTCTACATCGACAAGCAAGATGGCAAAAAGAAAGCCAGTCACATGCTCAAGGACTGTCGCGAGTTCCAGAAACTCAGCGAAAGCATGGCGCAGATGAGGCAACAAGCTCCAATCCCCGCGTTCGGAAACGCACCCGCACAGGGAGAAATAGCACACGGAGCTCCTCCTCCGCCACCTATTGGAGGCCCAAACCAACCAGTCGCACCAGCGCAAAACAACGCCGGGGTCGCATACCCCCCACCAAAGGGAGCACTAAATATGATCCAGAAGGGACGCCCAACAAACAGGGTGCAGAAGAAAATCACCCGACAAATCAACTTGGGCGTGGAAACTCCACCTGCAATCCCTGAGTACCCCAGCGGATCGGAGTCCTGCATCACGTTCACTCGCGCGGATCACCCTTGCCAGATCCCTCGCCCAGGTCATGCTGCCCTGGTGCTGGAGGCGCAGATCGGAGGCTTCGAGATGAGTCGCGTCTTCATGGACGGCGGCAGCGGCATCAACCTAATGTTCGCAAGCACCCTGGCAGCTATGCGGATCCCGCAATGCAGCCTGAAACAATCAGACACAACGTTCTACGGCATTATACCAGGAAAGGGCATATTCCCCCTGGGCAAAATAGGGCTCGACGTCATCTTCGGGAAGCCGGACAACTTTCGGCAGGAGCGACTCGAATTCGAAGTGGTGGACTGGCCATCACAATACCACGCCATCCTGGGACGTGTAGCATTCGCAAGGTTCCTGGCCGTCCCACACTACGCATACCTACTACTCAAGATGCCAGGACCAAGGGGCGTCATCACAGTCCATGGGAGCTTCACCCGATCGGACCAATGCGACAGGGATTTCAACAAAATCTCCCAGTCTTTCGGCATGCAAGACGAGCTTGTAAGGCTCCGCGAGGTGACGGACAATGGGCTACCACCAGTCACAAGGCAGAACGCACCTGACATGTCCTTCGACTCCACCGTCAACACCAAGAAAGTACAGGTCCATCCGACGGATGCCTCCAAGACGGCCCTGATCGCCAATGACCTCAACACCGCATAGGAAGGCGCGCTCGTCGAATTCCTCTGTGAGCGCTGGGAAATCTTCGCCTGGTGTCCTGCGGACATGCCAGGAGTTCCCAGGGAATTCGCCGAGCACGCACTCAATGTCTTTCCAGACACCAAGCTAGTCAAGCAGTCCATCTGAAGACTGTCGGAGCCACGAGCCGAAGCTATCGGCAAGGAAATCAATAGACTGCTCGCTGCAGACTTCATCAGGGAAATCAAAGAAAGCGAGTGGCTTGCAAACACGGTGATGGTCCCGAAGAAGGACACGGACATCCTGCGGATGTGTGTGGACTTCACGTCACTAAATAAGCATTGCCCAAAGGACCACTTCCCTCTTCCACGGATCGACCAGATCATCGATTCGACTGCAGGTTGCGAGAAACTCTCCTTCCTCGACGCCTACTCAGGCTATAACCAGATTCGTCTCAAGGTCGAAGATCAGGAGAAAACGGCGTTTATCACACCGTTCGGAGTATTCTGTTACAACACAATGCCTTTCGGGCTAAAGAACGCGGGTGCCACGTACCAGCGATGCATGCAGGCCTGCCTCAAGGACCAGATTGGTCGCAATGTCCAAGTTTATGTCGACGACGTAGTAATAAAAACCAGGGAGGCAAGGACACTTATCGACGATCTCCGCGAGACGTTCGACAACCTCGATCGCTACAGGATCAAGCTCAATCCCGAAAAGTGCGCCTTCGGCGTCCCATCAGGTCAGCTTCTCGGGTACTTCATCTCTCAATGAGGGATCGAGGCGAACCCGAAGAAAATCAAAGCCATCATGACGATGGAGAAGCCGAAAAACCTCAAGGGCGTCCAGCAGCTCGCAGGGCGAGTAGCGGCGCTAAGCAGGTTCATCAGCCGTATGGGTGAGAAGGCCCTACCATTCTACCAGCTGCTGCGTAAAGCAGACAAGTTCGAGTGGACACCAGAAGCCAACGACGCATTCTAAAGCCTCAAGAGGCTCCTCTCCACCTCGCCCGTTCTGGTCACGCCAAAGGAGCGCGAGCCCTTGCTGCTGTACATAGCAGCCACACATCAGGTGGTCAGCACCGTACTCGTGGTCGAACGACCCGAAGAAGGCAAGACCCATGGGGTCCAGCGCCCAATTTACTACCTCAGCAAGGTACTAACACCAACAAAGCAGACGTACCCTCACTATCAGAAGCTAGCCGGTTGAGCCATGACGGCGTGTTCATGACGGCTCGACGGTTGAGCCATTACTTCCAGGAGCACCAGGTGATGGTCGTCAACGAAGCACCCCTGAACAGCATCCTGAATAATCCAGAGGCCATAGGACGGGTGGCCCTGTGGGGCATCGAACTATCACCCTTGGACATCGTCTACGAGAAGCGACACGCAATCAAATCTCAAGTCCTTCCGGACTTCCTGGTGCACTGGATGGAGCTGCAGCTGCCAGACACCCCAGACATGTCGCAGTCTTGGACAATGCATTTCGATGGCTCCAAGCGCGAAGCCGGAGCAGGGGCAGGGGTCATACTAACCTCCCCGCAGGGTGACAAGATGAAGTACGTCCTTCAGATGAAATTCAGGGCCTCCAACAACGAAGTCGAATACGAAGCCCTCATCCATGGCATGAGGATGGCAAAGATATGCGGCGCAACGCGCCTGGTCATCTACGGTGACTCCAACCTCGTCGTCCAGAAGACGATGAATGAGTGTGACGCACACGCCGAAAACATGATCGCGTACCGTGCGCTCTACAACGCACTCGAAGGAGAATTCGACGGCTGCGAACTTCGTCAAGTTGGAAGAGAGAGCAACGAGGAAGCCGATAGACTCGCCAACATCGGCTCCACCTGCACAAAGGTGCCACCAGGTGTGTTCCTCGAACAAATCTGCGTGCCATCCATCAAGCGTAAATTCCCCAAGGGATCACCCGAAGAATCAGAACACTCGGGGGCTACGCTACCCGAAGGACATGAAGGACCCGAGAAGCTGGACACAGCGGTAGATATGGTCAACCTGATGCAGGTCATGGCAGTCGAAGAAGCTTGGACACGACCATACCTCCAGTTCTTGATAGCTGGAGAATTGCCTGACAGCCCAACAGACGCCCGGCGCATATCTCGCCGGTCAAAAGCCTTCACCGTCATCAACGGCGAGCTATACAAGCGCAGCATCACGGGTATACTCCAACGGTGCGTCACCATCGACAACGGTAAGGCCATACTCCAAGACATCCACGAAGGCATCTGCGGCCACCAGGCAGGCAGCCGCTCCCTTGTCGCCAACGCTCTACGAGCAGGATTCTACTGGCCGACGTCCATGAGCGACGCAAAGGACATCGTCCGAAGATGCAATGGATGCCAACGGTTTGCCGACAAATCGCACGCACCTGGGTCTGAGCTTAGGCCCATACCTATAGCTTGGCCCTTCGCTCAATGGGGCCTCGACATGATCGGCAAACTGCCAAAATCCTCGAAAGGAGGACACGACTTCCTCCTGGTTGCGGTCGACAAATTCACCAAGTGGATCGAGGCCATGCCGGTCACCAACCAGAAAGGCAAAACTGCCGTCAAGTTCTTCGAGTCCATTGTCTACAGGTTCGGCGTACCACACAGCATCATCACCGACAACGGATCGAACTTCATCTCCGAAGAATTCCAGGACTTCTGCGAAGGCCTTGGGATCAACATCACATATGCCTCAGTGGCACACCCGCAAACGAACGGACAAGTGGAAAAGGCCAACGGCCTAATCGGAGCCGGCATCAAGAAGCGCCTGATGAGCTCACTCGAACACAAAGCTGGAAATTGGACGAAGGAGCTACCCTCCGTCCTGTGGAGCTTACAAACTACGCCAAACAGCTCCACCGGCTACACACCGTTCTTCATGGTACACGGAGCCGAAGCCGTGCTACCAGCCGAAGTACGCCACCAGGCCCCACGGGTCATCGCCTACAGTGAGGCTGAATCCACGGCTGCACTCGAAGACGCTGTCGATACACTCGACGAAGCACGGGATATAGCAGCAGCTCGATCAGCGGTGTACCAGCAGAGTCTCCGCAACTACCACAGCCGCCGGCTGCGCCCAAGGTCCTTCGTCGAAGGAGACCTCGTCTTGCGACTCAAGCAAAAGCGACCGAATAAATTCGAGTCGCCATGGGAAGGACCCTACGTCATCACCGAAGTCATCCCAGGTGGAGCCTATCGCCTCAAGCACGTGGAGTCTGGAGTCGCATACTCCAACCCATGGAATATCTCGCACCTGCGACGGTTCTATCCGTAGCAACCTACCCCCTTCTTTTACTTTCAATAAGGCTTCCAGCCAAGGCTACTCAGCCGAACAATGTATCTCCTCCATTACGATATAAATAAAGCTAAGTGTCTCGCCCCAAAACTTTGTTTCACAATTTTCTGCAACTATACTATATGCTACAAACGCACTCGGGGGCTCCCCCCACCTCATGATTTCATTGATTGAGGGCCAAACGTGTACACCTGAGTAGCTGACAACGTCAGGCAAACGAAAAGGACACGTATCCAATCAAAGCACTGCGTGCTCACATACAAACAAACTTTTACAACAAAGGGCACAACACGCCCAGCCGAAATATACAAATTTTACATCTCTCTCTTTCTACAGGTACTATCTATGTTGAAGAATAACCTGGGCACGCTGCTCAAACAAATCTACAATATGTTCGGCATACTGCCTCACAGCCGCGTAATGCGGACGCATGTCCCACTCGCTACCATCAGAGCGAAGAGATGGCCCAGCAGCCATGGCAGCCAAATCCACATCAGGCCGGTGCAGCCTCACAAGAGACAACGCAGCCTTCACTCCGGCGACAAGCTGCTGGCGCACCAACTCCTTGACATTGCTTACGTTCCGAAATTTCGACAGAAGACCCGCAAGGTTTATGGGCGCGGCATCCAAAGGGAACATGACGTGCAGCACCGAGGAAAGCGATGTCTGTACTTGGCGGAGCACCCGCGAAACTTGATGAACACGATCCTGCACCGTCGCCAGGGCTATGGCGCGATCACGATCCATCCAGAAGAAGCCGCCGGCCTCCATGTCCTGTTGAGTCAAGCAGTTGACCCGAACAGCGACACGTTCTTTTTCTTCCCTCGGAGCAAGATTTGCACCTGCAACAATCGAACAAAATAAGAGTAGGGCCAGCAGGCTCACCCGAAGACCAGAGCTACAGCTCGACCAAAGAACAACTTACATTGCAGCTGCTCGGACAGACGGACCAACTCCGCCATCAAGTACTCCTCTCTGGCTGCGCCACGATCCGCCTTGGACTTCCAAACGTCGGCATGACCGCGTAGCCGAGCAATTCCATCTCCAGACTGCGCACACGATCCCGAAGGAAAGCAAGCTGCGAGGAATCATCCAAGGATGGGCGCAATGGCGTTGCGGATGGGACGTCAACAGGGTCAGCACCCGAAGGAACCTAGAGCGGCAGCAAAAGAAAGGAACACAAACATTCAGCCAAGGATGGAGCACAACTCAAAGAAATTCATTGAATATATAAAGCCACCACGTGGCACAAGGATGGTGTTCTTCAAGATATTTACAACAAAAACAAACTACAAACTAGCCTACATTTACTACACCTAAGATGCAGGAGCCTGAGTCGCCTCGGAGCCAGACTGCCTAGCTTTGGCCCCACCCTGCTGCCGCAGCGCATACTCAGACAGTAAATCAATGAGCTTGGGCCCATATCGCCTGCAGCGAGCAGAATAGGCAGCAAAGGCTACCTCGGATCCATCCGCAGCCGTCGGCATCCGAGAAGTGACCTGGGGCAGATCCAGCTCCGCTCTAGCCGCCATGGCCATCGCCAGCCCGACGGACGCGCCGATGCCCTTCTGCTTGCGCTTGTACGCCGCAGGCGCTTCGGCTGACAGAGCCTCCGCCAGAGCATCCACATCGTCAAGGGTTGCGCCCTTCGGGACAAGCTCCTTGTAGAAGCGACCAAGGACCTCTTTCGCCTTGGCAAGGGAGTTGACGACGGTGCTGCAGCGGTCTTCGACCGCCGCAATGGCATCATCTAGAGCACTACCGTGCTCCAGAGCACCGCGGTCGAACTCGATGCCTGCGGCATCTGAGACAAAAAGAAGAAAGACATGAAGAAAAGCGACATAAAAGAAGACCCGAAGGAAAAGAAAAAGTACAAAACTAGTACTCACCCGAAATAGCCTTGGCAGCAGCCATGAGCTTCGTCGCCACCTCTTTTTTGCGGACAGCCGCAACCGTGGCCAGCTGCTCCTCACGATCTGCGGCTTCCTGCTGCAGACGCTCTTTCGCTTCGGCTGCCTTAGTCATTTCTAGCTCAAGGCGTTCTTTCGCACCAACGGCGGCTCCAGCCTTCTGCTCCGATTGACCAAGGCTCTTCTTCAGAGCGTCAACCTCACGGAGAGACTTGTTATGCTCCTCTGCATTCAAAACAAACAAGTGTCAAAGAACTAAACCAGGATACATAAGAGAAAAGTTAGATAGATACCTTGAAGCTGCCGAAGATTCGCCTCCAGCACCAGGCGCTCTTGCACAAGCCGCTTGGCCTCTTGCACAAAAGGCTGCAGAAAAAGATATGTCAGTAAGACAAGGGCTTGGGGGCTACGCCCAACACAAAGGAGTAAAAACAAGATTCGCACATGAAGACACTCGGGGGCTCCCCCCATGAGGCCGGAAAAACTTACATGCTCTGATGACGACCCCGAAGGACCGCCTGCGAAATTCTGAGGCGCAACCACCTGCGCCTCCTGCAATGGAGGATCCGGAGGCGCGTCACCAGAAGTCGCCACCGTTTGAGGTGGAGGAGACGCGATTTTCGACTCCCCCATCATCTCCCGTTCACCATCACTGGAGGAATCATGGGAGGATTGCCTGCATACAAACCACTCAGCACAAGTGCAAAATATCACGAAGGAACAAGGACACTAGTATAACAAGAAAACTTACGAGCCCAGTGCGCTCAGGTCGAAGATAGGAGAAGCCCTTCGGGCCCTCTTCTCCTCTTTCTTCTCTTCCTTCTTCTCCTCCTTCTTTTCTTCCTTCTTCCGCTTTGCTGGCGGGTGCGGCGCGATAGCCCGCACAGGAATGACATGAAGGGGAGAGGAAGTACCTCCATGAACATCATCATGACGCTCAAGGCCCAGAGGGTTTCTAGGAGTCGGAGGAGTCGAGGCATCCGAAGACTCGCTGGAGCTCCGTGATCGCTTGCGTGAATGGTCCTCACTCGACCCATCAGCATCCTCCGCTGGAGATCGCGCTGACGGTAGCTCGGACACGGAATCAACCAGTTCATTATCCGGGGCATTCGGATACCTTTCGGGCAATGGTGGTACCATCCCCGGCACCTTGAAGCTCTACAAAATCAGAAGGAACTTTGTTAGCAAACAAAGGAAACAAATAACAGAGCCGACAAAAAAAGGGGGGAGCACTACGTGCGCAAATCTACACCTTCGGTACGACCAAAGTCGAAGAAAAGGGAGGAGTCAGCGACTTCCCCGGGATTTCTTCGTCGGCCTTGAACTTCAACAGCGCGCGAAGAGCCTTGTCAAGATCCCCCTCGGAGATTTTCTCACTCGAAACCCTCGTCGGATCACGGTGCCCAGAATAAAGAAACATCGGGTGCGCCCTCGCTTGGAGAGGCTGCACCCGACGCTCAAGAAACGTTCGGATGATGTCCACACCGTTCACCTCCTTCTCAGGAATCAGTTGGAGATCCTCCACCCGACGGTACAGGGCCTCTATCTCCACCACCTCACCGTCTAAGATTTGGTTTTTCCAAGACCTTTTCTTCTCAATCATTTGGGAGGGGTCAAAGGGAACAAGACCAAAATCTTGCCCGGGCACTACAGAGTCGCGGATATAAAACCATCGCCTCCGCCAGTACTGGACAGATTCGGACATAGAAAAGGAAAAGAAGAGCAGATTGGGACTAAGAGAGATGATGAAACACCCAATGGGATACACACCATCCGAACCAGATTGCCTCTTCACGGAATAGAGCTTCCGGAAGAGGCCAAAGTGCGGCTCAATGCCAAGCCAGCACTCGCAAAAAGTGATAAAACAAGCAATGTGGAGAAGAGAATTGGGAGACAGATGATGCAGCTGAACCCCATAGAAGAAGAGCAGTCCACGAAGGAAGTCATGGACTGGATACGAAAACCCACGCAAAACAAAGGCGAGAAACATAACCCGGTACCCAGATGGGGGACGGGGGATTACCTCATTGCCGGGGAGTTTAACGGCCTCCCTGTCCTCCGGGATCAAGCCCCGCTCGCGCAGCTTGCGGAGATCGCTCTCCCACGTCTCTGATCGCCGCCAGCCACCATCGGTGACGCGAGCAGTGGCGGCGCCCTTCTGTCCTCCGGCGGCGCTGGTCCCAACTGCAGATGAAGACTTATTTGGTTCCCCCATCACGCTACGGCGGCGCCGGCGGTGAAAACGTACAAAGGACGACGGAAATGTGGAAGGAAATCCCAGCGCGAAGCAAGAATCGCTCGAGCGCAAGGAGGCAGTGAAACACAAGAACTGATGCGATGAAAACAAACCACGGTTCCCCTCAATGATTATAACAGCAAAGACGACGCATGGCAACCGTTCATCCAGAAGACCTAATGCCAACGGCAGATCTGGCCGTACACGTGTCAACACCACAACGAACCGTCGTTACCACGCCGTCCACTACGCGCGGAAATCGAGGAGACGCCGTAATTATCTCCACGCCCCACGTGACTGGTCAATTCAAAGTCAGCAAGTGGGACCCATGTTCGTCCAGTCAAGTCATCTCTGGCATAGCAGACGCTTGAGGTCATCGATCGTCAGCACTGATGTCATCAAAAGATATACTAGCACCAACTACGATTCTTCGGCTCCACAACTAAGAGCTAAGATTACTCACTCGAATCTTCGATTCGACTAAATACTTGGGGGCTACTCCTATCAGGAGCGCTGACCGCGCACCCGGAAGATGAACAATGACAAAGTATTTCTTCGAGTCCTACGTCGAGTCTGCGACACTACGGACTCGGGGGCTACTCCCATAGGGAGGATGGATTTAATCATCCAAAAATTTTTGAGTCCTGCGGACCTAACAACCGAATAAATGCTTGAACTAAAGTCTCTGCTCGAGTCTACGACTCGAACAGACACTCGGGGGCTACTCCCATAGGGAGCGCTGGCCGCGCACCCTATGAATTCTTCGACTGTGATCTTTCGGATCAACACGCAAAAACTTCTTGGCATCTCTGCCCCAACAAAATGCTGAGTGAGCGACAATCTCCTTGGCCACCCGAAGCACCTCCGTAGTGACAAATGTTTGGATGTTGCGTCTGCGACGCAAAGATAAGACCTGCAGATATCATCTGATGGCCTGGCAACGTACATGACTACGCTCTGCTAGTACAAATCCATGCCAACAGGCGTGATGGAAAATCCCGACGGACGCGTTGGGTACATCAATTAAAAACACTGGAATTCCACTCCTATAAGTCCTCCGCGGCTTGAGTCGAATTACGCCAGCATATGTTCCGGGTTTAAGTTAAGGGACTCGAACCTGACGAAGATCATGTTGTTTCGTCCTAAGACAGTTAACTGACCCTGATCCGTCAGGTGAGTCAGGCACATGTATCAACAATCCCTACACACATATATTGTTAACACCTAGTTGCACCCGAAGGATTGAAAGAGTCCTCAACCGAATCTACGATTCGACTGATCACTCGGGGGCTACTGACATGGTTATACCCTACGGGTACATGACTTCAGTATACCTGGTCCAGCCCAAGGAAGGCCCACAGCAGACGTACGCTGGCCCATGAAGATTTTCGGGTGGCCAAGGCCCATGACGCCTTCGGATCTTTGGAGAGCAAGACTAGCCTAGATAGGAAATTTAAAGGGGTAAAACCCTAGAACTTGTAACCGACTAGGACTATGCCCGGGACCTGCCTAAGTCTATTAAAGGCCAGGAGGGCACGTCCTAGATCTCTCGACTCATACTTTCGCACGCACCTCCATGCCAGATTGAATCTGCGCACCCTGTAACCTTCGGTTCCGCCGTAATCAAGAGCAGACAAGCAGGAGTAGGGTTTTCCCTCCGGGGGCCTGAACCTGGGTAAATCTCGTGTCCCCTGGTTGCTTGTCTGTTAACCGTGCCACGATCTCTAGCATCCCCATCTTCTCCAAAATCCAAGTCCATAACAATGGGCATTGACGAGATTAAACCTCGTCAGACAGTTGGTGGTAGGATTTGATAGGTTGGAGCGCGTCCATTTTGGTCTAAGGGAAGGCTTCTGAAAGATCTTGTCTTGGGAAACCAAGTCTTGTGGGGAAAGTGCACCACCTCTGCAGAGTGTAAAATCTAAGTACTTAGCCATGTCCCTGGTAAAGGACAATTTGAGCATCAAGACATGGAAGCAATCAAGAATCTCATCATTCAAATTTCTAAGTAAAACTTGTGGTTGAACAAGGTTAAAGGATCTTCAATCTTTGATTGAGAAAAATGATTTTGTCAAGCAAAAACTTAGTGTTTTCAAAATGATAAGGAAAATCTATTTTGAGCAATGCAAGCCTCAACTCCACTTAGCCAAATGCATATAGATGATAGACTCCACTATACTACCATAGTATCACTTGCCAATACAATTCAAATGTATTGACCCTTGTGGCTGTAACTTGTTATGTTGCAGGTTTGTTTGATTTAGTGAAGTGTGTTGATTAGGATTACAAGTCTACAACCAACATGTCTGCCTGTGGCACTTTGAAGATGAAGGACCCCATGCTATAGATATTCTGCTGCAATGTAATGTAATAGCCAAATGAGCTATGTAAGATGTAATAGAATTATGTTACTCCTGGTTATGAAGTTATATTATGACCTTTGTTTCTTGATATTACATCTTAAACTGTGGATGCTAGCTATTGATACAAGGACTAGCATTGTAAACACAGGGGACTCTACCTTATTAAAGGTTGGGACCCTTACAACAAATTGGAACATCCTATAATTATTCCGATAGGAACTTTGAGTGTTTTATCTGCTAGCATTTTTGTCATATAAGTGTCTTCCAATTCTACTGGGGTGATCTCATTTTGGATTTCGAGGTGAAAATTGTAAGGAATTACATTAACAACTGTTCCAATATCACAGAGGCCATAGTAAGAAGATCCACCAAAGGTGCATGGGAGGATAGGTTTACCAACATCCTTAGATTTTACCTTTCCTTCAATGAATTGTGAAGCTTCGGTATCTATCTCTATCACGTTGCAGTGTGCAAACATGGTTAGGATATCTACTTTGTTGGTTCACTTGTCTCCTGCATACTTACTTGGTTAGTTTCTCTTGCTTGTGCCTCCTTTTCTAACCTTTTGACGAACATTTTTCTTCTTCACATTGTTCTTCGAGTTGTTGAGCCATCATATGTTTTCTCACCGTCCTTGGGAAAGGAAGGGGTTCAACATAAGGGGGTATCTCCCTCAATGTCTCTACATGAGATGAAATATTTGTCTCAACATCTTCAACTTGCTTAGGTGGTGGAGTGTATTGGAACCAGTGTTTCTTGGGAGCTTCATTGTGTTATCTAAAGGACTAAATGATTTGCAAAATAATATCATCATCAAGTTGAAGTTTATTAGCAGTTTCCTTTAACTTACCGGATTCTTTATAAGCATTGAGACAATCATATTCAATTTCTATACCTCCTTCGTCGCCTAAATCAAATCCCCAAGTTTCTCTATTACGACGAATTCGTTAGGAGATCCCAAGCTTTGGTTATATTTAAGTCCATAAAGAACCTACAAAATTTGTATCTAGCTCATGTTTAATTTCTTGATTAAGTCCCCCATATAAAATGTGTAAAACATACCATTGAGGTAAATCATGATGGGGACATCTATTAAAGATGGATTTATACATTTTAAAGGCCTTTACCAAACCTTCACCTGGTCGGTCCTTGAAGTCGTGATTGCCCTTCTTACTTCAGCAGTATTTACTTTGGGAAAGAATCGAAATACAAATTCTCCTTTGAGATTTTCCCAAGTATCAATTTTTTCCGCAGGGCATATTCTATACCAAGCTAAAGCAGTGTTGGTTAGAGATTGGCTAAACAGTTTAAGTTTCAATTCATCATCAGAATAGCCTCTTAATTTAAACGTCCAATATAACTCGGTAAAATGCATTAAGTGAGTTTAAGGATCCTCATCCGGATCATCTCATGCAAAAGTTTCACTTTAATAATAGCGATAAAGCGAGGGTTAACCTCATATTCCAGTTCGCTCCCACTCGGGAATTCTTTAACAAGTCCTCTATTGAACTTCCCGAAGTATTTAGTTGCATCAAGCTAATTCATCAGTCCGAGTGCAGTTATGGTTCTTACCTGAAACTAGTGAGCAACTTTAGTAAAACAATTAGTAGAATAAGCAACTAAGAACAAAGACCAAAAATACTTAGCTCCCTAGCAACGGCCCGAGAAAATAGCTTGATGACTGCAATTTCATAGATTAATTGTAGCTAGTTTAGAAATAATAGTATTAAACCCACAAAGAGCTATTTGGTTAAGGTCTTTATGCCCCTCGTTGATCTCTACCAAAGGATACTTGTAATCTGCCTTTGGTCTCGAATAAAGGGTGTTTGAAAGGTTTTTGATTGATTGCAAAAAAGTAATAAAAACAAGTAAAACAAAGCAAGTGACGAAAGCGTTGGAAATGGTAGTTGAACTCAATAAGTCTAAAGCATTGTTAGGGATGTAGGATACATCAGTAGCTTGTTGTAATTAATCATAATTAGGATAACCTATTTCTTGTGTCATGACATGTGTGGCGGGAGTCCCATAATAATATGTTCACTACATGGATCGTGGGCAACCACTTTCTTGAGCCAGGGAATAAGGTCATTTCTAAATAACCACTACGATGCCTCAGGGCAGCAACTCATACATGCCACCACAATTAAGGGTTTCCCCATGAATATTGTAATTAGCTTAGTGAATCTCTCTTTTCCTTTGACTGTGCAGGTTATAAGCCAATGCAACTTTCTTAGCAGTTCGATGACGAACTTTCTTAGCCATACAACTTCATTCGTGCGGTGACCCAGCATACCACTGCATGATGTAGTATACTATAGTCGTGGACATAACACCAATGAAACACCGTTCACTAGTATTACATCCCTCATAATGGCACAACAGAAACACAACGGGTCCAATACATGGCTAAAGGTTACAACTCACTCTTTACATAAGATCCAGAGAATACTCTAGGTTTAAGATAGAGAAAGAACTTCTTATGAAGAAGAATCAAGGATAAACAACGCAAAAACAATTATACTACTAGAACTAATATTTTAACTACGGTTTTGGTGTTGCGGCTTTTGCAACGCACTCTAGAGATAGGTTCTTTGGCTAGAGATTATATTACTATCTAATTAGTAACTTCGTCTTCACTTGAGTTGAGGTAAATGTTGACTTCCTTGTCTTTATTGAAAAATCTTTAGCTGAGCAAGATAAGTCCTAGAGCATAAATTGATGTGGTTGTTGTCTACTCCGGCTTCAGAATCTAGCAAGGGTTAAGAAGATACTTTGAGTACGAGCGTACTCAGCAAATTCACTAGAAAAGGAGTGTTTGATGCACTATAACTACAGCCACAGACCGTAGGTGGTAGGCAATGCACGTTTTCATAAACATTTCTTCAAAGGTTGCTTTTATTCTGAAAAGCTATGTCCGTCAGCCTTCACGGGTTTACTAGAACCTTCATGGGGTTCCTTTCCCACCACGTTCGCAGCTCCTTCCCGAAACAGGGAGTAACAAGTTACAGTTCTTACACTCTGCAGAGGTGCGTTTACTTTACCCATGAGAGATCAACTCTTTGTTGCACAACCGGACAGCTTATTCCCGTCCACAATTCCATGATGTGGGGCCTAGAAGATGATCCAAGCCAATCACTGCCCCCTTCACGACCCCGCATGCCTCCTTGGTGTACACCATGCCCACATAAAGAATTACGGCAATGGTTTGTACAAACCGTTAGATGCCAGAACTATCGTGGGACGTTGAGGGTTCCCACCCATATGCTGCATATCCTCTACGAATTACCAATTAATATGCATGCTATGAGGATAACAGCCACAACCTGCACATCCGGCTTCATGCTAGAGGAAGAAGATACAGCTGACTTCTCCGTCCCATTCCAAATCTCATGGTTAACGCGTGATATACGGCGCAAGAATCACTGGCGACATTAGTTGTTAAGTCCTAGGTAATATGTTCCTTTACCACCGGAACTTTTATAGTAGGTTATTACCTCATGGTAATAAACCTATAATCATATTATTATGAAAATAGTGTTTTCGGACCTTTTTCAAATGCAGGTGATGACAACACTGGATTTGTAAAATACTTTACAAAAAAATAATCAAAGGACATGAGCAAGTGTGAACCTGCCTTTTTTGATTGCAAGATTATGCACTCACGGTCTTCGAGTCAATGTATAAGATCCAAAATCTAAAATCAGCATCATTGGTCCGGTAAGGACTAATGTTTAAAGAAGCAATATGCTTTTATGCATAAGTAACGTGTTACACGTTCTAAGCGCAAATCTTGAGAATAACGTTGTGCTATGGTTTAGATTCCGAAGGGGATTACTTTGGAATGTGTGATGCTTTAGGATAAAGTTCGTAGTTGTACTTTTATTATAGTTTAGAAGTGGTTGTAAGCAACGCATATGTAGGAGTAGAGTGTACATATTTATGACATACTAGTTAGGATTACTTATACAATGTTTCTGTTTAAAAGTGGCAAAAAGGATAACCTTCGAAGAAAAGGTTTCACTTCTAAGGTCTAAGCAAACTTTGTGGTTAGTTGGTTAGTTAGTGGTGGTTGATGTCATTTGTTTGCTCACATGGTTTGGCTTGAGTTGCTTTATAGTTTAACTATCTCAGACCAAAGTTAACTATAAAACATATAATAATGCTTATAGTGTTATATTAAGATTCTGTAGACTAAAGTTAACTTTAAAGTATAGATAGTTTTGAAAGTATCGTACTTATACATTGGTATCTTGTATATATGAAATGTGTTCTTTAAGTTAATTAAGAATGTTTATTTTGTTACTTGAGTAATTGTTTCTTGATGTGAGTACGGAGTAATATCATTTATCTTTTGTAGACAAGTGGTATAGTTTATAAACCCAACATAATATTATTTAATTACTCATGGATTTACATGGGTTGTAGTAGTTTTTGTAATTTGGTAATTAATATGGTTTAGAAAATATTTGATTGTTTACAAGTTGTTCTTGAGGGATTTATTATTAGTGGAATTCTTTTTAGAGATAGTCTTCATTTAAGGTTGAGGATTCTTCTAAAATAAGAATATTTATAATGTTTTAAACCATTATGGCATTAGATTATTAATATTTAGGATTAATACTATTAAGTAGACTTATTTGACTCATTTTAGGAATATTAATAAATTTTATTTATCTTTATATGAATTATTAATGAAGTAAATAAGTTTAAATTGGAGTTATTAAAGTGTTTAACCTTTTTCTTTAACACAAAAGTGGAATATTATATTTTGATCATATAGGTATTATTTTTATGGACATTTTGGTATATTACATTTATTTTTGTGATTTAAAAATAGTAAGATATGATTTTTATAATTCTTATTACTTTATAATTACTTAATAAATAATAAATATTTAATTAAGTGAAATAATAATACATAATTATATTTTAATTTAGAATACTTTATTTTTCTAGGATTTTTGGTATTTTATTTATATTATAAACATTTATCATTATAGGAATATGAATTATTAAAGTTTCATTACTTATCAAACCTTTATTAAATGATATTCATTTAAATAATTATCTCAATAATATTTAGTAATAAGTTTAAGTTGTAGATTTTATTTTTCTAAAAAAATTCATATATTATACACATTTTTCTGAATTATGAATCAAAAGTTATTAATTAAACAAGATTTAATCCTTTATTTGATTTCTAGAATATTATTAATTGAATTATAACATTTGATTTTAATTCTTAACAGAAAAATACTTTTTACACCGAACCCAGAACTAGCCCCCAGTCACTGACTAGTGGGCCAATGTCCACCTCAGCTCTCAGACGAAAGAAATGCATAAGTTACAGACCTCCTCTCTACTCACTGTCGATGACATGTGGGCCCTGGGCCATGTCATTCACCACGCGAGGCAGAGACTAGTCAAACGGCTGACGTGGCTCAATCATGAGGTAAGCGTGGCGTCAGCATCACCACCGCCGTCGGTGAGTGGTCACCGGCGACGATCTACGGTGCCCTAGCAAGCGAGATTAGCCTAGTTCGAATCAGCGCAACCTACTGAACCTAAGAGTGGCAGCGCCGCTCGGAAATGTTCATCGGAGCCTCAGCTCCGACGAGCTCCGACGGTGGCCGACGGTGGCTTATAGTGAAACGGTGATTTACAACTAAATCAAACGATTTAAGGATGCTGGAAGATTCAGGAACTCACCCTGATGATGATTGAGTGGTTGGCGAGGTTAGGCGCGACCGGAATCGAGCTTCCCGGTGAGGATTCCGACGAACTGCCGCGAAGGAAAATGATCAAATTCGTCCGCTCCAGTGCTCCCCTTGATGCACGCTTCTACCCAGAGGATCTACGGAGGCTGGCGCTTCTCCATGACGACTCAGAATGGCGTGGGGAGGCGTGGTTCAACGACGAGGAGTGGCTCCGGCGAGCTAGGGTTCGGTCTCGCTCGTATCTAAGAGGATAAGGAGGGATTGGGGATAGGGATTGAGACGATGCTTCGCGGTGGCCTTCTTATCCCCTCCTGGCAACGACGGCGAGTATCTTGGCGCAACGACGACGATGACGGCATCGGGCGGCGACGAGCTCCACCAGCGAGCTGCCTGTGTGCGTGACGGTGACTACGATGGTCGTTTTGTGAATAACCCCCTGGTAATTTCTTTAGCTCAACCCGCGGTCCTCTCCTGACCCTACTTGTCAGTCTCAAATAGAAAAGGAACTGGGCTGGTTACTGGGCTGGTTACTGGGCTGTTGTGGGCTGCACCTAGGCGTCAGATAGGTATAGGGTGTTGGGCTGCGGCCAGGTTTAGTTTTTTATTTATTTTAACCCTTTTTCTATTTTCTGTTTTCTAATTCAAATTTAAATTTGAATTAGATTTTTGAACCTTTCCTTGTATGTTTAATTTGCTGGATATTGGAAGTAATATTAAAATATATTTGGCAACCTTTGTGAACCTTTATTATGCCTTCTTTTTATATTTCTTTTATTTACTCATTAAGAACTCCTTTTTAATATTTGGAAGAAACTTCTTCTCATTATTTTTCTCTGCTATCTTTAATTAGAGATTTATTGAATGATATGTTCTTATTTGTTTATAAATTTAATTTTAATGAGCTCATAGTTTGAATAGAAACTTTATATATAAGTTTAATGATTTTATACCATTATTTGATGCATGAAATATAAAGACATTAGTATGGTAATTATTACTCCCATTAATTTGGAAAATAGCAATGTATGTGAATAACAAAGAAGTTTAGGGTTTTGAATCTGGGAATATTATCCTTGGTTTTAGGATTTTATATAGGTTTAGATTCTCTTTAAGATTTAGGATTTATTAACTAAGTGTATTGCCTTTTGTGTATAGTATTGGATGAAATCTCCCTTTTAAATTGGAAAATTATAATTAGAGTGTTTTATAGAAGTGAATATACTTAAGCACATATAGTGAGGATGGTTGAAATTAACAGAGATATGCTTATGTAATTTGCTATAGGAAACTATCTCTATAAAGTGTGATAGACATCAGACGGTGAATCAATGGTGTATGATGGATAGTATGTTTGAGTTGAGATTTAGAGTTGAATGCCTACCATGATTAAAATAGGAAAATGATTTATACATATAACTATATTTCTCCACCTTGGGTTTCTAATTAAGGAACTCCTTTCCTAGATATAATACCTTTTTCAATTCATTATCATGGTTAGTTTGAAGGATTTACTTATCAAAATCTTATTATTCAATATCTCATTATTCTAAACTTTTGAATGAATCCAATGAGTTTGATATAAATACAATCTTCCATCCCACCAGTAGTTCCTTCAAACTCTACTCCCAACCTTCCTTAATCCCCAACACTATTCTTTCTCTAAAGTAAACTATCCTTAAAGATGAATACATCACTTTTCATGACTCTATGCTATACTAGCTTTAGTTGAATAACACCATCTTATAATTACTTAACTCTTATGACTTGCACTTCAATCCATGAATTATATTTATATGGGTTGCAAAGGCTTCTCTAGAATCACTTATCTTTACTAAGGTTCCACTCATGTTCTACGCACCAGTATTACCTTACTAAATATAAGCATTTCATGTTGGTGGCCAAAAGATTACCATTATAATACTTTAATCATTTATTATTGAAGTTCTTAGTTGGCTAAGCAGGGCTTTATCAATCCTACCTTTTATTGTCTGGAAATTATCTTCTTAGTACCTTATATTGGATTAAGGTTATTAATGGACTATGCCCTCATTAGAAGATTTGAATAGATGTTCTGATAAGATCAAATAATAGACCAAAGATTAATAGTTAAAGAAGTTGTGAATCAATGGGGAATTATCCAACATTGATGAACAACAGATATTGAGATAAGTTCCATAAAGATTCTATAGAAAGAAGAATATCTATACATATAGTGGATGATCTTGACTTAATCTCCTTCCAACTCCAACTCATCAAAAGTGTTTTAGGATTAAGTGTTACTGTGATTCTCAGAATGTATGCAGATGGAATTTAAGATACAATGGTTACATTCTTATTATTGGTTTTATATTTTTAACTAGGTATTTATGAGTGGTTATAATGAATATTATAATATGATCACCAATGATCAAATATAATTCACATTATATTAAGGTTTAACTTATGGTATTTTTTGATATACCCTTAGATCAAATCTCTCCTTAAATGAGACTTTAACAAAGGTCTTATTGAAACTTATCGCGGTCAACTTGATGATCTACTTTAATTCTATCAAGCTAAAATAAGCTTCAATCACTTTGACAAGTTTTGTTTAAAAGCGCGAAAATTACTCGGATTTTCTATGCATGAATGCAATGCACACATCTGGGTTCAACTTATTTCTAGGCTCTAATGCTGGGATGTTACAATTCGCCACTTCTGAATCAGTTATATAATCCAATTCTATTTTAGATTGAGCTATTGTGGCTTGCTTGCCGCCCCTCTAGCTCACCGCACCTGCATTTATCAAAAATACGTAACCTGTATGAGATTTTGAGTCATTCAGACCACTGTTAAAACTTGCGTTGATGTAACCTTTTACGACAAGTTCCTCTTCACATCCTCCATAGTATAGAAACATATCCTTGGTTCTCCTAAGATACTTCATAATATTCTTAACTGTTGTCCAACAATCCATTTTAAGATTACTTTGGAACTGGCTCGTCAAGCTAAGAGCCAGTGCCACATCAGGTTGAGTACTCAGCATCTCATACATGATAAATCCTATGGATGAAGCATAGGGGATGTTAGACCTCAGTTCCTTTTCATTAGCCGTTGCTGGACACCGAGTCAAACTCAATGGTTTAGCTTTCACCACAAGCAAAAACCCTTTCTTTGCCTAATCCATTATGAACCTCTTCAGAATCTTTTCTAGGTAAGTACTCTAACTTAATGCTATTAGGCATTTTGATCTATCTCTATAGATTTTAATGCCTAACACATAAGCAGCTTCGCCCAAGTACTGAAGGAGACATACCCTAGAGGAAAGTAATAAAGATGTGTATTATCATATCTCATTAGCTCATAATAGTTTTATATCATGATATAACTGTATCAGTCGGAAACATTGATACATGTGTGATATATAAGCCTCTATACAACTAGTTCATTGGGCAGCGGATGGTCAAGGTTTCCTGATCATGGAGCATTTATGCCAATTGGCAATGAAGTAATATCATTGGTAAATAATGTGATGGACATTACCCATATAAGTATTGCAACGCGATCAAGTCATAAAGTTCATTGTTGCAATAGTTAGAAACGAAATATCCTAATCCTTAAAATGTGATATCATATTTAATCACTGTCACCTGTGGCTGCTCTGACTGCATCAACCGTCATATCATAATTGGGTGACCATAAAGGTGTATGTTGGGTATTCCAGAGAGACATGTTGAGGCATATGTATCGAGATCGAGATTTGTTCTCCTGCGTGACAGGAAGATACACTAGGCCCACTCAGTGAGTTACATCCATAAGCTGCACAACGTATGACTAGTCATGGTGATGGAATATCACGGGAACGTGTAAAGCAACACTTGTCGGTAACGAGATTGAATTAGGTATCATGATACCGATGATCAGATCTCGGACAAGTCATGTATCAATGTAACAAAGGGATTTGGACTCGGCATTTATAGTTCAAACGACGTTAAAATTGTGAAATGCACAAGGTCATTATGGGCATCTCGGTCCTGTTATTGTTCATTGATCTGAGAGTCGTCTCAATCATGTCTATGATGTTCCTAAACCGTAGGATAATACACTTAAGACTTTATGACACTTGGAGATCGTTCTGAAATTGATAGAATCACAAGAAGAAAGAGAAAGAAACACCGAAAGTGTTTCGTGAGAGAACTATAATCATTTTAGGAAATTCATAAGGACATAATTATATTTAGTCGTTGTCGCCCGTGCCTGCTTCAACTATATCAACCGTCACATTGTTATTAAGTGACTATAAAGAGGTATATGTTGGGTATTAGAGCATCTCCACTCGTTGGGCGAACCCAGGCCGAAATCTGGACCTTTTTTTGGCCAGACGAAACAAGTTTTTGGTCTGGGTACGTCGAGTTTCCCACTCGCGTACCTAGGCGAGTTCCCACGTTTGGTTAAAATTTAACAAATTTCGGCAAACTTTAGGCGAATTTTGGGCGAATATAAGCGGTTTTGGGCGAATATGGTCATATGGACGAACTATGGGCGAACTTTGAGCGAAATTTGGACTACGGAGAACTTTGGGCGAATATGGCCGAATTTTGAGCGAACTTTGAGCGAATATGGTCTATATGCGAACTTTGGGGGCGAATATGACGATATGAACGAACTTTGGGCGAATACGAACGAACTTTGGGTGAATATGGGCAAACTTTGGAAGAATATGAGCGAATATATGCTGACTGGACGGGTCCACTTGCCGAATTCTTTTCGTCCGGCGTTACAAGGGCGTACCGGAATCCTGGGTATGGTCTGAATAGTTCAGACCAAAGTTGGTCTAAATCCAGACGGAAACAGGTTTCTGAATACGCGACTGGGCAAAATTTCGACGTCCGAACTATTTTTTAGTCGTTCGAATCAACGTTCTATATAGCCGAGTGGAGATGCTCTTATATTGAGACAGATCACGTAAAAACTAGTAAAACCAGACTTGTCGGTCGAAAACTGTCCCGGGTGACTGCGCTTGCTGACTCTCCGGGCCCACACGAGCTGCGCGGCTGCTGCTTCGCTTCCATGGCCGAGTGACTTGACTTGTCGGGCCAGCGCTCAGTGAGGAATTGTTGGAACCCACTTTCCAGAGAAAGCGAGCCGTAGTCGACCGCTCTTTGGATCGGGCCGTACGTGTTCCCCGTTCCCGTGGGCCGTAGGAGGTGGTAGGCCGCGGGAGCCCCGTTCCATCAGCGGTTGGCACTTCCCATTTCCCAGAGGTCGTTGAGAAAAATGGCGCTACGGAAGCAGTCTTCTGATCATTGGCGGCACACTGAAATCGAGTTTCAAACACGATCTATTAATCATCTCTGAGAGAACAAAACACGACAAGAATCCCAGCGTCACGGGGTCGATCACGCCGTGGTCGTAGGCTAATGACAGCAAGGGCTTTATTACAACTCTGATGAGGAGTCAGGCGAGCGAGACGGACGACGCTGTCGCCGGCAGGGGTACAATCGGATCCTCCTCCTCCTCCTCCTAGATCGCGATCCCCAACCTCGTACGACGGATCTGGGTCTGGGTCAACTGGGCTATGCTCCGCCTCCTCCCGGAAAATCACTTGGCTCCTCCAAGGTGGAGGAGAGCCCTTCGGTTCTGTGATCTGTGGGCGAGAAAAGGACTACCAAGGCCTTGCAAGTTGGGTTTAGGCCAGGATCTCTTCTCTGCGAAAAGATCACATCCTATGATCCAGTGACCGTGCCATGAGGTAATACCTGTGATGCCATCTGACATTTTCATCTTCTAATAATGCATACAATTTCCACGACACGAACATAGGACTTCTCGACAAATGACATATACTCCTTTCCCAACCTTCCAGCCAAGTCTTGAAAATTATCTAGAACACCACTTATTTGATGTATATACACCTGTTCTAAGTCCCTTGCGTTGACGACGATGCTATATATATGCACACTAGTGGATATGGCTTATGAGACATGATGTAGCTACACATGATATACTACTCTCGTAACCGTATAAAGAACACATAGGGTGAAGTGGTCATCATATGAAGAAATCACGCAAATCCCCTGCTTTGGATGCCTGTAACGGCCTGTTCTTCATCTCAGAGATCCATCGATTCTGCAGGGCACTAGCTTGAATGAAGAATACTCCCTTTGCATCAATGCCATTGTTGTGTGGAGGGCCTGCATTGGACATTTGGACGGGTGAGAGTTGCTAAAATTAGACTGTAAAACAGGGCAGTATCTGAGTAGCTTCTGCTGACACCAGTGACTGAGGCATCGTAATATAGCTTTTGGGTGTTCATGATGAGCAGCTTACTTTGGCTTTCTTCCACCAACTGATGAGTTGCCGGTGCTTGGTTTGTTTGTTGTTCTCGATGTACGACGTGGTGGAGGTGGCGGTGTTGGTGGCTGCAAGACCGAGTGGGTAAAAAGGCTCAGCATGTAATCTCAAGAAATAAAGCTAGACGTCGTATAAAAAAGTCATACATTTGGAGCCATAGGCTTGGTGTTTCCGGGCTGCCAAGGAGTTGATTTCTTTGACACGGACACTCGAGATTGCACTGTCCCCTGAATGCCCTACACAAAGGGTTATTATGATTGTTAGCAACTTCATTTTGAATGTTAATGCCAGTACCTTCATAGTATGTCTCATATCAGTAGCACTTTCTTGCCGAGATTTCGTGGGAAGTGTCAGCTGACAACATGGTATCAACCCCTTTGAACCATAACAAAAGTCCAGAACCAGAACACATGGGAATGTGACTACTGAACACATCTGTTTCAGTCATCGATATTGCCCAATAAACTATTTTTGTATGGTAGCAAGTTAGACATCAGACTTCTAGGACTGTATGACTAGTTACTCATATAGCTACGCGTAATAACTACTTGTTAAACCTACCATTATTACTATTTTTGTCATAGGGTTCCCAATTACGGAATATAATGGTGTGAAGCAGAGTCTAGGAGAGATATTTTTGTGCAACTTACCTCTCTCTTTTTCAGCCTTGCAAAAGTTGGTTCTCCAACACTGGAACTCAACATTTTCGATGGCGGAAAGTTAACCGACCTATAAAATGAGAAGTTATTGTCAGGAATAAAGGGCCAAACCATTTTTGACAATCAGAACTCAAAAACTTAAGATTAGCACCTTGATTTCTGTTTACCAGACACTTGCAAGTCCATTCTTTTTGACCTAGTTAAGTGACTATCTACTGTTGAAAAATCCTTCGATCCTCTGATATTGCTGTTCGTTAAAGCACAATAAAACAATGCAATTAAAAGCAGAACACAAAGGAAAATCTTCAAGAATGTGTAGACGTGTTCACAGGACTAACCTTTTTGGTTCTGGCTTGGTACTTTTAGTAACATTTGGAGAGGTAGTCTTCTTCATAATACCCTGCGTCAAGAAACAAACCATAAGATATCAATATGCTTCCCAGACAAAACATAGACTTAAGCATAAGCCTGTACGCATATTATGTACAGTATAATTATAAGAGTTAATGGTGCTTTGATTACTATTATGATAAGAGAAGAGGCCTAAACGTACCACTGAGGCTGTTGGAATCACTGGATGAGCCACAGATGATTTCGTCTTGCTAGACGTTCTCGGATCCATTTTCTGAACACTATACCTGGTAATAGGGCGTCTTTCTCCTGTAGATGGTCGGCGTGTAGTTGCAATATCAGCATGCTTTGCTGCATTCCCTCTGCTGACAGGGCGTCTTTCAGAAGTAGAAGGACGGCATGGCGTGGTGACAGTGGATTGCTTCTGTGCACGCTCTCTGGTGATAGGGCGTCTTTCAGCAGAGGAAGGGCGTCGTGGGGTGGATACCTCAGCAGGCTTCTTAACACTTGCACTCGTGATCAGGTGCCGCTCTCCCAAAGAAGGCACTCGCGCAGATGCTGAGGAGGGTCTTCGTACACCTGTAACCTCAGGAGCTTGTTTTGTTATAGGCTTGCGAGTCCGTGCGGTGCCACCAGTTTTCTGAGGTGTCACATTCGCACTACGAACATTATCTGTCTTTGTTTTCGGGTTCAAAGTCAGGCTGGACTTTACTGAAGCAGGCCTCTGAAATGGTTCATGCAAAATGTGTTATTACTTTGCCAAAACATTCATGCTCTCGGCATATAAACACAAAGCATACGCTCATGCTGCTAGCTAAACAGTAAACTGAGTATGAAACTGTGCATTAAGTCATTATAAGACAAGTAATATGATAACAGAAATCAGCAGAAAAGTTTTTGACAAGATAAAAACAGTAGTTATTCAGAGAGTACTGTACCAAAACTTGCTGTATTATTATTACCTTACTAACAGATGTGCGGTCCAGAGGATTGCCTGGAATCGTTTTGACTGACTTTGGTATTACCATTGAAGCATATCTAAGTCTGGGGTCTTTCTCAATGATTCTTTTAGGAGCCTTTGCATTTTCATAAGCTGCTCCAAGAATGTCATGACCAAAACTTGCATTTGCAGTATCCACAGAATCTGAATTGTCACCACGGGCATTTTCTCTAGTATCCTTGTCGGTTTGCTGTGAAATTTCGGCTGCTGAAACAAGATTGGATGACGAAAACTCTTTATGGAAGTCCTCTTCATGGTCATGATAGCATTGCATGCCCTGTTCAGAGCTGGTCTCATGTGTAGTTTCCTCCACATAATCATCATAAACAATTGTGCCAGATCCTGTGGGAGTTTCAAGATCTTCAGCTTGCATATCTTCTCCTGTTTGGCTAGAATCACTACCATCACCACTGTATTCCAAGGTAAGTTCAGTTTGCTGAATTTGCTGCTGTGAAGCTTTAAGTTCCCTGATCCTCTTGTAGTACTCTTCAAAGTATGCCTTCTTCTGAGCAACTAAACCATTGAACTTGCCAAATTCTTCACTGCGACTGTCATTAGTAAATACAGACCACTTCTCCCAAGATAGTGACTCCAGTTCAAATCTTCCGAACGATATGGAACCATGATTGAGTGCTTGGGCTACAGGAACTCCCTGAGGAAAGTAGAAAACGACATACAGAAGCGGGTGAATCTACTAAGTGGTGGCCATGCTTGTCAGGAAGAAAATCGGACTTCTTTTTCTTTATTTCAGAATAAGAACAACAGGATCTCTAGTTGGAACAAATTGATTTCACATGGTATACATAAAAATAAAATTAAGATGCTTATTTAACACCTTAGAAAACTTACTTGAGAAACACCCATGTCAGCCGGTTCTCCTTGCGACCACGCGAAAAAAGTTTGATTGACCTCAGTTGCCATCTTTTACTTTGGGGCTAGTTCATCACAGTTGGGTAGATTTCGCCGGTACACCCTGAAAAGTTATAATCCAAGCACGGTAAGATAACTGAAACACGTTCAGTATGATATAACAAAGACAAGGTCACCATTTGCAAATTAAGATTGATAACCATATGAAAGTTCAGTTTTTTTTTTTGAGATACATATGAAAGTTCAGCTAACACTGCCAACAAGGAACAAGTTTTCAGAAGCAATCTGCACTGTCTACACCAACGCAAGAACTCAGAACTAAGCTAGAACCGAGGACCAAAAGTTATTTACAGTTACTTCCAAAGGAGGCCACGATCCAAGACAAGCGCTTAGTCTGGAATGGAGAATCTCCAACCATCAGTGGAAGCTAAGTAATTAACTCATCGAGTCAATTCTACTTGAAGCATCCACCTTTAGCGCCGCTTCCAACACCAATCCTTTCCTTTCCTTCCGGGTCAAGATTCCACGCACACAAAATTCATTCCCACTACCCAAGCTGCAGCCGAATCCCTCGGCCCAAAACCATATGGAGCAAGGGAGACCAACCTTCTTCTCAACAACCCAGCTTGTGCTATTATTCGCTCACATCACATGCCAACCACCCAACCCAAGCCAGTTGCAGTTCAGAGTATAGCAGAGCTAAGTCAAAGGGAGAACGAAATATTGAAAATCTCCTACGATACCAAGAGTTCCACTCGACATATCGATTTTTTTGAATATATATGGAGAAAATGACCTTTATTAGGGAAGAAAATACCCAAGATTGAATGCACGGAAGGCCGCAATCTCCGGTCCAGGAAGAAACTGAAGAACATAATCGCCGTTGGGCGAATTGAAAAAAAAAAGGAAATTATATTCTGCCAACCATACCCTCTTTTGAGAAAGTTCTTATGAAAGTGCAAATTCAACTTACGTCGGAAAAGAGGAAGACTACAAAATTCAACTTTTACCATGGAAAGAAAAGGAAGGCCAAAAAGAGAGAGGAGAGGGACTGAAGAAATTAGCACTTTTGCTGAGCAAGCAGAGATGCGCAGAACTGAGAAGAGAAGAGGATTTTCTGCTGCCAAACAAAGCTGAATCGAACGGCCGCTGCTCTTCCCCTCGAGAAGTTGCAAAACACAACTCAACTTCTCCTCACACACGCCGCACGGAAAGAACCAGACGAAGCGCGAGACCTCGCGAGAATTCATCAACAGATGAGATGAAGAAAACACCTGTCGCGGAAGCAACGAAAAGTGAGGAGATCACTCGCCGCTGACCCGAGCGACACAAACGAACTGCAAATAATGAGCTCGCTAGCAAGAAAGACGGTCTTGAGCAGGGGCAATCCAGCCGAACCCTGTGGCATTGCAGAATTCGGCACCCAAGAAAACCCGGCCGCCCTCTCCCTCCCTCGCAGAACCGCCGGAAGAAGTAGAGAGAGACCGAGGATACGAGCTCGAAAGTCGAAAAACCTCCGTTACCTGACGAGTGACGACGACCGGCCGACGGCTTGAACCACGAAGCGGCGCCGCCGCATCCGCACGCGAGGTCCGTGCTGCCGCCCGTCACCCAGATCAGACGAGGGCACGAGGGGGACACGAGAAGCCCGCGGACACGCCGCTGAACACACGCTGTAGCACTGCCACTGCGGCCGCAGGGGAAGAAAAGAAGAAGACAGAGGGGAGGACGCACAACGCAGGTATGGTAGTATGGTCTATGGTGCGTCGCGTGCAGCAATGGCTCTTAAATTCCGGCCTTGATTGCCGATTAGGCCGTGCGCGCGGGGGAGGAGGGGGGCGATAATTACCGCGATTGATTCCTCGCGTAACTACTGTGCACGACGGACGACATCGGGTGGGAGTGAAGCGTGCTTTCTAGTAGTACTACCAGGTACGTCTCTGACCGTGGGCCCAACTGTAAGGAAGTACTACTGCTGCTAGTACCATCGGTCGTGGTGGCATTTCTGTTCTTCTACCCTGGTGCTCGTGGATCCTACATACAGATTGTTTCCGGTGGTGCTCGTGAAATGGACAAATTGCTTTTTGTTAAGTTATTAGAGGATTTCTACAGAGACCGTGGTGAACGTCATGTAGATTGTGATGACAAACAGAAAAAAAAAACTTTCGAGGCGCAGCGTAGGCCAACGTAGGTTGGTGGAGGATAAGGCCGCTCGAGAGGAGGGGGTTCCTCCGAATTATTGGATCACGGCAGGGGATGGAGATTGTGACGAACGGAGAAAAACTTTTTCAGAGGCTTGCTCCGCCGTCATCGTCAGCAGCCCCGTTCTTTTTTCTATCCCTGCCCATTATTTCGGTGTTGTCTGTTTCCTGCTACGTGGGCCACTCGGTTCATCCTGTACTTGTTCTGCTGTCCTTCCACATCTAGAGTCTAGCTTGACATCTCCCATGCGTCGGCGGTAAGTTAAGTTAGGCACCTGCTGTCAAGTGTCAATGGTGTTCACGGTCGGTCGCAGCATGTATATTTGGCGTCGGATACAAGACGAGATTTTTCCCTTCATTTAAACGTGTCCAAGGTGAGATCTTTGCATCGAACCTAGTCCTCGGATCGAATGCTTTTTAGCCTTTTGAGCCCGTGAGCCGTCGATCGTGTCGCGCGCGGCGAGATGTATGGGTTCGTCGGATCTCGATCGACGGACCGATCGGCAGGATGCATGCACGTTGACACGGACACGTTCCCCTGTCGCGCGCCCCCATGAATGCATGCATGCATGTTACTCTGCCAAACTAGCTAGGAGTAGCACCAAGAGGGAGAAGGAGGATCCAGCATGCGTGCGTTTTGTTCGGACGCGCGCCGAACCGGGTCTCGTGCCGTTCGTCGCTTTCCTCCTCGCTCGTAACGTACGTACGTGGCCAAATCGAGATCGATCGTCGATCCGTCGAGTAGCTTAGCAGCAGCAAGTACAGTGCCACACACTGCCATGCCACTGCCATCATCCACGACGACCACGATAGCGTGCTCGGATTATATTAAGCTTTGGCAAACGGTCGAGGGCGCGACGCGTCACATCACATGGAACCCTCGCTCCTGTCCCTGTGCCGCAACGTGCCGTGTCGCCCATTGGCTCGTGCACCCCGGGTTCAGTAGCCTGCCCTGGAATATTCCGAGATCGCTGATTTAATTACCCTGTTTGACAGCCCAACGGATGGATGTTCCTTCCGCCGACATGTACTCTCGGAGGTAGAACCTGAGGCCATGTGATGTGTACGTACATCGAGCCAAAACGGCTTGGCCTGTCAGGTCAGGTCAGGTCCGACGTGTGAGGATCACTGACACGATCGAGCAGCTAGCGTGGCACGTCAGGTCGGAACAGCTCGCCTCCTCCCCACCTACGTGTCGGGGAGGATCGCCGGACCCACTTCACTTGGGAGAGAGCGACGACGCACGCATGGAGATACATGCGGACACAGACGAGATCATCGGTTGAAGCAAGACGGGATCGATCAGCTTGGACCGGAGAAACGTCCAAGGATCGATAGGAAAGCGCACATGAAGGCCACATGCCCGCATGAGCTAGGAGCTGCTGCTCTAGTAGTTCTAGCCGAGGAATCTCTGCTCTGTTATTATTATTATTCTGGGCATGTCCGTCCCAAGAAGTGAGTGAAAAAGGGGAGCAGGCAGGCTCATATTTCAGAGCGCCAAAGTACTGCTCCTACGGAAACGTTCAGCAAAAGTCAATGCCGCTACACTCTCTGTCGGTAGTGTCGCCAAATTTCACACCGTCCAGCTGTTTAAGTTAAACAAACAGGGATCGATCAGTGACTCTGTGTACTACTACTACTGCTTGTACTTGACCACTGATCTGCATAGCCTGACGCTGTCGGAGGGAAGATGCGGCCCAGCTGCGAGAAATAGACGCGAGTGACCCTAGCTAGCCGAACGACGACGCATCATCGTGCACCTGTACCTAATGAAACGGAAGGACGAAGGATTCATGGCACACAATAGCTAGTACTAGTACTATGACTTTGCCAATGTGAGCCATCATCCGTCCGTCCTTCCCCTCTATCTTCTTCTACTACCACCTTTGCACGAGTGCCCTATCATTGAGGGCTCCGGGAAATCAATGCCGGCCGTCCTTCGTAGCAGTACGCACCAGCTTTTCTCCTCTCCTGTCTCCTTTCCCCCCAGCCTTTCCCGTCAACTGCATGGTCGATCATGCAGACGAGATGATTCAAAGGGAAATCTCGGAGCCCATGACAGCGGCAACCAACCATCTAAACTGTACGTGCAGCATCTTGCACTAGCTAGCTAGATCGACATTAAGCGCGGCTGGTTAAGCTTCACCAGCGAGCTAGTAGTACGACACGGCCCGAAGAAAAAACTGTCAGATAGGCGCGCGGGTTCTCACCTAGCGGATATCCCACGGGAGAAGCTACAGCTCATCGCCATCGCCATCATCTAAAAATGTGATCACAGAAAACACAGGCATCGCCGATCGATCAGAACGGCGCGGTGGATCCGTGGATGGATGGGGATATACAGGTTGGTTGGTGCGCTATTCCTTTCCACCGGTCAAGGCGGCCGGGGTCCAGCGCTCCAGTTGTTTATCCGATATATTTCATTTTTGTATACCTTCAAAATCGATCGATCGGCTCTCCGTCCAATTTATTTATGCAGTAGTACATGTGACTGATGTGAGTCCAGAAGCATGCTGATTATTTTTTTTTCTGAAAAAACAAGTGTTGTGTCACATGCATTAGGTGAGTGTGATCGTTGTTGACACATGGGAGGATCGGAAGATGCGAGATCCTCCCCCTTGGAATATTTGCGCTCGGAACTTGATCATGTGCCTTCCTTGCTCGCCCTTTAAAAAACTGTTCAGATGACAGAGATCGGGGAGTATGGACAGAGAATGTTGCCAAAGGAGTGCTCGAGTTGGATCAGAGGCCAGCAGAGAGGTTTCATGGACATGAAACAGAGCCGGAAGGAAGATTAAAGGGGGGCTCTCTAGTCTAGAGTCTACGGACGAACAAGAGGGTAACAGCTAACTGTAGATACTAAAGCAAGAACAACGACTGTACTTTCGGATGATTAGTGGGGGGTCTAGTCTAGAATCTACAAAGAAACAAGAAGGTAACTGCTAACTGTAGACACTAAAGCAAGAACAAGGGTAGTAGTCATCATTGCAAAATGCTCATCATCATCATCTCGTCATATCCACACAATGAATGACACGCATATGCAGGATTGCAGGGGAAAACAGTTGAAGAACTGAAGAGCAAGTTTCACTCAGAAGTACACAAAATTCTGGACCACGGTATCTAAAGATCGGATTAAGGAGGCGTACCTCAGGCCGAAGAAGAAGAACCTGGACGACGTCTTCTTGGAACCCCAGCTTCCAAGTAGCCAAGTAGGCTTACCCTTCGTGAAGCTCTTCCCATGTGTGAGTATATATATGAGCAGTGTGACTTATGATTGGGCACAACCGCACAAGGGCGTTGAATGAACAGTAAGCTTATCTTTCCGTTACTGTGACAGTTGAGATGGAAAGGGATTACAGAACAAGCACAGTGTCTTGCTGTCCACTGTCCATATAGTTGATAAAAGAAGACGAGCTGGAAGAGCCTTATCTCGTTTGCACACGGTGCTAAAATGACAGCCCCATTAGCTCACATGGTAGTACATGGACATGAACATTGTTAGACTGTGATGGCATCATACTTGGCAAAATATCAGTAGCTGCAAGAAGGCAACAAAGATTAATGTCTCTTGCGAAGCATGTGCAGGAACATGTGCAGCGAGTACTGGTATGCCAAAAATGTCCTTTCCTGCTTAACCTAACCTTTTCTTCGACAAGCGGACATGGCAGCACTGCACAATAGAACTCATAGGACTCAAGTACAGAACTCGGTTCTGTCAGAACGCTGTTAATTTCTTGCAGTGTTCAATTCTGAACGCTACTGTAACCTGCATCAGCGGCCATTACACCCTGCCCCTTTGCGAATTTTCCACTCTCCTGTCCTGTGATTGTCAGGTTCAGATGGAGCTCTCAGAAAAAGTTCATTAGTCTGAACCGTGTCATTTGAGTCAGCTGAACAATTAATTCTGAAGACTAACGCAGGATAAGATGCTGGCAGACTATTATGATGGCATGGCAAGCTTGTTTCCTAGCTAGTACGTTCCATGCATTATTTCTAGGTGCATAGTCTTAGAAAGAGCTGAGCCTGATATATGAGCAACCGTTGCTAAGTAGACCGACCGTACGAAAATAGACCAAGAACACCAAAGATGCTAAAGCAGCATTCATGTGCGACTAAAGTGATGGCAAGAAAACCAATAAATAGAGAATTCTCAAATTTCTATCCCATGATGAAATTGCTTCCCTAGTTCAATTGGATTGGCATTTTCAACTATCATCATATGCAAAAAAAAAAATCTGAAATCATTGACTGTCTGTCTGTGTTTATGGGTGACTTCTTGGGTTCAGTTTTTTTTTTTTTTGACAAGTTGGGTTCAGTAGTGCTCCCATATTTTAGGGACGAGGACAGGTGCTCAGGCTAGCATGGCCCAGTGCGGCCCACCCCTGTAACGAAAGCCATCGGAGTCACCGGCCAACATTTCTCAGACCACACGTCGCCCAGCCACGCAGGACCGTTCAGTGAACGGTCTACCAGTCAGAGACAGAGTAGGATCCTAGGAGTCTACCGGGCCCCGTACGCCAGCGTCTCCCTCGCTCTTTGGGTTCTCCGCCCCCAGCTTTCTTCTCCGTCGTTCCCCACCACCAAAATAAACAAACACGATTTAATATTTTTCATAGTGACGCGGCGGGCGCGTACGGACACACCGATTCGCTCGTGGCTCTCGGTGCGCCCACCCCCAGCTACTCGCCGGTGATCTGATGGCGGCGCCCGGCGCACCGCCGCCGCGCGCCCTCTCCGCGGAGCCAAGGAGGGCTCCGCTCGCCGTGGGCCTCGCGGCGCCGCGGCAGGGGGCTGGGGCTCGCTTGTCGCGCTCCCGACAGGTACTACTGGTCCGCGGCTGGTTTCGGTGATCGAGATCGTCCTTAGATTACTCAGCGAGTTCGTAGTTTCAGTGGCTGGTGCGCCGTGGAACTACAGGTACTCGTACTCTCGCCTCGCGTTGGCTGACTGGAGCTACACGCGAGGTTCTGGTGCGATTTCGAGGGCGTGCGGCTAAAGCGGCGGGGGTGACGATGGACGCAATGTAGATTCAATCAGGGCAGCTCGACTGCAGGAATGCGTTTCTGCTGCAAGTGGTAGATGCCACACGTGTACTGTGTGACATATCTATGTATATTGTTTAGTTCATAGCATTGGGTGTGATTATTCACTGCATCTCCAAACACATATCATCCCAGGCCGGAGGTACTAGTTAGAGTGTAAAAATTGCTTGTGTCAAACAGGTTGAACTCTTAATTGACATCACTTTATTAAACTTGAAATCCTTGTGCGTTGAAGCTTTGATGAACCCTCACTGGTAGGATTTTTTGGGCAATTTTTTTTCCGAACCATGCAGGAGAGCTGCATGCATATATTAAGAGGAGAAAAGACCCGATAAAGGGCCAAAGTACAGACGATATACAAGAAACTGAGAGCGAGCGACCTGACTAAGCCAACCAGCGAGAAGCCACTAGATGGGAGGCTTTTTGTGCAATTTTTAGTGTCACCAATGGTTATTGGCCTATTTAGAGTAGGCTTGAGTATTGATGCTCGATGGCTGCAGTTTCTACGGTGACCATGGCAACATAGTACATTTTCCTCACACCGATTGGCCCATCGGAATCTTTTGTACCATACATAGTATGTGAATAAACAGAGAGAGTCTGTGGACCGTAATTCGGGATTCTAAATTTGTAACCAATTACTATTCATAATATGAAACCCGTGTGGATTTAAAATTTTTGCAGCAACTTCTAATTTGACTATCCGTTTCTTGTATTGTCTCAGGCGCTCAGAATTTTAAATGCAGTTATAAAATTTCATTTTTCTGGTTAGACAGTTGTCCAATTTCTGTACTACCTTCAACATTCTCAGCTTCAATTATGATATTATGTTTTGTATCGTAGGAGATTGTTTGTAGTCGTGGACGGTTGATATTGGCCAATTTCAATTCAAGGTCATCGCCCTGTCCTCCTTGCCGTTGTACTCAGGTGGCTTTTGCTGACACAAAGATTGCTTATGAGCCTGATGTTGATAAGCATGCTGGAGTTTTGGTAAGGAAGCTTGAAGCTATGAAATTACACAATGAATTGTTCTCCCCCATGCTGCCTAATTATTTGTATTCTGTCCTTACAGGCCTATGAACTGGTTCAAGGGGAACTTGTAAGTGTTGCATCCACGTCAATGATTTATCTCTAGTTGTCAAATTTTGTTGTGCAATAGTTCATTACTTGAAATGTTCTGGCGGAATGCGAGTTATTTGTAATCATCACCTACTTTATCTCAGGTACAATGGAACTCGTTTATGGACAAATCAATACCTGATCCACCAACAGCTGTACTCCTTCACGGCATCCTTGGGAGCGGGAAAAACTGGGGTAAATGAGCATTCTGATTGTCTGTGTTGCGATTTTGATTAAAGTTTGCAAATGAATGAAATGCTTTGAAGTATTTTAAAATTGTATTGTCCGAGTGAAAGATATGAAATTGTTTTAATCAATCATATTTTTCATGAAGGGTCTTTTGCTAAGAGGTTAGCTCAGGAATTTCCGATGTGGCAGGTCAATACATCTAAAATTCTGCTAATAATCTGAATGTGGCACTACAAGGACAAAAATAGAAAATTAAAGCCGACTTCTCTTCATGCAGTTTCTCTTGGTTGATTTGCGTTGCCATGGTGATTCAGCGTCAATTAAGAAAAGAGGACCACATACTGTTGCCTCAACGGCTTTTGATGTTCTAAAGCTGGTTTGTATTTTCTCCTCTCTCTACACTAAATGCATTTGTTACATCCAATATCAGTATAAATGAAACGTATAACTTTCCTGGAAGGACATCGTAAATAGTACATATATTTCGGAGTAATATTTGTGCATGTGTGTGCTGTACATCTAGCTTTATGTGTTGCGATCCTGGCAGCATTTCATGTGCTTAGCGACTTAGCATACCTCTTTTATGCCATAGTACATATGTTAACTAGCTTGTGCATTGCTTATGAACAGTGAAGCTTTAAGAGACACAGTGGCATCACACCTGGACCATATAATATATAACGCAGATTACAGTCTCTACTGATTTTGAGTCATGAAGTGCATTCAGCAGTTCCGTAGCAAACACTGCACCTGCTTTAAAATTTTGAAATCATATTTAGTGCTTCCTTTTATTTCGCGGTCGAAAATATCTAAACTAATTTTCAGTTTTCAGTTCACTTGGTTTTTCTGTATATATCTGCAGTACCCTATGCTAATCAATCTAAATACAACAGATAGGGCAACTCAGGCTATCCCCTCGAGTGTTGGTTGGTCACAGCTTTGGTGGAAAAGGTTTCTCTTGTTTTATTTTTACTATCTCTTATTTGACATGACATGCACCTCTTATGCATGTTATGGTTTATATTGTAAACAATCCATAAGTTTCCAGTTATCTAATTGTGCTTGCAGTGGCTTTGAGTATGGTAGAACAAGCTGCAAAACCACTTCCCCGTCCTGTTAGGGTAAACCCACCTAGTTCTTCCGAGTTATATCAGTGTGGCAATAATGGAATGCTAGCTACCATTTTCGAGCTCGGTGCTAAAGTTCTTACGTATATTCTGTTTTGAAGGTATGGGTTCTTGATGCTACTCCTGGTAAAGTTCGTGCTGGGTTAGATGGTGAAGATCACCCTGCTGAACTTATTGAGTTCCTCAGAAGAATGCCTAGGCAGGTTGGTCTTTTGGAATTATCTACGCTTGTATTACCGATGAAGTATATTCATGTCTAGAAAAGCGGCCCTAGCTTTTATGATTCATTATTTCTGTTCTGCCGTTGAAAATCCAGGTTAATTCAAAGCAGGAAGTTGTTGATGCTCTCGTTAAGGCAAAGTTTTCTCTGGATGTCGCACGGGTATTGCTTGAGTACTACCCTTTTGTTGAGATGCCGTTGCAAAGTTCACTTTATTTTAGTGGTCCAGAAGAGCTACCTGATTTCACTTTGTCCGATCAAACAAACAAAAGATATTTCAGTTCTTTGTTCATTCTTTGTTCAGTGGGTGGCAACTAATCTCCGACGAAGCAGTCCAGTAGGACTACGATCTTCTTCAGGCTTCTCATGGATATTCGACTTAAATGGCATCTCTGAGATGTACAAGTCATATGAAGATACTAACTTGTGGTAAATCATCGGCAGTGCCTGTTGAAACATTCCAGAATTTGTGAACCGTGTCAGACAACTGATCAAATCCACCACGCAGGAGGGTTGTAGATGATGTGCCGCGGGGAGTTCACATTAATTTCCTTAAGGCTGAAAGGAGTTTGCATAGATGGGCTCTTGAAGACCTCCAGAGGATTCATACTGCGGAGGAGCTGGCTGCAGATGAGGGTGGAGGAGTTGAAATGCATCTGCTTGAAGATGCTGGACACTGGGTATGCATGCTGCTTAATCTTACTGATACTGATGATGTGCCCATAGGTCACAGCATGCCATATAACTCTGCTAAGTAGGAGATGTATGCATTAAAAACAATGTTTAATTCTGGAAGCTCGTCTCTTGTTTCAGGTTCATGCAGATAACCCTGACGGGCTCTTCAGAATCCTTTCATCGACCTTCCGCGTCGAGACTTCCGTAAGAGGGATGCAGGATTAATAAGGTGCAGAAATCTGAACAGTGCTGCAACATGGCCAGCTCAAGTGGGTACGCCTGACATGAAGAAGATACATAAGAATTGTGTTGTACTCTGCCTGTATTTCAGTTTTGTAGAATACCGAGAGGATGGAAAACTGTACAGACAGAGCGAATTGTGATGATCGGCGTGGTAGAGTCCATTTGTTCTTTCATTCGTTCTATGTACCGTGTATGTAATATGGCGGCCGGCTGCAACTATACTGTAACAGAAGTACAGAACCAACATGTAATTATGTCGTCGTATGCTGAATAAACATGTACTAAATGTAGACCATGGTGTGACAATGGTGGGGAAACTGAAATCGTAGATACGGGCTGTGTGCCTGGAACTGTATACTGCGCGGCCGACCAGGTTGTTCCCGGCAGGTGATGCTGAACGGTGATCCCGGCGCTTGGGAGGATCAGCCGATGAGCGCCGCTCAGACCTCAAGCACATCCAGTCAAAGTTTGTTGATACACCCGCACGGCCATGTCCTTGGGGCTCGCCAAATGCGTGGGTTTCGAGTACAACAAGGACGGCACGCCCGACAGTGACTGTTACCTGAAGTCGGCGCTCTTCAGCGGCAACACCTACCCAGCATGGTGTATCTCAAGATCAGAAGCCGGTGTCCACCGTCGCCACCGTGGCGCGGTGGTCAACGGCGAGGAGCCGGCCCTCGAGGTTGGGGTGCCCGCCATTTCCGGAGGCAGGCTCAACTGGCTACAAGGGAGCTGATGGAATAACCTCACAAGAAGTCGCAACCTTTTGATCCGATTGCCCTTCTATTTCCATTTTCCAGCCAGCCATGCCATGTGCCCACGGTAGTCCAGCGGGGAGAAGAGGAGAAGCCATGACCGCTTCAAAGGTCAAAGCTCAGTCAGTGTGTACGCTTCGCTTCAAACGTCACAGCTTACGTCGAATAGAAAACGAGAGTAGACGTGGCCGGAGTGGCGAGCCTCGCCGCGCACGTGACACGACATCGACGTTTCGATTTTCGGTGCGACGAGATACGAGCACATGCTCTTACTAGTTAGCATCTATCTTTGGTAGTTTGCCACTTTGTACCTGGTCAGCTGCACGCAGACGGTGCACTCTCGCCATCGGTTGAACGGGACGGAATTGACTTGACCTTCGATTCTTTTTTTTTTGTGGGAACCGCGAGCTCGGTTCTGGGTGGCATGTTTGACACATGCAGACATGCTTTGCCTCGCCTAAATGAGACGAACTTACTTTTAGTTAGGTATATATACATAGTGCGTGTGCTTTTTTGCTTTTCTAATTCTATGTCCCGTCGCTGGTGAAGCCGACCAAGATGCACCCAGCCCAAGAACGGGGCCGAGATGCCACTACAAATCTCAACTTCTCAAGATACAGTTCTTAAGCTTTGGTACTAGCTACTACTATGTACGTAACCATGCATGACGGCGAAAGAAAAGTCTTTGTAACAGAAAAGTGCTTCTGGCACATGAACTCTATTCATCTATTTATTAAAAAAATATGCAAAAATCATATTTAAATGCTTCAAAAAAATGAAAACAACTATGGATTTCGTTAATGATATATCCTACAAGCATGAAAAATCTCAATGCGTTTTTTTGGGGCTACAAAATGACATTTTGGAGATTTGAAAATATGGTACGCAGATCCATAGTTTAGTCATTTTTGTAAGCTCAAAATACATACTTCCTCCAACCCAAATTAGTTGACTTAGATTTGTCTAGATTTAATTGTATCTAGACATGAATTAGTATTAGATTCATCCATATCTTGATAAACTTGAGTCAACTAATTTGGATTGGAGGAAGTATTATTTCGAATTCATAGTTTGAATATTTGTGGTATACACCATTGGTTACATCCTGATAATTTCTGGAACTTGTAAATGTGATTTTTGATTTATTTTAAAAACGGAATAGCTGGTGTTCATATGCAACAGATATTCACTCCTTTGTAACTAACAATAATAAATCTTGCAGGGATTTCTCGCTCCCGAGCTCTCTTTATTTTTACAAATTCAAAATCAACTTTACAAGTTTTAAGATGTTGTAAAATAATCATGGATGCACTCAATAATGTATTATCAAATGTATGAACTGCCAATCTAAAATACTTTTTATGTTGAACTACACAGACGAAAAGGTATGTATCTTAGTATCATGGACAATGCATATGTTCGAAACTCTAAAATTTATCAGATTTCATTATATCTGTGTAGCCCAAAATTCAAACAATCTAGCGTTGCGATTTTGCATGCTATTAGGAGACATCATTGACCACATCCAGATTTTTGAAACTTTTAAATATGTTTTTAATTTAAAAATAAATAAAGGGAGCACTACAATTCGGGAGCCTAAGTGAGTTTTACTAATAAATCAGTGGATAATAAAGTGGGTTTTTCTATAACTCTCAAAGTTCACTTGCATTTCCATAACTATAAGTGGTTTTTCATGATGTCTCTTGGGTCTTTTACCTGGTTTACCACATGACTCTCCATGCTAGTTTCTTCTTCCCCCGTCGGTTTTGTTTTTATTCTCACTCTCGATGCTCTTCTCTCTTCCAACACAAGCAAACTCGAACTCCCCATGGTGCCATGCATTGTCCTTGTTTTCTCGCCTGTTTAGTGTGCTTTTTTAAATGGACTATCGTAATGGAAAATTTAACATGTATAAGCTACCCACATAGACGAACACGTGACAAGTCTGGTTAAAAAAATGTGGATTGGGTACGGACCAACTATGTCTACTGCGGAAAGATGTGGGAGGTAAAGTATGAAAATTAGTACACAAACAAATAAGGAATCAAAACCATACTTACCTCATGAATTAAGAACACATCATCCCCTATGGCAGCCCATGTCCCTAATTTTCTAGGCTCGGACAGTAAAACACCTCGCTTGACCCTAATTTCAGGTCTTATTAGGGTCGCCCCTAAAAGGGAGGGAAACTTCTCTAGGTTTCCATTCCCACCTTAGTGATCACATTATTGAGTGCTGCCGGCCACCCTGAATGTCTCCACCATGATCCATCTTCCTTCACGCCAACATTCTCGCGCCGGAGAGAGCTCTCATGTGGACTCCTAGCTAGATAGAACCCCTAAAATTTTAAGGTCTACCCCTAAAACTGCTTTTAGGGCCCATCTTTTCAGGGGATCTACTAGAGTTGCTCTTCACTTGTACTATTTACAATGAATGGTTGTATTCTGTACCAACTTAGTTCGCAAATAGATAATTAAATTTCTCTCTATGCTTTTCTTCGAGAAACATTCCCGTAAATTGTGCTCGTTATATTGACAAACATATGCTTAGATTGGCCAAGTAAAATAGCGGTGTTAGTTTTGTCATAGAAAATAGATGTACTAAATCAGCAAATTTTATTATGGATCGGAGAGAGATTATAATATTTATTTTACAACTTCTTCACAAGAAAGTCAGCCCCTCAATAACACTGATGTTGTAGAACTTCCAAGGTCGCATCCTCTAGACGCGGTACGGAATAGAGGATCCCCATAAAATCTGATGGCGACTTGGTAGCCTACCATTACATGTGTTTGCGTGTTCATACTATGAACGACCATAAAAAAACGCTTTGACCCTTTGAAAATCTTGACCCCCGCCGTTGCTCCTGTACCGACCACAAATATCACCACACGGCTGCAGGCTGTCGATTTACTGCACGCATCCACTCACAGCTCGACCATCACAAGGTCAAACCCCAAGCCGATCCGATGCATGGTCAACTCGTTTGTGGGTTGACCTCCCTCACCTATATATAGCTGTACGTACACTGGGAAGCTCAACCGGTGCAGCCAGCCAGCCACGTACACGAGTCAAGAAGTGGAGTGTTCGTCCGGAGGGTCAGCGCTCGATCGCGGCGATGAGCCGGGCGGAGGCGGAGGAGGAGCGGTGCCGGTACAAGGGCGTGCGGCGGCGGCGGTGGGGGAAGTGGGTGTCGGAGATCCGGGTGCCCGGGACGCGGGAGCGCCTGTGGCTGGGCTCCTACGCCACGCCGGAGGCCGCCGCGGTGGCGCACGACACGGCCGTCTACTTCCTCCGCGGCGGCTTTCTCGGAGACGGCGGCGCGTCGGCGCTCAACTTCCCGGAGCGCGCGGCCGCGGCGTACGGCGCCGGCTCCGTGGCGCCCCTGTCGCCGCGGTCCGTGCAGAGCGTGGCGTCCGACGCCGGCATGGCCGCCGACGCGCAGCTCGTGGCGGCGCGGGAGAGCGCGCCTGCGGCCGCGCCGACGCAGTACGCGGGCGCCGCCCAGGGTGGCGCGGGCGACGCGTACGCGTACACGTATATGGGCGGCGGCGGGTATGCTGCGGGCAGTAGCGGCGGCAGGGACCAGCTCGTTCCAGGGGAGATCAGCGTCGACGACATGGAGATTTTGTTGTAGTAAAAGCATACGTACTCAAAATGTTAAGACCGGCCGGTAGAAGTTAATTGCTGATGCGATGAGAATAAAGATCTATCCCGGGCTGCAATTGGCTTAGTACCATTGAATTCGCCATTTTGAAATTATATTACTGGTTGACATTTGAAAACGTTCGTAGTACGAATCTATCGCGAGCAGCTACTCCATTCAGAGCAGAACGGTTTTGATTGCGACTTGAAACGAATCTATCGCGAGACATATCCACTAGTACAACCTACAGCAGTGGTGCGAGTACTGTACAGGTAGGCGAGGTTTGGGCGATGAGATGAGATGACGCTGCGTTCGTTGACCAGGCAAATGGTGGCTGAGGTGGCCTTTCTCCGAGCAGCCACGGAACGACCGAGACCGGTCAATCACCAGCGACCTTTTTCACCTGTGGAAGATGGATGTATGTAGGGATGCAGAGGTGGGACAATTGGGACAAGTGAGATACCATTTTTAGACTACTAGACTAACTCTAATTTAGATGGGATAAGCGGGATATGTCAAATCTAGCTTTTTTTTATTTGTCCCACTTAGTTTTAAGTTAGTCTAGTAGTTTAAAAGTGGTATCTCACTTGTCTCAATTGTCCGGCTTCTGCACCCCTAGATGGATGGATGGATGACGTGCGCCGTGACCTATTCCTCGACAGTTCGGCACACGGTTCCAGCTCCACAACGGAACAACAGTGTTCCCCCTTCCGGAAACAAAGATGAAATTTCCCAACGAAAAATAGCAAAATAATCATATCATGCATGCGTGTGTTGGACAAGGGCTAAAGCCAGGTGGCCGGTCGTGACCTTCTCTTCCTCCGCTCATTCTTCCCAAGTCATGCTTTAGCCTGTGCCCCCGCCCAAATACTATGTGTAGCAATTTTTGTAGACTTGCTACTATTTCCACATTCTCGTTAGGTTGCATGAATAGATTTATTCCTATGCTATTAGTCATGTTTTATCTACTCCTGTGATATTCTATGAGTACTATTTTATTTTTATATATTAAATCATATAGTAAATTCCTCATATTTCCAACAATATTTGGTAGAAGCTTCACGAAATGAGGTAGTATGTGTCACAATGACCAACCGCAATGGTAAAATGTGATATTCACTCTAACTTAGTTTACTATTTTATGGTGTATTTTTCAAGTGCATTGGTGAAAAACAAACATGTAATATTTAAACATAAAAATGAGTTAGAAATGTAAAAGTTGCTAAAAGGTGATCAGAGCATAGTTTTTTTTTTCAATTTTCAAATGAATCAATCACAAAATAATCCACTTGTATAACAAGAATCCTCTCTCCCCCTAATATAATTTCGACCAATCGAACATCAAAGAAACAAGTGGGAGGAGAAAGAGTGCCTTAGATCTCGGAACCGGTAAGAAGGAAAAGGAAAAAACGGATGACATGCTTTTCTCGCGATTTTGTGTAGAAAAACGGTTTCATTTTATTTTCGCCAAGCTGTCACCACTCTGCACAACATACCTAGACAAAAATACCATATTGGTACTATTTTCAGCTATTCTAAGGTACATCATGTTTGGGATATAGTACTAGATAGATATAGCCACAACATGGATATATTCTAGCAAGCCAGAGTGGCCCACTGGTGGTGAAGCACATGGCTCATGATATTGACCATGGCCTCCTGGCAACGCCAGGTAGTTACGTGCGAGAAGTCACCAGATAGAAAGGGGAAAAAGGGCACCAAAAGGAGCGGAAGCTCTGGACGCGGATATTGGCACGCACAGAAAAGACGCGTTCGTTCGTCCGTGGGTTCTGATCAGTGTCACGATCTCTCCCCAGCTTTGTGCCTGACGCGTTTGGGTGATCAGACAAGACAGATAGTTGGCCACTACTCATGCCTGAATTTCTCACACATTAACAGATGCCCAGGCAGAATCTTGAACTGATTTGTATGCATATAGGTTCTCCCAACGAAAAGAAAGGCAAGATACATGTAGGAACGACCACTGCACATAGCCACATACCACTGCTATACTTTCATGTCTAGACACGCTCGTTCTGTTCGCGCTAAAAAAAGAAAAATATAAGGTTGTACAACAACTAACAGTAGATACATTATTGATCCAAGAAACACAAAAGAGAAAATGTCCCCGCACAGAACGAACAGGGCAGCGACCGCTGACCTCGGACGGGATTACTCAATTATGTACAAATCGAACACAACGGTCTGTTTGCTGCGAACTGCGCCTTTGCCGCAGAATAGGCGGCGGCTTCACGCGCTGTCTTCCTTCGGTTTCTGGCTCAGCTCCGCGTACTGGCCTCCCAGCAGCTGCAGCACCTCGCTCCACAGGCAGGAAGGGTCCGCGGTCAGCGCGTCGGTTATCAGGCCCGAGCTGCACGAGGTGACGACCCAGTACCCCGCGTCGATCTCGCTCAGCAGCTGGTCGTGGTCCCAGGCGGAGTACCCCACGTAGAACTTGAGGTCCTCGGGGTTAACCGCGCCGTTCTTCATCAGGTGGCCGGCCTTCTGAAGGTCGGTCCTGAAACCGAAGCAGATGCCCGGCGCCACCTCTTCAAACCCCTTGATGGGCCTGCCTTCGTTGGTCCGCATCAGGAATACGCTCATGTCCACGGGGCCTCCGAAGAACAGGGAGCAGTCGCTGAAAGGCGTCGCCTGGTCGCGGAAGGACGGATTCACGTGCTTCATCTTCGTGTAGAGTGGGCGGTTCAGGATGACGCCGAATGGGCCATCGTAGGCATCTCTTGAACCTAGCTTCAGGAGGAGGATGACAGTCCTTTCAAAGGTACCGTTCCCATCGAGCTCTTGAGTGGCAACCAACACACAGCCGGATTCTGGGGCAGAGATAGAATGGGCCCATTTCCGGGGAAGACAGTGTACTGGGCCGTCGAATGATGTCTGCGGCAGAGTATTTACATCCACTGCTTGCTCCTGATATGAAGACATTATGAACAGTAAATTAGGAGAAATAGCTTTAACAGGAAATGAGTTAACGAAGACTCGTAGTGAGAACCTTCAAGAAATCCAGTGTCGAAACAAGTTGAAGACATAGGTTTTAGTTAAGAGACTAATCTCAATGTTCCTCCAAAAGGAAAAGAATAGTCTGAACTAGGATGATATGTTGACTCTAGAGCCTAGAATAGTTAGGACCAAATGTGTGATATGGACAATCCAAAAATACACTTAGATTTCTTAAGTTCTAGCTCTGTTAAGTACGATGCTGCGTAAACATACAGACCAGCTGAACCTAACACGATTACATTCTCTCTGATATGTTGCAGCTAACTAAATATAAGTGAAAAAAATAATATTTCCAGCTAATGCTCAGTTTTAAAGTGTATCCAGTTAAGGCTATCCTAGTTAGGCAACCATAAATTAATCACTTCTAAAAAAATCACTTAAACAGGATCATGCTTAGTATCTAGCACGAGTGAGATTCACAAAGCCAGATCACCTAGTTTCCAAAGGCTGACTTTATTTACAAGATAATGGAGAGCGACACCGTCGGAATAAACTAGTTAAAAAAGATTGGTCTTACCGATTTTGGAATCACGAAGCTTGCTCTCACATCTCGCCAATATGACAAGTTGCTGGGTACATACATCGTGTCATTGGATTTTGCTTCACCATGATTTTGGCTTGTTGCATTGTCATCTCCACTGGGAGAAGATGCATCGCCTTTTCCTGCATTAAGAAAACATCAATTCAACACATTCTTTATCAATCCTCCTTAGGCTTTTTCACTAAACATTCTGATAAGGACACATCAAACCTATCTTGATATGGTGACTCAACTATTCACATCGGAAAAAAGCACTGTGGTTGGGAAAAAATCTTATGTAACAAACAAGGAGTGCTAAAAGTCCACATTTTCTACATTCAGATCAGTGCAGTCAACTGTACTAAAAGTTCTCAGTGAGAGACTGCATCATGAACCCCATCCTAATATTCAATTTTCCTCATTAGCTTATCCAGATCGCAACTTGAAACCCGCCGAGGCAGGCACAAACCTTTACACCATTCCATCACCATTTTTACCATCATCACTAACACCAAACTCCCATACTAGCAGGATCATCGCACGTCTCTTCCAAATTCGGCCATTTCATGACCCCAACCGTAACGATCACCAGAAAGAAGACACCAGAATCGCACCTCCTGTGATCTCCTATCACTACGATTCGCATCGAACCTACAACAGGTTTGACCATCTCTCCCACACAAAAAAGGATCGCGCCGAGATCCCACCGTTCCCACTACTGCAACCGCACCAATCGACACCGGCAGCATGTCAACTCTCATCATATCAAAAGAGAAAAAAAAATTACCGGAAGAGGAGGCCTTGCTCTTGGCCTCGTCGCTGTCGCCGCGGTCGGGACTGCTCCTGCTCTTCTTCCCCGACGCGCTCACCGCCAACTTGGGCCACCGCGTCCCCCTCCTCGACCCGATAGCCAGCGAGCCGATCTCCCCGGCGGGGAGAGGAGCCCACGCCGCCGGCGGGTTGCGCCTGGGCGTGAGGAAGGGCCCGCCGGCCTTCAAGTTGAGGGCCCGCATGTCCATGGCTGCGAGGGGGCGGTGGGTGGCTCGGGCTTCGGGGTCGGAGTGGAATTTTTTAGATCGCAAAGGACAGAGAGTGCAGGAGGAGCAGAACTGGGGCATGGGTCCCTGACGACAGGGAGGGTGGATGTTTGTTTCGGTGGCGCTTATGCGGCTTACGTGCCCAGATTTTTTTTCCCTCAACTCGTTCACATGTTTGTTCCACCATTCCGTTCTATTTAATTTTTTATATTACTATAAAATAATAAAATACATAACGGAAAGTGTCTTTATCACATGGACAACCGTGCTCCCGTGTTTCTAAAATTGAAACTTGTACTTTTCAATCTCTAAAAATTCTGAAAAAAATATATAGCTTGATACATATATCTAGAGTGTATGCCAATTTTTTTCTTGAAACAGGATTTCTTCCGCTTTATAAATAAAGCCACAGTGGCTAAACCGATACAAGCGGCGAAAGAACTCTCTTACGATTCACCAAAGGTAAATAAAAAAGTACAAAAAAAAACTTGCCACCGAAGAACCGAAACAAGAACAACGGTATCGGAACTCCACAACGACGCCCTCAAGAGGGTAAGGACGCAGTATGCCGCCATCGTTGAGACTAAGATGGTCAAGGGTTTTCGTCCGGAGCATTATGACGCCCATAGGCACCAATGCCGTTGGCATCGAAACAACGAGCTTTGCCCGGAAAAACCTTTCCTCCATGTCTAGTATCTAAGACCACGCAGTTGATATGTCGTAAACTTATCTATAATTTTTTATGTTCCATGCTTATTTAGTATCACTTTTGCTATGCTTTGTCTATACTTTGAGGTATTTTTATACATTTTCTAGGATCAACCTATTAACAAGATGTTGCACGACAAGTTCTCTATTTTTAGTTTCAGAAAAGCTAGTAAGGAAATATTCTCGGAATTGGACGGGACAAAAGCCAAAGTCAATATTTTACCAGAAGGAACACGGAATCCGGAGGGCAAACGAAGTGGGCCACGAGGCGACCACACCTGGTGGCGGCGCGGCCAGGCGGCACGCCATACCTAGGTGTGGACCTCTTGGGCACGTCGGATTGATTATTGATTCTATCATATCTGTGTTATTTGTGATCTTGCATGCTCTCCGTTGCTAGTAACTATCTTGGCCAAGTAGATGCTTTTGACTCCAAGAGAGTATTTATGCTCGATAGTGGGTTCATGCCTCTAGTAATCTGGAGAAGTGACATAAATCTCTTGTTGTTGCTACTAGGGAGAAAACAACGGTCTTTTGTTCATGGCACAATTGTATTGTTTACTTTACACACATTGTTTAATGCAATTATCTGTTCCTTGCAACTTAATACTGAAGGGGGTTCGGATGATAACCTGAAGGTGGATTATTAGTCATAGATGCAATTGGATTACGGTCTATGTATATCATTATAATGCCTAATCAAATCTCATAGGAGTCATGATGACTAGTATATGCATTGTTATGCTTGCTCAATCTGTCAATTGCCCCGCTATAATTTTTTCACCCACCATGTTATTTATTTTAAAGAGAGCACTTTTAGTGAACTGTGGACCCCGGTCCAATCTTTATCATTGATACATCATCTACTGTTACCGTTTACTTTCTACAAGCAACTATTATCTTCTATACTGTATGTTAATCCTTTGTTTTCAGTAAACCAGTGAGATTGACAACCTTACTGTAAGTTGGGGCAAAGTCTTGAGTTTATGTTGTGCAGGATTCCAAGTTGTAAGCAACACCTTAGAGTTGTTTTCTTGCTCCTACTGGTTCGATAACCTTGGTTTCATAACTGAGGGGAAACTTGCTGCTATGTTCATCACACTTTACTCTTGGGGTTTCCCAACGAGGCTCTATAGTCAACTGAGCCACATTAGCAGTCCCTAAGCCAGGCCCCCGAACACGATCTAGGAGATGCCTTTGTCGAAGTGCCATCAATACCAGGATCCTCCTCGCTTGCTCCTCGTCATCCAAATGACCAAAGAGAAAGGCCATGACCATAGCCATGTCGCTCGACGTAGAGACGCCTACGTCGTCCACCTTATGGAGCCGCTGCACCGGTGTCCATGAGCTCTGGACCAAGGATCGATAGACAGCTCACCACAGGACCGACAGATCATACAAGATAAGCCGACAACATCAAGCGTGCATGAGCGACAACGCAACCATTGGGATGATGTCCATCCTGCACCAACCATTAGGACGCAGAGGTGGCATGTCATGCCCAGAAGGTCTGAGTAGCCCCTACCGTCGTGCTGCAACGGCATGTCCATAGCCACCATCCTACAAGTCCAGGTTGCCGCTACCCTTGTCATCCTCGCCAGGAACATGTAGCCAAGTCGTCGTTGGACGACTAGCGGTACGAGAACACCATGGCCAGAGGAGGGCAACCGCATCGGCTGACCCAGATTGGTCCCAAGGGCCTAGATCTAGGCCAGCAGGGCCACCATGGATACCCTCCCCTGCAGTATCCTTACCACCTACGGCGACCAACTCTTGTTGCCTCTAGTGTCGCCGCTCACGGCAGACCTACCTGCTGGTCCGTACAGCAGCAGCACACCGTCGTCAGAGAACTTCACCCCGCGCGAAGCTCCATACACATAGGTAGGGAGAGCCGATACCGACTGGGCTTTGCCCGGCAGAGGAGGGATGAGTAGGGCTTCAGACGAGAGAGTGGGTCTAGGCGCTCTTGCGGGGAGCGAGTCACGGGAGCACCAAGCAGGGTTTTTTAATCGTACACCAGAAATTTCATTTAAAACTATGGTTGTATTTTGGCCTACACAAAAAACCAATTTTTGACCCAAAAATATGTATTTATAATCTTATTGACGGCCAGAAATTCTTTTCCTGTAGCCTAAAATAGAAAGATATTTTACTGAAATTCCGCACAAATATATGGGAACATGTATTCCGGAGATATTTTAAGTTCTTTTACACTCAAAATTGTGTTTTTTATTTTTAAAAAGAAAAGAGCACCGGTGCCCTCATGCATAGTTTCACTACGTACAAATAGTACTAGGGACAGCATAATAAATGTGTGCATGCAAGAGTATGGTTGTGCATTTATTCGGCAGGTACATACATTAATTATCCTGGTTCAACAAGAAACATACTACGTGAGGCACAGATGGATGCTAACACTGACACATGCCATCTCTGTTTTGAGTTTTGACTACGTGAGGCATTTGACGACGTGTCGACCGAAAATTCATATTTGCAGCAGAAAAAGACCTACTAATATAGCATCCGACAATGGATCTCATGCAGAAAAAAAAAGGAAATTGGAATATATATGCCGAAAAATATGCTCCCGGCGGGGCTCGAACCCGCGACCTTCGGCTCATAAGACCAACGCTCTAACCAACTGAGCTACGGGGGCTTTGTGATTCTGGTTTATGTATTAAATATAATAACATATGATTTCTCCTACAAAATCAAAAAACAACAGAATAAGGAGTGCGTAGCGCATGCTCCCGGCGGGGCTCGAACCCGCGACCTTCGGCTCATAAGACCAACGCTCTAACCAACTGAGCTACGGGGGCTTCTTTGTTGACGTTTATATGTACAACTTTAATAAGTAAATATTAGTGAATCATAAAGTCCATTTGCTCCCGGCGGGGCTCGAACCCGCGACCTTCGGCTCATAAGACCAACGCTCTAACCAACTGAGCTACGGGGGCTGTTGGTGCCAAAGATTTGCACATCTCAATGGATACCAATCCCTGGTCTTGTCTCAACTCAGTTTTCTTTACTTTTTCTTGACTTGATCAATTTTTGTTATTCATTGTCGGCTTCTACACAACCTAAATATGCAACACGTTGTGGGCTACTGAATCGGACGTGTTCAAACATACACATGATTTGACCCCTGTCCTGTGTGCACTTGCACTGTCCACATGGTTAAACTCGTAATTCAAGAACAGAAAGGGGTGACAGAGTTCAACGATTAGGCCAATTTGTTTGCTTAATGTCTGCTTTAACATTGGATCATTTTTTAAGACAGAGAATTACCACGCTTTCATTAATCACATGTCAAGTTACAACACAAACACATGAAAACTGCTATATAAATGAGAAAAATCTTTATTTGACACTACTTCTCAATATGTTTTCTTATTTGACACTATTTTTTTCACTTCCTTATATGATCACTTGTAAAATTTATTTGCCTTATATGACACTACCGTCAGCTTTGTTAGAAGGTTTCATTAATTTTTTTCAACCGGACCAAAATACCCTTTAGTTCAATTGTTTGATTCGTTCCGGTCTAGACCGCCCAACGCAATCGCGAGCAGCGCATTGCTTTCTTTCAAGTGAGCAGCAGCGCGTACGGAGCAGCCCGCGTGCGGACCCAAAAAGAAACGGAATTATTCTGCCTACGATCCTTGGTGTCCGACGTGAGTAGGAAACCAAGTCAAGTCCGCACCGCCAGATCGTCAATCAATGAGCTAAACTCTTTACTTAAAAAATGAGCTAAACTCTCACACTGGATGGATTCCATTGTCAGGAATCGTACGAAATTCATCGTTATAGCAGTTCTCAAAACCAAATACTTGCTAGCTCCTGTGATCGTACGGTGTGTGTATATACGGGAGCAGAAACTCCGCCTCGACTGCGGCGAGTGCATTGCAGGCCTGGATAGGTGGCAGGTAGCCATACGCACGGTCAGCACGTAACACAAACTCGATGATTTGAGAGTATAGACATCACAAGGTAAACTGTCCAAAAAAAGAAGGTAAACTGATCAGGGCACGCAGTTCATCGGCTTTAATTCTCTTTTTTCTTAAACAGATGGCCGGATGTTTCTAATCATACTATTATACACCAGGGGAAGAAATGTCTTTGTAGGTCTCTAGTTAACCCCGTTAGCTCTCAAAATACACTAAAGTGTCATATAAGGCAAAGAAATTATAGAAGTGGTCAAATAAGGAAGTGAAAAGTTTTCTGTGTCAAATAATGAATCATATTGAGAAGTAATGTCAAATAAGGAATTTTCTCTATATAAATAGACCGTGGAGACCTGTCCAAGAACATTTGCAGAAATTCTACAACTCCCAACATCACCGCTCGCAGCCGACAAACGCGAGGAAGCACCATCGCCTTGAAGGGCTTTGTGAGTCGAAGAAGAGGCCCACCATCGGCGGACCCTATGTCGTTGTAGAGCGTTGATCGGATATCGTCAACATGCCCTCGAGACCCAGATACGCCACTCGTCGTCGACCAAGTCAAGGCAGACCACCGGATCCACCACCCTCTAGTCTTCTTCCATGCTCCTGGACTGATGTCCACCGTTTCACATCAGCGGCATCGCTGGAGACGATAACCACCACACCTAGAAACATTAGACCTGCCACACCACCAGAGTGACAGAAGACAAATCCCACACAAGTCCCTCGACCTCATCGTCGTCGATGCTGCCGGGGTGGATATGGGACTGGAGAAATCTTATTCCAACAACCAGCGGTACCACCTCCATCAAAACTCCACTGTAGGACAGACAAAACCTAACCCTAACACATCATCCAAAGCAGAGAGTCGGGGTTCCCCAACCCTCCCGTCGCAAGAGCGATAGACAAAGGGGGAGGGAACCCAAAAACTTGCCAAAAAGATGAGGGAGGAGAGGGGCCGCCTACCTTATTACCTAGAGAGAGAGATTAGGTGGCGTGGGCGTCGAGGTGGATGGAACTACAAAATTAAAGAGAAAAATAGTCTCGTCGAAAAAATGTGATGTGAGATTAGAATCTTCCCGGCAGGAGGAACATAACAGCGATAACCACGGTTGTGAGGGATGTCAAAGGAACACACATGCCACGGAGCGGGCACTGGAGCTTGTGTTTAGCCGTGGATGCGATGTTGAAGGACATCATATGGTGGAGAATGACCATGTAGACGGGTGTACTCTCTGGGTACTAGGGAGTTTATCGCAGTGCTAGGAAGATGGTTGAGTATATAGGTGGTGGTGGGGAGGGCTTTAGCCCAAAACGTCTCAAGTGAGCCTGAAACATAAGAGTACGCATAGTCATTGATGGTATGTAGGGTGTTGAGGAAGAGTACGCAGTCGAAGCCAGGTGAGTCATTGTTGGTGAGAGCGTATGCGAGTTACTTCTGGTGGCGGAAGTACTCGTGGATGGACATGGGACCCTACACAAGTGGGAGAAAATCGTTGTCGAGGTAGATCACCTTACTTTCCTTGTTCGCCATCAAGAGATCGTGAGCCGCGACACATAGTTGTCGTGGGGTCTGATCACCGCCGAGGATCATGTCGACGACATCCTCATAGATGGCGGCGTGGAGGACGTGGAGACCGATGTAGTCCTTTGTGTGCCACTCGGCGTCCGTTGGGACGGCAAGGGTGGTGTCGTTGTTTTGGCCGAGGTATCCGACACAACCAAGAGAGACGCGCATGTAGATGCACCACTTGGTGTAGTTGCCGGCGTTGAAGGAGAGGACGATCAAGCCGACTGATCGAGGGGTGCCACCAAGTGAGATGGTGATGGGGGTGAGTGCACTAGGGGAGGTGTTGATGAGCGCGCTCAACGTGCCATCGGAGAGGACAGGGGGCGTCACTGGGGGTAACAGAAGGGAAGGGCACTAGGGTAGGATCAAGAGGAGGCTGAGACCACATAGAAGGGTAAGGGCCTGTTCGGCAACACTCCACTCCACCAAAATCCATCGCTTCGCTCCGATTTATGCGTGAAGCGCTCTTCCGATCTTGCGTTCGGCTCGCTCCGCTCTATGAGAAATTGGGCTGCCAGCCCATTCTAGCCAATTCTAGCCTGATCGGATGGTGATAAGGGCATGTACGACCTTGTGAGAGTTATACGATGATGGGCATTGATCCCATTAGTGCTAAGTAGTTGCAGAGGATGAATATTGGAGCCGTTCAGGATCTCTTTGTGGCCGCGTAGAACCTGGAGGCAACGGCTGGAAACTCATGCCGGCACCGCGGCAGTTCAGCACCTGGCAGCGAGACAGATAGCATCGGCCATGCGAGATCCTGGATGCATGTGGAATCAGATCCTTCCGGCGGTCCATTTTCGCTGGTGGCGGCAACTGTCAGTTGAACGGCGTCGTGGGTCTAATCTAGGAGACGAACTAGAGTCCAGGCACCATGGGATGTTCTCGGGAGAGTGCCGAGAAAATATAAAAGAGAGACAAGGGAGTTGTACCTGTTCGATCACTTATCGGTGGCATTGCTATGTAATTTTCAGCCGCTCCGTATTTTTCCTTTCCGCGGATCGATGAAACTGAAGGGTTTCGCAGCATAGTAAATCAAAAAAATTCTACGGATGCGAACTTGGAAGCCAAGATCTAATCTAGGAGATGCAAACAACGAGGGGGAATAGATGAGATCTTCATACCCTTGAAGATTCGCACAGCGGAACGTTCGACGCAACGTGGTTGATGTAGTCGTACTCGCTTCTCCTCCTCGCGATCCGATCCGATCCAACACCGCAAGTGGCGATGCCTCCGAGAGATGCACACGTACGGCACCTCGACGTCTCCTCCTTCCTCGGTCCAGTAAGTGGGGTGGAGAGATAGGTTGGATCTACAACACGACGGCGTGATGCAAACGGTGGAGAGTTTCTGCGGCAGGGCTTCGTCTACGCGCAGTCGGGAGGGAGAGAGAGAGGAGGGCAGCAGGGCGGCTAGGGCTTGAGGAGGTGTGTGGGGAGGGTGCGCCCCCAGCCCTCTTTATGTAGAGGGGTGGGCGGCTGCCCCTTGCCCCTCCTCCAAGCCTAAGGCCGACGGCCAAGGAGGGAGGAGTGGGGGGCAAGTTTCCCCCCTCCTTCTAGAAGCTCTCCCTAGGGTTTCCCCTAGGGCTTGGCCGACTGGGCCTATGGGGCCTTGTGCCCCTGGACCAATGCGTCCAGGGCACTCCCTCGTAGGCCCACGCCCCCTCCCGACAAGTGGGGCCACGTTGGTCCCACTCCGGAAGGTTCTAGAAGCTTCCGGTACAATACCGAACAATCTGAAACACTTCCGAACTCCAAAAACTGCTTTGCCTTATATGAATATTATTCTTCGGACCATTCCGGAACCTCTCATGATGTCCCGGATCCCATCCGAGACTCCGAACAAAAACTCATAAACCAATTATCCATTCTATCCTAGCGTTGAAACACGTTAAGTGTGTGACCCTACGGGTTCGATAATATGCAGACATGATCTTCTATCAATAATCAACAGCGGGGTCTGGAAACCCATATTGACTCCCACATACTCATCCATGATCATATCGGATGAAGCACGATGCCAAGATTCAATTAATCCCATATACATATTCCCTTCGTCACGCGATATTTTACTTGCCCTAGATGATCGTCGCCATCGGCATATCTAGTTCAATCTCGTTCACAGCAAGTACTTTACTCGTTCTGTAATCCGATATCGCTTTGTGATTAACTCCTTAACCACGTGCTTGCAAGCGGTGTTGATATCGATTATCGAGTGGGCCTGAACTATATCTCTCCGACTTGGGAGGGACACATCCCATCTCGATACATACAACCCAACAAGTACTTTCCGATCACCTGAGAGACACCTTTATGATCACCCTCTCATAGGATGACGTTTGATGACCTCAAAGCTTTCTTCCGATACCAGGGAGTTGCATTATCTCATGGTCTAAGGAATACAATATTTGACATAAGAAAAAGCTTCGCAAAGATGAACACGATGACACAATATAATTGCTCTGCTTGATTTGGGTCTGTCCATCATACCATTCTCCCAATGATGTGATCTCATTATTAATCGACAACTCATGTCTATGGTTAGGAAACCTTAACCATCATTAATCAATGAGCTAGTCCATAGAGGCGTACTAGGGACACGGTGTTGTTCATAAACCACACAAGTATTAAAGTTTCCGCTTAATACAATTCTAGCATGGAATATAAACTTTATCATGAACAAGAATTATAATAATAACATCTTTATTATTGCCTCTAGGGCATAATTCCAACAGTCTCCCACTTGCACTAGAGTCAATAATGTAGTTTACATCTGGCAACAATCTAACACCCATGGCACTAAGGTGCTGATCATGTTTTGCTCGTGGAAGAGGTTTAGTCAACGGATCTGCGACATTCAGATCCGTATGTACTTTGCTAATCTTCAGATCTCCATCTGTTATATAATCTCGAATTATATGAAACTTGCAGTTGATATGCTTGGTCTTTGGATGATATCTTGGTTCCTTAGCCAGTGCTGTGGCGCCAGTGTTGTCACACAATATCTCCAGTGGGTCCAAAGCACTTGGAACCACACCAAGCTCAGTGATGAAGTTCCTGATCCAAACTCCTTCACTTGACGCTTCTGCAGCAGCCATGTATTCCGCTTCTACTGTAGATCCCGCGATCACGCTTTGCTTGCAGCTTCTCCAGCTCACAGCTCCTCCATTCAAAATATAAACGTATCCTGTCTAAGATTTCGAATCATCCTTGTCGGTGTCAAAACTAGCATCGACGTAACCTTTTACGACGAGTTGTTCATCACCTCCATAGACTAAGAACATTTCTTTAGTCCTATTTAAGTACTTTAGGATGTTCTTCACGGCTGTCCAGTGTTCCACTCCTGGATCACTTTGGTATCTGCTCGTCAAACTAAGAGCATTGGACACATCCGGTCTAGTACACAGCATGGCATACATGATAGAACCTATGGCCGAGGCATAAGGCACTTTGCTCATAGCTTCTCTATCGTTTACCGTAGCTGGACACTGAGCCTTGCTCAATATCTTACCTGACTACATAGGCATTGAACCTTTCTTTGCCTTATCCATTCTGAACCTTTTCAGAACTTTGTCTAGGTATGTACTTTGGCTTAAAGCTATCAGACGTCTTTGTCTATCTCTATAGATTTTGATGCCCAATATATAAGCAGCTTCCCCTAGGTCTTTCATTGAAAAACATTTTTTCAAATAACTCTTCACATCGTTAAGCATGTCAATGTCATTTCCGATAATCAATATGTCATCCACATATAGTACCAAAAATTTCACTGAGCTCCCACTCAATTTATTGTAGATACAAGCTTCGTAGCAATTTGGAACAAATCCAAAGCTCTTGATCACTTGATCAAAACGAAGGTTCCAACTCCGAGATGCTTGCTTCAGTCCATAAATGAAACGCTGAAGTTTGCACACCTTATCAGCATCCTTAGGATCGACAAAACCTTCGGGTTGCATCATATACAACTCTTCATCAATTTGCCATTGAGGAACGCAGTCTTGACATCCATCTGCCATATTTCATAATCATGAAACGCAGCAATTGCTAATAAATCCGAATGGACTTAAACATTGCTACGGGAGAGAAAGTCTCATCATAGTCAACACCTTGAACTTGTCGAAAACCTTTCGCGACAAGCCGTGCTTTATAGACAGTAACATTACCATCCGCGTCCGTTTTCTTCTTGAAAATCCATTTGCACTCAACGGCCTTTCGGTCGCTAGGAGGGTCCACCAAAGTCCATACTTGGTTTTCGCTCATAGATCCCAGTTCGGATTTCATGGCCTCTAGCCATTTCTCAGAGTCTGGGCTCATCATTGCTTCCTCATAGTTCGCAGGTTCACTGTTGTCTACTAACAAGACAGTTAAGACAGGGTTGCCGTACCACTCAGGAGGGGCACGCGACCTTGTCGACCTGCGTCGTTCAGTAGTAGCATTGTCCGAAGCTTCATGATCCTTGTCATTAGCTTCCTCTATTATTGGTGTAGACGGGACTGGAACAATTTCAGGTGTTGCGCTACTCTCCAACTCAAGAGAAGGTTCAGTAACCTCGTCTAGCTCTACTTTCCTCCCACTCACTTCTTTCGAGAGAAACTCCTTCTCAAGAAAGGATCCGTTCTTTGCGACAAACACTTTGCCTTCGGATCTGTGATAGAAGGTATACCCAATCGTTTCCTTAGGGTATCCTATGAAGACGCATTTCTCCGCTTTGGGTTCGAGCTTGTCCGGCATCAACTTCTTGACGTAAGCTTCGCATCCCCAAACTTTAAGAAACGACAACTTAGGTTTAGCACCAAACCACAGTTCATACGGTGTCGTCTTAACGGATTTAGATGGTGCCCTATTTAAAGTGAATGCGGCGGTTTCTAATGCATAACCCCAAAATGATAACGGGAAATCTGTAAGAGACATCATTGATCGCACCATATCTAATAGAGTTCGATTCCGGCGTTCAGACACACCATTGCGCTGTGGTGTTCCGGGTGGCGTGAGTTGCGAAACTATTTCGCTTGCTTTAAGATGCGTGAGAAAATCATAACTCAAATATTCACCTCCACGATCGGATCGTAGAAATTTAATTTTTCTGTTACGATGGTTTTCCACTTTATTCTGAAATTCTTTGAACTTTTCAAACGTTTCATATTTATGTTTCATTAAATAGATATACCCATATCTACTTAAGTCATCAGTAAAAGTGAGAAAATAGCGATATCCACCGCGCGTCGAAACACTCATTGGTCCGCATACATCGGTATGTATGATTTCCAACAAGTCCGTTGCTCGCTCCATCATTCCGGAGAACGGGGTTTTGATCATCTTGCCCATGAGGCACGGTTCGCACGTGTCAAATGATTCAAAATCAAGAGACTCCAAAAGTCCATCAGAATGGAGTTTCTTCATGCGTTTTACACCAATATGACCTAGACGGCAGTGCCACAAATAAGTAGTATTATCACTATCTACCTTGTATCTCTTAGCCTCAATGTTATGGATGTTTGTTTCATCACTTTCGAGATTCAGAAGAAATAAACCATTCATAGCAGGTGCATAACCATAAAAGATGTTACTCATACAAATAGAACAACCATTATTCTCCGATTTAAATGAATAACCGTCTTGCAATAAACACGATCCAGATATGATGTTCATGCTCAACGCAGGCACATAATAACATTTATTGAGGTTTAAAACTAATCCCGAAGGTAAAACTAAGGAGAGCGTGCCGACGGCCATCACATCAACTCTTGATCCGTTGCCAACGCGCATCGTCACCTCATCCCTTGCTAGCCGCCGTCTATTCCGTAGCTCTTGTTTCGAGTTACAAATATTAGCAACTGAACCAGTATCAAATACTTAGGCACTACAACGATGGCTAGTAAGGAAAACATCAATAACATGTATATCAAATATACCTTTGATGGTGCCAGCCTTCTTGTCCGCTAAGTAATTCGGACGGTTGCGCTTCCAGTGACCCTTGTCCTTGCAATAGAAGCACTCAGTGTCCGGCTTAGGTCCAGACTTGAGCTTCTTCTCTGCAGGGGCAACGCGCTTGCCGCTGCCCTTCTTGAAGGGCTTCTTTGCACCCTTACGTTTCTTAAAGCTGGGGGGCTTGTTGACCATCAACACATGATTATCTTTCTTGATGTCCACCTCCGCCGCTTTCAGCTTAGCGAAGAGCTCGGTGATCGTATCAGTGGAACCAATCTGATTATGAGTAACTAAAAAACCTTTGTAGCTAGGAGGGAGTGATTGCAGAACCCTGTCAATCTTGAGCTCCTCTGGAATCTTGCAGTCCAGTTGCTCAAGGCGTTGAGTGTAGCCCGACATCTTTATGGCGTGCTCACTAACGGAACTCCCTTCCTCCATCTTGCAGTTAAAGAATTTCTCAGAGATCTCATATCTCTCAGAACGGGCCTGAGTCTGAAACATAGTTTTCAGTTCCTCAAGGATCTCAAAGGGCCCGGGGAAATCTTCAAAACGATTTTGAAGGTCCGATTCCATAGCAAACAACATGGTGCTCTTAATCACACCATAATCATCTTTGCGCGACTGATAAACAGCTTTCTCATCAGCCGGCGCATCTACAGCAGGGGCGTCACCTAGCGATTTATCAAGGACATAGTCCTTTTGTCCGCCAGAGAGAATGATTCTCAGATTGCGGAACCAGTTGGTGAAGTTAGACCCATTGTTCTTAAGCTTTTCTTTTTCAGCAAAAACGTTGAAGTTGAAGTTGGACTTAGCCATTTGATCTACAAAATTTGCAAGTACAATTTAGACTATGTTCATGATAACTAGTTCAACTTAATCATATTACTAGATGAACTCCCACTAAATTCAACATCCCTCAAGTTGTTTAGTGAACACGATCCAAATTCACCACACCTAATCCGATCTTCACGAGAAGAGATGTGGTTTCAATGGTGGACAACAAAGTGTCGATCATATCATTCATATGACTCATGCTTAACCTTTCAGTTCGTGTGTTCCGAGGCCATGTTTGTACATGCTAGGCTCGTCAAGTCAAACCCAAGTATTTCCGCGTGTGCAAAACTGGCTTGCACCCGTTGTATGTGAACGTAGAGTTTATAGCACCCGATCATCATGTGATGCTTGAACACGACAAACTTTTACAATGGTGCATACATGGGGAGAACACAGTTTTATCTTGATCTTTAAGTGAGAAATCATCTTATAATGCTACCGTCGCGATCTAAGCATAATAAGATACATAAAAAGGACAAACATCACATGCATATAATTTTATGTGACATGGTATAGCAAATCTTCGCGCAATGATCTCCATCTTGTGCGTGCCAGCATGATCTCCATCACTCCACTATGATTGCCTCCACCACAAATAGCAACTACAACTATTGCTAACTACTTAGCGATAAAGCAAAGCTATTACATGGCGTATAACAAGTTGACACACAGGTCATACACAATTATAAAGACAACCATATGGCTCCTGCCGGTTGTGTACTCATCGACATGCAAGTCGTGAAACATTACAAAACATGATCATTGCATACAACATACACATCACATCTTGGGCCATACCATATCACAGAAAACACTCCCTACAAAAACAAGTTAGACGCCTCTACTTTGTTGTTGCATGTTTTACGTGGCTTATGGGAGTAACAAGCTAAGAACGATTCTTACCTACGGAAAGCCACAACGGTGATATTATGGTTGCCAAACTCCGGTGTAAATCCCATGATAACTATAGTGAGAGAAACTGGCATCCACCAGCCGCATGTGTGGAACAAGCCACACGTCAAGTGCGGAGCCGGTCTCGCGAACGAGGTCGCCTAAAGTTGGCCTGGACCGCTTCGATATCACTATCCCGCGTCATAAGAAGTACACAAACAAGAGGCTTGCAACAGAAAACATCAACGCCCGCAACAAGCATGTTGCGTTCTACTCATGAAACACATCTACGCATAGATCTAGCTCTGATACCACTGAAGGGTTTCACAACATAGTAAATCAAAAAAATTCTACGGATGCAAACGGGGAAGCCAAGATCTAATCTAGGAGATGCAAACAACGAGGGGGAATAGATGAGATCTTCATACCCTTGAAGATTCGCACAGCGGAACGTTCGAAGGAATGTGGTTGATGTAGTCGTACTCGCTTCTCCTCCTCGCGATCCGATCCGATCCAACACCGCAAGTGGCGATGCCTCCGAGAGATGCACACGTACGGAACCTCGACGTCTCCTCCTTCCTCGGTCCAGCAAGTGGGGTGGATAGATAGGTTGGATCTACAACACGACGGCGTGATGCAAACGGTGGAGAGTTTCTGCGGCAGGGCTTCGCCTACGCGCAGTCGGGAGGGAGAGAGAGAGGAGGGCAGCAGGGCGGCTAGGGCTTGAGGAGGTGTGTGGGGAGGGTGCACCCCCAGCCCTCTTTATATAGAGGGGTGGGCGGCTGCCCCTTGCCTCCCCTCCAAGCCTAGGGCCGGCGGCCAAGGAGGGAGGAGTGTGGGGCAAGTTTCCCCCCTCCTTCTAGAAGCTCTCCCTAGGGTTTCCCCTAGGGCTTGGCCGGCTGGGCCTATGGGGCCTTGTGCCCCTGTCCCAATGTGGCCAGGGAACTCCCTCGTAGGCCCACGCCCCCTCCCGACAAGTGGGGCCACGTTGGTCCCACTCCGGAAGGTTCTAGAAGCTTCCGGTACAATACCGAACAATCCGAAACACTTCCGAACTCCAAAAACTGCTTTACCTTATATGAATCTTATTCTCCGGACCATTCTGGAACCTCTCGTGGTGTCCCAGATCCCATACGAGACTCCGAACAAAAACTCATAAACCAATTATCCATTCTATCCTAGCGTCGAGACACGTTAAGTGTGTGACCCTACGGGTCCGAGAATATGCATACATGATCTTCTATCAATAATCAACAGTGGGGTCTGGAAACCCATATTGACTCCCACATACTCATCGATGATCATATCGGATGAACCACGATGTCAGGATTCAATTAATCCCATATACATATTCCCTTTCGTCACGCTATATTTTACTTGCCCGAGATTCGATCGTCGGCATCGGCATACCTAGTTCAATCTCGTTCACAGCAAGTACTTTACTCATTCCGTAATTCGATATCGCTTTTTGATTAACTCCTTAACCACGTGCTTGCAAGGGGTGTTGATATCGAATACCGAGTGGGCCCGAAGTATATCTCTCTGACTTGGGAGGGACAAATCTCATCTCGATACATACAACCCAACAAGTACTTTCCGATCACCTGAGAGACACCTTTATGATCACCCTCTCATAGGTTGCATTATCTCATGGTCTAAGGAATACAATATTTGACATAAGAAAAAGCTTCACAAAGATGAACACGATGACACGATCTAATTGCTCTGCTTGATTTGGGTCTGTCCATCATACCATTCTCCCAATGATGTGATCTCATTATTAATCGACAAATCATGTCTATGGTTAGGAAACCTTAACCATCATTAATCAATGAGCTAGTCCATAGAGGCATACTAGGGACACAGTGTTGTTCATAAACCACACAAGTATTAAAGTTTCCGCTTAATACAATTCTAGCATGGAATATAAACTGTATCATAAACAATAATTATAATAATAACATCTTTATTATTGCCTCTAGGGCATAACTCCAACAAAAACAGTCGCTCCGTTGTGTTCCTGTATATCCCGGAGCGCTCTTGTCTTTCCGATCCGCGTAGCCCACGCGTTCGGGGCATCTCCGCTTGTTCCAGCTGGGGAGCGAGGAGCTGGAGCGTTGCAGAACGGGGCTTATAAGGCCGTGTACTATGTAGATGCGGTTCAATAAAAAAGATGTTAGACATTGAGTTCGCTTCTATTTACCTGCTATGTGAAATCGTTTTTTCTTGAACCCACTCTGACAACATGCATGTACCTTTTTATGCATGCAAAGTAGTATCTTTCTCCTCTCCCCTCCATGACATATGGGACATCTCCTTCTAGTCTGACACACGTTTGCTTTGAACCAAACCATCATATTGGTTCGCTTTTTTTTTCCTGACACATGGAACCGATGCTCCACTATGTGTGGAATCGAACCAACAAGGCCTATGGTTCACTTTAAGCACACATAGTGCATGGTCTAAGGTCGTGGGATTGCGGTATTTATATTAGACACATGGGTCGATTAGGGGTTGGTACAATACATGTACAAACAGTAGATGGCATTCTATGTGTGGGGTGTGAGGTGGAATCCCACCAAAGTCTCACTTCTAGTTCATTTGTCAAGTTTTATTTTAAACTTCTGCTCAAACTTTGAATTAGAATTTGACAAATGTACTAAAAATGGGACTTTGACGAGATCCCACTTGACACCTTAGCTATCCACCCCGGTGCCTTAGATATCTCCAATATGTCAAGGGCTGCTTTCACCTCTATAGCCGTGAATTCCGCCACTAAATGTTCATTCATGGCAGGAGGTACACAAGACTGCACTGCTGCAAGCAACTCAGCCATATGATCACCACCTTGCCTTGAGAAGAGAAGAGAAGATAAGAGATCCTGAAAATACGACAATATATAATTTGTTTAGCTCTCCTTGCTCCTTCACCTCTACTCCATCTTCTCTCCACAACTTTTGTATTCGATTGTTTTTGGAAAATGATATGTATCCCCCGGACAACCGCATTGTCTAGTCGTCCTGCTCGCGCGCCGTTGGATCGCACGCAATCTAACCGTCCAAATCACGCCACGTGCACATGACCCGAACGGCCCGGAAGTTTGCCCAAACTGTCGGCTCGGTCTTCATTCAGGATTCATTCGGGCAGTTTCCAGTTCGAAGGCGACCGAGACGACGACGGAGGGGAGCGCAAAGGGAGACCCCTCGGCGACGGCGAGTGCTGGCCGGGGATGGTGCCGCTGGCGGTTAGAACAGACGGTTCGTATCCCTCGATTCCCCCCTTGCTGCTTTCCCCCAGCTCCGCTTTCTCTCCCAGCGCCGTGCCTTGTTTTCCCTCTTCGGATCTCGAACCCCGATAGTATCCACCTTTTATTGCAGGGTCGTTGAAGAAGAAGACCTGTCTGAAGGGGAAGGCAACCTGCGCGGCCTTAGCCATGGCGGTGAGTTCATCCTCGATTTCACCAGTTAGGGTTTCCCTGCGTTCACCTTGTTATGTTTCCTGTGTTGTTGTGTCTGTGAGATTTGCTGCTATGATGTTCTAGTGTCTGTGAGATTTGCTGTTGTGATGTTCTAGTGTCTGTGATAATTGCTGTTGCAGCTACTAGTTTTGATATGTTTTGCTAGGATACATCTTATAGATCTGTATAGAGCTACTAATTTTGAGATTTTTTTCCTTTGATAATTGTTGCATACACAAATATTAGATCTGTATAGAGCTACTAAGTATGTAAGGAATTGCTCCTATAGCTATTGTCTGTAATGAATTGCTAGGAATCTTTGGTTGATTTTTGTTTTTTTGCTGCAACCATTGCTTAATGTGGTGCCCCATACAACTAGCTATTCAAGAAATTTTAGATGGAATTTGGTACAGTAGCTTTTCTAGGCACAATTGTCCTTTTTTGCTACATTGTTGCTTGTGATGGTGTCCCATTCCAATCTGTTTGCTACATATGCATGTTTTTCTACAATGTTTGTTTATGTGGTGCCCCATAAAACTACTTTTTGCCCTACCCTTTTAATTGTTTCAGTAGCTTTTCTAGGCAGCTTTTGTCCTTACCTTTTGTTTTTTGTTTCTGCTACTGTGCATCTATCTGTTTTAGATTTGTTGCTTTAATGCAGCTGCTACATTGTCAACTAGTTTTATTGCACTGAGTTTTGTTTTTCGTGTTTGATATTGTGCAGGAGGAAAGGGCGAAGACATGGATGTCTAAAAACCGCCTATCTGCGAAGCGTTTGCTCACCCTGGCTAAAGGTCTTAATCCCGAAAAGCGTGCAGTTATTGCTTCGAAGAGTGCGTTCAGATCATATTTAGATGTGTCGCCATTCAGGATTCCTAGTGGGTTGATAGATTACATTGCATTGCACACTGATCCTAATCTGCGGGAGTATAAAACACGCAAAAACATTATGGTTTTCACAAGAGATATGGTGAAGAAGGTGTTCGGAATTCGCTGCGGCAACAAACCTATAGAGATCCTGAATAAAAATGACCCCTGTGAGCTTCGGGACATTTACAAAGCTGGTAGCACCAGGGCTGAGATAGCTACTGCAGTAGCTTTGCTCGAATCATGCGCCAACACTGATGAGGCAAAGATAATCCGGACATGAGACCTTCTTTGCTTGGCTCTCGTGGTTGCTCCTAAGAGCTCCAACAACATTAGCATTGAATATCTTGCTTCCATGGTTGACCCTACCAAGACCGATGAGTATGCTTGGGATGAACACCTTCTGGATTTAGCTATGGCACAAGTGGATCATATTCGGAAGCAAAAGGCGATGCCACTGAAGCTCACCGAGGGAGAGAGAAAATATGAGTTCTGGATCACTGGCCCTTTTGCTTTCCTTGGTGTATGTTACTCCTCTTCATACTTTTCTAGTTTGCATTATGGTCCATTCTACTTCGGATTTCTGTCCCTTACTAGTTTGTTGTTCCATTCCCTATAACAAATTTCATACATGGACTATTTGAGCTTCCCACGAAACTGCAACCATGTATTCAACAAGTCACTACCAAGAGTATGCTTCATGACAAACATCGACTTTGATTTTGTTATGGAACACGACCTTGAGCTTAAGATATTGAACAATACTACAGTTTTTGGTTGGCGCCCGGTACGGCATTTATGGCAGCATTGAATGGGTTATCTTGTTTGTGTTTTTTGTGTGTTTGTTTGTCATCTGACTATATCGTCATTGTGTGCAGTTTCTCCCCCTATCGGAAACTCCGTACAATACTGATCTTGGTAATGAGCAAGTAAACGAAGCTCCTCTAGCTCATACTTTAGATGAATCTGAAGTCAATCTTCCTGCCTCGTTGAATGAATGGCTAGTGTTTCCCAGTAGCCAAGAACCGGAGGTATAGAATCTGCTGCATTAATGTTTCAGTATTGCTACATTGCCTTAGATAGGTTGCTTACTTATCTAAAAAAATTGCTACCTTGTATGCATCAGATTGCTTCATGATTCTATAACATTCTTGCAAAACTATAACATTCTTGCTACATTAGGTTTAATAGTTTGCTTCATTAGTTTTATGTAGTTGCTTCATTGGTGTACATATTTTGCTTCCAGATTGCATACAAGTTTTTGTTTCCCTTGCAGAACTATAACATTTTTGCTACATTAGTTTCTATATTTTGCTTCCTTAGTTTTCTATAGCTGCTAACATGGTGTAGATTTTTTGCTGCCATGCTTATATTTAGTTTTTGATGTTTTTGTTTCTTTTGTTTCCTTTTTCTTACTATCAGGTACCTGCTCGATTCAAGCACTTGGCCGAGAAGCATAAGGCCTTTTGGGCGTCTGATGTTGAAACTACAATGAAGAATCTTGTTGTTGGGTTGAAACAGATGCATTCCCAACGCATGGCTGCGCTATTGGTCAACATTGATGCACAATTGAAGGACGGGGCTGGTCCTAGTGTCGTGTTTCCAGCTGATGCAGGACTGGACAATGAAGAAGAACGTGAAAAAGTTTTCGAGAAGGAAGAACCATTTGACGGTTTGAACAAGTCTGATGATGTTGAAGCAAGGGTGTATGCAGCAAAAGAGGATGTTGCTGAAGCAAGAAGGGATGAAGCAAAAGAGGACGATACGGAAGCAATAGAGGATGAAGCAAAAGAGAATGAGGCAGCAGCTATTAGAGGTGAGAAAAAGCAAGAGTCTAAGTTGCAAACACATGTTCACATACTGTATATGCCATAGTCTGCTGTAGTTTCAGATTCATCACCCATGGGAGGAATTGATGTGCCAGAGCAGCAACCTGTTGATAGCCCGGTCACGTCACCGCGGCGCCGTGACCCGTCACCTTGTCCTGCACATATAGACCCTGAAGCATGGAATCGTGCTCCTGAAGCTCCAGGTTTTGAGCTGTTTTCGCAAGATTCTGATGATGTTGAAGGAGACGCAGGTAAAGTGGCTGCAGGTATACCAGCTGTGGAGGTACCAGATTCCTCTCCCTCAGTTGTTGCTGAGACACCTAGTGTAGTGGATCGAACTGAACCATGTATGTACCTTTATCCCTTTCATAGCATTTTTTACTTTTATGCATAGCTGTTGCTTACTTTTGTTTTGCTACATTTTTGTTCCCGTTGGCCTCCCATACAAGCGTCGTTTGTGCTAAAAAACGACTTTTTTTGTCTTTTGCAAGGTGTCGCGCCTATTGATTCTAGTGCCAAGGGTGATGGAAGCTCTGGGATGGTGACTGTTGTGGATATACCAAATGGGTATACCTACGGCATAGTCTCATACAAGCAAGCCCGGGTGGCCCACAATTGGTGGTTAGGCCTATGGCATAACCGGGCGGCCCAGTTGCTGATAGACAAGACGGAGGTCCAGCAGGGATAAAGAAAGGCGACGTGCCACCGTCTTAGATGGAAGCCGGAGCATTGAAAGACACGAAGACTAGTTAGTGTTAGTCTAGGACTCTGTAACCGTATCCGGCTGGGACTCTCCCTGTAACCCCAGGTCCTGGCGTCCTTATAAGCCGGCCTACGGGAGCCTTTAGGGCATAACCTAGAGAGAACAACAAGTGCATAGCACTACTCACACACAGCGAACCCCCAATCCCGTAACTCGACGTATTGCCATTATAGTGATTTATAGCAGGAGTAGGATCTCGCCACCGTCGTGAGATCTGAACCTGGGTAAACTGTGTCAAGCCGACCCGGACGCTCTTCGTCTTCCCCCCACGTCTCTAAACTCGCCATTGGGATACCCTTATAGCGTACGTGTCGGCAAAACCACGACAGTGACACATGAGAAGAAGACGAGGTTCAAGCGGGCAGCAAAGGAGGAACTTACACCTCTAAAGAGCAAGAAGATAAAGGTGTCTAAAGATCAGGATGAAATTTATACCAGGTTTGTCTCAAATGGAAGGACATTTAAGAGGCTCACAAAGAAGAGGAAGGAGGAGGGACAGGGCCAGTGAGTTTTCTGTCACATTTTGTTTTGCTTCAGAAGCTATTGAAATCTGCTACATTTGTTTTAACTTTTTGCTCATTAACTGTATTTTATTTGCTACATTGATTTAGATGTCTTTTTGTCCTTTTCCAATTTTTTCCTATAGATGCTTCATTAGTGTCCTGTTTGTGCTACAATTGTGTTATTTAGTAGCTTATTTACTCTAAAATATTTGCTTCATCTATTCTGTTTGATTCATTTTTTCCATTTGTTCGATATGCTTCATTACATGAGCTTTGCAGCATTTGTAGTAGTGGGGTGTAGATTACATGATGTGTTTTGCTTTTTGTTTGCAGGAGGTGCTTCGTGCAAATTGGACGCTACTTTTGCACATACAAGGGTTTTAAAGAATCTCTAAAGCCATGTGCATTTCTTAGCACCGAGGTGATAGATGTGTGGATTGAGAAGTTCAACCACGAGGCTATAATTATTTGCAAGAACAGTGCACGCCACAAAAGAAGATATGCATTCACGCATAACATTGTGGTGAGCAATATCTTGCTGCGTAGTTTTTTTTTCTGTTTTCTATTTTTATTTGCTTCGTATTGTGGTGAGAAAGATCTTGTTGTTATCCTCGATTACAGGAAAAATTGGTTTCTGATCCGAAGACATTCAACGCAGCAACTTGTTTGGATGAGTTCAATGATCAGTGTGCAAAGTACAAGATCCTAAAGTGTGATATTGAGAGTTGTTTTTTCTTGTTACATGTACTGCTACATGCTACATCCTGTTTAATCTTGTTTTTTGTTTACATGCTTCGATGTAGCTTTATTTCCCTACTGTGAGGAATGAGCATTGGGATGTACCTACTGTCAACATTATGATGAAGCAATACCACATCTTTGATTCGATGAAGATGGACAAGGGGGCTGGTCTCTTGGATGAGCTTGCACGAAACTTGTTATGATAAAGCAAGAAATGTTCATGCTATTTTTAGTAGCTTCCGTCTTTTCTTTTTTGATTCATTTAATAATCAACCTTTTCTTGTTTGAATGGTGCAGTTTTTGAACTTCACCACTCTTGTTGATGCATCAAAGTTAGCTCCTAAACTTGCTAAATACATGGAGCTATACCTTCTCAAGACTCCTTGAACGAACACGTGGGCCCCCATGTGTGGTTTTGGTAACTAATGACAATATTTATGGACTAATGTGTGTATTAAGTTATACTTGTAGGAATTGTCCATTGGCATCGCTTGGAGCTTGTGTCGGCTTCAAGGTCGATGAAATCACTACTAGAAAAACGCCTATTCGTGGCGCACATGAAAAGGCCTTCTGTGGCGCACTAGCAGTGCGCCACGGGCCTCGCGCTACGGCTATCTCGTAGCCGTGGCGCACTGCATGGTGCGCCACAGAAGTTTAGATACAGGCGTGGCGCACATGCCAGTGCGCCACAGAAGTTTGGGCAGGTGCGCCACGCGTATGAAACGATAACCGTGGCGCACTAGGTGTTGTGCGCCACGGATATAAATTTCAAAATTAAAAAAAAAGCAGCAGATCTGGATCTCGTCGTCAGTGCCGTCGCGCAGGTCGCAGGTCGCCGTCGTCGGTGTAGGTCGCCGTCGTCGCCTCCTCGTCGTCACCTTGTTGTCGTCGTCGGAACTGCAAGGAGGAGGAGGAGAAGAGGAGGAAGAGGAGGAGAAGAGGAGGAGAAGAAGAAGAGGAGGCAAAGGAGGAAGAGGAGGAGAAGAAGAGGAGGAGAAGAAGAGGAGGAAGAGGAGGAGAAGAAGAAGAGGAGGAGGCAGAGGAGGAATAGGAGGAGAAGAAGAGGAGGCAGAGGAGGAAGATGAGGAGAAGAAGAGGAGGAGAAGAAGAGAGGGAGGTAGGAAGAGATGGAGGAAGAGAGGGAGGAAGGGAGGTCGACGTCGCCCGTTGTCACTGTGAGGAGGAGAGAAGGAGGTCGACGTCGCGCCATCACTGCAAGGAGATGAGAAGGAAGAAGGAAGAAGGAAGAAGGAAGAAGGAAGAAGAAGAAGGGAAAGGGAGAGGAAGAGGGAAAAGGGGAAGGGAAAAGGGGAAAGGAAAAGGGAGGAGGGCGGGGTGGGGATTCAAATTTGAATCCCGCCCAAGCTTATCCGTGGCGCACTAGGTGGTGGTGCGCTACGGATAAGTCGCCCTCTATTTTTTTTTGCAGGAAAAAACGGTCTTTTGACCATAACTTTTTACTCTTTTCGAATTTTGAAAATCTAAAAAATCGCTAAACAACCAGAGGTCGTTGCGAGCAGATGCGAAATCTCGTTCTCGTCATTTTGGTATATTATACGATTTTTTTCGACATCGTATGCAAAAGTTACGGCCTTTTTACCGTGGCATGACTTTTTTTTGCAAATAAAGTCGAAACTCATTTTTGTTAATTTTACTAGAAGCTATACCACATTACCTACCTAAATATGAAAGGATTTAATTTTTTGAAGTGTTTATCATTTTCGTTTATTTTTTGCAAACCCTAAAAAGGCGATCCACGGGGGGGGGGAGTTGGTGCATGCCACTTAGGCGTAGGGCGCTAGGGCAGAGTGCCCTACGGCTAAGTTTATACATCTGTGGCGCACTATGCCATGTGCGCCACAGATGTTTGTGGCCGTTTCACAGCAGAGGGGGCGTGCGCTTAGGCGTAGCGCACCCCCCATGTGCGCCACAGATGACACTAACAACTGTGGCGCACATGACTATAGTGCGCTACAGACATCTGTAGCGCACTATAGTCATGTGCGCCACAATTGTTCTAGTTACTAGTAGGGCACTGCCCACAGGTGAGCCACGCCTGTTTTAGCCGTGGGGCACTTCAACCATGTGAGCCACGGATGTGCTGATTACCTATAGCTGTTTTCCTAGTAGTGAGAGAGGGCGTGCGCTTAGGCGTAGCGCACCCCCCCCCCCCCATGTGCGCCACAGATGACACTAACAACCGTGGCGCACATGACTATAGTGCGCTACAGATGTTTGGCGTGCGGCCAACAGGGCCCTGGCCCACACACATCTATGGCGCACTACAGTCATGTGCGCCACGGTTGTTCTAGTTACTAGTAGGGCACTGCCCACAGGTGAGCCACGCCTGTTTTAGCCGTGGGGCACTTCAACCATGTGAGCCACGGATGTGCTAATTACCTATAGCTGTTTTCCTAGTAGTGAATGAGAAGAAGATATGTTGTGCAAGCTCAAAATGTGCAATCTTTAGAATATCTCATGTTTGATGCTTGCCATCCTCGGTGATCATGGATCGATGATGAGGAATCAAGAAAGGCGTTCCATCTTGAGAAGGTAAAGATCGTCTACATCGAGCTCAAGTGGAATGCTCAAGGCAAAGGTATAATCTTGATAGGTTTTCCCTTTTGTCGGTCTTATATTGTTAGTGGAAGATCGGGTTTAGGATAGATAACCGTACTATCAAGAGGGGCTCTCGAATGAGTAACTCGATCACATCGTTCCGAGAGAGCTCAAACCTTTGCATACTTGCATCATCGTATTTGGTTGTTATTTGGTCTTATCCATGTGAGGATATAGAGCTTGTGGTAATCTCCATAACAAGCTCTTGTTCATCAAAATCGGATCCCTCTTTTATATCTTATTGCGATTTTGATCTATGCGGTTTTTCGGTTTCTCACCAAGTGAGGTATATCACATTATTATACTTGATACATTCTCACTTGGTGATAACCAATATTTTCACCTTTTATAGGGAAGCTCATGTCGTCCTCTTTCCAACGCAATTGGAATCGGGTCGATCGGAGTTACCAATCAAAAGTTATAGCCATTTGAATATCCGCTGGTCTCCTAGGTACCAAAATGCGGTAGTACCGCATTTTATTACCTAGCAAGGCAGAAGGTTTTGGAAAGTTGCCAAAATCCACTGCCGGGCTAGGTACCAAAAAGCGGTAGTACCGCATTTTAGTACCTAGCACGGCATAAGGTTTTTTACTTCGTCATTTGGATCTATCCTACCTTGCTGGACTATGATGTTTCTTTGCATGATCTTGTAGAGGTTGTTGTCCTCTTCGAAACAAGCCCAAGATCATCGAAATCGGAGTCCGTATGCAAAAGTTATGGATGTTTTCGTTCTGTGATGACCGGTAGTACCGGACCAGGATCCGGTAGTACCGGGGTCCGGTAGTACCGCATTTTGGTACCAGGGAGCGCAGAGAAAAAATGTGTTTTGAGCCCTAGGAAATGTCCGGTAGTGCCGGGAAAGTCCGGTAGTACCGGGAAAAAGTCCGGTAGTACCGGGAATCGCGTTTTTGGGCTGCAACGGTTGGATTTTGGAGGGACCTATATAAGGGGCCTTCTTCCCCAATGGTTCCTCAACCATTCTTGCAAGTTTTCCCCTCCATTGTCGACCTTCTTGAGCTTGCTTTCTCTCAATACCTCCAATGATTCTTGCATATTCTTGAGGGATTTGAAAGAGGAGATCTAGATCTACAGTCCCACCAATCAATCTCTCCTCTAAGTGAGGGGAACATATTGGGATCTAGATCTTGGAGTCTTTTGTGGATTTCCTCCATTGTTCTTCCTCTCTTATTCCCCCATAAGCTTTTGTATCTTTGGTGGAATTTGGGAGAGAAGGATTTGAACACCTTTGTGGTGTTCTTGCCATTTGCATTTGGTGCATCAGTTTGAGTTCTCCTCGGAGGATTTGGTTTGAGTTGCTCATTGGAGCTTGTCCCTCTTGGGTTCTTGGAACCCTAGACGGTTTTGTGGCCTTGGTGGCATTGTGGTCTTGGTGTCATTTGTTGAGGCCTTTTGTGGCGTTTGTTGGGAGCCTCCAATTAAGTTGTGGAGAAGTGCCCCAACCTTGTGAGAGGTTCCGGTTGCCACCGACAAGTGCACCGATAGTGGAAGCGTGGATCGATCCCGTTGGGGTGAGATTCACCGGAGAATAAGGGAGGCCTTTTTTGGCGTTGGTGGTTTGATACCACCCCCTCTCCAAACGAGACGTACTCCATGTTGGGAGGAACTCGGTAAAATATCGGTGTCCCCGCGTGCCTCGGTTATCTCTATACCCGAGCTCTTTACTTACGCACTTTACATTGTGATAGCCTTCGTGCTTCAAGTAATATATATCTTGCTATCACTTTGTTGCTTGTATTGCTTAGCATAAGTTGTTGGTGCACATAGGTGAACCTTAGTTGTTCTAGGTTGTGCTTAACAAAGTAAACACTAGTTTTATTCCGCCTTTGTTGAGCCACTCTAGGAAAAGTTTTAATCGCCTATTCACCCCCCCTCTAGGCGACATCCGTATCCTTTCAATTGGTATCAGAGCCCGGTCTCTCATTTTAGGCTTCACCGCCTTGAGAGTAAAGATGTCGACTAGAGGATTAGTGCAAAATGATATGTTCATATTCGATGGCACAAATTATGATATATGGAAAAATCGCATGCTCATTCATTTTTGGGACATGGACCCAAATTTGGAGCGTATTGTAGATATAGGTTTTTTTTCCTCCAATGGATTTCAAAAATCTATCTAGTGAGGATGAGAAAAACTTATATCTCGATGCTCAAGCTTCTAATGTGCTTGTTAATGCTTTGAGTTATGTAGTTACATCTTCAATCATTCCTTTTTGGAGCTCTCATGAGTTATGGACAAAACTTCAAGATAAATATGTTGTGTCCAACATTATTGAGGATGATTGTGTTGCTTCCACTTCCGGTCGAGATGAGTTCTCATCCTCTACCACTTCACCAACATGTGACTTTTCACAATGTAATGATATGGTGAGTGGTGATAGAAATTGCAATATGGATAGTGTGTTCACTATTTGTAATCCCTCTTATCTATCTAGTTGCAATGATCTATCTTTGTACCTTAACACTTCTAGCACTCAAAATTCCTCACATGCTTGTGTTAATAGTCCTTGCATATCATGTAGAAATGACTTGAATAAATCTCATGATGATATGCTCATGTTGTCTTGTTGCCATGATAAAAATGCTTATATTTCCTCTAGTGCTTGTGTTGCTAACCATGTAGAGGAAAATGAAGATTCTATGGGCCAAGACAAGGTCTTGAAGAGAGCTACAAGTGCAATCTCATCATCACCTTCCTCCGGTTCTCACATGTTCCTTATGGCTAAGGGAACAAAGGTAACCTCTTTGAATCCCATTGTATATCATGATGATGATGATGATGATGAGGTTGAGAATGATAATGATGATTATAGAGGTAAGTATGATATTACCTCTATTAAGAAAATGGGAGAGGTTGTCTATAGCGCTCTCTTCAAAAATAAAATTGCTTCCTCCAACTTTCTTGAAATCTTGAATTGTGCCATAGAAGGCAATGATCTTATTGAGGAGCAAGAAAACTTAATTGATGAAAAGTTTGCACTTGAGCGTGAGTATGCTAATGAAGTTGCACAACTAAAGGACTCCCTTGAAGAAGAACAAACCACCAAAGAATCTCTTGAGGAGACTTTTACTCTAGAATTATCTAGAGTAAAGGAATACCATGATAGAGAACTTGTGGTGGCTAACTCCTTCAAGATTAAAAATGATGAACTTGAAGTTGCTTATGCTAAACTCCTTGAGGATTTTGAGGACCTCAAAAATGGCTCTAGGGTCATAAAGGGTGATCTCATCAAACTCACCGAGTCACATGAGCAACTTAAAGCTTCATATTCTAAAGAGCTTGCCAAGTTTCCTTCACCTCTTGCAAATATTAATGATGCTTGTGCTACTAATTCTATTTCTTGTGAAGCATCTATTTTGAAGGAGAATGTTGAGCTAAAGGCTCAACTTGCATTTCTAACTAGCAACTATGGGAAATTAGAAGAAAGTCATGTTAAGCTCTCGAGCTCGCATGACGATCTTTTAGTCTCTCATGGTAGGCTAAAGTTAGCTCATGAGTCCATCGTGTCAAAGGTAACATCTTGTGGGCCTCATGTGGACATTAGCACTATATCTACTCCAAATGTTATATTGCCATGTGCTAGTCCTTGTAATTCATTCTCTCACAACCATGCTATATCTCGTGATGAATTACATTCCATGCCTTGTTGCTCTAACAATGTAGCATCTACTTCCTCTAGTAATTTTGTTGAAACTAACCATGTAGAGGAAATAAAAGAGCTCAAGGCTCAAGTAACTTCTTTGAGAAATGACTTGAAAAAGGGTCATCAAGGGAAGGTCGCACTCAACAAAATCTTGAGTGTGCAAAAATCCCCCAATGACAAGAGTGGTCTTGGATTCAACTCCAATGTCAAGAACAAGTCCACTATCAAGTTGAAGCACAAGGACAACAAGAAGAATGGCCAAGATCAAGTCAAGAATCCGGCCAACATTGTTTGCTTCAAGTGCAAGGAAGAAGGGCACCATGTTAGATCTTGCCCATTGAAGAAAAAGCCACTTAGTGTGAATCAACAAGGGAAGCGGCCTCAAGCTCCACCTCAAGTCATTAATGGGCCTCTTCCTAAGAGGACTACTCGAGATCTTCCTCGAGTTGTGAGTTCACCTAAGAAGAAAAATGGCAAGAGTAGAACTTGCTATGCCGTGATAAGGGGCATATTTCTTCCGCATGCACTATTGGTAACTCCTCATTCCATCCTATCTTGATTGATGATTCTTATTCTCTTTGTAAGGATGAGGTTGGCAATGTGTTTGCCAAATTTGTTGGTGCTTAATGTGGGTTCAAGAAAAGAACCATTTGGGTTGCCAAGACTATTGTGACTAACCTCTTAGGACCCAACTTGGTTGGGGACCAACAAGCCAAAACTTGATCAATAGGTGTTAGTTGGAGGGCATTGGAGTCTTGGCTACATTATGAAGAATTGAGGGATCTTCATCAATTATTATTGTCAAGCCAAGCCATTTGGATTATCTTGATTATTTTATATTTCCAATGTTCCTCCTTGCGGTAACATATGCTAAACTCTTTACATTGAAAGTTACTCGCCCCCTTGTGCATGTGTTGGTTTTGTATCTTTCAAGCTTTTGTACATGTTGTGCTATCCACTTAATTATCTTGAGATATCAAGCATATTTGTGTATGATTAGGTGGCACACCATGTATGTATGTTTCTTGTGTTTGAGCCTTACTTGGTTATATGTGGTATATTATTTGGCTCTTTTTGAGAGATTAATGGATTATCCCATTTTGGGGGAGTATTATGCTTGGGCATTCCACAATCCTAAAATTTTGTGTACATGAGGAATACCACATAGTATTTATATTGGATTATTGTCTAGCCTCTATGTGGTACAATTCTCATGAGAAATTTAAGTTTTATAATGTCCATTAATTAACTCTATTTATATCCTTTTGCCTCGTGTTGGTTTTATGGTAGTATCACGTTATGGGGGAGTCATATGCTTAGTGCATATTACAAATCCTAGAAAATGTGGATATTCGAGGTTGTGTCACTTAGAATTGATATTGATAATTATCTAGCACCTATGTGACACATTTGCTCATACAATTTCCAATTTGCTTGAATGGCTTTATTGATCTTATTTTGGATCTTGTATATGAGAGTGGTTCTTGGTATGTGTTTCCTCATATTTAGATATATATATATATTCGCATGGAAACCATTTGCTTCAAGTTACTCTAATCACTAGTGATTGTGTGACTATTGGAAGCTACCAAGAATCTTGTTTGAAGTATCATGCTCAATTCTTATATTTAGTTATATGCTTCTTGTTGTGCGTATATGATCTTGGATATCCATATGAACTACCTAGGGAAAATTATGCCCAATATTTCTTGTCCTTGGACAATGAGTACTCAATTTAAGGTAGAATTTGTTGATCATATTCACTTTGGCCTTTGTTTAATTTTATCCTATCTTTGGCCAAGAAAATGTTTTATGTTGTCTCCCAAGCTTCCTTGCTTCTTTTGGATCATCTTATTTTATTGATATCCTCTTGTGTTTTAGTTAATGTAGGTAGTAGTGATGATCCCATTTGTGTGCATTTTGCATTCTAAAGGAAAATCCTACATAATGCACTATCCATGGGGGAGCTCTCCTATGTTATTTAGAACATTCATATCTATGCTTCTTTGTTTGATCCATATCGGGTTTTATGTGCTTGGAACCTCAATCTTTTCGTTTTGGTATTTTGTGCCATCATGTGAAGTTTGGGGAGTTCGGTTTCTTGTTGGAACCTTGCTCTTTTTGGGAGTTGGTTTTGTCTCATTCCTTGTTTCTTGATTTGACCATTTTAGAATGAGATAAATCCTTGAGCATTTTATTTCTATATATTTTTGCTCTTTTGGCCTTAGCCTAGTTCATTTGTTAAACTTGTGATCTTTCATGTGTTGAATTGGGTCTTTGATACAATTTGGACACCGCTTGTCTTGTCACACTCTTGTGTGTGCCATCTCGGTTTACTTGGTGTTTTTGTTCAAATTGTATCTCATTTTTGGTTCTTGGAAGCCTTGTGCATGCATATTTACTACATATCTATATTATGGCATGCTTGCTTTCTTTGATCCAATATATAGGGGAAAATCCACCAAATCCCATCGGCTAAGCTGTGCATGAAATTCAATTTCATATCAATATGCACATATTTATGTGGAGTCTCTCCTATGTATTGTAGTTGCACTAACTACATTGGACCCAATAAGTTTGGGGACCATTTTGTACTTAAATGTGTTTAAGGTACATTGGAGATATATTGGACGATTGTCTCTCAATTTTGAAGAAGTGATGCTTAGAAGAAAATTTGAGGGAAGCTATAGGATGATCAACGAATTCACATCCTCTACATCCTACCAATTATATCCCGGTAACAAGTATCTCTTTCTCATGCTCACATATCTTGATTCCAACCGTTTGTCGGTTGCCTTCTAGCCTGAATTAATGTATTTGTAATTGTTGTAGTTCTAGCCATGGTTTTAAGAGGACTCACTATTGTAAATGTGTATAAGTTGAGATGAGTGCATATAATTGGGACTATACAAAATCATGCATATGAGCCATCAATCCCAAATATGTCAATCTAGCAATTTTATTGCCTATCTTTTCCTCAACTTCTCTCATGTGCAATACTGAGATTTTGCTTGTTTTAGTGATACTTGTTGCCTTTCTCCATATATTCCAACTTTCTCCTTTTTCCCTTGGTGATAGTTGTAATATATGTAGTGTGTTGGTGTTTGAAGTTCATTAATGTATAATAAGATAGATTTGAGCCTTTGGCCATGCTTTGAAGCAAAAATCTTATTGGTATATAGTATGACTTCATTTTTGCTTTTCATATGCCTTCTTGTATATCTTATTTATGTGTGCATATTTCTTTGTTGGCATATGTCTCTGTGATGTTTTCCACTTATAGACATATAGACATATGAGAAGATAATTTTAGTTGATTTTTAATCCTTGGAGACCACCTTTCTATTCCTTTTGATTCTTCAGTGGCTTCCAAATTTAATTTCCTATGAGTGTTAGTTCCTCTTGTTTGCATATTTGGGCACTCATATTTGTTCTCTCATGCCTTGCATTGTTAAATAAACTTGGATGAGTGAGGATTCCATGATTATGCACCTTGTTCCCAAATACAATTATAATAATTGGTGCATTATCTCTGGGGAGCTCATCTAATTCATTTAATAATGCTCATTTGTCTTATTTATCATTTATTGTGCCTTAAATGTTTATGGAGAAGTGAGGATTCCATATTTGTGCATTTTTGTATTGAAATACAACGATTCTAAAGTGTGCACAAATCTTGGGGAACTTCTCTATTTTATTTAAGCATTTATTTGATATTTCATTTGATGTGTTTTAAATGTTTATGGAGGAGTGAGGATTCCATATTTGTGCATCTTTTGTATTGAAATATACCGATTTTAAAGTATGCACAAATCTTGTGGAGCTTCTCTATTTTCTATTTCAAACACTCTTTTGCTCATATCATAACATCTTGTTGTTTCCATTTGGACTCATTTGTTGTTTTCAATTGGTTGTCGGACCTTGTAATTGCTTGCATCATTTGGCTTTATTTTGGCAATCTTCGGGTCCTCGATATAGTCCTACTCCCTCCCAAGTATTCATCATTGGATATGTGCGAAGGCACAACTTTGGAGGAATTATTACTATATTTGCCTTCTAGAACTTGTCACCCATTTCGGCAATCGATGCCAATGGGGGAGAAGTTTTAGAGGGTTTAAGGGAAGTTAGCTGATGCATTGAGTTTGTTCTTAAGCATTTGCCTTTCATGCTCTTGCATCTTTATTGTTGCTTAGCATGTGTTATATATAGAGGAAACTCCACCAATGATAATGATTGGCAATATATGCAACATGCATAGATTGTGGGGGAGTTTGCTCTATATATGGTGGTGGTACCAATATCACATACTTTTGTAGTATTTGATATTGGTATTACCATCTTATTCATTAAAATTCCTTATATAAACCCTCTTAAAGGGATTGCCATCAATTACCAAAATGGGGGAGATTGAAAGAACATGTGGGCCCCCATGTGTGGTTTTGGTAATTAATGACAATATTTATGGACTAATGTGTGTATTAAGTTATACTTGTAGGAATTGTCCATTGGCATCGCTTGGAGCTTGTGTCCGCTTCAAGGTCGATGAAATGAGAAGAAGATATGTTGTGCAAGCTCAAAATGTGCAATCTTTAGAAGATCTCATATTTGATGCTTGCCATCCTCAGTGATCATGGATCGATGATGAGGAATCAAGAAAGGCGTTCCATCTTGAGAAGGTAAAGATTGTCTACATCGAGCTCAAGTGGAATGCTCAAGGAAAAGGTATAATCTTGATAGGTTTTCCCTTTTATCGGTCTTATATTGTTAGTGGAAGACCTGGTTTAGGATAGATAACCGTACTATCAAGAGGGGCTCGAATGAGTAACTCGATCACATCGTTCGGAGAGAGCTCAAACCTTTGCATACTTGCATCATCGTATTTGGTTGTTATTTGGTCTTATCCATGTGAGGATATAGAGCTTGTGGTAATCTCCATAACAAGCTCTTGTTCATCAAAATCGGATCCCTCTTTTATATCTTATTGCGATTTTGATCTATGCGGTTTTTCGGTTTCTCACCAAGTGAGGTATATCACATTATTATACTTGATACATTCTCACTTGGTGATAACCAATATTTTCACCTTTTATAGGGAAGCTCATGTCGTCCTCTTTCCAACGCAATTGGAATCGGGTCGATCGGAGTTACCAATCAAAAGTTATAGCCATTTGAATATCCGCTGGTCTCCTAGGTACCAAAATGCGGTAGTACCGCATTTTATTACCTAGCAAGGCAGAAGGTTTTGGAAAGTTGCCAAAATCCACTGCCGGGCTAGGTACCAAAAAGCGGTAGTACCGCATTTTAGTACCTAGCACGGCATAAGGTTTTTTACTTCGTCATTTGGATCTATCCTACCTTGCTGGACTATGATGTTTCTTTGCATGATCTTGTAGAGGTTGTTGTCCTCTTCGAAACAAGCCCAAGATCATCGAAATCGGAGTCCGTATGCAAAAGTTATGGATGTTTTCGTTCTGTGATGACCGGTAGTACCGGACCAGGATCCGGTAGTACCGGGGTCCGGTAGTACCGCATTTTGGTACCAGGGAGCGCAGAGAAAAAATGTGTTTTGAGCCCTAGGAAATGTCCGGTAGTGCCGGGAAAGTCCGGTAGTACCGGGAAAAAGTCCGGTAGTACCGGGAATCACGTTTTTGGGCTGCAACGGTTGGATTTTGGAGGGACCTATATAAGGGGCCTTCTTCCCCAATGGTTCCTCAACCATTCTTGCAAGTTTTCCCCTCCATTGTCGACCTTCTTGAGCTTGCTTTCTCTCAATACCTCCAATGATTCTTGCATATTCTTGAGGGATTTGAAAGAGGAGATCTAGATCTACAGTCCCACCAATCAATCTCTCCTCTAAGTGAGGGGAACATATTGGGATCTAGATCTTGGAGTCTTTTGTGGATTTCCTCCATTGTTCTTCCTCTCTTATTCCCCCATAAGCTTTTGTATCTTTGGTGGAATTTGGGAGAGAAGGATTTGAACACCTTTGTGGTGTTCTTGCCATTTGCATTTGGTGCATCAGTTTGAGTTCTCCTCGGAGGATTTGGTTTGAGTTGCTCATTGGAGCTTGTCCCTCTTGGGTTCTTGGAACCCTAGACGGTTTTGTGGCCTTGGTGGCATTGTGGCCTTGGTGTCATTTGTTGAGGCCTTTTGTGGCGTTTGTTGGGAGCCTCCAATTAAGTTGTGGAGAAGTGCCCCAACCTTGTGAGAGGTTCCGGTTGCCACCGACAAGTGCACCGATAGTGGAAGCGTGGATCGATCCCGTTGGGGTGAGATTCACCGGAGAATAAGGGAGGCCTTTTTTGGCGTTGGTGGTTTGATACCACCCCCTCTCCAAACGAGACGTACTCCATGTTGGGAGGAACTCGGTAAAATATCGGTGTCCCCGCGTGCCTCGGTTATCTCTATACCCGAGCTCTTTACTTATGCACTTTACATTGTGATAGCCTTCGTGCTTGAAGTAATATATATCTTGCTATCACTTTGTTGCTTGTATTGCTTAGCATAAGTTGTTGGTGCACATAGGTGAGTTGTGCTTAACAAAGTAAACACTAGTTTTATTCCGCCTTTGTTGAGCCACTCTAGGAAAAGTTTTAATCGCCTATTCACCCCCCTCTAGGCGACATCCGTATCCTTTCACTCCTGATCACCCGCAACAAGTAACATTGTAAGTTTACATCCTTTGGGTCTATCTTATCCTTTTTCAAATTCTTCCATCATTAGTTTATTGCTCACATTTAGCTTCTTGTTTGCTTGTTTTCTGCATTTTCCAGATTTGACTGTGGATTCTTTGGCATCCTCTTCATGGAGAATTTCAATGGCAAGGTCATGGCGGAATTCGATAACAACTACTGCCCGGATCTTCGCAGGACTCTTGCAGCAGATCTCATTGAAGCAAGGGAGAACCAAGATTCGATGTAGTTCGCCTTCTTATGCTTTCTTCCTTCGTTTTGCATTCTTTTCATCCCGAATCTCAACCAGTTGCTTTCTTCTAACTGACTTTTCTTTTGGACGCCCCTTTGGCTTAACTCGTGACGGGTTCTTCAACATGCTACTGGGAACATCATCTGGAGCATATTGATATTGCTGCTGTGTGTCTGTAGGTTGTTGTTCACCTTGGTGTGGAGGCAAGCCTTGTTCATGAGCCACAGAATTTTGTTGCGCATCATTCGGAGCACTCCTCATGGCAGCAACAATTTTTCTTGCTTCATCAATCATTGTTGACACAACACGATATGTTTCATCGTTGAAACATGCATCTGATGTCAAGTCATTAAACTTCCTGCACAATAAGTTGCATTTTAGAGTATTTGTGCCCGGCACACCAAATATTGCTGCATTGGAACCAGGATCAGGGGCAGGTGTTGTTGCTGCAGCAGACCAACGTTGGAGCATGTATCGATCTGGTATTCTCTGGATGTTCAATTGCACCATCACCCTGACGATGTGCGGGCATATCAGTCCACACATCTCAAATGAGTTGCAGCCACACAAGTATATCCCCTCTTCAATGTTTGCTTCAACCCGATATGTCTTGAGATCGAATCCGGGGTTTGGTACAAGATCGAAACAATGCATTTCTGCCTCTGCCCGGAGTGGATAAAACCTTGTTGATGCTTCAAGAATCTTCTGGAACCTGCCAAAACCTCCCTTGTGTAGAATTCAAGGGCATGCTTTTCAATGCTCCAACTGCAAGGAAAATAAGTTTCACATATTGTTAGGGAATGCTATCAAAGTTACTTGAAGCAAAAACACATTTTGTAGCAACAAACACACTACTGAAGCAAAAACAGACTTCTGAAGCAACAAACACACTACTGATGCAAAAACACACTTCTGAGGCAATAACGACACTTCTGAAGCAAAAACACACTTTTTGAAGCAAAAAACACACTACTGAAGCAACAACATACTACTGAAGCAAAAAACATTATAACACTCACCTGCCCCAAAGTGGCGCTGTTGTCGTGTCCATTGTAAAACCTGCATTGTATTCACGATCAAGCATCGGGTTCTGGCACAACTCATATTGCTGCACAAAGTTCCATATCGTGTCACTTGACCGAACTAGTGTTTTGAAGTAGCTGTTTAGACCTTCAGATCTGCCAGTTGTGCTGGTGAATGGGAAGAAACTTTTCCTAAAATATACAGGTGCCCATGTGTTCCTTGTTTTCCACATGTTTTGCAGGTGATTGTTCTCAGCCATCTCAAAGGTTTGTAGCATTGTCTGCCAGCAGACCTCGAACTCAGCAACCGTGTCAGTGCCATAGATACATGCATAAAATGCTTCTCTGAATGGATGGCCTTCTCTCAAGTGAGGTCTGAGTTTCGTTCTTGCAAGACGCAGTGCATGGAATAGGCATCATTTGTGAACAGCATCAGGAAACACATTTTTGATCGCCCTTCCCATTGCTTGGTCCTGATCAGTCATGATATGGTCAGGGCACAACCCATTTGCAGCTTTCTTCATTTGTTTGAAAACCCATTCAAAAGTTTCAGTTGTTTCATCAGGCAAGAGAGCACATCCCAAAACTATTGTGTATGTGTGGTTGTTGATACACACAAGCGGAGCAAATGGAAGGTTGTATTTTTTGGTGCAAAAGGTCGTGTCGAAGAACACACAGTCTTTGTACTTGGGGTACAGTGCCCATGTCCTTCCATCAACCCAAAAGAGTGCCCGCATAGCGTTGTCCTTATCTACTTGCTACTCAAAGAAGAACTGAGGGCATTCCGCCTTTCTCATCTCGAAGTATTCAATTGTCATGCTCAAATCACGCTCTGAAACTTCTTCTCGCAGCATTGTTCTAATGTTGGAAACATCACGCTTCACATACCCAAGGCATCTAGGATCACCCCCATGAACACTGCCGAGGCACCCCATCATCTGCGCTGTCGTTATGTTTTGCTCGTGTAAGGTCTTTATTAGCTGGAAATCCTCTTCGGAAACTTTCCTGTGAGAACGATAATACCTACGGTTGCCAATTTGCTGCACCATTGGATGGGTATGCTCCTCGTTGAAAATTGTTACAGTCCACTTCCCGTCTCACTTCCCAACAAGCATTTTGCTTTACAACCAAGCCGCAGCAATCTGTTTCTTTGCCTTGAGTCAGTGACATCCTTCTTCAAACCTGCTTGCTTGCTGCGAGGTTTCTGTGCAGAAGTGTTGCTCATGTCGATTGTAGCATCTTCTCCGTTAGCAGCAAGACCAGTTGTGTTGCAATGTTGTTTTGCTTCGTCAACAGGCTTCCCGGTGTGCACACACTCAGAAACCCTGCTCAGAATAGTGTCCTTTGCTGCTCCCCTTGCCATGCTGTATTTTGTATTTCCTATGTGTATTCTGAAGCCAAGTTTGAAAGCATAGTCATTATACACTTGCTGTGCCACGACAAGGTCATCAAAGGTCATACCAACATAAGGAACAACTGGCTGAGAGCAAATCTCTTCCCCGGGATTTTCAGCAGCAATTGAAGCATTGTCACCTGCTACACTTTGAGGCCCAGGTTGAAATTATGTCCTTTGTTCTCCTTCATCATTGCTTTCTCCAATGTCCGCGGCATAAGCTTCCGGGGGCTGGTTCAGGTCAAAACCTCCAAGCATACTATTGAAGGGAATATGCCCGAGAGGCAATAATAAAGTGGTTATTATCGTATTCCTTATTTATGATAAATGTTTATTTTACATGCTATGATTGTATTAATACGGAAACATTAATACATGTGTGTTTAATAAACAAAAAGGAAGTTCCTAGTTATGCCTCTCTTATAAACTAGCTAGTTGATTAACAAGATGATCAAAGGTTTCCTGATCATGGACATTGGATGTTGTTAATAACGAGGTCACAACATTAGTGTAATGGTGTGATGAACATTCATCTGAAGTATAGCATTACGATCAAAGTCATTGAGTTTATATTGCTATAACAACTTATGAAGTGATCGAAATCCTTAGACCATGAGATCATGTCAATCACTAACACCGGAAGAGTTTCTTGATAACATCAAACGTCACACCGTAACAGGGTGATTATAAAGATGGGTTCAGA